>CM035165.1:85920218-86645659 GCA_020205615.1 Panax quinquefolius
TGAATAACATTTTCATCTCAATTATTGATTTAATAATATAAAATATTATGACAATAATTGAATCAATAATGTGAGATACTATGCAACAACTACTATTGCAATAATTGGGTAAAACTTAGTGACTTCTCACGTAAGCATCAATAATCAAAATCTTTATGCAATCTGGTGTGCTACTATGCAACCACGCGTATTCATCAGTACTTTTATCATCACTGGTATTTCAACAGTTAACTGTAAAAGTTTTGCCGTTATTTTTATAAAAAGTTATTTCTATCATTTTCTAACTCCGACAGTAATTCTGTTGTGGGGTCCACCAATGATTATGCCATCGTACGAATATTCCCCGACCAGACGAATATTTTATGAATACTTGCTTACTTTGCAAAATTTGTAAATATTACCCACAACTATAACATTATATCAAATCCACACCTTATTACTCAAAATGATATTTAGAGAAAATTAAATCTTTATTCATAAAAGTTGGGGTCTTACAGTTGATACTCCAAAAGCTTCGTGAAAACAAGCTATACGCTAAGTTGAAGAAATGCGAGTTATGGCTTGAGGAAGTAGCATTCCTTGGGCACGTGATATCGAATCATGGAATATCAGTTAACCCGGTGAAGATTGAAGCAATACAAAGTTGGGAGCAACCTAAGTCAGTAACCAAAGTACATAGCTTTCTGGGCTTAGCTGGTTATTATCGAAGATTCATGGAAGGATTTTTTTCTGAATCGCCACTCCATTAACTCAGTTGACTCGAAAAGATAAAAAATTCAGTTGGAGCGAGGAATGTGAGAAAAGTTTTCAAGAACTTAAGAGGAGACTCATTTCAGCACCTGTTGTAGACACTCAAAATTTTGCATTCCTGTTACTAACCTTGTAGGAGGGCAAAATCGTCTTTCAGAAATAACCCTGGAGGACAACTCAACTCAGCCCCAAAAATAACGTCGAGATACCCTCTCTTTCCCATCTCGGAGACAACCCCGAGATATTCCAAGTTTCAACCTCGGAGACAACCCTAAGGAATGCAGTTACAATCCTGGAGACAACAACGAAGAAATTTGCCATCTCAGAGATAACCCAGAGATATTCAGTCCCTATCCCGGAGATAACCTCGGGATCTTCAATATAACCTCGGAGACAACCCCGGAGAATGAAGTTATAGTTTCGGATATAACCCCAGAAATTCTCTTTTCCGCTCCTAGCAGTCAGCTTCAACACTCGGCGATAGCCCCGAGGCACTCACTCCCCTAGCCCGGAGATAACCCTACGAGGACAGGCACACCTCAGAGATAACCCTGAGGACGGTCAACACTTACAGTAGTCCAATCTCAGAGATAACCCTGATCAACGACTGCTAAATTAACTCAAACCGGAGATAACCCCGGTGAGGGGCAAAATCATCATTTTGCCATCCCATAATGCGCTGTCTCAACAACATTCAAACATACATTCTACACAGAAATGTCCTACAAGAACCAAAGAGCTCCAATCCAGAGTGACTACTGTAAGACCCCAACTTTTATGAATAAAGATTAATTTTTCTCGAAATATATTTTTTAATATTATGGTGTGGATTTGATATAATGTTATAGATGTGGGTAATATTTACAAATTTTGCAAAGTAAGCAAGTGGTTATAAAATATTCGATTGGTTCTGAATATTTATACGATGGCACAATCATCGGGGACCCTATAAACTAATTATTGTCGAGTTAGAAAACGACAGAATTATCTTTTTATAAAAATAACGACGAAAGTTTTACCGTTAAACTATTGAACTACCTGGTGGTAAAAGTACAATAATACGCGTGGTTGCATAGTAGCACACGGTATTGATTATTGATGCTTACGTGAGAAGTCACCGCTTATACTCAATTATTGCTACAGTAATTACTTCATAATATCTCTCATATTATTGATTCAATTATTGTCACAGTATCATCTGTATAATATTTTATATTATTAAATCAATAATTGAGACGACAAAGTTATTCATATTATTATTTGCAATATTGACAATGTCTAGAAAGTTCTCATATAAAGCGAGGTTTGGTCATCTAATCATGCGGCGCCAATAGGAGAAACTTATCTGAAAGCCCTCTTCCCGGAATGATCCGTTGTTAAATATTGTGAGTTATAATATTAATGATGAATAAGTTCGTGTTGATTAAAGATGAAATTGATATTTCCATTATGTTGGGATTATTAGTGTTAGTGGAAATCGACATCTATTTCGATAATAATGAGAGTGCTATATTTTGATTTGATGTTTAAATGTAAATGCTCATGATTATATGTAAAGTCCTTCAGAACCCGATATAATACATTAGGACTTCCAGTGATGGGAGATCAAATTTGTTAGATGTTTAAATGTAAATCTTGATTATATGTAAAGTAATTCAAGAAATATATGTATTCAAGAAGATCAAATTTATTAAGTCGATCAAGATTACTTTTAAGTGTAATAGATATAAACGTAGAATCGAGTGTATCGAGTCGATCGTTTGAAGCCAAGGCGTAAAACGTCGAAGCCAAGGATCGAGCGTTCAAGGACCTCTTCGAAATCGTAGAGTGGTCCTAACGCTTGTCGAGCCAACTCAAAGATCGTAGTATGCTCTCTCGAAACGTAGAGCTTGCAAAAAAAGCAAATGAAGATCGAGAGTGCAAATCTTTAAGAGAAATCATAGTGCTCTTGTTTGATAGCATCGCACCAAGCACCAAGGTGACAAGACACCACGATCTAGATCGTAGAGTATCATCCGCCGTGGTCGAAGCATCGAGCCCTACCTTTTTGTTTTTGGAGACAAATTCCAACAAATGTGGAATGGGTTTTAAATGTTGAAGTCCTCACCAAATCCCAACGGTACAAAAAGATATCCTTAGTATACAACAAAAGAAACGTATTCAAAAAGCTAAGGAAAGGACCATATGATGAGGAAAACACCTTTTCGTGTGTTAGGTGAGAAAGCAATCATCATGTCAAGGGCGTAATGCAAATCGTAAGGTGTGCGAAAAAAGTCTCCATCAAAGTTCGAAATGTCAAACGATTTAATGCTTCAACAAAAGGCTTCAACGATAGATTTCAAGGATCACATATATGCAAAAATATATGCAGATATGAGAGAAATAAAGCAAGCATTGAACAAAACGCACAAGAACACTCAACGCTCAACTCTACGATCCGAGAAAAGAGAAAGCTTGCTCAACTACTCGCTTCTTTTCAACAAGTGCTTAATAAAGAATCGAGTAGCACCAATCAAGAACTCAACAACTACCAATCAATCAAGTAAGAGTTCCAAGTCGGCGGACTTGAAGAGTTCTAAGTGAATCGTGAAGAGCCAAGTCTGCTGGACTCAAGAGTTCAAGAGTGAACTAAAAAGTTCCTAGATCACCGGGTTCTAGAAGGAATTTGTGAGATTCGTAAAGTGTAAAAGACATCCTTAGTGGATTTCTACCGAGGAGTAGAAGAGTGGACTAGAGCTTTAAGTGCTCTCAACCACTTAAAACGATCGTGTCTATTACATTCTTGCTATAATCATATATCCGCCATAACTCTATATAACTGCCTCACTCTCATTAACTCACTATATCTTAAGGGAGATTAAAACAAATATTAATTTCACTGTGTTTTTAATCATTATCAACTAACAAAGTAAAACAAAAAGATTTTTAAATATCTATTCAACCCCCCCCTTCTAGATAACTATTGTGCCTCCTGAACTAACAATTGGTATCAAAGCGTGTTTCTATTATATAGCCTACAAAGCTTAAGTAGATCCAATGGCACACTTACCAAGCTTAATCAAGGACCGGAGGAGGCAAAGAAGCCACCAATGTGCAACAAAGATAAATTCAAAACCGGAAAGTTCGATGCAAGCATACATGGACTCAATAGATGAAGATCTATTTGAAATCTGCTTCAAAATGGGCCCTACGCTCCAACAAAGCTTTCACCAACTATGCATTTACCCAAATGTAATACAAATCAAAGTCAAAGAAGAATGGATCGACAACGAGAAGAGAGTTGTTCAACTCGACAAGAAGGCCGAGAACATTTTGTTTCAATCCTTAGAAGACGATCTGTTCGAAAATGTGGTCAACAGCAAAACAGCAAAGGAGGTTTGGGAAGCACTACTCATCATGCATGAATGAACGGAAGAAGTAAGAGAAAACAAACAATCTCTTCTGACACAGCAGTATGAAATGTTTGCTCATGTTCAAGGAGAAAACGTCACTGCCACCTACGAGAGATTCAACGTTCTGCTCAACTCTCTACGAGCCTATGGAAAGATCTATCCAAACAAAGATCTAATCATAAAGTTCATGAGAGCCTTACCAAGGTGTGGGATGCCAAAACCACTGCTATTAGAGAGTCAAAGAATCTCCATGAGATGACTGCTCAACAACTATATGGCAACCTTCTTACATACGAATCGAGTCGACTCAACGAAAGCGTAAACTCTATCGTAAGGAAGAAAGAAGGATAAGGGTGTTGCTCTCTCAAAGCAACCGAAAGTACATCCAAGGTCAACACCGAAATCGACTCGACTATGATGAAGATGATGATGAAGACTTTGCAATGCCGGTAAAAAGACTCAAAAAGGTTCATGCGCACAAGGCAAAACCAAAGAAACCAAAGAAGGTCAAGAACTACAAACAGCCAAGAGCAAATGAATGATCTATGCTACAATCGCAAGAAGCCCGCCATTTCATTGCTAACCGCAACAAACCTCTCGTAGAAGAGCTAAAGAAGAAATCACATCCAAAGAAGGAATACAAAGGCAACAAAAGGCCTCGTAAGAGAGACAAAGGCCTCAGAGTCGGAGGATCGTGGAGTGATTCGCATAATGACTCAACTCCCAATCTGAGATGATGAAGATCCTCAAATGGCTAATCTGCGCCTCAATGGCCAAACATGCAAAGGACAAACAAACTCCAACATACATGAAGTAAGTATCGATGAGGTATTTGACTTTAACTCTCCCGATGTAGACATTAATGATTTAAGAACTGCATCGCATGGCATAACAACCGATCTGCATCAATACATGAAATGGTTCGTAGTTCTGTCAAGGATTATTCACTTTTCAAGAGGAGAAAAGAAAGTTCAAGAAGAACCGAAACAACCCTTCTAAGTACTAACTCTCTCTCCAAGCTTGAGGTCGAGAATGAGCTCTTAAAATGCACTAAATGAGCTCAATGCACAAAGAGAGTCCAAGTCTAACCTCTAAAATCGAGGAACTAGAAAAGACTATCTCTACATGGAATAAATCCTCATCATCCATGGACTCCTCTTCTCTAGTCGAGAAGAAGTGCATCCGATGTAACAAAGCTTAGCTTGGGGGATCCACCTCAGAGCCATGTGTGGAAAAGATAAAGGAAACTAGCACTAGTAATGCTTCAAGTTTTAGTAGAGGCATTACATTTGTGAAATCCTCACAGAAGGAAGAACCAAATTTCAACCATGTTTCTACTAATTCAATCCATACCCAAGGAGTAAAGGATCTCATGATGGCCTGGGCTTCAGAAAAGAGAAGAGTAACCCATCCACTACTCACCAACCTCGAAGGATCGTAGAGTCAAGTAAGACCAACTCTACGAATCAACTGGGAAGGTACAGTAGAGGTAAGGTACACTCCTCACAATTCATGAAATCCAAGGACACGTGGAAGAAGGAAAATCAGTTTAACAGAAGGATGACTAAAGAACCACACAAGTCCAAATGGAGGATGAATTCTCACACACACACACATGCATCATACTAGATGTTTTGTGTGCAATAAAGTTGGTCACAAGGCTGCAAAGTGCTATTATAATTCAATATTTGTGAGACCCAAGATCAAGCAGATTTGGGTCCCCAAGGGCACTAACAAAGTAGGACCCATGCAAATATGGGTACCAAAATGAAGGTTTAATGTTATCACAGGAAAAGAGCTCCACGATCACGACCTGGTATCTGGACAGTGGATGCTCAAGGCACATGACTGGGAATAAAGCCCTTCTGTCTAACTACATAGAGAAGGAGGGCCCCTCAGTCATTTTTGGAGACAACGACTCCGGCAAGACAAGGGGATATGGCTCACCGAAATGGTGCAAAGATCCTTCAAAGAAAGTGGCCTATGTGGAAGGACTACAACACAATCTTCCGAGCATTAGCCAACTCTCGCGACAAGGGCCATCAAGTAACATTCCTCAACAATCAATGTCAAGTCGTAGATTTGAAGACATCTATTATAAAGCTAACCTAACAAGAGAAGGAAATGTCTACACAAAGAATCTTGGACAACTAAGCTCGATGAGACAATATGCTTTCTCGCTAAAGCATCCAAAGAAATGAGTCAAGTTATGGCATAGACGATTGTCTCATTTAAACTTCAAAAGCATGTCCAAACCGGCCTCAAAAGATCTTTTTGCAGTGCCTACCCAAGTTCAACTTCACAAAGAAAGGCCATGCAATGCCTGCTACCTTGAAAGCAAACCGTAAGCTCATTCAAGAGCAAAACTGCCAACTCAATCGACAAGCCCCTCGCAGCTGCTCCATATGGATCTATTTGGGCCAATTCCAACAACAAGTCTCGAGGGAAAAGATACTCACCGGTTATAGTCGATTTACTACACACCAAAGTTCATACGGGTGTTCTTTCTAACCTCAAAGGATGAAACAAGCTCCCAACCGATCAAGATGTTCAGCCGGTGATGAACGAGAAAGGAGAGAAAAATCAAGGCTATAAGGAGTGATCATGGCAGAATTTCGACTTCTCAAAATGGACCAATTCAAGATGCATAATGGCATCACTCATAACTTCTCACCCACGAACTCCTCAACAAAATGGAGTAGCCGAGAGAAAGAACATAACTTTGATAGAGGTCGAAGAACTCTACTAAGAAAGAACCCATCTCACTCAATACTTCTGCGGCGTAAATCATCAACACCGTGCTGCTACACTCGTAATGTATCACCGATACACTCTACGATCAAGAAGACACCCTACGAACCGTGGAAAGGAAGAAAGCTAAGTGTCAACTACTTTCATGTATTCTACCGCATGCATGCTACATTCTCAACAATGGAAAGCAAGATTGACAAAGTTTCAACCCAAGTCAAACGAAGGAATCTTTCTTGATATGCCACAGCATAAAGAAAGGCCTACAGAGTGTTCAACAAGAGACACTGAGTGTTGAAGTCTCGATTCACATCATCTTTGATGAAACAGACTTAGACAAAATAAAGGCTCAAAGACACTACGACCGATAGCTCGTCATACACTACTAAACGAGGTCGTCGAGCTCAACACTACGATCGTAGTATAGAGATAGTGAAATCGCTGAGCAAGGAAATGAGATCGTAGAGAGGCCTATGCAAGACAACGAAACCTCCACACCAAGAAGAAGAAATAGATCTTGAAGACCTAAGACAAGAAGGCATCAAGACAGATGTTCCAACAGAAATGGATGGGAAAGAGATCACACTCAAGATCTAATCATTGGAGATCCGAGTGCAAGAGTAAAAACAAGAGCTGCCACCCAGAATGAATGTTTTTATCTCAGCTTCCTCACAAATGGAACTTAAGAAGATAGAGGATGCTATGGAAGACTCCAGCTGGATAGAAGCCATGCAAGAAGAACTTAACCAATTTGAATGAAGCAAAGTATAGAGATTGGTACCAAGACCAAAAAGTCATCCTGTCATTGGAACCAAGTGGGTCTTCAGAAACAAGATGGATGAAGATGGAGTAATAACCAGAAATAAGGCTAGACTAGTGGCCAAGGGTTACTCTCGTGAAGAAGGCATCGACTATGATGAGACATTTGCACTGCTGCTGACTAGAAGCCATCGTAATATTCCTCGCCTTTCGCCGCTCACATGAAATTCAAGGTCTTTCAGATGGATGTCAAAAGTGCATTCTTGAATGGTGAACTTCAAGAAGAAGTCTATGTAGAGCAACCTCCAGGTTTCATCAATCCATCTCTTTTTAATTATGTTTATAGATTAGACAAAGCCTTATATGGTCTTAAACAAGCACCTAGAGCATGGTATGAAACACTAACTAACTTTCTTATTGAAAATGGGTTCACTAGAGGTAGAGTAGATACCACATTATTTCTTAGAAAGCATAAAGACAAAGTCTTATCGGTTCAAATATATGTTGATGATATTATATTTTCGGTTCTACCGATGAAAAGTTATGTAAGAGATTCTCCAAACTTATGCAGCAAGCAAGTTTGAAATGAGCATGATGGGTGAGTCAAATTCTTCCTCGACTGCAAGTAAAAGCAGACCGATGAAGGAATCTTCATAAACCAAGCCAAGTACATCAAAGATTTACTTAAGAAGTATGGCATGGAATCACCTCTCCCATGAAAAACCCCAATTGCTCCCCGCAACCAAGCTCGACAAAGATGAAAAGGTAAAAGTATCGATATAACTCAATACAGAGGTATGATAGTTCTCTTCTATATCTAATCGCCAAGAGACTAGATATAATGTTTGCAACATGCATATGTGTTAGATTTCAGCTAATCCTAAAGAATCACATTTAACTCATGTAAAGAGAGATTTTCGTATCTCAAGGGTACACCTCACTGGGGCTTTGGTATCCCAAGGAGTCCTCATTTGAACTAACAGGATACATAGATGCTTTGATTTTGCAGTGCTATAAAAAATAGATAGAAAGAGTACCAAGTGGCACCTACAAATTGCTAGAAAAGCAGACTTGTGTCCCGGTTTAGCAAAAAGCAAAACTCAAGATTCACTTCAACTCAGAAAGTTTAATACATTGTTTGCCGGGCAATGGCCGTGCTCTCAGATCCTATGGATGAAAAATCAGCTAGCGATTATGGGTTTGAATTCAAATCCATACCTATTCACCGTGATAACACAAGTGCCATAGCAATAACTCATAATCCTATCATGCATTCTAGACTAAGCATATAGAAATAAGGTATCACTTCATTAGGGATCATGTGCAAAATGGAACTATATCTTTACAATATATCCCTACCGAAAATCAACTTGTCGATGTCTTTACAAAGCCTCTAGATGAATCCAGTGTTTAACAAGTTAATAAGTGAGCTAGGCATGCTTAATTTACAACCATGAAAATATATGCTCTAGTTTGTGCTAACCATACATATATAAAGGCTATGTTGAAATCATAGACATGATCAAAGGAAGTCCACGATCGTATCGTAGAATAAAAGATAAAAGATCATAACAAACATCATAGTGTGTACTCAACGATGGCGAAGTAAGCCCCATCAACAAAACAAGGGAGCATCCTGTGATGAGAAAGTTCAAAACAAAGCAATCCTCTCCGATAAGCGCCTCAGAACAAACCTAACCTCGATTCACTCTATGAGGTCAATTCTTCCCGAAAGTTACCTTAAAAGAATGCTAAGTCAAAACTCATCACAAGGATCCGACAGACTCGACGATCGTAGTTCGTATAACGATTTATTGCCGAAGACGACATCGACGATTGCGATCCGCACTAGACGATCGTAGTTCGAATGACGATTCTGAAAGACACGACGATCGTAGTCCTGCATCGACATGATCGATGAATTCGACACATGATTGCACAATGATGATCACGATGATCGAGTAGAACACAACATCAGTGATCGACACAATGATTGTAGTCCGCACTGATGAATGCAAAGCAACTCTCAACAATCACAAAGGCCACCTCAACGATCGTAGTCCTCCCTAAGGACACATTAGCTCGTAAGGAGCTAAGGGCAAATCAAGACAATCCTCCTCAATCAAATTCAGAGAGCCAAGTAGAATTTGACACCGCCCCACTAAACAAAAAAAATGGAGAGAGGAAGTTAAGAGTACAGCTTGAAAATGCCTTTTGAAATCGTAAGTTCAAAAAGCTTATCTCTCTCTCTCTCTCTACAAGTAGAAACCCTAACCCTTAAGAAAGTTCGCATAACCATACTCCTTGCAAAGAAATCAATGGCAACCTCCAACGCCGCTCTCTCCGCAAGCTACAGACTATGCTTCAATGAGTTCAAAATCGTTGAACCCAAATTTCACAAGACTCTGACATTGATAAAGAAGGCAGGTCTCGAAGACGCTCTGGGTACGAGCACCTGGATCTACCCAAAGTTAATAAAGGAGTTTTACAGAAATGGGGCATTCAAAAATGAAGTCCTCACGACGAGAGTCAAGGACGGGAAATCAAGCTAAAGGTCGAGAACATCAACCTAGCCCTAGCTTCAAATCAAGGTTTTTGGTTTTAGATGGCATCGATTTCCATGTAGGACTTAAGAAGATGCATCACAAAAAATTCCCCACCGTCAAAGGATACAAGAAGAAGGAGTTTCCTCGAGGTATGAATTTTTGGCCGATATTGTTGGGAAGTGTATATACCGCAAAAGCTCGCCACGATTCTCAGAAATGAGGTGCAACTAAAACTCACGATCGCTATAAGTTGTGGAATACAACTTAACTATGGAGCTCTCACCGCTTGAATGGATAGGAAAATGGATCCTTAGCTCAAGAAGACAAAGAGCTCTCAAAAGATGCTCTACGAAGCGATTTATAAGCATCATCCTACAATCCGCTTCCTGGTGATAAAATTGGGGACAATGAAGGAGAGTCCATCAACCCAAATGCATTTGATGACCCAAAGAATCGCTTGAAAATTGGAAAAGGAATCCAAAGAAAAATGTTCAGATGATGTCCGAGTCCAAAGGAAGAATCAGTGATCTAAAGGAATCAGGATTCCAGAAAATACGCTACCGTCCAAAGAGATCAAGAAGAAGAGAAGAGATCAACAAGGAGAACCCACCGCCTTATCGTAAAAAAAGCAAGGGCAAGAGAAAGCTAAAGACTAGGATGGTAGAAGAACCCTCAAGGGTCTACCATCGATATACCTATAGAGTCCTCCGATATCGAGACTCGAGAATCCTAAGGAGAAAAGAACAAAGAAGTCGAGGCGTATGAAGATAGAGCTACCATATCACAACTGCCAAGAAGAACAAAATCACTCACAAGTCCAAGAGGCCATCTGTCTCTTCGATCGTCGAGTCTCTACCGATCGTAGAGACCAGACCGAACACCTCAAGCAAGGAAGTTGTTGCACTGTATGGTCCGACCGATCAACAAGACAGAGTCAAGTCAAGAAAGTCCTAGGGTCAGTGGCTCAAATTTTAGAAAACCAAGACAAAAATTGGTTAAGAAGTACATCCTTATCAATGAAGGAGTACTCAAAGAGGAAGACAAAAAGATGGCTGCTTAAAAGGAACTATCCAAAGAAAGCCAAAAGGACATAGCTGCTCAGGGGGGGAGATACCAGGGGATCACCTTAAGTTCTCACCAAGTTAGAAAATGCTCCAAATGAGGGGGAGCTACTAGTCCTGCATGATGGATGATCATGTTGAGGGGGAGCCTCATGATATCCCCATTACAAAGAAGAAGTTCCCCTGCGAAAAATGAGGAGAACCAGAGAGCAAAAAAATCAAAAGAAGTCATTGATATAGTGGAATCCTCAAAAGAAGATAGAGAAGAAGAGGAAGACAAAGATGATGATGAACTTGAGATCATAGTGTGTGGGCCGTGATGGGCATAGAGTTATCTCTACAATCAGATGTTCTCCTATCTCCCATGATGCCTTTTCATCAAGCTCAAATTCTAAACTCCTGAATCACATGTTTTGAGCTTCAAAGAATATCCACCATCTCTCGTATAGCTCATGGATTTCCGTGAAACTTCAACTTTGCCAAGAAGTCGATCACAAATGGTCCCTCCTCAAGAATGGTGCATGAGGTATTAACTATCCCAATCCTTTTTAGAGTGAATCACTATCCACTATCTTTTTTTCACCAATTTTATGAATTTCCAAGTCGGTTGAAGTGTGGTTCTAAATCCACTAAGATCAATCCCCGCCCATGTAATCCCAAAATTTTGTAAATCGATGAACCAAATGTGCCAAACTTCATATTGATCCCAACTCCCATCATCCCTACGACATCGACTCTAGCCCCATCAGAGAGTCCCAAGCTCAAATCGAGAGCCACCCTCTTCAGACACCCAAACAAAGTCCCTCCATCGATATTCCCTCTTCATCCACCAATGAATACTTCAACCTTGATCTTGCCTCTACTCCTTGCAAGATCAATACAAGAAAACATCCCTCCTTTAAACAATCCACAACTCAAAGAACTACTTTCGATCCGCCCACCAAAAGTCGAAGTCGATGTAAGTGTCCAAGAAAGTGATCAAGGACATCGATGATAGCCTTGAAGCTCACACAAACTCATTCATCTCAGATCGACAAAAATGATCATCACTGCAAATAATCTCCCAAGCACCCTAAACTCGAACTTACAAAGAAGTCGAGGGAGATCATCAAGGAAATGGTTAAGAGCATAAAGGACAGGATGATATTCACTTTCTAGCGCCTAAAAGACACAAGATGCGCTTCTTTTCATTACAAAACACTCAAGAAGCCCAAAATAAACTTATGTTGGAAAGCATCATCAATCAATTTGAAAAACCGTCAAAAAGAATTTCCAACAATTCTACGTCAACTAAGGACAACAGACTGACAATGTTCTAAAAGTCCTCCAAAATAGGGAAGCTCGATCTGACGCTCTGATCAAGGAAAATCGAGAGGACATTGCTCAAACTTAAAGCCAACTCAACGAGCTCTACCAAGGAGTAACTCGCCTATCCGAAGACATTTGAACCCTTGATGCTGATATAAAGGGGGAGAATAAAGGGAAAGGAGTTCAAAGCAATGGAAGAGGCAGAGGACAATTCCAAACTCAAACTTCAAGGAGTCCTCCTGTATGGCAATTCCACCAACAGACTCCATGATCCGGCCATCAGACTCAACGATCTGATCAGCAAGAAGTTATAATGGCTCAACCAATAAGGAGTCTAGGGCCAACTTCAAGCTCACAGAATGTGACCATAACTGGCCTAAGAATGCCAATTGGAGATCATATATTCATGAATAGGCATGATCAAAATCCTAGGCTAAGCCCAAGTGAGATGGAAGATCTAGCCTGGAGAGAAGAAGCCAGCAGGAAAAGAAAAGTTGAGGAGTATGCCAATCCCCCACGCAAAAGATCAAAGAAATAGAGATAAGTAAAAGTTTAAATTCTTATTGATGTAAAGCTAAATTGTAATATTCTTCGAACATCAATAAATTCATGTTTATTTTCTAGAAATTTCAACTGCTCACTGAAATATTAAGTCATATTTACTTTCCTGCAAATGCAACTAGAAACTAATAATCATGACAACAAATCTCCTTGGTTATGTCAACATCAAATAGGGGGAGATTGTTGGGAGAGTGCATATTTGATTTGATGTTTAAATGTAAATGCTCATGATTATATGTAAAGTCCTTCGAGAAATATATGTACAAGGACTTAGTGATAGATCAAATTTGTTAGGTTGATCTACATCTTTTGTGTATAATAGATAGGCTTCAACAAGAATCAAAGTGTATTAAGTCGATCAAGATTAATGATAGCTTTCAAGGATCGTAGTAAATGTAGAGCTTTGAGGATCGTAGATCGTGTGCCTTTGCCTTGAAGACCTCTTCAAAATCGTAGAGTGGTCCCAACGCTTGCCGAGCCAACTCGTAGATCGTCAGAGTGCTCTCGAAATGTAGAGCTTGCAAAACAAGCAAGTGAAGATCGAGAGTGTGCAGTCTTTAAGAGAAATCGTAGTGCTCTTATTTGATAACATCGCACCAAGCACCAAGGTGACAAGACACCACGATCCGGATCGTAGAGTATCATCCGCCTCGTGTGTCGAAGCATCGAGCCCTACCTTTTGTTAGGAGACAAATTCCAACAAATGTGGAATGGGTTTTAAATGTTGAAGTCCTCACCACCCCAATGGTACAAAAGATATCCTTAGTATATAACAAAAGAAACGTATTCAAGAAGCTAAGGAAAGGACCATAGATGTAGGAAAACACCTTTTCGGTGTTAGGTGAGAAAGCAAATCACCTATGTCAAGGGCCGTAATGCAATTCGTAGGTGTGCGCAAAAAAGTCTCCATCAAAGTTCGTAAATGTCAAACGATTTAATGCTTCAACAAAAGGCTTCAACGGATAGATTTCAAGGATCACATATATGCAAAAACATATGCAGATGAGAGAATCAAGCAAGCATTGAACAAAAAACGCATAAGAACACTCAACGCCAACTCTACGATCCGAGAAAAAGAGAAAGCTTGCTCACCTACTCTCGCTTCTTTGGAACAAGTGCTTAACAACAATCGAGTAGCACCAATCAAGAACTCAACAACTACCAATCAATCAAGTAAGAGTTCCAAGTCATAAGGACTTGAAGAGTTCTAAGTGAATCAGAAAGAACCAAGTCTGATGGACTTGAAGAGTTCAAGAGTGAACTAAGAAGTTCCTGCATCGCTAGTCTAGAAGGAATCTGTGAGATTCGTAAAGTATAAAAGACATCCTTAGTGGATTTCCTACCGAGGAGTAGAGAGAGTGACTAGAGCTTTAAGTGCTCTCAACCACTTAAAACCGCTATAAATGTGGTCTATTACATTCTTGCTATAACCGCTATATCTTCTATATAAAACGCTATAACTCCTCACTCTCATTAACTCACTATCTTAAGGAGATTAAAACAAATATTAATTCCATTGTGTTTTAATCATTATCAACTAACAAAGTTAAACAAAAAGATTTTTAAAATATCTATTCAACCCCCTTCTTCTAGATAACTATTGTGCCTCTCCTGAACTAACTTTTCTCATTTATTTAGTATTACTAATGATTTAACATATGACAAACATAAGAATCTTTTCAAGCGCAACTAAGTAAAAGATCCCTTCATTCTATATTCATAATCATACATACATTGTTTTAGTTAGTTTGGTTATAGCGGCTAAAATATATATAGCGCTTATAGCGCTAATGTACATAATGTAAATGGCATAAAGTAAAAGACACAAGGGGTTTTAAGTGGTTCGAGACTCAAGCTCCTAATCCACTCTTCCGCTTTCAACTAGCGAGGATTTCCACTAAGGAAGGGCAAGAACTCAATCACTAAGATTTCTTCAAGGCTAGCAGCTTTGGGACTTCAGTTCACTAAGAACTCTTCAAGACCAGCAGCCTTGGAACTTCTCTGGTTCCCTAGGAACTCTTCAAGCCCAGCCGGCTTGGAACTTCATTTAGTCCCTCCCGACAAGGACCCTCGTGCCCAGCTTCTTGTTGTTGATGTTGTTTGTTTTGTTGAGTTATTCTTCGAGTCGCTAAGATGTCTTTAAGCTCTGAACATCTTCTGTACTTAGCAGCTTAGCGTGATCATCCTTGAAGTACAGTTGAGTGTTACATGATGATCAGCTTCTTTAGTTACTGTTCTGATGATCCCTTGATGAACTGCCTTGAAGATCATTCTTCTTGATACTTAATGGCTGTACATGATGGGTTTCTAAGATGATTGTAAGCTCTTCTGCTAGGTACTTAGAAACTTTCTCATGCTTGACACCATGATGGCATTGGTGATCTTCTTGCTTGATACTTGATGCCTTCTCATGATGGACTTGCTAAGATGATTGTAGGCTCTTCTCTCTGGTACTTAGAGTCTTCCCATGATGGACATCAAGAAGACATTGATGCTCTTCTTTCTCTCGGCAGTTCAGAACACTCTTCTTGAAGTAGAATTCTCACTTCTACATTGTAGAACTCTCATTTCTACTTCTTTCTTTGTTTGTCTCTAAGTGTTCTTGGTGGATCGTAAAGTGAGCCTTCGTACCTTCATTGTTCACTCATTATTTTACATTGGTTAGATCAGTCCACCATATCTCCAAACTCAGCAACTCCAGCAGCCTTTGAAATTTGAAGCTCTAGCAGATTTATACTCTTTCCCAATCTTCCCGTTAGACAGTAGCCGTTGAAAGCTCTTTGAATTGCTTCACAGATCTCGAGTTATTTGATGCAGACTGCAGATGTGACATGACATCCCTTTTCCTCGACTTTCGACGACACTCGCCGCTCTTGCTTCACCTACCCCGTCGAGATGTTACTTTGATGTCTCGAAAAATTTCGATGACTTTATTTCTCCTTCCGATTTGTCGATCGAGGTTGTCCTTTTGCATCGATGCTCTCAATAAGCTCTTGTCCGAATACTGAACCTTCGATTGAACCGCTTTGCTAATGCTTCAATCTTTGGATGACCGAACTCTACGATTCTAATGCATGTCTTCTTGATCCTAATCGTAGTGTCTTGTTCATTGTTGCTCATTATGTGTAGAGTCAACACTATGATCTTTGAAGAGTGTTCATTTGATCTTTAGTGTGGAACATCTCTTCCTTCTATTGTGCAGTGCTTCAACACTTCTGTTTGTTTCGACTGCTCTCAGATACTGATAGTTTGAATCCTTGCTCTAGCCCCTTCTGAATAGCAAGACACTTCAGATTTGTGGAGTGTCCAGGTCGCTTTCTCCTTGTGATCTCCCGTTCGCTTATTATCAATGGACTGACCCAATGCTTAATCACTTTAGCCGTGTTCTTCAGAAGCTGACCAGTATCTCTATGTACACTCCATCAGTTCTTTTTTTGTTTAGCAAACACTACGATCCTGGTTGCTTCCAAGATTGTTGTCTTCTGTTTACTTGACAGCTACTGCACTTGCTGACTTTTCCTTAGTCAGTTACTGAAGTTATCTTCTGATCAACTTGTGGATGACTTCATCTCGAATGGCTTCCCAACTTAATCTGAATGATGATTGAGTTGGTGCTTGGATCTTCTGTTAGCTTGCAAGCTATTCGCCGAGTGCTCTCCTGTTTCCTTTAGGTGGGATGTATCTTTGTAATGCCAACTAGAGACTTCGTTCCTTTGGATATTCTGGGAGTGCTCAATTGTTGAGAATCATTTTTGCTCTATGATTCTGTTTTGGCTTTGTGAGCACATCTGTTGAAGTCTCAGCTCTACACTCTACGATTCAGCTTCGGCTGTGTAGACATTACGACTCCAAGATCAGATCTTGACACTCTACGATTTTTGACTTTGTGTTCGTTGTCTTTATCTGATCTTGCTCGACTACGATCTCTGCCTCTGATATGATCAGTAGACTCTACAACTGAGTGTAGTCTACGATTCTTGACTTGGCTTCGATAGATGCTCGGTCGGCTCGTAAGCAGGTTGTCTCTACGATTCTGAACATGACTTCCTCAGCAGACTACAGCTCAAAGGAAGTTCTAATTGACACACTACGATCCTTCCTCGTCTCTCCTGGCATTCTACGAACTCCGAGATCTACTATCTTGCAGACTACGATTACCTACTCGATAGCTCTCGAGTTTTCCTTGACTCTCCCGGCATCTAAGATTTCGAAAGGTTTCGCTCACGATCGAGACAAGCTATCTATTACATTATAAGATCAACCTAACATGCTTGATCTTTCTATATTTATAGTCCTTGTAAATCATTTCTTTTTAAGGACTTTACAAAGTTGTTTTGCTTATGTAGGATCAACCTAACATATTTGATCAATTCATTCTATGTCCTTGTATATATTTTCTATTATCTATCGTAGGACTTTAGAGCTTTTTTTAATGCAAGCATATATGCATATTCATTTATATATATCATAATCAAATCATATTTAAAATAGGGATATCATTCACATGCTTATTTACGACACTTTTAAATTCATAGATGATCGTAGATTTCATTCTCTACTTAACTCTTCTAATGAATTTTTATTTCATTTATGAATATTGATCTAAAACCGGTTGTCCATTATATTTTATCTCGATTTATTGAAGTCTAACGATAATTTGTTCTACATTATCTTAGTCATAATATTCTTTTTCTTGGGCTAGTTGAGCTCACCCTTTTCCTTTTGTTCCATTTTCTTCTCGAGGAGGCGAGAATATAAGCGAACTAGTCGGGGTGTGGAGTGATGTTTCAAGTCATTGTTTTAGTAGTCCTCACTATTTTGTAAAATAGTGTATCAATAATTGTAATGATGACTTATTTGAGTGTGGATATTGTCTAGAAGACAATATTTGTATTTAAACTCACAGTATATGTGTTGTCGTATTTTGCACGATAATTGTAATAATAAAGTTGTAGTTGTTTCTGTACCATGTATTTGGCGACTCAGAATGGGTGATGTATACCTATTTTGGGGGCACCACACTAATAATTGAAGGTTTGGGGACTGTTAGATGAGTTAGTACTAAAACATGCCTAAAATGCCAAAAGTGGACTATTTTTGTTATCGAAAAAATAACTAACTGATGCAAACCTATTAATGGATATAGGGTTATATTATTATCATGTTTTAAAAGTTGTATGAGTACCTAAAGGTTCCTTGAAACCTAATAAAGGACTGTTTGTGGTTTTTAGCCTAAGTTATGCCTAAATAAGGACTATTATAGCCAACTGTGGTAACTAAAGTTGTAAGACAGTGTAGAGTCCCTATATTATCTATATACAATATTTGAAAATTGTTCCTTAAGCTAACCAAGGTCTAGGATGTGTGTTGTGCAAATTCATGCCTAAAAACCAATGAAAGCATATAAGCTTTAAATAGAAATAAACATCAAAATGAAGGACTACCATACTAGCTTGGTCCATATAGGCAAGTTTCAATAGTTATAATATAGCATAAGTGAGCTAATAAAGCTAAAGAAAAATGCCTAAACCATTATGAGCATTAGACTTGTTGAAAATCACATTTTTAAGCTAAAAGAGGGTTGTTTTGGGTGATCCTTAACACTTGAACATATATGCCTATAATAAACTCATATAAAGATGCTAATGCATGCTTATAATGGTTTTCAATCATTGTCAAGACCAAAGCTAGCAAGAAAACCAAGGTAGGATCTATTTTTAAGCCTAAAGTGAGCTTTTATAGATCAAAATTAGCTAGATGATGAAATAAAATATGGTGATACTAAAAGTATCCTTAAGTAACTTAAATACACATGCCTAGACTATCCTAGTGGCCAAAATTGGAAATATTTGAAAAAAGTTCAAAACCCGTTTTTATAAAAAGTAGGAAAACTGCCCAGTTTGACCTCTGTTTTTGGGAAGCCTAATTGGCATGAATAAGAAACCTAAACCTTGATTAAAATACCTTGACATGTGTTTTAGAAGCAGTGCCAAATGGTTGAACCAAGAACTTAACCCAAAAATTCAAACAAATCACCAAACTAGACTATAAAATAAACAAAACTACAGATTCTGCAGATTTTTCGAAGTGTAAAATTGTGATTTTTCCATTTTACTTAAAAATCAATTTTGACATCTTAGACAAGTGAGTTAGATGTATTCTAGGCTATTTCAAGTATTGGAATGCTAATGTATACAAGAACTTGAGAAATTAATACGTAAAAGCTTGAAAAAGCTAGGTTTAGAGGGTCAAAACCAAATCTATGCTTAGAAAAGTTAAGGGGATGCTAAAACTAGTCTTACCTAGTAATAATTCAAATGTTGGAATGAACCTAAGAGGCCAGAAATGAAAATGGCAAGAATTGACCAAAGTTAGTAAAAGCTAAAACTGTGATAAACAACATAGTTTGAGCATTAGTTTCAATAAGCATAAAAGGCTTACTTAAGAAACCAAACCAATACAAAAATACCTTGGTATACAGTCTAGAAGTATGCTCGGAGTTCATGTCTAAAAGCATAATACAAAAATTCATAAAAATCATCAAAATAACCTTGTAAATCATAAAAACTGCATATTTTGCTAAGAAAATGTGTAAAACAACTCATTTGGGGCATGTTTTTGAATTTCTTAACTTGATAGTTTAAAAGCCCTAAACCAGGAATAAAATACTTTCGTATGGGGTCTATAATATTGCATAAATGGGAGATTCAAAATGTTACTATAGAAATTACTAAAAATCCTCAAAAATCATAATTTTGTGTTTTTGAGTCATGTTGTAAAAGTAAAGTTTAAAACTTGTAAATGTCTTAACATGACTAAATAAGGTAATAAAGGTGTGTTATGATCTAAGATCTATAATATGAAATGTTAAGACTAAAACAAGTATGACTTGTGATATATATGAACTATATAGGTGATATATGCATATGTGTGTTATTTGTGTGAACATGTCATATAAACTAAGCTATAAAAAGGTGTTGTGATAAACTATATGCCTATGTGTACTAAGCTATATTTTAAAATAAAAGTTGAATGTATACTTGGTTAATGTTAGTAAGTAACATACGTGTTAGTTATTGGATATGGCTTCAATAACCATAGTTGAGCTATGTGTATCAATGAATATAGACTTTGTGGCTATAAGATCTCTAAGTAAGTCGACATCAGATAAATATGCAGCTACTCAAAGACAAGATAATTTATTAAAAGGTTTAATCAATACGAGAGAGACAAGTACATCAACCTTTCATACTCAATTAAGTTCATATTACAAGTATTTAACTCGAAGACTTATCTTTTCAAGTTATTTAAATTATTGAATTGCAATACTTCAAATTCAGTTATTCTTATGATATTGAAAGTATGTTAATGCAATTATTTTGACTAGACAACTGTTGAGATATATTGATATTATTCATTCATGAAAAAATCTCATTTAATGTTCTCCAAACCCTTTTGTTTTGATGTGGACTCTTATGTAATGCTATGAACGAACAACCCTTTTATAAGGGCATATGATACCAAACATATGATTTCGAAGGACATGTAATGTGTCATTAGACTGTTATGTTGTGCACAATATAGGGTACTTAGGCTGATCCCCTAAAGTACAAGTCTAGGATATAGTTCAGTTTTAATAATTGTTTGTATCCATGGATTATAGTTTTAGTACTGTCAATTCTAGTACAGAGTTCACTGGTCATTTGACCTTACAACATGCTAAAGTCTGATTTTCAAATTCAAAACTTTTAAAGAACTGTTTTTATGACGCCCCCAAAACAGGTATACATCACCCATCTTGGGTCACCAAATACATGGTACAAAATTCAAATACAACTTAATTATACAACCATCACTCCGTTCCCCGACTAGTCCCGGCTACGTTCTCATTTCCTGAAGAGAACAGTGAAAGAAAAGGGTGAGCTCAACTAGCCCAGTAAGAAATATTATGACTAAGATAATGCAGAATAATTTATCATTAGCCTTCAACAGTGTTAAACTGATAAAATATAACAAACATCAAGTTTAACTGCAGCGGAACAAGCAATCCATTAGAAGAGTCAAGTAGAGAATAAAATCTACTATCTTCTATGATTTAAAAGGTTTTTCATCACTTTAATCGCTGAGACTCAGCTTAATAAATAAATCACATCATCCCTGCACTACGGCCAAGGATATTCATTAGTATCACGACCACAAATTCTCCATGCACTATGGGCCAAGGATATTCATATTCATCAATGGTCATAATCATGCCAACATTTGTCCATCAATACACTACGGGCCAATGAGGACTTTTACCACATCATTTATAACATTACGGTCATGATTATACCGAATAATCCCTGGTCATAATCATACCAAGTCCATCTATGCACTATGTGCCATGTATGACTTTCAACATAATATAAACATGAGGATGATGACAATGATATAAGAATTCAATAAAACAAGTTCAAGAATTAATTTATCCAGAACCAATAACGTCCAAATTGTCAACATGATACTCTGCTTTAGAGAGTAAAATTCAAGAATGCTCGGAAGAATGTTTCCATGAAAAGATACTAGATGAAGCGCGCAAATATCAAGGATATTCCACTAATTTCATGGAGTATAAAGTCAAAACTTTAACCAACCGAGTATAATAAAGAATGGAATAACAAAAGAAATCACCACACATGCGATAGATCGCATGCATAAAAGTTATTCCAATGTAATAATAAATAATTAACGGTCACGCGTAAACGCATGCATGTGATGTTCCAACAGAATAATAAATAACGGAACCGTGTCATGCATAAAGCACCAACAAAGTTGTTCCAATAGAATAATAAATAACGGAACCCGAGTCATGCATAAAGCACGTATATGATGTTCCAATGAATAATAAAGAATGGAATAATGTAAGAATTTCACCATGTATGCGGTATTGCAGATGTATGGAGTTATTCCAATGAGAATGATAAAGAATGGAACAACAGAAGAATTTCACCATGTATGTGGTACTTCGCATAGACAGGTTATTCCAACATAATAATAAAGAATAGAATAACAGAAGTTCTCTTCATGAAGACGAAAGAAAGAAATAATACCCCTTACCGTAGAAAAAAATTGGATACTGGAATAGTGAGGTAGCAGACTTCTCTTCTTCTTTCTCTGTATAATAATTTCTCTAAAGCTTTTGTGAATTGGTGAGAAATGAAGGAAGAATGAGCTTCTATTTATAGAAAAATATTGTTTCAATAATTGCACGTTTTGGGGCTCGAAATATTACAGTACAATACCTCCAACTTTTTTTTTCATTTTTAATTTAGTCCTGCAAGTATTATCAAACTTGCACCACCTCCCCTAATAGTAAATAATGTGAATCAATAGTTCAATCATGTGAATCAATAGTATAATCATGTGAAAAATACGAATTATAGTATAGTACCTCTATTTTTAACTTAGTCATGCAAGTATTACCAATCTTGCACCAACTCCCCTAATAATACAAGAATGTGATTCAATAGTACACACATGTGAACAAATAGTTATATAAGCATGTGAATTAGTAACAATTAATTGCTCATTTATCCGATAAATTACCCGATTTATCAATATAACCCCCAGACATCAATTATCATCGGAATAGATGCCGATTTCCACTAACACTAATAATCCCAACACAATGGAACTATTAAATTCATCTTTAATCAACACGAACTTATTCATCATTAATATTATAACTCACAATATTTAACAACCAGGTCGTTCCCAGGAAAGAGGGGGCTTTCCGATAAGGATTTCTCCTTATTGGCGCGCAATTAGGTGACCAAACCTCTCCTTGACAGAACTTCTAGACATTGTCAATATTGCAAATAATAATATGAATAACTTTGTCGTCACAATTATTGATTTAATAATATATCAAATATTATGCAGATGATACTGTGACAATAACTGAATCAATAATATGAGAGATATGATGCAGCAATTACTGTAGCAATAATTGGGTCCACTAATGATTATGTCATCGTACGGATATTTCCCCGACAAAAAGAATATTCCCCGACCAAATGAATATTATATAACAACTTGCATACTTTGCAAAATTTATAAATACTACCCACAACTATAACATTATCTCAAATCGACACCATAATTTTCAAAAAAATATTTTGAGAAAATTAAATCTTTATTCATAAAATTTGGGGTCTCACAATTTTGCTCAGTTGATGAAAATCAATTGCTGAAATTAAATATGTTTATAAATATAACCCATGTTGAAACAAAAGAAGAAGAAAGAACATAACAGGCGTGCAGATTCATGATATTGTTTGATCAAACGGGTTGAGATCTTTCAATTGATGAGTATTTTAGAACCGAATTTCTCTCATTGATGGGGATACAGAGAAAACAATGAAGAGATAAAACATATGATCAATTGGGGACCATGACCCCATTATAAAGAAAATTGCCGTGTGAAGAAACTGCTAAATGGCAATTATTATCTTTTAGTATTTTTAAATTGGCCCCTCATCAATTTAAGAATACAAATCCGATCTCTACACATTAATTCCATGACAAACATACACTTAAGCCTACTTAAAACTTAATTAGATCACTTAAATGTAGACTTATATATGATAATACACATTAATAATATACATGTGTGGTCCCAATTAAGATTAATTAAAATTAATCCAACAATCTCCCAATCGGACCACATATGTATTCTAAGAAATGTGTTTAACTTTAGTAAGCTCTCGAAATTTGTTTTCATGTTCTAAAGGGTATCCAAACAATCTCGTCTATTAGCTACATCAATATAGGATCAAAGCGGTCTTCATTACAATAACCGTAATTAGACCTATTAATGGTCTCGTATGCCAACATAGCTAAATAACATAGATCAATCATGGATGTATAGCATGGAAATTACATGTAATGTGATTCACACATGCCTATTTCCAACTGGTCCTATTTTAATTAATTGTAGTAAGATCAATACTTCAATATACTTAATAGAGTGTAGTAAACTGAATACTTTAGTTCTGCAGAAAATATATAAATGAAATCTGTAGTTTTAACATAAAGCAATAATCCAAATACAAACTTCCACTAAACTAAAGTATCCTCAAATAGAATAACATCCATATGAGCAGTGTGCTCGTGAAAGATATTTGGTGATAATCCTTTTATGAGCGGATCCGCTATCATGGAGTTTGTCCCATTTTGCTCTATGGAAATCTGTTCACTCTGCACTCTTTCTTTCACAACGAGAAACTTGATTCCAATGTGCTAAACTTGTCTCCTTTAGCGACCGGGGTTTTACCTGATTTGCAATTTTGTATGTTAAACATATTGAGAACTTTCTCAATATAGTTCTTTCAGGACAATCCCAATATACGCCGAAACGTTCTCGGTGTAACTCAATTCCTAATACAAAAGAAGCATTACCAAGATCTTTCATTTTAAAGTTCTTTGATAAAAATCTCTTGATGTCATGCAACATGCATATGTCATTTGTGGCAAGTAATATGTCATCGACATATAAAACCAGGAAAATATGTTTACTCACACTGAATTTGTGATACACACAATTATCAACAATATTTATTTCAAAACCATATGAAACAATAACTTGATAAAATTTGAAGTACCACTGACGAGATGCCTGCTTGAGTCCATAGATGGATTTTGTCAATTTGGAAATCATATTCTTTGGGTCTCCAGACACAAAATTTTCGGACTGCACCATATAAATTGTTTCTTCAATGTCACCATTGAGAAACCTAGTACACCATTAATATCATGCCTTTGGACAATGATATTAATTGTAATTGGTACTCTTGTTAAAGTAAATAAACATTGACAATAATTATGTCAAATAATAAATCCATGTTTGCATGAATTCATTATTCATATTAGGTTACATTGATAAGTATCAAATGTTTATCATCACAAATATGTATGAAATTCGATCAAATATGAACTCATCTTTGGATTGGTTAATATTTGCAAGAATTACATATACACTAACATCTATACTCATCACTATTGCTTTTTGTATTTTAGCATAGCAATTTACCAATTACAACATGTTTGGTATTTTGTTACCCCAGCTTATGGAGCCTAAGCAATCGAAATAACACTTAGCCACTCACATATATGATTTAGACTTCAAAAATAAAATAAAACATGATTTAGACTTCAAAAGCAAATGGACAACTATCTCTTTCTAATCAACGGTCGACATGCAAATTCAATATTTTTTTTTTAATAAATAATAGTTTCGGATATATATATATATATATATATATATATATATATATATATTCACTAAGAAACATGGTTATGTGAATGCTTCAGGATCATTTATATACTATATATATACCGTACGTAATTTCAAAAAAAAAAATCGGCGCAAATCACGGAAATCAGATTTTCAAGAGTTATCCTTTAAAGAGATGGATTACTAGTTTTCATATTAAAGCCTGGAGACTATGTTTTAGCACTCTTATCAATGCTGAACGCAACATTCCAAGAGCAAACTGACTTTACAATTTCAGTAATTCTAAATCTTTTAAGGCTTATAGAATATTCTGTTTGGCGTTTTTTTTTAATTTATTTATTTATAAAATCTCCAAAAATTCATAAATTCTATATGAATCAAACATGGGTGGCTCTGATACCAAATTGATGAAAATCAATTGCTGAAATTAAATATGTTTATAAATATAACTCATGTTAAAAGAAAAGAAGAAGAAAGAACATAACGGAAGCGTACCGAATTCCATGATATTGTTTGATCAAACGGGTTGAGATCATTCAATTGATGCGTATTTTAGAACTGAATTTCTCTGTTGATGGGGATACAGAGAAAATGATGAAGAGATAAAACATACGACCATGACCTCATTATAAAGAAAATTGTCGTGTGAAGAAACTGCTAAATGGCAGTTATTATCTTTTAGTATTTTTAAATTGGCCCATCATCAATTTAAGAATACAAATCTGATCTTTACACATTAATTCCATGACAAACATACCCTTAAGCCTACTTAAAGCTTAATTAGATCACTTAAATGTAGACTTATACATGATAATACACATTAATAATATACATGTGTGGTCCCAATTAAGATTAATAAAAATTAATCCAACATCAGTATCTCATGATTTTATATTCCCTTTATTATAAATATTTATGTTCCATTATATTCAACTGTTTATTTCCTTGCTGAGCAAGCTTTTGCTCACCCTTACGTTGAATATAATATTTTCAGTTAAAACCGAGAATGCTAGTACGTCCGGGAAAGATAAAGAAAAATGAAAGTGACAAAATAATTTATTATTAAGTGTATGTGCTTATATGAACTTAAGGAGTAATTGTAATAATTACTTTATTATTATTTTCTTGTATTAATATTTGGTATTGTAACATGTAAAAGTTTATAAAACCTGGGATTCAAGTTAAAATTAATATATAATCTAAGACATGTTTAGATTAGTAATATGTTGGGATGTATGAATATGATAATATAGTGAGCATTAAACCCGAGGTAAAGATAACTCCTGGATATAAGGACGTCCACAAGTTGCGTTTAAAATAAATTATTACTAAATAAATAAAATTTTTCATGTGTGTTTGAAATACCAAATATTTTAAATATACCAAATACTACAAACATTGAGTATCCAAACATACGCCATATTAATCTAAATAATTATGATATTAATTTTAATTTAATCTTATATTTTAGAACGTAAAACGTTTTATATTTGTGTTATGCCTTTAACTACAATATTATGCCAAAATATGCATAAAAAAGATTAGAAGAAAGAAACATTTTACTTTACTTTCTTCCAAGGAAAAAGGAAAACAAAAAAAAAAAAAAAGAAAAAAGGAAAGTATGAAGAGAAAAGTGAGAAATGAAGGTAGGAAGTTGATTGGGATAAATAACGTTTTGGTTGTTTATCTTTGGGACGGAGATTTTTCATTGTGGTTCATCGAAACTTTTTTATTTACATCGAATAAGCTGTACTTTTCAAAAAATTACAAAATGGTATTCCGTCCGATTTTTAGTCCAAAAAAGCGTTAGGAATGCCGATGTCTTGAAGATTTGACGACTTTTGCTACGTACGTGAAACAGAAAAAGACATATAGGTGGATTATTATAAGCACAAATGATATAAAAAGCTATTAACTACTTCACCTAAACAATTCCAAAACTAATAATAATAATAATACTAATAATTTCAAAATAATAATAATAATAATAATAATAATAAATACTATTAATAGTAATAATTTTAAAATTCTATTTTTAATTTTTTTTTAAAAATCTGTTAATTTTAAAAAGTCTTTTTAAAAAAAACTGTTTTTGTAAAAAAATTTGTTTTTAAAATTAATTTTTTTTTTTAAAAAGTCCGTTTTTTAAAAAACGTTAATTTTTATAAAAACAGATTTTTTTTAATTTTTAAAAAACGTTAATTTTTTTAACAGAACTAATATTTTTAAAAAAGTCTGTTTTTTAAAAAACGTTAATTTTTATAAAAACAGAAAATTTTAATTTTTTTAGAAAATTAATGTTTTAAATTTTTTTAGAAATTTAACGTTTTTAATTTTTTTTAGAAAATTAACGTTTTCAATTTTTTTTTTAGAAAAGTAACGTTTTTAATTTTTTTAGAAAAGTAACATTTTTTAAATATTTAGAAAAGTAACGTTTTTTAAATTTTTAAAATTAACGTTTTAAAATTAACGTTTTTTAAATTTAAGAATTTTTAAAAAAATATTAGTTCAGTTTAAAAAAAATTAAAAATTCTGTTTTTTAAAAAAGTAACGCTTTTTAAATTTAAGAATTGTTTAAAAAAACAGACTTTTTTTCAAAAATATTAGTTTGGTTTAAAAAATTAACGATTTTTAAAAAAAACAGACTTTTTTGAAAAATATTAGTTCAGTTAAAAAAATTAACGTTTTTAAAAATTAAAAAATTCTGTTTTTATAAAAATTAACGTTTTTAAAAAAACAAACTTTTTTAAAATTGAATTTTAAAAATAGATTTTTTAAAAACACAACTTTTTTAAAAGTCTTTTTAAAATTAATGAGATTTTTTAAAAAATAGAATTTTAAAATTATTACTATTATTATTATTATTATTTTGAAATTATTATTATTATTATTATTATTATTATTATTATTATTATTATTATTATTATTAGTTTTGGAATCGTGTTTAGGTGAAATAGTTAATAGCTTTTATTTATTTTATAATAATCCTATCATTTGTATTTTCTATGCCCACGTAAGTAAAAAAAAGTCAAATAACTCTCATATAATCAAGATTCTTAACGCTTTTTGACGAAAAATTGGACGGAATTTACCATTTTATAAGTTTTTGAAAGACAATTATTCGATCAGAATAAAAAAATTCGATAACCACAATAAAAACCTAATTCCAAAAAATTACTAAAAACTTTATTTATCCTGAAGTTGATCCGTCATTCGTCAATGCTCTTCGTGTATAGTAATTTATCATTCTATGTCTGAGTCACTCATTCACACATACAAAAGCTCTCTCCTCTCAAAAAACCCTAAACCCTAGTTCAAAAGACTGAGCTATTTGAGATGGATTTACTGGAGAAGATATCAGTAGATTTAAAACTAACAGAACTGAAGAAACTCAGGCTCGAAATAGCAATTCATTCACTTTTGGCCGAATGGAAGGAATTTGGAGCCCAGTTGGATTCCACCCAGAAATCTTTCCAAGAATGCTTGAATGAACTCGAATCAAGAGAGAAAAACGTAGTTTCTGCTGAGCAATTAGTGTCCGAAAGCAACAAACAACTCGATTTTCTTCACCGATCCATTGAAGAACGATTAGAACAGGAAAAATCGGATTCTATCCGCAAGGAGAAGGAATTTCATTTGCTACACGAAAAATACATGAATGATTTGAATATGAAAGATGAAAAACTTGCAGCTCGACAAAAAATAATGGAGAATATCTTTGAGAAATTCCAACTGGAGCAGAATGAAGTGGAGATTATCCAGAAATCGGCTGAAAAAAGATTTGAGGAAATGAAATTGAAAGAGAAGCAACTTGAAATGCAATCGGAAGAACTTGATTCGACCCGAGATCTGGTGGAAAGGCTCACCGGATTGCTGGACTGTAAGGAAAAAAATGTTAAAGTAAGGGAGAAAATAGTTGATTCGAAGGAAAAAGAACTAGAGTTGATTAAAAGCCGCCTTGACTGCAAGGAAAAAGAGCTTGAAGAAAGGGAGAAAAGAGTGGATTTGAAGGGAAAATGGAGCCAATTGAAAGTCGCAAGGGTACAAACTGAAAATGAGTTAGAAGAGGAGAAACTTGAAGGTATTCAATTAATTATGAATTCTGACAACTTTTTTAATTATTAGTTGATATGAAAATTTGTATGGCTGATATTGTAATTTTTACCTGTAGTTGATATTGGTTAAAGATTAAAGTGTCGTTAGAATAATTGTACAAGTGTCATTAGTTATACATTTGTTCTGACAAGTGACAACATCATTTTTGCTCCCTTAATATGAACACCACCCTTCTTTTCTGGGTAGTTTTTTGATCTAATGTGTTCTATTTTTTTTATTGGGATGCACCAGGCAGAAATAAGGAGACAATCTCAGGACAGAAACGTACTATGCCATTCTCATCAGTTAGAGAATTTAAGCGTTCAGCTACTGCCAAGGCTGTAGGTGAACCGATGAAAGGTTGCAGAAAGATTTTGGATGAGTTGATGAAACACGCAAACCTGTTGATGGTTGACATATATGTGGGTGTTCCTTCTTTTTGGATTATTGATTACAACACAATTACTGATAAATACTACGAAATTATTGAGAAACCGAGGGATCTGAGAACCGTGAGATCAAGGCTCCGTAATCATGAGTATAGATCGCCAAACGAGTTTGCTGCTGATGTTAGATTGACTTTTAAAGCATTGATCTATAAGGGCGGTGGAGGATATGCGAGTGAATTGGCAAGTAATTTACTTGAGCTATTCGAAGAAAAGTTTAATCATGCATATCGGCCTTAGCCTGATTCCAAGCAACATTTTTTATTTTGCAGCTGCCACTGATTTAGGTACCCATTCTAAGCCTTTTACATTTCATAAATCAAATCATAAGATTTATGTAAAATTATAATAAGTACAATGGATAAGATTTTGTTTATAAAGGTATTTATTACTCTCCATCCATTCCAAAAAAGAGTCCTATTTATAAATATTGTAGATATTAAGGATATATTTTTGTTTCACGAGTACGCCTAAAAATACTTATTAGTTAATATTGTGGTATTATGATGAAATTACATTGACAAACTGGATGATCATTTATACTACTATCACAAAAAAGTGGATTCTTTTTGTGAACAATTGTTTTGTGAAATGATATTTTCGCATGACTTTCATCACATGAATAGTAAATGGGACTCACATTCATGTGAGTGAGACCTTGTCGAAATATCAATTCTCCGTTCTGGAAACAGTATAATTCTCATGATTTTTTAACAAATGAGACTTTTTTTTGTGGGACGGAGGGAGTTTCATTTATCATATAACTATGAGCCATAATTGGATGACCATCAGGTTTGCCTACATAATATAATGCTGAAGATCATGAGCAACCAGACCTAGAACTCTTAATTAATTAGCCCACCCTCTATTATTTAGCACCAAACTTCACACATACGTAATCATCTGTTGAATCACAGGTAAAAAAATATCATGTGTTACATATTTCATGAGTGTTGCTTGTTCTTATACTCACTCTCTTTGGGTGTCATAGCATGTCAAATTGTCAATGTATATGCATATTCGTGCTTTAATGTGTCTGCTGCATGTACTGTCAGTGGAAAGGGTGGTTAATACACAGTAGAAGACTTGTATACACACTTGATGTTGGGGAAAATCACCTTCCCAAAACTGTTTGTCTTTGATAAATTAAACGGGAAACACACCAGTATATGCCAAACAGATTAAATATGCAGTTCTATCAAAATAATAACCATTGCAGAAAATAATAAGATTAAAATAATCAAGCACAAGACACCAAGATTTTTACGTGGAAAACACTAAAACTAAGAGATAAAAATTATGGGATGATCTCCTAAAAATTCACTATAATAAACTAAGAGAATACAAAGATATCTTAATTTGTGTAAACACTCAAATTATCTCACCACGATAACCTTGTGATGGTTCCCAAAACAACACACTCAGTTGTTTAATCTTTCTTTATCTTTCTCTCTATTTTTTCCTCTTGGCTCTCTCTTGGCTTCTGTCTCCTTCTTCCACCCTTCTCTCGGATGGGATTTCTCTCAATTCTTCTAATTGAGTTCTTCTTCTCACTTGCTTCTTGGATGGTTATATAGGCAAAAAACATGTACACTTTTTCTCTCTACTGCTGCAAACATGTATGCAACATGTGTTTGAGTCACCATGCAAACCTTCAAAAGAAACCAAAATAACAAAGTACATAGTCCTTTTCCCAAGCTCCTGCTGCCTATGTGAGTCACCAAGCATTAAAAGGACAAAAGATACTCTCTCCTTTCCAAAAATGTGAGCCACCTTCATTTCCTTCTCCCAAGGCACAGCTTGCTCACTTTTCTTGTCACCTCATCATGGGTGAGGAGTGAGGACCACAATAAACCCAACACTTGACAAATAACTTACTCCCATCTTATAAGTTACCATTTCCTTCCACCAAGGCAACTTGCTCACTTTTCTTGCCACCTCATCATGGGTGAGGACACAATAAACCCAACACTTGACAAAAAAACTTATTCCCATCTTATAAGTTAATTTGTTCGGAGAATTTTTCAGCAAATTTCTGTTATCAAAATTAGATTTTTTGAAATTGCTTCTCATTTATCAGTATCATTAAATTCACTCTCCTATGCAATGTTTGTTGTTGATCACTCTCCTAAATCCTAATATGTATATATATATATATATATATGCCACGAATTACGTCCAAAACACTGTATTATAGAAAAATTCCAGTTCCATAAAATATTAAATTTTTTTTTTAGTTGTTTTTAAAAAAAAAAAGCAAAAAAAAAAAAGTCTGTATTTTAAGGAAGTCCGGGAGTCCGGACTATATATATATAGGGAGCACCAAATGTATTTGTAGTATTTCTACAAGATTCTCTCACATGAGAGTGGAGTGGGACTCATGTGAAAATATTGAAAATACATGTGGATATATATATATATATATATATATATATATATATATATATATGCATTCCTTTGTTGTGCCCTGCTCCTTGGGTTTGCTTTTCTCATGGTGCTTTATAATAATTGAGTAGAATGTTGGTCTTTGATTCACGTAATTAACTTTCCTAGCATATGAGATTTTCCTATTTGTACTTCACTTGACTAACATTCCTGAACAGATTTATATTTTACCCAACTACTGAATATCATAATCTCATGGCATTTGGTCTTCTTGATGAGGAGCGAGGAGAAAGGATTTCTATATCCATCTTTGATTCTCTTCTTTTTTGTTTATAGAAGTTGCCATTTCTATATCTATATATAAAGATTAAAGAATGCGGGAATTGCTGCAGAAATTACTAACCATAAGAACCTTAGGCTATGTTTGTTTGCAAAAATAATGTGTGAGATACGGCTATTTTACTACTACGGACTATTTTATCCTATGATTAATCCTATGGACTATGTTCTATCATTTCTAAGGTCATTTGATAATTAATTATAATTCCATATGAAAGGTAATATTACATAATTTCCTTTTGAGATATCAAATGACCTTTAGAAATGATAACAAATAAAATATGAGATTAAATAACAGATTAATAATGTGATATAATAGTCCAATGTGGTGTTAAATTAGCACAAATAGTCTCATCTTATTCATCATTTTTGCATACAAATGTAGTTTTTTAGTACAGCCCATTATGATAATTCGCCTAAAGTCCTTCAAAGTATCTCGTGGTATACAACAAGGGTAACTTAGTTCATCTGCTATATGATACCTGACTAAGTATGCCTGTTCTGAACTATTTGCCTCTCAGAATTTCTGGGAATTGAAGTAGAAGTGGAAGCCAATGCAGCTTTTAAATAATGAGAACAATTGGGAATTGATATTTCCACAAGTAAAATTGATAATTTTACAACTTTCACATGAATGGTAAATAGGTTCCACACTCTTGTGAGATAGATATTGTAAAATTATCAAATTTTATTTGTAAAAATATCAATATCCTTTTACTATTTGTTGAGAAACTCACCCATGCAGTGTATTTTGTTTGTAGTTGCAGGTTCCTCATGAGCCAATTGGGGGATGGAAATTAAGCATTTGTTTAGAGAAGATGATGCTAGAAGAGATGCTCTCTGCTCAATGTCTTCTTGATCTCTTCTGTATATAACTTATGATAGCATTACTTTTACTTTAATTAGCTTGTCAAGTTTGATTATGTTTTTCAGTGTTAAGTTAGACTACTTCTCCCAATGTTTTTAATGTAATTTTCAGTAAAATTAGTTTATCAAGTTAATGAGAGTAATATTGGGGTTGGGGGTGGGGGTGGGCGGGGGGGGGGTGGGGTGGGGGTGGAAACAGAATAGAAAAAAATAGTACCAAAATGGAAAGATGATAATTAAATCTGGACAAACCTAAAAGAATTAGGACTAGTAATGACAATAAATATTGTATTGATGACTAAGAGCCTCTATGGTAGCTTCTGGGTGGACTTGTAATACTTCTAAATTAAAAATGAAAATGTTTTGGATTAGGTAATTATTTGAAAATAGTTTTCATAAAGTATAGATTTATATTCCAAAGTATTTATTTGATAAAACAAGAAATTTGTACTTTTCAGATGGAATCATTTTTGGCAAAAGTATAAAGTAGATAACTATCCTTAAATTATTAAAAAGAAATAAAATTTCATATCACACAATTACCTTATATTTTTTGTTGACTATTGTTAATTCAAGTTAATATCCCCGTCTTCCCAAGACTATGACCATAGAATTTATCTTAAATTTTGAATCTGTTTGATGATTTATTTATTGCATTGAAAAAAATTTAAAATTATTTGTATTTTATTATATGAATACTGTGACTACTGTGAGTAATTAATGAAATAACCACTTGTTCTCAAAAGTGTTGCCTTATAAATCACCTTGTCTAAATACCCATAGTTTGATTAATTTAAATTAGACTTTTCTTAGTCTCTTGTCCTAATTGAGCTCGAATTTATCAACTGTATTTTATTTTATTAAAGCAAGGTTATGCAAAATGAAAGCTGGTTGTTTGTGGGCATAGAAGAGTGATGGAATTTTCACATTATCTTGTTAACTGGGTTGTGCCTTTGAAATTAAATTAAAATGAGAATGCACAAATAAAAAAAATTGTGAACAAATAAAGTCATTAAACTATGTGTTACTAGAGAAGAAAAAATTGAACGAACCTATTTCCTCTAGTAATCACCACAATTTATATTTGACGAAAATTAAAATAATAATAATACTAAAGCCTAATCAGGATGTGTGCACTATGTGTGTGAATGCATGAATGCAACAAATAGTTTTCTAACTAACAATAAAAAGTAAAAGTAAACTATTATTTTTTTTTGATTTTTTTTAAAAATAGCGCAACAATGATATTTGAATAATCCTGTAGAAATTAATAGTAATAAAATGTTAAGCTAAATAGAAAAACTAATTCAAACAAAAAATTAAGGAGCAAAAAATTAATTCTAGTCTCCGAAAACGGCAAAAACTTGTGTTATAAAAATATACGAATCGCAAAAATCACATTGTTAAATTTAGTTTTCTCATTCATCTCTTTGATCTTTTTATCCATCTTTCTCATTAAAAGATGCAATGATTAAATTAGTGATCCTTTAATGGAGTTGTGCGATGCCATAAAATATTTTAAAACTTTATTTGGTGACATAAAACTTTTATCATTAAATTAAATTGTTACATTGTTACAAAATTTAATTGATTGTTACAAAACTTTATTTTTAATTAATTTTGCACATTGTTACAAAATTAAATTGGTTGTCAATTCAGGGCTGAGAATTTACAAGGATCGTCATTAAATATTATTGTTGAATATTTCACATAAATTTCGCATTAATTACGAAATCTCAACCTAATATTTTAAATAAAATCTAACCTGGCCCCAACCTAGAGCATTAGAGTCCCTTTTATTAAGAAGAGTTTGTAACTTACGCTCTGCTTTACGAGTTTTAAAATGAATGAGAAAAAAAAAATATGAACGAAAAATTTAAATTTTCCTTCCAATTTTTATGTTTCAGCTTTTTAATAAACAAAAAGAAAAGAAAATGGATAGAAAACTCATGGCTTTTTTTCTCGCTAAAATTTTCCGTCCAAAATTGGCCTGATTTGGATGGAAAACAAATTGGAATAAGTAATATTTTATAATTCTCATATTATCCTCAACTTTTAATATAATAAATTTTAAATTACAATTCATGTCCTCAACTTTAAATTTTCTATTCTTTTCTATTAAAAACTCAGAAACAACACAAAAGAAAACTTCAAGTTTTTTATTCTTTTTTTTTCTGTTCTAATTTAAGTTTTCTATTATTTTCTGTTCAAAACTAAGAAACAGAGTGTTAGAGTCCTGCGACCAAATGATAAGAAAGATGGCAAGTTGTAAGCGAACAAGCATGTTCCCTACACAAATCCTTGATCCTCCACCAAATACTTGTATGCTCCAGGCTTTGCTGCCTTGCTGGTTCCTAATTTAGTAGGAAGTAGTATTATCAACTAATTATGTGACACCCCCCTTTCCGAAATAGAAAAAGAGGTTACTTAAAATATAATAAAATTGATGAATTTAATAGCAAAGGCTCTAATCCACAAAAGAATAGTCTTAAACTAATTAAATGTCTTAAGACAAACCATAATAAATGTCACACTGGCTAAAACCACAATCTGAAATAACTATTACAACTCTAAATAAATCAATGTATCATAGCCTAACGAAATATATCAAAATTATTGGATAGAATGGAGCTCTCGTCACACTTGCCCTTTATTCCCCCATCGACACCGCGGAAAAAAAAAACACAAACGATGAGCCAAATGCCCAAAGATGGATATAGAATACAATTGATGAACCAAATAATTAACTCAATTAAATGAAATAAAACGAAAACTAATCAAACGAAACGAACAAAACTAACACAACGAAATAATAGTCAATCAAATAGTGGATGTTATTTCACACCGAGCTCGTAATAAAATGTAAATATACCTCACCACACAGTAAGTCAAATAATGCCACATAAGCAAATCAAATAATGCCACACAGTAAGTCACACACATTGCACCGCCATGAATCCAATGTATGTAAATCGGAGGCGTGTTTGGCACAAACATCACCAATCCGCAGAATGTAATGTAATGTAAAACTAGGGTCGCACTCCATACGCCCCACAACAAAACACCAAATGGCCAACTCCCACCGAGCACAAAAAAAGACGCCGTGGACCGATCACACCGCCACTTTTAAAATGTCATGCCTCTATGCCAAGAGGACATGTCTGTGGTACCCCTCACAGTGGTTATAGCTCGTATACCCTACGAGATTTCTAACAAAATATAATGTCACAACACATGCGACACAAACACAAAAGGGTCTAACATGTACATGTTAAACCAAATGAAATATCAACATAAAAGTCTCTACAAATATATTAACATGTACTTTCTACAAAGATCAAAATAAATATTAGCCATGACACACTAGACCAAAGAGTACAAATACTAGTTTCAATTACTAATGCCAAAATGAAACATTCTCACGAATTTAAGAAAGAACAATTATGAGAGGCAAAACTAAATTTTGAAACGAATAATGAAACGAACAAATTAAAAACAAAAAGAGTCTCACGAAAGAGTACTAATCCGCACTCGAAATCGATAATGCAATACCCAAAGTATATTAAAAACAAACTCGCTTAAACTCTCTCCGCTCAACCTAAATAATTTAATAAAATTTTATTACAATTTAATCATTAATAATATAATACAATTAAATTTATTATTAAAATTTTTATAACTATGTCGGCAAATTTAATTAATTTAAATTAATATATATAACTTTCATTTAATTTACTAATTTTATTTATTAATTTCATGGACAAAATTTATTAACATATAATATATATAATTTGAATTAACTAAATATAAATTAAATTAACTAAATATAATATATATATATATATATATAAATTATATATATATATATATATATATATATCATATATATATATATATATGATATATATATATATATATATATATATATATATATATATATATATATATATATATATATATAAAGTGACCTAATGTTTAAGGTATATCCACAATAAACATGTAAGGCTCAATCTATATATCTAATAATATAGTAATGCAACAATCCTTTTTTTTACACACACACAAGCTTTTACAATTAATCAATTCATACCTTGTTAATCGAGTCACTTTCTTCTTTTCAGATTGTTGGGTCGCTTTTTTTTCTTTTCTCAAAGCGATTCGTATCAAATAATGTCAAGTAAATTAGGTTTAACTATTGATTATTTATTAATTAATATTCTTATTAATTCTCCTAATTATAATTGGATGTATTATTATTCACATTTAATTAAATTAAACCCAATTAATATTAAAGGCCCAAATTATACTAAATTAATTTACCCATCTCTTATTAATATTTATTAGTCCACAAAATTAAATGACTACTTGACCCAATTAAATTACAAAGTCCAATTAATATATTTTAAAATAAAATAATTTTTATTATTCAATATTCATTTATTTTATTAATTTTTTTTTCTGTATTACATCACCTACCCTTAAAAAGAATTCCTATCCCTAATCAAAAGAATAGAACATACTTAATTATCAAAAGATGCGATATTCCGCCAATAGACTCTCCAAGCTCCCAAGTGGCTTCTCGCCCAATGGTTCCTCCACATAACCTTAACAAACTAATAGTCTTCCTCCTCATAATCCTTTCTTGACGATCCAAAATCGCCTCGCTTTTCTCCTCACAAGTAAGATCCTCCCAAATCTTATCGAATGGATATCGCACCACATGCAACGGATGATAATGATAACTCCTCAACATCGACGCACGAAACACATCAGGCATACGAAGCTAGCCGTGGAGGCAAAGCTAACCGATATGCAACTTCACCAACCCTCTCCAAAATCTCAAATGGACCAATATAATGCGACTAAGTTTCCTTTCAACCCAAATCGCCAATTCCCTTCCAAGGAGAAACTTTTAGAAAAACATGCTCACCAGTGTTCAAACTCTAAAGTCCTCCTACGCTTATCAAGATAACACTTCGCCGCGATCGAGCCGACTTTCAATTTCTCCTTAGCCACCGCTACCTTATCTCAGTAGTGATTTGAACTAACTCAGCCCTTCTATGGCCCTTTTCGCCAACCTCATCCCAACAAGTTTGGTGTCCGACACTTTTTACCATACAATGCCTCAAACGGAGCCATTCCAATACTTGCATGCCAGCTGTTGTTATAAGAAAACTCAACTAGGCTCAAGTAATCATCCCAATTACCCGACCACTCAAGTGCACAAGATCTCAACATGTCCTCTAATGTCTGAATAGTCCGTTCGGATTGCCCATCAGTTTACGGATGAAAAGAAGTACTGAAGTTGAGCCGAGTACCCCAAGCTCGTTGGAACCCTTTCCAAAATCGTGAAGTGAACCGTGGGTCCCGATCTGAAATAATAGACACCGGAGTACCATAAAGTCTAATAATCTCTTGCTGAAAGATTTGTGCTAACCTATCCACCGAGTAACCCTCACGGATAGCCAAAAAGTGTGCCGATTTGGTCAACCGGTCCACTACTACCCATATGGCATCATTCTTCCCGAAAGTCTTCTAAACCAAATACACAAAATCCATCGTGATATCCTCCCACTTCCACACCGAATGTCTAACTCACAGCGAAAGAAACCACTAGCTCGCTGATGTTCTATCTTCACTTATTGACAAGTGAGGCACTTCCCAACATATTCACCACGCCTCGCTTCATCCCATTCCACCAAAAATTCTTCTTCAAATCCCTATACATCTTTGTAGAACTCAGATGAATAGAAAATGGCGAACTATGAGCCTCAACCAACACAACCTCTCGAATGATTGGATCCGACGATACACACAACCGCTCACCCAACCAAATCACACCATGGTCATCAATACGAAACTCGGTCCGCTTTCTTCTCCTCTAGATTCTCAAGGCCATACCCACAACTCCCCATCTTCTTTTTTGAGCTTCTTTGACCATGAGATAAGAGAGGGCTCAACTCTCATACCCGCCAAATGCCCATCCGAACCTCGTACATACAACTCCAACTCTAGCCGCCAATCCATATCCAAAATAGTCGAGGTTGTGTAATAAGGGTCGCTACACTCCTAACTCTTTCTGCTAAGAGCATCTCGCAACCATGTTTGCCTTCCCTGGGTGATACTAAATTCTAGCATCATAATCTTTTAGAAGCTCCAACCAATTCCTCTGCCTCATGTTAAGCTCTTTCTGAGTGAAAATGTATTTAAGACTTTTATGATCGGTGAAGATATCACAAGTCTTTCCATACAAATAATGCCTCCAAATCTTTAAGGCAAAGATCACCGCCGCTAACTCCAAATCATGTGTGGGTAGTTCACCTCATAAGGTTTAAGTCGCCTAGAAGCATAAGCAATCACCTTACCGTGTCAGCATCAAACACACCCCAAACCCTTCTTAGAAGCATCACTATAAATCGGTAACCTCCAAATCCCCGACGGCAATGCAAGTATAGAGTCGCCACAAGTCGCTTTCTTCAATTCCTCAAACTCTTCTCACGCCCCCTCATTCCACACAAACTTCACGCCCTTTTCATCAATCTGGGTTAATGGTAAGGCAAGCAAGGAAAACCCTTCCACAAACCGCCTATAATACCCTCGCCAAACCCAAGAAACTCCTAATCTCTCGTCATCAGTAGAGGTCTCGCCCATTTAGTGATAGCCTCAACCTTCGCAGATCCACCTTAATGCCCTCAATAGAAAACAACGTGGCCCAAAAATGCAACCTCGCTTCCAACCAAAACTCGCATTTAGAGAATTTAGCATATAACTTCTCTTTCGCAAAAATCCCCAACACCGTATGAAGATGCTCCTCATGCTCTTCCTTAGACTTGAGTAAACCAAAATGTCATCAATAAAGACAATAACAAATTGGTCCAAGTACTCCTCAACACCCAATTCATTAAATCCATAAACACCGCCGAGCGTTAGTCAACCCGAATGGCATCACCAAAAACTCGTAATGCCCATATCGAAAAGCGAAAGTCGCCTTTAGGATATCCTCATCCTCACCCTCAACTCGATGATAGCCCGACCTCAAGTCTATCTTCGAAAAATATTTTGCCCCCTGAAGTTGGTCAAACAAGTCATCAATCCTCAGCAATGGATACCGATTCCTGATGGTAATCTTGTTCAACTCCCTGTAGTCTATACACAGCCTCATAGACCCATCCTTCTTCTTCACAAACAAGACCGAGCACCCCACACAAACACTCGACCGAATCACACCACGATCTAACAGCCTCCTGAATCGCTTCTTTCAACTCCTGCAACTCCAATGGTGCCATCCGATATGGCACCTTAGAGATAGGCTCCGCACCAGGAACAAGCTCAATAGAAAATTCCACTTCCCGCTGCGGTGGCAACCCTGACAACTCCTCAGGAAACACATCGGAAAAGTCACGAACAATCGGAACATCCTCAATACGAGACTCACCCTTAGAGGTATCTTTCACAAATGCCAAATACCTCTCACAACCCTTTGCCACCAACTTTCCAAATTTTCAAAGTCAAATCAACTTCACCACTACTCTTGTTGTGAACCCCCGAACACGAACTCGAGACTTCACATCTCCAAATATAACCTTCTTCGCTCGACAATCGATAGTGGCTTGGTGTTTATCCAACCACCCATCCCAAGAATGACATCAAAATCATGCATACACATCCAAGAAGATTAAAGCTACGGATCTTATCCCCAAAACTTATCGGACACCCTCGATACAAATCGTAAATAATAATGTAAGTCCCCATCGGGGTAGAAATAGACATAACAAATCTAATAATCGAGATGGCACACCCAAAAAGCCGAATAAAAGACCGAAAGCACAACGTAATGAGTAGAACCCAGATCAAACAAAATAGACGCCTCACGATTGCTAACTAAAAGAGTACCGTAAATAATACTGGTGCACTCCGCCACCGGTTATATGTCAAGGCAAACACTCACCACCCCGACGACGACGACCTCCATTGCCACCATTATCACCACCTCCACCATTTCCACGGGACCTGCAGACAATCCCTAGCAATACGACCCATCCGTCTACACACAAGAAACATGCACCGTGAGTCTATGACATCGCTTCCCCTGGATGAATAGCCCCACAAGTAGCACAAGGAGCTATCGAATGAGATTTGGGTTACCCCCACCACCGGTCCCGGATAACGACCCTAATTCTCGCCTCACGACGATTATCTCGCACTTGCTGGCGATTTTCGACCATTCCAAGGTAGCCGCAATGACGATTCTATTCGCCTTTTGCCGAGGCATCTCGCCGATAACCCCTGTTTTGATTCTCGACCACGCCATCGCCTCGCTGCCACCACGATTCCTATTCAACCGACCACCCCGATTTCTCCAATGTCAATCAAGTTCGACCTCGCCGGTCATCTCTATCCCTCTTCGACTCCCATCCGGCTTTAGAAGACCGAAAATCCTATCGCCCATCTCAATATTCTTGGTCAGATTGCCATCACGACGACACATCTCAGAAAACTTGTTGTTAATGAGATGTTGTCGATACCTATAAATGAATCCTCCACTTAAACTTCTCTCGCTGTTCACATTGCCCCTCGCCGAGATTCTCGCAAAGCCGCCAACCTAGTAAACCTCGTCATGAAGTCCGTGATGGACTCATCATCTTTCTCGCCGAATCGACAGATACTTTCTAAAGATAGGCCTCTTTATCGCCAGAAATGGAAGTATCACCGATAAAAGACCTCACAAAACTTTGCCCAACTAAGTGCCTCAACAAAACCATCACCCTTTGTTGTTTTCAATGCTTTCCACCACCTCTCACAGATCCCTTCCAAATTTTAAGCGCACTAAGCAACACTTTCTCGATTATCCGAGCACCCCAACACATCAAAATCTTCTCTAAGTGGGCAATCCAATTCTCTCGCATCAATTGAGTTGAGTCGAATCAATGCATGTGGTTTCGCTTTTGAAACCTTTCCAACCACACACACATCGGAACCACCTTCACCGATCAAGACCATCTCGCATTCCCTTCCTCCATATTTGCATGTTGACCATTATTTCCCGAATTCTCTCGTTCAGAATTTCGTGGCAACCGCACGCATCGCTCGTATAACCTGTGCCACCAACCGAGGTAAAGCCCGATTCACTTCACCAAGTAGCCAATCGAGCATTTATCCGATTATTAGGTTGCTTATCAATGACCTCACCTCTTCCCCTATTGTTGCCTCGCCTCCCAAAGAACTCCCAGCGGATCTACGAGCCATCTAAGAAAGAGATCACTTAACATAAACAAAGCAGATTAGAGACAAATTCAAATATAAATGATATGATAGTGAATGTAAAATCAAAATGTAACAAAAACCTAACCTGTAAGTCTACCCATAACTCATGTGTCAAACCTAAATAGGTTTTCTACAAGAAAGAACCTGCTCGATATAACTAACTCTCAGAACACCCCTTTCCAAAATAGAAAGAGAGGTTACTCAAAACATAACAAAACTGATGAATTTAATAACAAGGCTCTAAATCCACAAAAGAATAGTCTTAAACTAATTAAATGTCTTAAGACAAACCATAATAAATGTCACACCGCTCAAACCACAATCAAATAACTTTTACAACTCCAAATAAATCAATGTATCATAGCCTAACGAAAATATATCAAAACTATTGATAGAATGGAGCTCTCATCACACTTGCCCTCGATTCCCCGACACCGCCGGAAGAAAAACACAAAGATGAGCCAAATGCCCAAAGACGGATATAGAATACAATTGATGAACCAAATAATTAACTCAATTAAATGAAATAAAACGAAACTAATCAAAACGAAAAACGAACAAAACTAACACAACAAAAATAATAGTCAATCAAATAGTCGGGTGTTATTTCACACCGAGCTCGTAATAAAATGTAAATATACCTCGCCACACAGTAAGTCAAATAATGCCACATAGTAAATCAAATAATGCCACACAGTAAGTCACACACATTGACCGCGCTAATCCAATGCATGTAAAATCGGAGGCGTGTTTGGCACAAACATCACCAATCCGCAGAAATGTAATGTAATGTAAAACTAGGGTCGCACCCACACGCCTCCCACAACAAAACACCAAATGGCCAACTCCCAACGAGTACAAAACGAGACGCTGTGGACTCGATCACACCGCCACGAAAAAGTGTCATGCCTCGGTGCAAGAGGACATGCCTCAGGTACCCCACGTGGTTATAGCTCGTATACCCTACGGATTCTAACAAAATATAATGTCACAACACATGCGACACAACAAAACAAAAAGGTTCTAATATGTACATGTTAAACCTAAAACGAAATATCAACATAAATTCTCCAAATATATTAACATGTACTTTCTACAAAGATCAAAATAAATATTAGCCATGACACACTAGACCAAAAGAGTACAAATACTAGTTTCAATTACTAATGCCAAAATGAAACATTCTCACAATTAATTTAAGAAAGAAATAATTATGAGAAGCAAAACTAAATTTTGAAACGAATAACTAAACGAACAAATTAAAAACAAAAGAGTCTCATTGAAAGAGTACTAATCCGCACTGAATCGATAATGCAATACCCAAAGTATATTAAAAAAAAACTCGCTTTAAACTCTCTCCGCTCAACCTAAATAATTTAATAAAATTTTATTACAATTCAATCATTAATAATATAATGCAATTAAATTTATTATTAAAACTTTTATAACTATGTCAACAAAATTAATTAATTTAAATTAATATATATAACTTTAATTTAATTTACTAATTTTATTTATTAGTTTCAATGGGCAAAATTTATTAACATATAATATATATAATTTGAATTAACTAAATATAACTTAAATTAACTAAATATAATATATATATAACTATAAAATTTCGCATCATAAACTCTAATAACGCAAGCTTTTTCTCAATATATATATATATATATATATATATATATATATATATATATATATATATATATATATAAAAGTAACCTAATGTTCAAGGTCTGCCAACCAAACATGTAAGGCTCAATCTATATATCTAATAATATAGTACTGCAACAATCCTTTTTTTCTTACACACAAGCTTTTACAATTAATCTGAATTCATACCTTGTTAATCGAGTCACTTTCTTCTTCCTTCTGTATTATGCTTCATTTTACCTTTTTTTTTTCTCTCGTGCGATTACGTATCAAATAATGTCAAGTAAATTAGGTTTAACTATTGATTTATTATTAATAAATCTTATTAATTCTCCTAATTATAATTGGATGTATTATTATTCATATTTAATTAAATTAAACCCAATTAATATTAAATGCCCAAATTATACTAAATTAATTTACCCATCTTTTATTAATATTTATTAGTCTACACAAATTAAATGACCACTTGACCCAATTAAATTACAAAGTCCAATTAATATATTTTAAAATAAAATAATTTTTATTATTCAATATTTATTTATTTTATTAATTTTTACCGGGTATTACAAATTATATAATTGAAGAACATACCATCTTTTTAATTAAATTCAGAGGCACACATATATGGCTAACATACATTCTATCTATCAGGATTAAAGCACATTGGATTATCAAAGTTTAATTTCTAGATTTGTGCGGAGATATCTAATCCAAACAATCACTTTCCATAACGAAAGTTTGAAAGCTTGCCCATGCTTGTTCTTGCTAAATGACAAAGAAAAGAAGTACCCTTCAAAAAAGATTGAGTATCAATCTTTCTAACTTTACAAGTTGTAATGTTTATTTTTTTCTCAGACTTGCTTAGATCACATTTTTAGCTCGATTAAGGCCAGGCAATGCGGTCTGTTTGTTCATGTCTTCCTTTTAGGTAAAACATAGTACAAAACACTAAAACATAGTAAGACCCCATTTGGAAACCCTAAATTTGGTGACATAAAACTTTATTTCCTATTTACTATTATTTCCATAAAATATAATTAAGAATGAATATGTTATTTATTGCCATGTAATACACAAGAGTTTGTAAATTTATATTACACAATCAGGGCTCTTTAATTACAAAAAAGTAGCATCCCTTATATAGGTCTTGGGTCATATAATCTATGGCTAGTATCATATCGAATGGAAGATTAGTATTTGAACATTTATAATCATACTCTACAATATTTAGATATTACTAACATATAAGTTTATTAAATGAGTAAAAGTAGAACACTATAAGAAATTCTAACATATACAGAAAGATTTTTAAAAATGTGAACTAGTATAAAATTGAAACACGAAAATCAAACACTAGACACTATATAGTTAAATAATTGTATTCCTATGGTCATATTTTTTTTGATCAGTCATGCGAAAATACTAGGAAGAATGCATTTAATTTGAAAGATTTTAGAGTTGAAGTGGTACCTCCTCTATCCAATAATGATATTTGACCATATGTTTTAGTATGTTTTACTTAATCAATTTCCTGATCATTTTGCATTCAGGATTATATACAAATAAACAACTAAATGCAACATAATAATAAAAATTTGAAGCTGTTATAAAATTATGTATGTCTAGATTCATATTATGGATGTCTAAGTACATGTAACTCCCATGTCCATTGAGTTATGAAACTCATAACCTTTGAGTTTTGTAACCTACTATTATTTATGTTAGTATTGATGTTATTATATCTATAAATAATAACATTTGTAAAGTGAATGATGGATATATCAAAGGAAAAAGAGAATGCTCTCTTTTCTCTAATCTTGTTTGTTCTTGATTTTAGTAATATTTTATAACACGTTATCAGCACGAAACTTGTTGGTTATGCTTCAAATTTATGGTTTAATCAAAGTCCCACATAACTCTTTTTCCCAAAAACCATAACTCTTTTTGACATTTTCTGTAACTCCCTAGTGTCTCAACCATAACTCTTTTTGACGTTTTCTGTAACTTCCGAGTGTCTCATTGTAACTCCCGAGTCTCATTAAAATCCAACGTTAATATACTTCTTCTTCTCCCTTGGATAGATAGATTTTTGTCTACACAGAAAATACAGTGAACAAAATATCTTCTTCTCTCAAAATACTGCGCTCATCTCCAAGAATCCACATGTACAGCGCCCAAAGTCTCCTTCTCGCGAGTCACACACGATCGTAGACTTTCTTGAATTGAATCCCTGGAGAGTGACTTATGATAATTATCATTGAAGTAAATCACTTTTTTTTTGAATGATTTTACTTTCTTCTGCTTTTTCAAATTTAAGTTGTTCCAATTTATCAGTATTATTCGCCTTTGTTAATTGCTATTTTTCCAACAATCTAAAAAGTGATTTTGCTATTAACAAGAATACATATGTATGATAAATATGAATTTCTTACACAATATGTCATAATTGTATGTTGAAGATTTTGTTAATGATGCTCGATATCATATTTAACACACCAACTTCTCTTACTTTTTGAATATAAAGTGTCCTATTATTAGCTAAAATTTGTATAATTTGGGCGACAAAATTATAAAGTGTCCTTTATAATTTAATATAAAGTCTCCTTGTATCTTCCTTTACATTCTGCTATGACTGCCACCATTACCAAGTGATTATTATTATTATTATAGATTTGATGCTGCCTCACCTCCAAATAAGTAGCCTGGCAATGCCGTATCATTCGGAAGATTTTCGTGTCATTATAACAGCAACACAACATATTCTTTAATAGATATGAATATTCTGAGAGATTTAAAAATATTTAGAGTTGAAGATGGAAAATAAAAAAAATAATAATAAAACTAATAGAAAATGTGCACACGAATTGCCAATTGTCCATATATCGCCATTATAATCATTTGATTAGTGTTGTTTTGATTTTTTAGTAAATTACTTGAAATTATACGGAGAAGGTGTACTATAAATTGAGATCTAGAGAGATCATCAAGAACCATATTCATAAGTAATTCAAGATTTAGATGGATTTGGTGGTTAAGGCAAATAATGTAGATATTATTTTATAATTGTCCACGAGTGGTATGCTGTCATAATTCTCCCCTAGGTTTTCAGCCTGCTAAGACAAGAATAATTATTTGAGTACACTTATTTATAGACACAGCTAATATTTCATTAATTATTTGATATGAGATCCTACCACAATTTTTGGACTTTTCTTATATAAACACACAATTAGTTGATAGAAAATGGGTAGTGCTGGTATTGATGTTTTGTGAGCTCAACCAATGATTCTTTTGAATCAAAAGGTACTTTCCTTAATAGTGTGGTGTGTGATGGTGTAATGGGTCTATTTTTCTTTGGCTTTTGCTCTCAGAATTATGTTCTTTTGGTGATTTGATGGTGTCTTTAGTACCGAATCTACCTGGGTGTTGCTAAGAGATTACAAAGTGAAAATATTTTATGTTAAAGAATAGGCAAATGTGAGAAAATAAAACATAGTGTTTGCAGGTATGTGTATCGATATATATACAGTCTCATGCATACATGTTCATATCTTAGAACCTTGGTGATATTACGAAGTGAAAGTATTATAGGCTATGGCAAAAATGAGGAAAAAAATATTAAATGTTGATGCAAACTAGTGTCTGTGCTTGAATGCATCTATTTGCCTGCATTATGTGCATTTACTGTTCAATAATAATCATTTTTCTGCAGCATTGAACCAAGTAGTAAATGAATTTTGGAAAATTAATATATTTAGATAATTTTAGTTAATATCTAATAGATAATTATTTGTGATAATTTGCATGATCTTCAGAAAATTTCCAGAAAATTTCAGAAACCTTTGGTGATGATAATATACAGTTGTAAATTTTATGGAAGTATTTTAATGTGTTTATAGCGTACTTGGAATATTAATTGTATAATATTTACTGTCATTTAATTCCTTTGTTAATATTTTTGAAATATTAATTGTTGGTGCTTGGAATTAAATTATCATGTTGTAATAACACATGTATCCTTGTTCCTAGTGGGATGATTTAGGTTTTAGTAATTTAATTGAATTATTACCTAAATTCACGTCTTATGAGCTGAAAGATTAATGGTAAATAATTGAAGATTTATATGGATTGTGTTTCCTAAGCCTGACGAAGTTTTTCTTCTGTTTTTATGTTCTATTTTTTATGTTAATTTGGTTCATGTGGCAAAGATGGTGAACAATGATGATAATTCTAAATATAATCAAATCTATCTTATTGCCTTTAAAAGATGAAGCGGAAGAAATGTTTATTAAATAAAATTGAGTTTGAAAATTAGTTAGAAAGGAAAAATAGAACACTTAAAGATATGATGAATGTCATGTTAATTAGCTTTATCTTACCTTCTATTATGTGGGTAGAAGCTTGCCTTTCTGGATAATCAATTTTTAATAGAGTTCCACATAAAATGATAGACTCTTTACCATGTCACTTATGGTAGGAACATGCACCTAACTTGGGGTATCTTAAAATGTGGGGGTGTCTAGCTAAAGTAGTTATACCAGAATTAAAAAAAGAAAAAGGAATTGGGCATAATATAATGGTTTGTATTTTTACTAGATATATTTCAAACAGTGTTGCATATAGACTTTTGATTACTGAAGTGACCCTAAAACTTATGAAGAAGCAATGGAATCATTTGATGCAATCTTTTGAAAATATGTCATAAATAGTAAACTAGAATCCATTATGAGTAATCATACATGAGAGCTAGTTATTTTGCCTAAAATGTAAATCTATTGGGTGTTTAAAAAGAAGTTAAAAGTTGACCTGTCTATTGATACTTTTAAGGCATGTTTTTCAGTACTTGTTGTTATATGCTAATGTTCAGCATTATGTGAAATTTTTGTGAATTGTTTTAATGTGCACTTCGTGCAACAATGTGATAATAACTGTTAATAGTCTGTTGATGATTTAAGTTAATTGTTCTATATGAACTGTATAATTTGAGAAATGCGAAGTATGAGCATTATGGAGCATGTATCATATGTCAAGCATGTATAAATGTACAATATGAGAAAGATGAAGCATGTATAAAATGTGAATTATACATAAGATGTGAAGCATGAGAAATGTGATATATGCATGAAATACAAAGCATAAAAATTGTGATGTGATTATTTATTTATATGTGGATGATTTGCTGATATTTGGTACTGTTGAGAAAGTTGTGAAAACTATTAAAAACATTTTTATTCTCTAAATTTGATATGAAAAATGAACTTGATTCTTGGCATGAGAATTAATTAAAATGCGCATGGTTTGTTTTTATCTTTGTCTCATTATGTGGAATTCTTAAGAATTTTAATTTCTTTAATGAAGAGCCATTAGGAACACCCTGTGACTCTAGTGTGTGCGTAAAGGGGATTGGTATTGCACAAACTGAAGATGCCAGAATCATTGATAGTGTAATGTACTTAATGAATTGTACTCTACCTGATATTACATATGTCATTAGACGTGACAATGCATTCCAATGATCTTGTGAAGGATTTTGTTATGCTAATTGGGTATCTGATAATGATGAACAAGTTCCACTAGTAGATATGTGCTTTATTTTAAGTGGATGAGTTATCTCTTGGAGATCTGCTAAACAAACTTGTACTGCTAAATCTAATATGAAATCTAAATTTACTGCATTAGAATTAACAGGTACAGAAGCAGAGTGGCTAAGGAATTTATTGGAAGACATACCATTGTGGTCTAAACTAATTAATTCCTTCAATATCTCTGCATTGTGATTCACAAGCTACTATTGGACAAGCAATGAAACCATGTGTATAATGGGAAACAGAGACATTTGCTCGAGACATATAATTGAATGAGGATTGATCAGTAAACAATGTTATGGAATTTGTGAGGTCTGAAAAGAACCTAGCAGATCTACTTACAAAGGGATTGATTAAAAAGAGTGTCCAAGAAGCATCCAGAGGGATGGGACTATTGCCAACATCTTGAGTAAGTAATACGCGATGGAAACCCAACCCATGTGATTGGAGATCCCATGAATTGGGTTCAATGAATAACAACAAGTCACGTAATTACTTAATAATAGCACTACAATTATTTATATCCCTTCTTGTGTGCATGTGGTGCTTATTGACAAATTGTGATAGGATGAATCATTTAGATTCTTAATGAAACTCATAGCCCTAAAGGGTGGTGTATGTCAGTATACACTTGATGGGTTCACCTATATAAAGGTGGAAGTGTAGGCCGCTTCCTATGAGAGCTTTTAAAACTCTCTCTAGAGCCTTTATGAAAATCGGGATATGGCGCATGGCCTTAGAACGCAGCTTCAAACCATGGACTTGTGTGGATTCAGGATTTTTAGATATGTGTGCAAGTTCAATTGATTGTATCATAGATAATGGGTTCAAGAATATAGTTCACCTATAATCTACAATCATGAACTTGTTCCACTAAGTGTCGATTCAAACCCACAAGGTATCGACGTTATGTATCTAAAATCCATTGCCCTTCTCACTTCCTTTTAATTTTTCTTTCTTTGATAATTTTGAATCATGTGGGGGATTGTTGGTTATGCTTCAAATTTATGGTTTTATCAAAGTCCCACATAACTCTTTTTCCTAAAAACCATAACTCTTTTTGACATTTTCTGTAACTCCCGAGTGTCTCAACCATAACTCTTTTTGACATTTTCTGTAACTCCCGAGTGTCTCATTGTAACTCCCGAGTCTCGTTAAAATCCAACGTTAATATACTTCTTCTTCTCCCTTGGATAGATAGATTTTTGTTCTACACAAAAAATACAGTGAACAAAACATCTTCTTCTCTCAAAATACTCTGTTCATCGGGCAATCCACATAGACAGGTCCAAGGTCTCCTTCTGTGAGTACACACGATCGGAGACTTCGCCGTTGAATCGTGGAGAGTGACCGCCGACAGCCCATTTGTACTTATGATAATTATTAGTGGGGGCGAAATCACTTTTTAGGACAGTAGCTTCGCTACGCCTCGGTTTTTCAGCTAAGTTGTTCCAATTTATTGTATTATTCGTCTTGTTAATTGCTATTTTTCCAACAAAACTAAATTTGTCCATTAAAACTAAATAACAAACCAACACTACTAAGTATATTTGTCATTGTAACTTCATACAAAAATATATCAAAAATCATTAGAAATTTAGTTTATTATAACTATCCACATGTGCATGAATATCTAGTTATAAAAATTATATAACCATACAATATATATTTATTTAAATTTGACTATGAATTTTTTTTATATGTCTACCTTTTTTCTTGTACATTCAAACCAAGTATAACGAGCTGCGAAGACAAGGATGCTAATTGAAGTATTTAATAGTAAGTGAACAGTAAACAACAATATGCGAAGACTACTAAAAAGTAGAACTGAAGAAATATATGATGTGTGGATGTAAAAAAAACATATAACGCAAAAGAGGAAAAAAATGATCAATCAAAAGTAAGCAACAATGCAGTGCACAAGAGTACACATCATATAAATAAGAAGATGTAACAACAACAGCATACAAATGAGTAAGTATTAGTGCACAAAGTCAGTCGCTGCAACATATACATGAAGACAATTGAGATAACTTGGTATAATATATAGCAGCTAGTTGCACTATATGGCTAGTCAAAGTAACTCATTTGTGATATAAATGAGCTCGATCGTGTTATGAAACAGCAGGTACCTTAAAAAATCAAGTCATATGTGCTAAAACAACATGATAATGTACTTGCACATAATTAGTTATCAAAGAAACCCACAAGCTTATAAAAATTCATATATATATATATATATATATATATATATATATATATATATATATATATATATATATATATATATCTGTGATAGGAATATCATAACTCTTACGTTAACCAATTATATATATAAGTGATGTACATGTACACTAAAATAAAAATAAAAATGAGCATACAAGTAACTGCACATATATATAATATATATATATACATTCTCCTTCAAGTCAAATATGATTCTTCAAGACGAAATTGAGAAGGACTTAAGGATATATTCATGAGGGGAGCTAATACACGCTGCACTTTTTTTCCCTTAACCAAGGTTTTTTCCCATTGGGTTTTTCCTGGTAAGGTTTTTAATGAGGCAGCTTTCAATGCGTATAACTATACAATAGACATCCAAGGGGGAGTGTTATAAAATTATGTATGTCTAGATTCATATTATGAATGTCTAGGTACATGTAACTCCCATGTCCATTAAGTTATGAAACTCATAACCTTTGAGTTTTGTAACCTACTACTATTTATGTTAGTATTGATGTTATTATATCTATAAATAATAACATTTGTGAAGTGAATGATGGATATATCAAAGGAAAAAGAGAATGCTCTCTTTTCTCTAATCTTATTTGTTCTTGATTTTAGTAATATTTTATAACAGAAGGTAGATAGATAGTACGTGTTAAAAAAACTGTAATAAGATTTCCCTTAAAAGTTTACTCTTCAACTTTGACTATCTTTAATGCTACCGACATTCCATAATAATAGTCGTTTTAACTTCAGCCACATGAATTTAAAAAATTATTTAATAATTAAATTTTTTTATTAAATTCCATCACTACCCTTTATGGAGAATTGAAAACTATTAATAAAAGGGAGAAAATTTATTTGGATAATGAAAGAAGTTAAGGGTGATATAAGAAAATAAATAATTTATTATCCTACAAAGTTGTAAACGATAAATAAATTAAAAATACTAGGAAGAATGCATTTAATTTGAATGATTTTAGAGTTGAAGCGGTACCTCCTCTATCCAATAATGACATTTGACCATATGTTTTAGTATGTTTTACTTAATCAATTTCCTGAACATTTTGCATTCAGGATTATATACAAATAAACAACAACTAAATGCAATATAATAATAAAAATTTGAAGCTAGATAGATAGTGTTTTACAAAAAAGAAGAAGAAAAAACTGTAAGAAGATTAACCTTAAAACCTTTTACAAACTCTAATACTATGTTTGGTTCCCATTCCTTGACATGTATGGAATGGAATGGCTTAAAAAATGGGTTAAATACATTTTTTTTCCAACTCTACTAGGAGTCGGTTTACAACTGCATCACCGAACTGATTTTTTTTACAGTCAACTCATTGAACTATACGTTATTTACAAAAAATAATTTTGCCGTCTATGTCTGTTAATCATTTAACAGAAGAAGGACGTGGCAATACGTGACAATCGATTTAATAACTTAATGGATTAAATCCTTTAACCGACTTAAATCTCAAACTCTCAAAATCTCCAAATTCCTAAATCCTCAATCTTTAGTCCCAAATCAAAAGAAGACAATAACGACGAAGAAGAGAAATTGAATCTTTCACATCAAAGGTTGGGCTATTATCCCAAAAATCATTCCCAAATCGATTTCAACTCATTCCTCCATATAGATCGACGAAGAAAAGATGACAATTAACCAAAAATGAAGAAGAAGAGAAAGCAATTAAGAGAGGAACTGACATGAGCTCCAGCGAAAATAGCAGTACAAATCGCGTCGATGATTGGGAGACGATGCCCAGAACTCCGGTGACATGCCGATGTGGGATTTTCGCACCGATGTGGGTAGCTTGGAAAGAAGGAACCGCTGATCCGGGAAGAAGGTTCATCAGTTGTTCTCGTTTCAAGGTATGTGACCTAATTTCTTCTAGTTGGGCTTAATGTGTTAATGTTTGTTGTGATTGAGATCAACTTTTGGTTTTGTTAAATATTTGAAGATTTTAAAAGTTGTCAACTTTTGATTTCAAAGAGAGGAGGGCCTGGCTATCTTTCTGCATTTACACACTTAGACCACCCCATGTATATACTAGTGCTAGCTATGGTAGCTTAAGATTCAACAACTTCAACTTCTTATAGAAAAATTTATTGATACATAAAGTGAAATGGAAAATTTTGTTGCTTTTGCTGACCTAATTACCCCTAATTAATTTTGTTGACCAACAGAGCATGAAAATGGTATGACGTATCAGATATTTATGTTGTAATTAAAAACATATCTATTGTAATTAAACTCTTATCTGCTATATGGGTTTGATGGTTGGATTTGTGTGTAACTGGTTGCAAGATAACATGTTGCGTTGTAGGTTCTTTAAATGGTGTGATCCTCCATTTATAGAGAGATCAAGGGAAGTGATATTACAACTAAAGGGAAAGATAGAAAGAAACAATGAAAAAATTGTGAGTTTGATGGAAGTAATAAAGAATATGGAAACTGGGAACACATTGATGACTTCATGTGAGATAAACAGTGAAGAAGAAGAGTTTTTGGTGATACAAAGACAAGGGAAGCAGTTGAGGAAGAAAATTAACAAGCAAAGTTCAATGGAGAAGAAATTATGGATTGTTTTAGTAGTTTCTTGGATTTGGTTTTTCATTGTATTGCAACCAAATATGTAGATTTGTATACTTGAATGTAGTAAAGGTTTAAATTATGTATTAAAGGTCATTTTGACAAGTATGTATTGAATGCTTAATGTTGGTTTTGATGGTTGGCAAGTATGTATTGAATGTTGATTTGCCTTAAAATGTGAATGCATGTTTAGTTTTGAATTGAATGCTTATTTGGTAAAACTGAAGCAGATCATTAAATTAATGTTTGGTTTGGTTTATTATGACTTTAAGTTTAATGTGGCAGTAAGAATTGAATACAACATACTCATAATGAATATGAGACCAACCTATGCACCTAACAAACAAGATGCTTTAACCAAAATAACATGTTTATAAGTACCCTGTCATGAACCATAACAACCAAAATGCATTCACCAAAATGATAGAACCAAAATGCATTATATATCATAACATAACCAAAATGTATTCACCAACTATAAGAATACATAGTAAAACACAGAACCATAATTCAATCTTCCAAAAAATATATTCCATATTAAAAATCATCCAGTTCAAACATTCCATATATTCATCTAATCATCCACTTTAAAATATACCTTAAGCCTATACTAGACCATCATTCAGTAGCATAATTACATACAAAATATGTCATTCAGTGCCATACTTGCATACAAAATACCATCTCCCAAAAGTTCAGTCCTAAAAGATAAGAATCCTAATTTTTATCTAACTTTGCTCCACCCTTCTTCCTTGGAATTTTGTATGGCTTTCGCGTGGAATCTTGGCTCCACCCAAAAGTTCAGTCCTAAAACATTGATCTTCCTTTTTTCCCCTCCTCTAGTTTGACTTGAGGAAGAAACTAAGCTTAAAATTGGTGTTTGGAAGCCCATTCCACTAAGGTGTGGTTCATTTGGTGGGGTACTAACTGGAGGGGTATTATTGGTTGGAAAATCAGTAGTATTCATCACACATGAAATTGGCATCTATGAAAGATAAAATCTCTCAAATTAATTTATCAATTAAATGATAGCATAGAAAGTAGACCAATATAGGTATGAATTTACTTACAAACATAAATGCTGAAGTGGGTCTATCTTTCCTTTTTTCATTAGAGCTTCCCACCTTTTCTTTACCTTTACTTGTGTACTGTAATATTTAATAGTTTGTCTTTATACTTTTCAATAAAAATGATATACATACTAAATGGACACTTAAATTAGGTATTGGAACCTCTGCTTTGTTGAATTGGTGTCTTTGTCTAATTACTGCACCAGGCAGTGTAGTAGGATGTGCAGTGGACTCTTGATTAAGACGTTTAGTTGACTCTTCAAATTTCTCTCTTGTGGGCTCTGCATTGGCCTCTTTAACTGGGCATTGGTTCCTTCAATGATCAGGCTTTCTACAAATGCTACAAATGCATTTTCCTTCTTACTCTACTCACCCTATTCACTTGACCATTATTTTCTCTGTCTTCGCAACCCTCTCTCCTTCTCAGCCTATGTGTTCTGCCTCTCAGTTTCTTTGGAATAGGTGGAGGTCCCATTATGTCACACTCTATGAATTTCTAGAAATCTTCATCATTTAACCCCTCAAGAGTATGACTATAAGTCTTGAGGTAAGTATTTCTAGTATACCAGTGGGCTACATAGTCTATTAGATTTTGATAAATAGAATGAATTGTTGAGACATCATGACAACATGGGATGCTAGTAAGGTCCCACACTCTACAAGCACAAGTTCTGTCCTTAAGATTCACAGTAAAAACTTTACCTCTTTCTTTGACTTGGAATGAGATTTTTCCATCCCAAAGTGGATCACAATGGGCAGAGGCAATGATGGTTGCATCAAGTTTCTTCTTAATTCATGGACAAATTAAATTCTCTGACTTAAGCATAACATCCCTTGTCTGATGCAATTTAACTATGATTTGATCATGAATTTCCTAAAGCATTGTTTGAATTGGCATGTACCTAGGAAATATTGACATAAGAGTAAGTGTAACTGGATTATATTGCAGTACATTACAGTAATACAATTTGTAGTAAACTAGTAATAATGTACCTAGCTTTGATAATCCAAGCATTGAAGCATTCAGACATGTTATTCTCAACATTATCAGCCTTTGAATGAGTGCCAAAATAAGCTTTAGACCAAATCTTTGGATCATGCTTAACAATCTTATCATGTGCATGGCCAGACAGGGTCTTAATTTCCCTCATTGCTCTCTTGTGTGCTTGATCATGGGTTGCACAAGCAGCTTCCCAAAACACTCTCTTTAGTGCCTATGAAGTGAACCTTTTCCTCCAGTTAGCATAAATGTCTCTAGCATAATTTCTATGCTTAACATGAGGAAGCAGTTCACATATGGCATTCTTCAAACCCTGCACAACACAAACTCAATTAGTAAAACATATGCAATTAGTAAAAAAGAGGCATTTAGTAAAACAAAGCAATTTATATTAAATACATACCTTTTTTGGTCACTAATTATAGTACATCCATAGCCTTCACCAAGGTTAAGGTCATCAGCCAACAACTCCAAGAACCATCTCCAACTGTCACCATTTTCAGTTTCTACAACAGCCATAGCTATAGGGAACATTTGATTGTTCCCATCCCTTCCCACTGCAGATAATAATTGACCCCCACATACAGTTTTTAAGAAACAACCATCCAATTCAAGAATTGGCCTACAACCCTCTTTCCAAGCTTTTTTCAAGCTGTCATAACAAACATATTCTTGAACCTGACCTCATCTTCAGGATTAATGTAATACCCAAAAAAAATAAAATAATAAAGAAATAAAATAAATAAATAATATTTAAATCCATATTTGAAATTGGGCTTTTCTTATGTTTGGGTCAAATTGTATTTAATTTGTGTGGACTATAATAAGTATGTGATTACATTAATTTGGGTTTTTATACTAATTGAGTCTATTTTGTATTTGGGTAATTTTAAATCCTTTTAAAATTAGGATAAAAAATATTAAATAAATAAATACCTAAACTCTAGTTTTTACTTAACATTACGTTATGAATTGGTAGAGGGAAAAGAAGAGAGCAGTCGTGGCTAATCAAATAGAAAGGAGGGACCAGATTATACCTGTGTGAGATAAAAGAACAATGATTGCCATCTGATTTAGATATAAGTAAGTTATATATGTATGTGTATGTGTAAGTCTCCTTCAATCAAGAGCTGATTAGTACCAAGCATGGGTAATTCAGATTCAGTCATTAACTTTTATATAGTGTGTTGCTTTCTTTTAATACTAATATTAATAATTTATTGGCTATGATTCAACATATATATTATATAATTATATATAGTATCATGTATAATTTTATGTACTTGTGTACGTTATAGATTAATTAATAGATTGAGTGTACGAAAATTGGAAGAGTTTTCATGAAAAGTTTAACTACACTGATTTGTTGGTTCCGTGTACTTTACTTATAAAAGATAAATTAATTTTTGTTAAATATGTATGACTTGCGGAATCAGTTCTTGTTCTACATTAATATGTTAATGAGACTTAATTTGGAAAAGTATTCTTGTTTCACAATAAGTGACCATACAACATTGGATAATAATAAAGTAATAAAACAATTGAATTAATAGTTTATTATTATAAAAGTAATTCCTAGGAGGGGAATCTCATGTAAAATTATTTTGATTTTCTTTCTTTTAGTTTTGTATTAAATTGGCCAAATAGTATTGCAGTTTTGGTGAGTCTGATGGAAGGAGTAAAAAACATATTTATAAAATACTTTTTTTTTTTAATATTTTACTCTTGTTTTGAAAGGAACAAAAAGTATTTAGTAATAAATATAGTCGGTAAAATTGGTATTATAAAATCCATGGAATGTATGAGTCTTAATAAAAAAGAGAAATTAGTAATTAGTAATTTAGCGCATAAATTATTAATTAGTTTTTTTTATTTAATTTGTTTAATTAGCTCGAATTAACGGAGAGAATTTAAGGATTTATAATTTGGAATGTAAATTTTGGCTATTACGTTGCTTATTCCAGGTACGGATTCCGTACTCTTTCAATGATACTCTTGTTACATTTGATTTATTCGTTTATTTCCTTATTTTGAATTCTGTTACGATTTCACATAATTTTTTACTGTGAAATAAATATAGTAGTTTCATTTTGGAGTTCATACATATGACTCATATTTTTACTCTTTGAATTAGGTTATCATGTTTAGTACTATTTATTTTTGATAATTGTAGAGCGGTAGTACATGTTGCTACCTTCTTTTTGAAACCTTATGACTATAATTTGATTTGGTTCAACATGTACATATAGAACCCTTTGTTGGTATTATATCGCATGTGTTGTGACATGGTATTTTTGTTAAAATATACCTGAGCTATAACCACCTGTGGGGGTACCACAGGCATGTCGTCTTGGCACGAGAGGCATGACACTTTTCGTGGTGGTGTGATTAGTCCACGACGTCTCTGTTTGGTCTCCGGAGGAAGTGGACCATTTGGTGTTTTGTTGTGGGAAACGTATGGGTTAACCCTAGTTTTATGTTATGCGGATTGGTGATGTTGTGTTGAACACACCTATCCGATTTGCATACATTTGGATTCGCGATCCAATGTATGAGTTCATGTGTGACATTATTTTGATTGCATGTGTGGCATCATTTGATTTGCATGTGTGGCATATCATTTGATTTGTTTATGTGGCATTAGTTTGACTTTCCTGTGTGGCAAGATATACTTCTGAGCTCAATCGGTATAAAATAACCCCAGCCATTTGTTTTAACCTATTATTTTATTGTATTAGTTTTGTTAGTTTATGTTCAGTTCAATTAATTGGGTTAGTTATTTCAGTTCATTATTTTCTTTACTCTTCTGTTTGTTTCGTTAATTCTGTTGGTTCAGATATATTCGATTCAAATCTTTGGAGATTTTATTTTTTGTCAGAGGCAATATTTTGTCTCTATTGATTTCATATTTCAGTTGTATATCTTTTGTATCTTTATATCCATACTGGGCATTTGGCTCATGCTGTGTTTTACTTCCGGCAGGTTACAGGGGTGATTCAGGGCTAGTGTGATGAGAGTGTTGCCTTTGACTATCTAGGTTGATTCGAATTTTAAGTTTTGATTATTTTGTCTCTGTTTGGAGAATTGTATTTAGTACTTTATTAATGGATCACAACTAGTAATATTTTGAGGTTATTAGTGTTCTGTTTAGTTATTTTGAGGTTTGTTGTGCTTTGCACGTGACCTCCCTTTCCTTTTCGGGAAGGGGGTGTTACAGAGATGGTATCAGAGTTTAGGTTCTTTCTTGTAGAAAACCTAGTTAGGTTTGACCTGTGAGTTGTGGGTAAACCATTGGGTAGACGTAGGAGTTGGTTCAATTTTGTTCTTTGTTTGGTTGGTCTCTATTTTGACTAACTGTCGATTTCTTTTCGATTTGTAGTTGATTTGAGGAAAGTGAAATAATTCGTTTAGGTAATTGAGTAATGATATTAGTTAAGAATTGTGATTTAATCATTGAGGTGAATAAAGTTATACTTTGTACAGATAAGAAATGATTTTATATGAGATGCGATTATGATGTGAGTATTTGTATCGGTGAGTATTTGATTTTGGAGAATTATTTTTGTTAGAGTTGTTTTTTTGTGACAATTTTATGATTGTTGAATTGAGGATTTGATTTGAGTTAGGTTTTAATTTATGTTAAGCTTGTGGATAATTTGAGGTTTGAGTATTGATGGCATATTATGATAAAGTAAAAATTATTAAGTATATATGATTTCTTGTAATTTGAGTTGTTGATATTCAAGGTAATTAGATTAATCAATTGGAGTTAATGATCAATTTTGTGGCTATTTTTTAGTAGGATATTGGAGTAAATAAATTTTGCGATTATTTCCTAGTAGAATATTGGAGTTATTTTAAATGAAGTTTTTGTGTGATAGTATGAAGAGATCTTAGAATTTGTTGGGTTAAGGTTTGCATTAAGAGAATGATTGATTCATTGAATGATTAAATATATAATAAGTGATGAAATCTAATAGATTTTGAAAAGCTATAGTTTGCTTATGTGGATAGTAGAATATGTGATTTGGAGGTTGATATGGTGTTGAAGATATCTTAGTATGATATTTTTTTGGTGTTATAATATTTGAGAACTAATTAAATTTGAGGTTATGATATTTTGAAACTCTTAAAGACTTAGGAAAGTTGGTGATATAATTTGTAGAGTTGTTGTGTTTATCCGATGTCATTGAAGTTTTGCATGAATTTATGTAAAATAAAAAAAATGAAAATAATTTGTTAAATCTTTGTCATGTGTGGAACATAAACATTTTACGAATTATAAATAATTTTAAATATTTTGGGTATTTGAATCGTATTTAGATGAAAAGAAAATTTTTTATTTTCGAATTATGTTCCAAAGAGTACGTACGTTTGCAAGAATTAAATTCAAAGATATTAACGGGGGGCCCGCACCAACAGTGGATCTTGTGATTTAACGCGAAGAACCTTACCAATGTTTGGCACGATAGGTGACGAATCTTTTACGAGTACATGGATAATTGTGTTGACCGATGGACTTACCAGGCTTGATCGTTACAAATGGCGGCACTACGTCTTAAATAAAGTTTATGAATTATTATGTAATTTAAATAAAAATCAAAATAAAACTTTATGTAACTTATTTGAATTCCGAGGACGAAATTATTTTTAAGGAGGAAAAATGTAATAACTTGAATATTTGTTAATAATTAAATATTAATTTTTTTTCCCTAAAAATCATCTAGAGAGTGAAGTTGTTTGGGAGGCAGAGGTGACTATTCGAAAAGAGTATCATCGCCTCTTTGATGATAGGTAAATATTTGTTCTTCTTTTGATTCCGGGGATGGAATCTCTTTTAAGGGGGAGGTAATGTAATACCCAAAAAATATAATAATAATAATAACAAAGAAATAAAATAAATAAATAATATTTAAATACATATTTTAAATTAGGCTTTTCTTATGTTTGGGTCAAATTATATTTAATTTATGTGAACAATAATAAGTATGTGATTACATTAATTTGAGCTTTTATACTAATTGAGTTTATTTTTTATTTGGGTAATTTTAAATCCTATTAAAATTAGGATAAAAATATATTAAATAAATAAATACCTAAACCCTAGTTTTTACTTAACATTACGTTATGAATTGGTAGAGGGAAAAGAAGATAGCAGTTGTGGCTAATCAAAGAGAAATTAGGGATCAGATTATACCTGTGTGAGATAAAGGAACAAGAATTGCCATCTGATTTGGATACAAGTAAGTTATATATGTATGTGTATGTGTAAGTCTCCTTCAATCAAGAGCTAATTAGTACCAAGCATGGGTAATTCAGATTCAGTCATCAACTTTTATATAGTGTGTTGCTTTCTTTTGATACTAATATTAATATTTTATTGGCTATGATTCAACATATATATTATATAATTATATATAGTATCATGTATAATTGTATGTACTTGTGTATATTATAGATTAATTAACAGATTGAGTGTACGAAAATTGAAAGAGTTTTCATAAAAAGTTTAACTACACTAATTTGTTGGTTCCGTGTACTTTACTTATAAAAGATAAATTAATTTTTGGTAAATATGTATGACTTGCGGAATCAGTTCTTGTTCTACACTAATATGTTAATGAGACTTAATTTGGAAAAGTATTCTTGTTTCATAGTAAGTGACCATACAACATTGGATAATAATAAAGTAATAAAACAATTGAATTAATAGTTTATTATTATAAAAGTAATTCCTGGGAGGGGAATCTCATGTAAAATTATTTTGGTTTCCTTTCTTTTAGTTTTGTATTAAATTGGCCAAATAGTATTGCAGTTTTGGTGAGTCTGATGGAAGGAGTAAAAAAAACATATTTATAAAATACTTTAATTTAATATTTTACTCTTGTTTTGGAAAGAAAAAAAAAGTATTTAGTAATAAATATAGTCGGTACAATTGGTATTATAAAATCCGTGGAATGTATGAGTCTTAATAAAAAAAAAAGAAATTAGTAATTAGTAATTTAGCGCATAAATTATTAATTTGTTTTTTTATTTAATTTGTTTAATTAGCTCGAATTAATGGAGAGAATTTAAGGAGTTACAATTTGGAATGTAAATTTTGGGTATTACGTTGCTTATTCTAGGTACGGATTCCGTACTCTTTCAATGATACTCTTGTTAAATTTGATTTATTCGTTTATTTCCTTATTTTGAATTCTGCTATGATTTCACATAATTTTTTCCTGTGAAATAAATATATTAGTTTCATTTTGGAGTTCATACATATGACTCGTATTTTTACTCTTTGAATTAGGTTATCATGTTTAGTACTATTTATTTTTGATAATTGTAGAGCGGTAATATATGTTGCTATATACCTTCCTTTTGAAACCTTGTGACTATAATTTGATTTGGTTTAACATGTATGTGAAACACCAGATTTTATGAATAAAGATTTAAATTTATTGAAATATTTTTTTTAATATTATGGTGTGGATTTGATATAATGTTATAGTTGTGGGTAGTATTTATAAATTTTTCAAAGTATGCAAGTTGTTATAAAATATTCGATTGGTCGAGGAATATTCTTTTTGTCGGAGAATATTCGTACGACGGCACAATCATTGGTGGACCCCACAATGGAAGTATTGTCGTAGTTAAAAACAGCGGGATTATCTTTTATAAAATAACTATTAGAAGTGTTACCGTTAAAACTGTTGAACTACTCTTGTAGTAAAAGTATAGTAATAGCGCGTGGTTGCGTAGTAGCACTGCTAGTATTGATTATTGATGCTTACGTGCGAAGTCACTCGATTATACTCAATTATTGCTACATATAATTCTTTGCATCATATCTCTCGTATTATTGATTCAATTATTGTCACAAGATCATCTGCGTGATAATATGTTATATTATTAAATCAATAATTGAGGCGACAAAGTTATTCATATTATTATTTTGCAATATTGACAATGTCTAGAAGTTCTGTCAAGGAGAGGTTTGGTCACCTAATTGCGCGCTAATAAGGAGAAATCCTTATTGAAAAGCCCACTCTTTCCTGGGAACGACCTGGTTGATAAATAGTGTGAGTTATAATATTAATGACGAATGTTATTAAAATTAAAGTTGTGTTTGGAGATGAATTTGGAGACGCTGACGTGATATTTGAGTCCGGAACGATGAAATTAGTAAAAATAGTCTATAAACACAAAATTTTCCGGAATTCACTATTTGGTCAAAAAGTCAACAGTTGACTTTTTTTTTGGAAAAGTCTAACTTCAAAATTTCAAAATTTATATTTTGATAAAATGGTTTCATTGTGTTGGAATTATTTGTGTTAGTAAAATCGACAATTATTTCGATAATAATTGATGTCCGGAGGTTATATTGACCAATCCCATTATTTAACCTGGATAAATGAGCAATTGATTGCTATTATTTCACATGATTATAACTATTTGTTAACATGTGTATACTATTGTTTCACATTCTTGTTACTATTAGGGGAGTTGGTGCAAGATTAATAATACTTGTATGATTAAGTTAAAAATGGAGGTATAGATGGAGGTACTATACTGTAATTCGTATTTTCACATGTCTAGAACTATTGATTCACATAATTTACTATTGAATCACGTTATTTACTATTAGGGGAGGTGGTTCTAGTTTGATAATACTTCCATGACTAAATTACAAATAAAGGAAAAGTTGGAGGTATTGTACTGTAATTTTTCGAGCCCCAAAACGTGTAATTATCGAAACTATATTTTTCTATAAATAGAAGCTCATTCTTCCTTCATTTCTCACCAATTCACAAAAGCTTTAGAGCGATTTTTAAAGAGAGAAATTATAGAGAAGAAGAAGAAGTCTGCTACCTCACAATTCCAAAGATCCAGCTTTTTCTAAGGTAGGAGTATTATTTCTTTCTTATCCATGAAGAGAACTTACATTATTCCATTCTTTATTATTCGTTGGAATAACTCAGATACGCAGAGCTACCCTATACTTGGTGAAATTCTTACATTGTTCCATTCTTTATCATTCTGTTTGGAAAATCGTCAATAAAATGCGTTTCTACGGGACTCGGGTTCCGCTCTTTATTATTCTCGTTGGAACATCCTGCCTATGCGTTCTCTACGGGGACTGGTTTCGTCTTTTATTATTACGTTGGAATATCCATGCATGCGTTTTACACCGGACTTGATTCCGTCTTTATTATTTTGTTGGAATATCACATGCATGCGTTTACGCCGGACACGATTTTATTATTTATTATTCTATTGGAATAACTTTTGCTTTGTCTTGATCTCTATCGCATGCACGGTGATTTTTTTGTTATTCCATTCCTTATTATACTCAAATGGTTAAAGTTTTGACTTCTATACTCCATGAAATTAGTGGAATATCCTTGATATTTGCACTTCATCCAATATCTTTTCATGGAAATATTCTTCTCGAGCATTCTTAAATTTTACTCTACAAAGTAGTATCATGTCGACAATTTGGGCGTTATTAGTTCCTGGATAAAATAATTCTTGAACTTGTTTTATTGAATTCTTATATCATTGTCATCATCCTCATGTTTATATTTTGTTGAAAGTCATCCGTGGCTTATAGTGCATAGATGGACTTGGTATGATTATGACCGTGGGATTATTCGGTGTAATCATGGTAGTAATGTTACAAATGATGTGGTAAAGTCCTCATTGGGCCCGTAGTGCATTGATGGATAGTTGTTGGTATGATCATGACCATTATTGAATACACAAATATTCTTGGTCCAGAGTGTATGGATAATTGTGATCGTGATACTAAAGAATATCCTCGGGCCGTAGTGTGCGTGGGTGATTCAATGATGTGGATTATTTATTAAGTCGAGTCCCAGCGATAAAAGTGATGAAAAACCTTTTAAATCATAAAAGATAGTAGATTTTATTCTCTACTTGACTCTTTTAATGGATTTCTGCTCCACCGCAGCTTAAACTTGATGGTTGTTATATTGTATCGGTTTAACACCATGTTGAAGGCTAACGATAATATATTCTCGCATTATCTTAGTCATAATATTTCTTCTTGGGCTAGTTGAGCTCACCCTTTTACTTTTATTGTTCTCTTGAAAATGAGAACGTGGCGAGGACTAGTCGGGAACGGGAGTGACTTTAACGGATGATAAGATTAGTAGTCCTCACTATTCAAAGTGAAATAGTGGAAAATAAATGTAATAATATTGAATTTGAGTTTGAATATTGTCTAGCATTTACAATATTTGTATTAAAACTCACACGACTTATGTTTTGTCGTACTTTACCTGACAGTTGTATAATTAAGTTGTATTTGTATTCTGTACCATGTATTTGACGACTCAGAATAGGTGATGTATACCTATTTTGGGGGAGTCACAATGTACATATAAAACCCTTGTTGGTATTATGTCGCATATGTTGTGACATGGTATTTTTGTTAGAATATACCTGAGCTATAACCACTTGTGGGGGTACCACAGACATGTTGTCTTGGCACGAGAGGCATGACACTTTCCGTGGCAGTGTGATTAGTCCACGGCGTCTCTATTTGGGCTCTAGTGGAAGTGGACCATTTGGTGTTTTGTTGTGGGAGACGTATAGGTTAACCCTAGTTTCTGTTTTTCGAATTGGTGATGTTCTGTCGAACACGCCTATCCAATTTACATACATTTGGATTCGCGGTCCAATGTGTGAGTGCTTGTGTGGCATTATTTTGATTGCCTGTGTGGCATCATTTGATTTGCCTATGTGGCATTAGTTTGACTTGTCTGTGTGGCAAGATATACTTCTGAGCTCAATCGGTATGAAATAACCACATCCATTTATTTCAGCCTATTATTTTATTGTATTTGTTTTGTTGGTTTCTGTTCAGTTCAATTAATTGGGTTAGTTATTTCAGTTCATTATTTTCTTTACTCTTATGTTTGTTTCGTTAATTCTGTTGGTTTAGATATATTCTATTCAAATCTTTGGAGATTTTATTTTTTGTCAGAGGCAATATTTTGACTCTGTTGATTTCGTATTTCAGTTGTATATCTTTTGTATCTTTATATCCGTACTGGGCATTTGGCTCATGCTGTGTTTTTCTTCCTAAGAGTTGCGAGGGTGATTCAGTATATTGTGATGAGAGTGTTGCCTTTGACCATCTAGGTTAATTTGAATTTTAAGTTCTGATTATTTTGACTCTGTTTGGAGAATTGTATTTAGTACTTTATTAATGGATCACCACTATTAATATTTTGAGGTTATTAGTGCTCTGTTTAGTTATTTTGAGGTTTGTTATGCTTTGCACGTGACCTCCCTTTCCTTTTCAGGAATGAGGTGTTACAATTAAGTCTAGTGATTTTGATGTTGAATGTATTCATTTTGTTACTTCTCTTAATCTCAGCCCCAAAATCTCAGATTCTTGAATAATTTTCCTTCATAACTGCATGTATACTTGCTAAAGCTAAATTTCTCACCCTCATACACTTCACAAGTGTTACATCCAATTTTAACTTGATTTTAATTTCTTCTTTCATGTCCTTTAACCTCCAGTTTGGATTTTTCCTTATCCTATTTTCATAAAACTCTGCCAAACAATTAGTGTTTGGCATCTTTTTTTAAAATTGTAGACATAATTATGTGTGTCCACTATTGACTTTATTTGCACATTCTCAGTCCCTTGATTATAACTGGCCCACAATTTCCAAGGGTATCCTTTATCACACCTAACCTGGACCCTTTCCTTATTGTTTACCTTGTACCACAACTTCCTGCCATTAGCAATTGAATAATGTCTAATGGAAGTCTTAAATGTATTGAAATTGGTAAATATCTGATAGTGTGCAAACTTTATGTGCTTTCTCTTTGTTTTTGGGTTAAAAACATCACAATGTATAGGTTTTCTCTTTTTTACAGGGGGACCCACAAAACCAAGGTTCTTATCTTCGCTGTTCTCTAAGGGGTAACTTAATACATCACTGTCCTCATACTCACTGTGCCAATCACTATCATCATCAGAGTCACTAGCATTATCTCCCTCACCATTTCTATCAACCTCATTGATTAACCTATCACCATCTGCTGCACCTTTATCACCCCCAGCCTCACCAACTTTTGCCCCTTCATTATCTCCCTTATTCCTAGTTTCATCAGCCTCCTCACCCATCCCTGCCCCCTCAACATCACCCTCAACTACATCACCTTCAACAGTACCCTCAGTTATATCACCTTCAACACCCTCAGTATTACCAACACCTGCATCCCCATCAACAAAGTTAGTTTCATCATCTGCCTCGGTTTTAACTCTAGCCATCTCTGCTTTGTACTCCCTGCACCTCCTCCTAGCATCTAAGAATTCTTCATCCCTGCTTAATATTTCACTATCACTTTGTGCATCACTACTTTCTGAATCCCCAATCACAATTGGTGTATCATCGTTCTTTTTATTTGATTTCTGATTCATTTTAATTCTATTGCTCTTCATCCTCTGATTATTCATAATCTCCTTCTTCCTACTCCTCTTAGTATTTTTATTCTCCTTGTGATTGCTCAAGAGTTTGAATAGTCCTCTCCGACTGCCCATCTGTCTGAGGATGATATGCCGAACTGAATCGTAATCTGTACACATAGCTTTCTACAAACTGACCCAAAACTATGAAGTGAATCTTGGGTCTCGACCAGAAACTATGGATACTAGCATACTATGAAGTATTATAATCTCATTTATGTATATACGAGCAAGACATTCAAGTGAATAAGTTTCTCGTATAGGTAAGAAATGAGCAGACTTGGTCAATCTATCGACAATGACCCAAATTGCATCTATGCCATGAGAGAAACCTTGGGAAGACTAGTAACGAAATCCATGGTAATGTGCTCCCACTTCCATTCTGGAATTTCAAGTGGTTGCAATGGAAATTTTGGCACTTGATGCTCCGCCTTGACACGTTGACAAGTTACACACCTTGAGATAAACTCCGCGATCTCTCTTTTCATATTGCTCCACCAAAATGTATGTCGAAGATCACGATACATTTTAGTACTTCCAGGATGGATTGCAAACGGTGTGTTGTGCGCCTCTATCATGATTTTATACTTCAAATCAGAGTCGTTAAGAACACAAAATCTGGAGTTGACTCGAAGTATTCCTTCTTCATCGATTCTTGCTTCTGGAATAACACCTTCTTGCACTTTCTTCTTCATATGCATTAGCTCCAGGTCTGTAACTTGAGAAGTTTTAACTTTATCGATTAAAGTCGGTTCTACTCGTATATTTGACATCATCACGTGGGTCCCTAGAGTCTTTAACTCTATTGTAAAACCCTAACTTTTATGAATAAAGATTTAATTTTCTCTAAATATTATTTTTGAATAATAAGGTGTGGATTTGATATAACGTTATAGTTGTGGATAATATTTATAAATTTTGCAAAGTAAACAAGTTGTCATAAAATATTCGTTTGGTCGGGGAATATTCATTTTATAAGGGAATATTTGTATGACGACACAATCATTGGTGGACCCCCCAACGGAATTACCGTCGGAGTTAGAAAACGACATAAATAACTTTTTATAAAAATAACGACAAAAGTTTTACCGTTAACTGTTGAAATACCCGATGATAAAAGTACAGTAATACACGTGGTTACATAGTAGCACACGGTATTGTACAGTATCTTTGATTATTGATGCTTACGTGAGAAGTCACTCAGTTTTATTCAATTATTGCCACAATAATTACTGCATAGTATCTCACGTTATTGGTTCAATTATTGTCACAATATTTTATATTATTAAATCAATAGTTGAGATGACAAAGTTAATCATATTATTATTTGCATTATTGACGATGTCTAGAAAGTTCTGTCGAGGAAAGAGGTTTTGTATGACCCCGAATTTTATGAAATGAAAGTATTCAATTTTTTAATAATTATTATTCTATTTAGTAAATGGTTTAATTGATAAAAGGTTAAAATTAAGGGTGATATTTGAAAATTTTGCAAAGTAAATAAGTTGATATAAAATATTCGTTGTGTCGGGGAATATTCGATTGGTCGGGGAATATTTGTTTTAACATGGAATATTCGTACGACGACACAATCTTTGGTGGACCCCACAACGGAGGTATTGTCATAATTAGAAAACGACAGAAATATCTTTTTATAAAAATAACGGCGAAAGTTTCTTCATAAACTGTTGAACCACCCGGTGTAAAAGTACGATAATATCGTGGTTGCATAAGAAGTAGCACTCAGTATTGATTATTTGTGGCGCCCCAAAATAGGTATACATCACCCATTCCGAGTTGTCAATACATGGTACGAAACAACTACAACTTTATTATTACAACAAGAAAAAGCTGTGAGTTTAAATACAAATATTATCTTCTGACAATATCTATACTCAAATAAATCCTAATCACATTTATTGATACATTATTTTACAAAATGGTGAGGACTACTAAATAACTCTCTCTAGAACCTTCATTCCATACCCCACTCAGTATTCGCTATATTCTCGCCTCCACGAGAAAAATGGAACAAAAAGGAAAAGGGTGAGCTCAACTAGCTCGAGAAAGAATATTATGACTAAGATAATATACAACAAATTACGTTAGTCTTCAACAGGGGAAAAATCTAATAGAATCTGATAGACAACAAATTTTAAATCAATATTCGCAGCGGAAATAATAATTCATTAGAAGAGTTAAGTAGAGAATGCAAACTACTATCTTCTATGTATGAATTTAAAAGTTCATCGCTCATCTTTTATCCCCGTAACATCAATCAATATACATCTGAATCAAATATTCATCTTTGCACTACTGGGCCAAAGATATTCATCACTTAGTCATGTTCATCTAAACACTGCTCATCTTTGCACTACTACCAAAGATATTCTTCAAAATCATTCATCTTTGCTACTACAGGCCAAAGATATTCCGTAATATCATCATTTAAGGTCAAGATGATGAAAAATATTTTTAAAGAAACGAATCCAGTGAAACAAAATGACAAGGATTAAGGATTAAGGATTCGTACTTGGTTTTATACACGTCCAAAAAAATACCTCAAAAATAGTCATAGTCGTGTAAAATTCAAGAATGATCAAAACATGGATATAATCAAAGCTAGTATCCAGAATAGATATTTTGGACAAAAGAAGAAATTTTATTTTTCTTGAATAGTGCTTGGTATCACGTGAATAGTAACTCCGACACCAAAAGATAGAAATTCCACAAAAAACATCTTCACGCTTCATGAATAGTACCCGTGAATAGTAACTCGTGAATAGTAACTCATGAATAGTAACCCCGACATGAAAAAGTTCCAAATTTGATAAAAAGTTTCAACCAATATTTCAACATAATGATATTGAAGAAATAATATCATTTGAGAAGAAAATAACATCCCTTACCTCGAAAGATCAGTACTTCTAGCTGAAACACCGGATATAGGCTATGACTTGGACTTGCACCGTATAGCAATACTCAAAGTATACTCAAAATACTCACAAGAATACGCTCGATAATAGAGAGAGAAAACTTTAGTTTCTGGTGTAATTTTTAATTCTAACCTAAGCACCCTATTTATAGGAAATTGCTTAGAACACCAAAGCAGAAAATTTAATATAATAATATTATATATATTACAAATTCTCTACGCACCTAGAACCATCTGAATTCAGCAACTTGCATGTGTTTAATGAGGCTAACCAAACACAAAAAACGTTTTTTGTAATTAAAAATATTTTAAACTTCCAAAAATCAATTATTTTGAGCTTGAACTTCAATAATTCATAATAAATAGCCCTTTCATTAGAAAATTCAAATCTTGCAATTTTTATAGGAAATTTAATTCTCTACAACTTTGGTAAGAAAGTTTTTCCAAATTCCAAATAGAAATTGACCAAAATCCACAAACAGACGATTTTACAAAGCTATAATCAAATTTCACCAATAAATGGGGTCCACCAGACATGTTTAACATGTTTTAAACATTTATTGCAACAAAAATACTCTTCCTCCTCGTATACTCATATATCCCATATTCGTTGTAAAATATCACCATTATTATATTATTAAAATATAATAATATATTTAAAAGAATTATTTTATCGGAAAAAGATAAAATTTTAATTTTCAACAATTGTCACATTAAAATTTTTCTCCATCTATATCCACATAAAATCAATATTTTCCTCATCATATGAATCAATAATTAATTATTCACAAATAATATTACGTAATCACAATATTGACAACCAGTGCGGGTTCTTAAGAAGAGGGGCTTTCCAATAAGAATTTCTTCTTCAAGCCAAGAATTAGGTGGCCAAACCTCTCCTTAGATGTAACTTTCTAGACATTGCCAATAATGTTATCTAATAATATTATTCAGATAATATGAATTATTGCTTCGATAATGAAAAATACTTGTAATGACAATTATTGAAACAACAACAATATAAAATATCAACGCAGAATTATTAACTCAATAAAATCTTTGAGCGATAATTACTATAACCATTATTGAGTAGTGTCTTCTTCACGTAAGAATCAACAATTGGTGCAATACCGTGTAGCTACTTGTTTTTAACCACCGGTATTTTAACAAGATAATCTGTAATAACTACGCCGTTATTTTTAACCAACTTATATTTGTCGTTTTCTTCATCCAATCGCTTTCAAGTTATGGGGCCCACACATGGTCGCAAGGGCCGTCAGATTTAATATTCCCCGACAAGATCACGAATATTCCACGACCAAACGAATATTCCCCAAACAACAATGAATATTTTATAACCACTTGCTTATTTTGAAATATTTATATCTTACCCCTAACTATCCACATTAATCAAAGCAACCCTTACTATTTTAAAATAATAAATAGAAAAAATTAAATTTCATTAATAATAAGTTGGGGTCTTACAACCTCCCTCCTTATGAAATTTCGTCCTCGAAATTGACGTGCGTGCACACAGTGTTTTCGAAAAGGTGAGGATACCTCGCTTTCATTTCCGTTTCAAATTCCCGTGTCATTTCCTCTATAGCATGATTCCTCCACAAAACTTTAACTTTGTGGTATGACCTTTCTTGCGTGGGACATGCTCCTTCCTATCTAAGATCTTGACAGTACCTCCTCATACGTTAAGTCTTCTACTATCTCGTCCGGGTTCTAACTCAATAACGTGGTTTGGGTCTTTCATATTTACTGAAATACGATATGTGAAACACATTATGAACACGAGACATACTCGAGGTAACGCGAGTCTATAAGCTACATTTCCTACTCGGTCAAGAATTTGAAATGGACCAATAAATCGTGGATTGAGCTTTCCTCTCTTCCCAATTCTTGTAACTCCCTTCCATGGAGCAACTCATGACAATACATGATCCCCTACACTAAATTCCACGTCCTTTCGATGAAGATCCGCATAACTCTTTTGTCGATCTTGTGCCATTTGTATCGCTTGTCGAATCATTTGGATCTTTTCCGTAGTCATACGTATATCAACTCGGGTCCCAACAAAGTTGCTTCACCCACCTCGTCCCCAACATATCTTTGGAGAGCGACACTTTCGTCCATATAATGCTTCAAATGGAGCCACACCTATACTTGCACGATAACTTGTTGTTGTAGGAGAATTCCACCAATGGTAAATACTTATCCCAACCGCCTGAAGTCAGGACACGAGTCTTAATAAATCTTCAAGAGTTTGAATAGTCCTTTCTAATTGTCCGTCTGTTTGAGGATGGTATACGTCAATCAATCAGAATCCGCGCCCATAGCTTTTTGCAAGCTAACCCAAAATCTTGAAGTGAATCTTGGGTCACGATCCAAACTATGGATACTTGGCATGCCATGGAACCTCACAATCTCATTCACGTACATACTAGCAAGAGGCGTTCAAGGAATAAGTCTCCGTGATCGGCAAGAAATGAGCGGACTTGGTTAATTTATCAATAATAACCCAAATAGCATTGATGCCTTGAGAAACCGTAGGAAGACCCCAATAACGAAATCCATGGTAATGTGTTCCCACTTCCATTTCGAATCTCAAGTGGTTGCAACGGACCCTTAGGTACCGGATGCTCGCCTTTACACGCCGACAAGTTAAACACATTGAGATAAACTTTGCAATCTCTCTCTTCATATTGTTCCACCAAAATGTATGTCGAAGATCACGATACATTTTAGTACTTCCAGATGGATTGCAAATGGTGTATTGTGTGCCTCCATCATAATCTTGTACTTAAAATCGTGAGTCGTTAGGAACACAAAGTCTAGAGTGGACTCAAGTATTCCTTCTTCATCAATTCTCGCTTAGGAATAGCTCCTTCTTGTACTTTCTTCTTCATACGCATCATTTCCTGCCTGGGTGGCTTGAGCAACCTTAACTTTTTCTATTAAAGTTGGCTCTATCGTATACTTGACATCATCGCACTCATTCCCAAGATATGATCTTCTACTACTCAACGCGTCACCACCACGTTCGCCTTTCTAGGATGGTATTTAATAGTGTGGTCGTAGTCTTTCAATAGCTCGAGCCAACGTCATTGCCAGATGTTGAGTTCTTTTTGAGTGAAGAAATATTTAAGGCTTTTATGGTCTAATATATCTCCACTTTCTCCCCATATAGATAGTGCCTCCATATCTTTAGCGAAAACGATTATCGCTAACTCTAGATCATGAGTAGGATAATTCCTCTCATACTCTTTAAGTTGTCATGAGGCATAGGCTATGACTTTCCCACGTTGCATGAGAACACATCCTAACCTTTGCACTCAAGCATCATTTGTAGATAACAAATCCATCCGAACCAGATGGTATTGTTAGAACAGTCAAAATAAGTCTCCTCTTAAGCTCTTGGAAACTTTTCTCGCATTCTTCGCTCCAAACGAATTTTGTATCCTTCCGAGTTAGTGGGTTAATGGAGTAGCGATTCGAGAAAACCCTTCCACGAATCTCCGATAATAACCAAATAAGCCAAAAACTACGTGCTTCATCCACCGACTTGGTTGCTCCCAACTTTGTATTGCTTCAATCTTCGTCTGGATCAACAGATACTCCATGTTTTGACACCACGTGCCCAAGAAATGATACTTCCTCAAGCCGAACTCGCATTTCTTCAATTTGGCATATAGTTTGTTTTCACGAAGCCTTTGAGTACCAAATTCAAATGGTGCTCATGATCTTCACGACTTTTGGAATATATAAGGATGTCATCAATAAAGACAACAAATGAATCGATCCAAATATTCCTTGAATACTCGGTTCATCATATCCATGAAAGTCGCAGGAGCATTAGTTAGTCCGAAAGACATGACTAAGAATTCATAATGCCCATACCGAGTTCTCAAGGCGCTTTGGAATATCCTCGATTCTAATCTTCACCGATGATATCCGTAATCGAAGATCGATTTTGAAAAGAATTGTGCCTTTGCAATCGGTCAAACAAGTCATCAATACGAGTGTAGAGGATACTTATTCTTGATGGTGACATGGTTCAATTCCGATAGTCAATACAAAAAGTCGCATACTCCCGCTTTTCTTCTTTACAAATAAAACAGAGCACCCCAAGGAGATGTACTTAGGGCGAATGAAACCGATGTCCAACAATTCCCAGTAGTTGGACCTTTAACTCCTGAAGTTCAATAGGAGCCATTCGATATGGGGTTTTAGAAATGGGCTTTGTACCGAGTTCAAGATCAATAAAGAATTCAACTTCACGTTACGGGGTAGGCATCGGAAGTTCTTCTGAAAATACGTCGAGAAACTCAATAACAACAGAATATTATTCAAATTTGACGTGTCTTTATTCAAATCCATAACATGGGCTAAGAAAGCTTGACATCCGCTTTTTCAATAAACGAATAGCTTTATAATTAGATATGATAGTGATTGATTTTAATGGTTTAGTTGCTTGAATTGCATAACAAAGGTTTGGTTAGGAATATGAAAACTAACAACCTTACGAAAACAATCAATTTTGGCATGATGAGTAGTTAACCAATCAATCCCTAAAATCACATCAAAAGCAAGTATCTTTAAAGAGATAAGGTCAACAAGTAAGGTAATGGTGCCAACTTGAATCAAACAAGATTTATAAACAATGGATGTGATGAAAGTTTCTCCTAACTGAGTTTCCACAGATATGTCAAAGTCTAATTTCTCCGAGTCAAGTTTAAACGTTGAGCACAAGCGGAGAGATAAATGAATGGGTAACTTACCGGTGATCAAGTAAGGTATAAACTTCGCAAGAATTTATAAATAGCTTACCCGTGATCACCTCGTTTGGGTTCCTCGCATTTTGACCATCCACAACAAACGCTTCTTCCGGAATCGTTGACTTTAACTTTTTCCGGATGATCTTTTGAGTCACCGTCCCATTGAACTAGGTTTCATTCTTCGCACAATCTCGAGCGATATGTCCTTCCTTTCCACAATTATAGCATACCTTGAACTGCTTGTGACAGCGGTTTGGTGATATGTCCCTCTTTTCCGCATTTGTAGCATATATGACCCAGTGGTCGTTCTCCTCCCTTAGAACCGATTCTTTCACCAAGACCGCGTCTTCACATGGTCATTGTTAAATCTCCTCTTTTAAAATCTCCTCCCGACTCGCTTCTTCTATTTTCATGGCCATGATTACCACCAGTGTGGTTACCATTTTGTCCGTCTCTGCTTTTCTCCATTGGTTATCATTATTACATTGATCGCTATCTCCGTACGATCCTCGGTTATGGTCCTCAACACCGTACTCGTTATCTCGCTCTAATAATTGAGTCCTGCTTACAACATCCGAATAGAGAAAGTTTATGAGAAATGAGATCTTGACGTATCCGGGTTTCAAACCTCTCGTAAACATCCGCGTCATCGTTCCTCATTCTCCACCAAATGAGGTGCAAACCTGGATAACTCTCGCAAACTTTGCCTCGTCTTTGAGACACCGTCATGTTGTTTTGTTCTAATCGATGAACTCCACTTCCTTCATATAGACGAACACTTTCGTGAAAGTATTTGTCATTAAATAGTTTCTGAAACGCTTCCCGTGACATCTTTGAAAAGTGTTGGATGGGTACGCTTCACGAGACTCCTGAGATACTGCCTCGCCACGTAACATAAAGGTGGCGAATGGAACCTTCTGTTCCTCCGTGCATCCCAAGACATCGAATATCTTGGTAATTTGCTTGACCCATGTTTCCGCCATGATCGGATCGGCTTTCCCTTAAATTCGTGGTCCCACTCTTTGAATCGCTTGGGCGTGACAACCCGTGAATTGCTATCATTTCCTCCTCAGATTTTGAATACGAGTCTCCTCGCCTTATTTTGCATGAATCGCAAAAACTTCTAAACATCCCTCGTTCATCATCTCGCTTTCAATGGTGTTGTTCACGGGAGGAACATTGCCACTGTTGTTGCGTTCTCCTCGTTGGTGAGTACAGCAAGTCTCCACTGGTCTCATTTCCATTGTTAATATTCTCAATCAACATTCTCAAATACCATCATAAAACAAGGGTTATTTAAGGAAATCAATATATCACATAATATCCCTATATAATTGACACCAACTAAGAAAATAAGCTTAGGTAGGACACACTAGCGAAGGATTTACTCGTCTCTCCCCTCCTAGTTCTATGCCCCGATCTCCGCCAGAGATCATATAACTGCTCGATACCAACCGTGACGCCCCAAAAATAGGTATACATCACCCATTCGAGTTGTCAATACATGGTATGTAAACAACTACAACTTTATTATTACAACAACAAGAAATCATTAGTTTAAATACAAATATTATCTTCTAGACAATATCTATGCTCAAATAAATCCTAATCACATTTATTGATACATTATTTTACAAAAATGGTGAGGACTACTAAACAACTCTCTCTAGAACCTTCATTCCATACCCAGACTACGTATTTGCTATATTCTCGCCTCCTGAAAAATGGAACAAAAAGGAAAAGGGTGAGCTCAACTAGCTCAAGAAAGAATATTATGACTAAGATAATATACAACAAATTATCATTAGTCTTCAACAGGAAAAAATCTAATAGAATACAATAGACAACAAATTTTAAATCAATATTCGCAGCTGAAATAATAATTCATTAGAAGAGTTAAGTAGAGAATGCAAACTACTATCTTCTATGTATGAATTTAAAAGTTCATCGTCTCATCTTTTATCCCTCAGAACATCAATCAATATACATCCGAATCAAATATTCATCTTTGCACTACAGCCAAAAGATATTCATCGATTAGTCATGTTTCATCTAAACACTGCTCATCTTTGCACTACTACGAAGATATTCTTCTAAATCATTCATCTTTGCACTACAAAAGCCAACGATATTCCGTAATATCATCATTTAAGGTCAAGATGATGAAAATATTTTTAAAGAAACGAATCCAAAGTGAAACAAAATGACAAGGATTAAGGATTAAGGATTCGTACTTGGTTTTATCCACGTCCAAAAAATACCTCAAAAATAGTCATAGTGGTGTAAAATTCAAGAATGATCAAAACATGGATACAATCAAAGCTAGTATCCGAATTAGATATTTTGGACAAAAAAAGAAATTTTATTTTTCTATGAATAGTGCAGATATCGTGAATAGTAACTCCAACACCAAAAGATAGAAATTCCACAAAAAACATCTTCACGCTTCATGAATAGTACCGTGAATAAGTAACTTCGTGAATAGTAACTCATGAATAGTAACTCGTGAATAGTAACTCATGAATAGTAACCCCGAAACATGAAAAAGTTCCAAATTTGATAAAAAGTTTCAACCAATATTTCAAAGATAATGATATTGAAGAAATAATATCATTTGAGAAGAAAATAACATCCTTACCTCGAAAGATCAAGATTTCTATTTGAACACCTGATATAGGCTATGACTTGGACTTGCACCGTATAGCAATACTCAAAGTATACTAAAAATACTCACAAGAATACGCTTCGATAATATAGAGAGAAAAACTTCGATTTACGGTGTGATTTTCAATTCTAACCTAAAGCACCCTATTTATAGAAATTGCTTAGAACACCAAAGCGAGAAAATTTAATATAATAATATTATATATATACAAATTCTCTACGCACCTAGAACCATCTGAATTCAGCAACTTGCATGTGTTTAATGAGGCTAACCAAACACAAAAAAACGTTTTTGTAATTAAAAATATTTTAAACTTCCAAAAATCAATTATTTCGGAGCTTCAGAACTTCAATAATTCATAATAAATAGCCCTTTCATCGGAAAATTGAATCTCGAGAATTTTTATAGGAAATTCAATTCTCTACAACTTTGAAGAAGAAAGTTTTCCAAATTCCAAATAGAAATTGGCCAAAATCCACAAACAGGCGATTTTTACATGCTATAATCAAATTTCGACCAATAAATGGGGTCCACCGACATGTTTAACATGTTTTAAACATTTATTGCAACAAAAATACTCTTCCTCCTCGTATACTCATATATCCCACATTCGTTGTAAAAATATCACCATTATTATATTATTAAAATATAATAATATATTTAAAAGAATTATTTTATCGAAAAAGATAAAATTTTAATTTTCAACAATTGTCACATTAAAATTTTTCTCCATCTATATCCACATAAAATCAATATTTTCCTCATCATATGAATCAATAATTAATTATTCACAAATAATATTACGAATCACAATATTCGATAACCAGTGGGTTCCTCCTGAAAGAGGGGCTTTCAATAAGAATTTCTTCTTCTTGGCGCGCAATTAGGTGACCAAACCTCTCCTTAGGCGAGAACTTTCTAGACATTGCCAATAATGTTATCTAATAATATTATTCGGATAATATGAATTATTGCTTTTCGATAATGAAAAATCTTGTGTAATGACAATTATTGAAACAACAACAATATAAAATATCAACGCAAAGAATTATTAACTCAATAAAATCTTTGATAAAGAAATTCAGTAACCATTATTGAGTAGTGCCTTCTTCACGTAAGAATCAACAATTGCGCAATACCGTGCCACTCGTGTTTTTTAACCACCGGGTATTTTAACAAGATAATTGAGAACAACTACTGCTTATTTTTAAACAACTTATATTTGTCGTTTTCTTCATCCAATCGCTTTTCGTTATGGGGCCCACACATGGTCATTACCAAGTTTATTTAATATTCCCAAGCAAGCATTTAATATTCCACGACCAAACGAATATTCCCGGACAACAATGAATATTTTATAACCACTTGCTTATTTGGAAATATTTGCGTATCTTACCCCTAACTATCCACATTAATCAAATCAACCCTTACTATTTCAAAATAATAAATAGAGAAAATTAAATTTCATTAATAATAAGTTGGGGTCTTACATTATTGATGCTTACGTAAGAAGCCACTCAGTTTACTCAATTATTGCTTTAGTAATTGTTGCATAGTATCTCACGTTATTTGATTCAATTATTGTCACAGTATCATCTGCATAATATTTTATATTATTGAATCAATAATTGAGACAACAAAGTTATTCATATTATTATTTGCAATATTGACGATGTCTAGAAAGTTCTATTGATGAGAGGTTTGGTCACCTAATTGCGCGCCAATAGGGAGAAATCCTTATCGGAAAGCCCCCTCTTTCCTGGAAATGATCTGGTTGTTAAATATTGTGAATTATAATATTAATGATGAATAATTGTTGAAGTATTAAGAATGTGTTTATTGAAGATAAGTGAATTATAAAAGTTTGAGGGGAATAATGCAAACTTGGAAAACTTTAGGGGTACGAAAGTATAATAAGTTAAATCAATCTGGACCATTGGTGGTTGTTTTAATAGTAAATCAATCTGGACCGTCGGTGGTGGTTTTAAAAGTAAATCAATCTGGACCGTCGGTGGTGGTTTTAAAAGTAAATCAATCTGTACCGTCGGTTGTGGTTTTAATAGTAATCAATCTGGACCGTCCGTTCTAATAGTAAATCAATCTGGATCGTTCTTAAATTAGTTACTATTTAGTCATTTCTCCTATAAATAGAAGCTTAATTCTTCTTTCATTCTCAACAATTCACTTAGACTCACAAGAGAAACTATAGAGAGAAACTATAGAGAGCAAGAAGAAGAGTATTCCACTACTTCACTATTGCAGTATCAAGTCTTCTACTAAGGTAAGGGATGTTATTTTCGTTTGGCAAGGGATGTTATTTCTTTTGTATTCGTAAGGAGTATTATTTCTTTCGTTTTCATAAGGAATACTATTTTTTTGTATTCATCCTTTAATATGTCGGAATAACCTGTCTACGCGGATTACGTACCGATGATGGGTGAAAATCCATTTGCATTTTCGTATGTTATTTCTTTTCATATTCTTAAATCTAAACTTACTATGGTAAGTATTGCTTCTATAATCCTTGAAATTAGTGGAATATCCTTGAGTTTTGCGCTTCATCCAGTATCGTTTCATTGGAATATTGATCTGAACTTTCTTATTAAATATCAATATTTTCACCTGGGGTACTATTCATGGGTTACTATTCACCCGGTTACTATTCACTATAATATTATTCACTCGGGTATTTGGGGCACTTTTCGTGCCAAGATACTATTCACGAGTTACTATTCACGGTTTACTATTCACCCAGTTACTATTCACTCAAATATTATTCACTCGGGTATTCGGGGCACTTTTCATGCTAGGGTACTATTCACAGGGTACTATTCCCAAAGTACTATTCACGGGGGTACTATTCACCGAAAAAATTATTTCTTTTCTGTCCAAATTATTTTTGATACATGGATATTATTCTTGAATTTTACTCCACAAAGAAGTATCATATTGACAATTTGGATTTTTTTTTACACTCTGGATAAATTTAAAGTCTTTAATATTTATCCTTGATTTCATTTGATTAATGCTTATATCATTGTCATCATCTTCATGCTTATATTGTGATAAAAGTCATCTTTGGCCTGTAGTGCATAGATGGACTGTTGATTATTGGTTTTACAATTGTATATCTTTAGATTACGTGCAAAGATGGAAGGTTAATTATTGGTGTTACAATTATATATCTTTGGCTTACGTGCAAAGATGAACTGTTGATTATTGGTGTTATAGTTGTATGTCTTTGGCTTACGTCCAAAGACGAACTGTTGATTGATAGCTTTGGCCCGTAGTGCAAAGATGGACAGGTGTATGACATGATCATGACCACTGGTGATACTAACGAATATCCTTGGCCCGTAGTGCATGGATAATTCGATGATGTGTTTGGCAGAATCATGACCATTAGTTAACAGTTGAATGTCTTTGGCCATAGCGCACTGATGGACAATTGATTGATATAATCATGACCATTGGTTTTATAGTTGAACATCTTTGGCCCGTAGTGCAAAGATAGACAACTGATTAGTATGATCATTGTTATTACATTTGAATATCTTTAGCCTTTGGGGTAAGGATATTGAGTAAACGTTCTATTAAGCTTTTGTGGCAAGGAGAAACTATTGATTTACATGATTATAAATATGAATTGTGAATTTAACTATAACCTTTGGTGGTTCAAGAGAAGACAGGTGATGAAAATTCTCTTTGTCTTGGGTACAACAAAGAACTGATGATGAGTATTACAAGAATGAAATATTAATGATGAACTTTTAATTTGAAGGAGATAGTAAACATTTATGTTCTACTTAACTCTTCTAATGGATTGCTTGTTCCACTGCAGTTGTTGATCTAAAACTTGTTGTCTATTGTATTCTATCAGTTGTTATACCGTTGAAGGCTAACGATAACTTATTTTTCATTATCTTAGTCATAATATTTCTTACTGGGCTAGTTGAGCTCACCCCTTTGCTTTCATTGTCCTCTTCAGGAAATGAGAACGTAGCCGGGACTAGTCGGGGAACGGAGTGATGGTTCGAGATGGTGTTATAGTAGTCCTCACTATTCTATGAAATAGTGTGATAATAAATGTAATGAGGATTGAATTTGAGTTTGGATATTGTCTATGAGACAATATTGGTGTAAAAACTCTCAGCTCTTGTTGTATAATTAAGTTTGTATTTGTATTCTGTACCATGTATTTGGCGACCCAAGATGGGTGATGTATACCTATTTTGGGGCGTCATAGGTTTAATCACCTAATTATGCGCTAATAAGAAGAAATTCTTATCGGAAAGCCCCCTCTTTCCTGGGAACGATCTGGTTGTTAATATTGCGAGTTATAATATTAATGGTGAATAAATATTGTTAAAAATATGTTTTGTGAAGCCAAGTGAGTTGAGATAAATAGAGGATTTTTTATGAAGTATTTGTTGTAAATTTAGCTTATTATATGGACCCCCACTTACCCATTTTTCAAAATCATCGGTACAAAGTTATCTCAGTTTTTCTTATTAATTATATATATATGTGTGTGTGTGTCTGCGTGTGTGTCTGTGTGTGACTTACCGTGGAGGTAAGGGAGTATTATATATATTATATTAGTTTTGTTTTATGAAAAATAGAATATATTTTATTTTATTTGCATAATACTGCATAGTGTGTGCATAGTTCTGCATAGTGCATCATAGTAAAATCAAAATTTTTTAAAAGTTTCAGCCGAACGTCGCCCATGAATTTTTCCTACTATGCGTCCGTGGTTTTGTAAATTCAAATAGTATTCTGCCATTCTCCTATAAATAGAATGCTTAGTTTAGAAATGAAAATCACACAAGAATCAAAGAATTCTTCTTCTATAATATTGAGCGTATTTCTTTAGAGTTTAAGGAAGCTTTGAGTGTGGAAAACAGTGCCAAGTTTTCTTTAAGAATATTTCCGTCATACCAGTCAGAAATACTCTCTTTTTAAGGTAAGGAATATTATTTTTGTTCAATATTCGTAAGAAATAATATTTTCTTCCATACTATGTAATATGTAAGTAATATTATTTCGTTTCAGATTCCGAATTCTACACTCATTTTGTTACGTATTGCTTCTATACTCCTTGAACTTAGTAGAATATCCTTGAAATTTGCTTTTCATCTAGTATCTTTTCACAAGAATATTTTTTTGAACATTCTTGTTAAATTTTGATCTTTTCATGCCAGGGTACTATTTACGGGGTACTATTCACCTGGGGTACTATTCACGACAAAAATTGATTTCTTTTCTGTCCAAATTATTTTTGATACGTGAATATTATTCTTGATTTTTACTCCACAAAGCAGTTGTCATGTTGATAATTTGGACATTTTTAAACTCTGGATAAATTAAAAATCTTTAATATTTATCCTTGATTTCGTTTGATTGATGCTTATATTATTGTCATCCTCATGCTTATATTGTGATAAAAGTTATCTTTGGCCCATAGTGCATTGATTGACTGTTGAATTAGTATGATTATGACTATGTATCGGTATAATCATGACCGTTAATATTATAAATAATGTGGTAAAAGTCCTCATTGGCCCGTAGTGCATTGATGGACAGTTGTTGGCATGATCATGACCACTGGTGATACTAACAAATATTTTTGGCCCGTAGTGCATGGATAATTCGTGGATGTGATAATAATGAATATCTTTGGCCCGTAGTGCATGGATAAGTCATAGATGTGATACTAACGAATATCTTTGGCCCATAGTGCATGGATAATTCGATGATATGGATTATTTATTGAGCTATGTTACATCGATAAAATATTGATAATGAACTTTTAAATCATAGAAGATAGTACATATTATGCTCTACTTGACTCTTCTAACGGATTATTTATTCCACTGCAGTTAAACTTGTTGTCTATTGTATTCTATCAGTTTAACACTATTGAAGGTTAACGATAATTTATTCTGCATTATCTTAGTCATAATATTCTTTTCTGGGCTAGTTTAGCTCACCATTTGCTTTCATTGTTCTCTTCAGGAAATGAGAATATAGCTGGGACTAATCGGGAAATGGAGTGATGGTCCAAGATGATGGCCATAATAGTCCTCACTATTCTATGAAATAGTATGATAATAATTGTAATGAGGACTTCATTTGAGTTTGGATATTGTCTATGAGATAATATTCGTGTTAAAACTCTCAGCTACATTTTGTCGTATTGTATAAATGAAGTTTGTATTTAAGTTCTGTACCATATATTTGGCGACTCGGAATTGATTGTGTATACCTATTTTGGGTGTGTCACATCTATCTCCATCCTTTGTAAGTCATACAAAATGGGCCTTTGCGTTGACAATATCGCACTCGTACCCGCATATGATCTTCTACTCAACGCGTCATCTACTACATTCGCTTTTCTAGGATTGTATTGAATGGTATTATTGTAACCTTTTAAAAGCTCGAGCCAACCTCGTTGCCACATGTTGATTTCCTTTTGGGTGAAGAAATATTTGAGACTTTTATGATTTGTATAGATCTCCACTTTCTCCCCATACAAGTAATGACTCTAGATCTTTAGCACAAAAATGACTGCAGCCAACTCTAGATCATGAGTAGGATCATTCCTCTCATACTCTTTGAGTTTTTGTGAGGCATAGGCTATGACTTTCCCATATTGAATGAGAACACATCCTAACCCTCTGCCTGAAGCATCTCTGTATATGACAAATCTCTCCGAACCAGATGGTATTATCAGAACATGTGCTGAAATAAGTCTCCTCTTGAATTCTTGAAAACTCTTCTCACATTCCTCGCTCCAACCGAATTTTGTATCTTTTCGAGTTAGCTGAGTTAATGGAGTAGCGATTCGAGAAAATCCTTCCACGAATCTCCGATAATAACCAGCTAAGCCCAGAAAGTTACGTACTTCAGTTACTGACTTAGGTTGCTCCCAACTTTGTATTGCTTCAATCTTCGCTGGGTCAACAAATATTCTGTGATTCGATATCATGTGCCCAAGGAATGCTACTTCCTCAAGTTAGAACTCGTATTTCTTCAACTTGGCATATAGCTTATTTTCCCAAAGTTTTTGGAGTATCAGCCTCAAGTGTTGCTCATGATCTTCACGGCTTTTGGAGTAAATGAGGATGTCATCAATAAAGAAAACCACAAAATGATCCAAATATTCCTTGAATACTCAGTTCATCATATCCATGAAGGTAGCATGAGCATTTGTCAATCCAAAATGCATGACTAGGAATTCATAATTCCCGTACCGAGTTCTAAAAGCAGTATTTAGAATATCATCAGTTTTAATCTTTAACTGATGATATCCGGAACGAAGATCGGTCTTTAAAAAGAATTTAGCGCCTTGCAACTGGTCAAACATGTCATCAATGCGAGGCAACGGGTACCAATTTTTGACGGTGACATGATTCAACTCCTGATAATAAATACAAAGTCACATACTCCCATCTTTCTTCTTTACGAATAGAATATGAGCACCCCAATGAGACGTACTAGGACGAATGAAACCGATGTCTAAAAATTTATGCAGTTGGGTTTTTAACTCCTGAAGTTCAATAGGAGCCATTCGATATGGGGTTTTGGAAATGGGTTTTGTACCGGGTTCAAGGTCAATACAAAAATCGATTTCACGCTTTGGGGGTAGGCCATGAAGTTCTTCAAGGAATACGTCAGGGAATTTATTAACAATAGAAATATCATTCAAATCTGACATATTTTTGTTTAACTCTGTGACATGGACTAAGAAAGCTTGACATCCAATTTTCAATAAACGAATGGCTTTATGGCTTGATATGATAGTGATTGACTTTAGTGGTTTGGTTGCTTGAATTCGCATAATAGGTTGGTTAGGAATATGAAAGCTAACAACCTTACAAAAATAATCAATTTTAGCATGATGAGTAATTAACCAATCAATCCCTAAAATCACATCAAATCAAGTATTTTCAAAGAGATAAGATCGTCAGTTAATGTGAGGGTGTCGATTTGAATCTAACAAGATTTATAAACAGTGGATGTAATGAAGGTTTTTCCCAACGGAGTTTCAACAGATAAGTCAAAGTATAATTTCTCCGGAGTTAAATTTAAACGTTGAGCGGAAGTAGGAGAAATAAAAGAATGGGTAGAACCGGTATCAAATAAGGTATAGACTTCGCAAGACTTTATGATTAGCTTACCCGTGATAACCTCGTTTGGGTTCCTCGCTTTTTGCGAGGTTACAACAAACGCTCTCCCTTGAACTACCCGCTTTGACTTGTCTGGGATGACCTTTGGTGCCTCCATCCCAACTGGACTTGAATTCACTACACGACAAAATCGGGCTAGGTGACCTTCTCTTCCATAATTGTAACACGCTTTGGGTTGTTGCGTACAGGTTGGAGTGATGTGTCCCTCCCTTCCACATTTGTAGCATACGATTGGTGGTCATTCTCCTTCCTTGAAAACGGGTGCTGGTGTCGCTGTCTTTCCATTATTATTGAACCTTCTCTTCTTGAAATTTTTACTTGACTCATTTCTTCAATTTTCTTGGCCAGGGTTACCACCAAAGTGGTTACCATTTCTGGTATGATGATTTCCTCCACATTTGTTGTTACCGCTTTGATGACTGCTACCACTGGTATTATCATTTTGCCGGCCGTTATCTCTTGGTTGGGTTTACTTATTATCGCGCTCCAATAACTGAGCCATATTCACAATATTTGAATACAAGCAAAGTTTGTGAGAAATGAGGTATTTATGTATTTCGGGTTTCAAACCTCACAGAAACATTCGCGTCATACGGTCCTTATTATCTACAAAATGGGATGCAAACCGGGATAACTCGGCAAACTTAGGCTCATACTGTGACACGGTCATATTGTTTTGCTCCAGCTTGATGAATTCTACCTCCTTCATGTGACGAATACTTTTAGGAAAGTACTTGTCGTTGAATAATTCTTGGAACATCTCCCAAGACATCTTGATCTGATGGTAGAGTCGTTTCTGATTCCCACCAATGATCTGCCTCTTCTCGCAACATAAAGGTGGCAAAGGGAACCTTTTGCTCCTCGGAGCATCCCAAGACATCAAATATCTTGGTGATATTCTTAATCCACGTCTCTGCCTCAAGTGGTTCTGGCTTTCCCAAAAACTCTGATGGTCCCAGCTCCTTAAATTGCATAGCGGTGACCAACCATGAGTTGCCAGTGTTTCCACCTACATTTTGTACATGACTCTCTCTCCTAATGCTGCATGAATTGCAGAAAGCCTCTGAACATCCCATTGTTCATCATTTGTTCGGTGTATTTGTTTACCTGAGGATCAATCAAACGAAATCAAGGATAAATATTAAAGATTTTTAATTTATCCAGAGTTTAAGAATGTCCAAATTGTCAACATGATAACTGCTTTGTGGAGTAAAATTCAAGAATAATATTGTACCAAAAATAATTTGGACAGAAAAGAAATCAATTTTTTTCATGAATAGTACCTCGTGAATAGTACTTCGGGAATAGTACCATATGAATAGTACCCTGACATGAAAAAATTAAAAATTAATAAGAATGTTCAGAATAATATTTCCGTAAAAAGATACTAGATAAAGCACAAATTTCAAGGATATTTTACTAATTTCAAGGAGTATAGAAACAAAACTTATCAACATGAGTGTATAATTAGGAATACGAAACGAAATAATATTACTTACATACTACATAGTATGGAAGAAAATATTGTTTCATATGAATATTGAACAAAAATAATATCCCTTACCTTAAAAGGAGAGTATTTCTAACTGGTATGACGGAGATATTCTTGAAGAAAACTTATACTATTTTCTACACTCAAAGCTTCCTTAAACTCTAAGGAAATACGATCAATATTATAGAAGAAGAATTCTCTGATTCTGGTGTAATTTTCATTTTTAAACTAAGCATCCTATTTATAGGAGAATGACATGATACTATTTGGATGCACAGTAGGGGAAGAATCATAGGTAAACAGTAACTGAATTTCACGGACGAATTCTGAAATCACATGATTTTACTATGCAGCACTATGCTGTATAGTAAAAATACTATGCAGACACTATGAAGTATAGTAAAAATACTATGCAATATAATAAAATATAATATATTCTATTTATAAAAAGTTTTCTGTTTTATTACTATAAAACAAAAACTAAGATAACTTTTTCCTGACGATTTTAAAAAATGCGTAAGTGGGGGTCCATGTAATAAGCCAAATTTAAAACAAATACTTCATAAAAATCCCCTCTATTTATCTCAATTCACTTGGCTTCACTCATTTTTGATCAACAATTATTCATCATTAATATTATAATTCCACAATATTATGACGGATCATTCTCGGGTAAGAGGGCTTTCCGATAAGGACTTCTCCTTATTAGGCGCACAATTAGGTGACCAAACCCTTTTACGGACCAGAATTTTCTAGACATCAATCGATAATAAAAATAATAATATGAATAACTTTGTCGTCTCGATTATTGATTTAATAATATAAAATATTATGCGAGATGATCTTTGTGACAATAATTGAATCAATAATATGAGATCTTATGCATCAATTCTTGTGGCAATAATTGAATAAAAGCGAGTGACTTCTCACGTAAGCATCGATAATCAAAGATCTTTGTAGAATCTGGTGTGCTTCTTATGCGACCAGCAGCGTATTCTTTGTACTTTTATCACCGGTAATTTCAACACTTAACGGTAAAACCTTTGCTGTTATTTTTATAAAAATTATTTATGTCATTTTCTAACTCCGACAATAATTCCATTATGGGGTCCACCAATGATTGTGCCGTCGTACGAATATTCCCTGATAAAACGAGTATTCTCCAACCAAACGAATATTTTATGACAACTTGCTTACTTTGCAAACTTTATAAATATTACCCACAACTATAATATTATATCAAATCCACACCATAATATTCAAAATGATATTTAGAGAAAAAATAATCTTTATTAATAAAAGTTGGGGTCTTACGCCCCAAATTTTTATGAATAAAGATTTAATTTTCTCTAAATACTATTTTGAATAATAAAGTGTGATTTGATATAATGCTATAGTTATGGGTGATATATGCAAATTTTGCAAGTTGTCATAAAATATTCGTTTGGTCATGGAATAATCTTTTTATCGAGGAATATTCGTACGATGACACAATCATTGGTGAACCCCACAACAGAATGACTACCAGATATAGAAAGCGACAGAAATAACATTTTTTATAAAAATAATGGCAAGACTTTTACCTTCAAACTGTTTAAATACCCGGTGATAAAAGTACAATAATACGCATGGTTGCACAGTAGCACACATTATTGTACAGTATCTCTGATTATTGATGCTTACGTAAGAAGTCACTCAGTTCATTTAATAATTGCCACAGTAGTTGTTGTATAGTATCTCATATTATTGATTCAATTATTGTCACAGTATCATCTACACAATATTTTATATTATTAAATAAATAATTGAGATGACACAGTTATTTATATTATTAATTGCATTATTGACAATGTCTAGAAAGTTCTGTTGAGGAAAGGGGTTAGGTTATTTAATTACGCGCCAATATGGAGAAATCCTTATCGGAAAGCCTCCTTTTTCCTGGAAATGATCTGGTTATCAATATTGTGAGTTGTAATATTAATGATGAATAATTGTTGAAAGATTAAGACGTGTTTATTGAAGATAAGTGATTTGTGATAAATATTTATTTAACTTTTGATATAAAGAGAGGGGTCTGTCATGAAGTATTTGTTGTATGTTTGGCTTATTATATGGACCCCCCACTTACTCATTTTTTAAAATTGCAGATAGAAAGTTCTCTCAGTTTTATTTTATTATTATTATAATAGTAATAAAATAGAAAACTTTTTTATATAAAATATAATACTTTTTATATTATATATAAAGTTATTCATTTTATTATTATAAATAGAATATATTATATTATATTTAAAATTTTTGTTTTATTAGAATATTTTATTTCACAGTGATGAATAGTGAAATCAAATTTTTGCCGAATTCTTCGCCCGTGAAATTGTTACTATGCGTCCGTGATTATTTTTTTAAATAGTTCCTTGTTATTCTCCTACAAATAGGATGCTTAGTTAAGAAATGAAAATCACACCAAAATCAGAGAATTCTTCTTCTATAATATTATGCGTATTTCTTTTGAGTATAAGGATACTTTGAGTGTAACAAATAATGCAAGTTTTCTCAAAATTATCTCCACTATACCAGTTAGATTTAGTCTCCTACTAAGATAAGGGGTATTATTTTTTATAATATGGTAAAGAGATATCATTTTCTTCATACTCGTAAAGGATATTATTTTCGTTTAATATTCGTAAGGAATATTATTTTCTTCCACACTCTATAGTATATAAGTGATATTATTTTGTTTCACATTCCTAAATCTACACTTATTTTGATAAGTATTGCTTCTATAATTCCTGAAATTAGTAGAATATCCTTGGAAGTTCGGTGGGATCTGTTCGACCCTTTGGCGGTGAACAAGACGTTTGGAGGGATCTGTTTGACCCTTAGGCAGTGAACAAGATCGTTTGGAGATTCAATGGGATCTGTTCGACCCTTTGGCGGTGAAAATGATTATTTGGAGGGATCTGTTCGACCCTTTGGTGGTGAACATGATCATTAAGTGTTGGGTACATTTTTTTTAATTGGTTAAATTTTTTTGATTGTTGGTAATAATTGTTTTGCAAAGCAACTGTGTGAAGTTTTTATGGAAGAATAAAAAGAAAGTTTGTATTTTATTGAAATATAAAAAAAGATTACAAGATTGTATATTTACAAGTTCGAAGCCATGTTGGTGGGGGGTTATCTTCAGCATTGTCCTCGTCTTCATCATCAGAAGAATCGAGGAGCAATGGATTCAGCGCGACAGCAGCAAGTTTGGCTTTTCCTTTTCTTCGGGCAGCTTCGTAGCCTTCGGCATACATTTGTACAATTTCATTGGTGAGTTCGGGAGATCTTCGATACTCGCTGCGAATTTGGTTTCGTAGTTCGTCGGTTAAGGGTGGGCCGAGGTCTTTGAGCTCTCGGAGTTCTTTTTCTATGGCAGCTCGGAGTTGTAGATGTGTTTGCTCTTTCTTCCTTGTGTCGAAGATTTTGCGGGTGAGGTTTTGGTTGTTCTGCCTCAGCACTTCGTTTTCTTTTGTGATTTCGTCGTTCTGTTCAGAAGTGGTTTTTTGAAGTGCTTCGGCTGCTGCTAGTTTTCCTTCTAGTTTGGCGTTATCTTTTTTGAGGCCTTCGCAGAAGAAAGAGGCGTCGGCGTGCAAGTTCTTCTCCTTTGTTAGGGCAGCTTTCAGGAAATCATTCTCTCTTTATGCGACCTTCTATTCGGCTTCGATTTCTTTGTATCTTTGATTGAGCCACCCGGAGATCCCAGCAGCCTGCAGATGGTTTGTGGTTAGTATGATGAGTTGTTCATAAACAAAGGGGATTACTGTTAGTCTTTGATTGAGAGTGACTTATGTGGGCCTGATGAATCATATCGTCGTGGACGAGTTCAGATGTTGATATGTCCCCAAAGCGATGGTCGTCGGTTGGGAGGACAAAGTGATCAAATAGATGTAGAGGGAATTCTTCGTTATCGTCTGGCCATAGGGTTGGGGAACGAACAGTTTCGGGTGTGTGTAGATGGTTCTTGGGTAGGTAGTGTTGGGTGTTCGAACGAAGTGGGAATGCGAGTTTCTTTTGAAGGGATCGATTGGCTATCATATGTGTTTTTCCATTTTTTGATGAGTTTGGGGATGGGTTCAGTTGGTTCGTCTGGCTCAATGGGTGTGTCTTGGGGTTGGCTGGCTTTGGTAGATGGAACCCTCAGCTCTTCGGTTGTGAGGGGGGTGATCTTTGCATGTTTCTTTTAGAGATTGGCATATCAAGGAGGCTTTTTATGAGGGTAGGAGTTGGGATGTTTTTTGGTTTCTCTTCTTTTTAGTCGAGGTTGAGTGGGGTCTTCGATGGTGTTCTCTCCGACTTCGGTATTTGGTGGTTGAGTAGGTGTTTCAGTTATGGTGTTGGAAATGAATTCTTCAAGGTCTTTTCGATCAGACGAAGTTGTTTTAACGAGGGATACTGTAGAAAAAAAAGAGGATTTCTCAGAATAATGATTGAAGAGAATTTAAAGATCCTAGAAGTAGCGAGTTCAGAACTTACATTTATGGTCGTATAGACGTGCATGTTTGGTCAAGAGGCTGAAGCTCCACTATTTCAAGGGAAGTTTCTCGTGTAGCTTCGCCATTTCCATCACTCGTTCGGGAGAAGTGTCGCTGAAGTCTATGATGGGGCATTTGTGGGAAGTCTAGTCCACGATTTTGGGCATTTCTGTTCCTTTGACGAAAAACCAGTCCTTATGCCACCCTCTGTTGCTCGAAGGGGTGTCCATCAGGGGGCGTTTGTCAAATTTGGAGTTGGGTTTTTGGGGGTTGTTTACTTAGTACCTTGAAACCCAGTTCGCAGGAGTTTCCGAGTTGGTACAGAGTGAAGAAGAAGTCGATTGAAGGTGGAACCCCAATCTCGTGGCAGAAAGCGATGAAGGCGATGATGTTGATGTAAGAGTTAGACACTAGTTGGGTTAACCCGATGCCATTAAACCCTAGGAGGGTGACGATAAATGTGTGGAGGGGTAGTCAGACTCCTTTCTCCAGTAGGGCAAGGGGGATGGCAGTCCAGCCTTGACGTCGGTGATATATATGCTTAGTGGGTAATGGTGTTCTTAGATGGTGGGTTTCTGGGATTTGATAGAGTTCTCAAATTACGAGGAGGTCGACATCTGTGATTTGAGAGGGGGTGTTGGCGTGAGGGAATTGTTTCTCATTAGGGTATTCGAGAGTCATTTTCTATAAATCGGTTTCTGGTGGGTTTTGGGTGGAGGTTGTGGCAGTGTTGGGGGTTGATTCCGGCATGGTGTTGGTGTTGGTGTTAGGGTTTGAGGAAGTCTTGGGAAGGTTGAAGTGTTGTTTGAAGGACCGGGAATGCTTGATATGGGATTCACGAAGATATATGGGGATGGAGTTTTCCGGTAGGGTGTTGTCTGGGTTTTAGGAAGAGGCCATTGTTGCAGCTTGAAGGAAGAAAGCCGGGAAGTTGGAGAGAAGAAGGTTATCCTTGATTTTGAATGGTGAAACTATTTGAATTGGGGGAAAAGGAGTTTTATAATTTTGTCTTTTCAGTTATTCCTGAATCTCGAGGGCGGCTCATTAATAGGGCTTATGATGACATTTGAATTGTGGATTTGAAGGGTCGATTTATTATCCGGTGTTGGGGTGCTTTGGTGATTGGGCCTTGTTTGGGTGTCCTTGTTGCTCGATGGGCCATGTTTTGAATAATCTTCCATCAAATATTCTATTTGATGAAAGACTAGGGGGCAATGTTGGGCCAAGGATATTCGAGTCTATGAATTATAGTGGGTTGTTGTCCCTATGGTGTCATGTGGGCTTGGACTAGGAGTTGTTTTGGTAGACGGGAATTTGTGGATTAAGGTTCCTAATTGTATTTGGTATCTATATATGGAAGGAAGTGTTGGGTTATAAATCAACTTCCTTAATTCTAGGAGATTCGGTGCAATCCTATTACAGAATGGTTGTTTGAGTGAGAACCTTAATCTGATTCGGAGAAGGATTTATTTCATGAAGATGGTGAGAACATTATAAATACAAGTCTTTTCTCTGATTTTAAAGTATTTTCCAGCACTAGAGTGTTAAACCTCCATTGTTAACCTTGTTTCGGCCTGTACTTATTCTCACACCGGAGCTATCTCCCGGCGACCCAAGTCGTCAAGCTTTCGGTGTTTACTCGTTTCTGTGCATGGTTGGATACGCTTTGGGGATTGGAGCGCGTGGACAAATCTTGGCGTTAACAAGCTTGATTGAAGAAACCAAACTATTTATACTGGCTTATCCTAGGCAAAACATACAACCCAAGTCACAGAAAGGACAAAGCAAAGAACAGAACTACACACCAAAATACTCTTATATATTTACAAACAGCATCAAGAGGCACACAACAAGATACTATATACATCTTTATTTACAAATAGCATCAAAAAGGAAAATGACAACGATCTAACAATATGAAAAGACCTTGATATCGTCTTCCCAGCTTCTCTTGTTTGGTGCTGAGCTAGTTGGTGAAGCATTATTGGTCAAAGAGTCTGAGGTGCGAGCGATCTGCTTTTCTTTAGCACTCGTGCTTTCAGTTTCAATCATCTCCTTGCGAGCGTGACAAAACTCATTAATGTTGGTAGGTAGAGAAGCAGGATCGAGTTCAAAAGAACCTACTGGGAATCTGGGACACCCTCTCTCTCGGCTCCAGTCATTTTAAACGCGGGAATTTGGTGGGAAAATCCAAGTAATTCATTGGATGGTATCAGAAATGAGGGAGCCCCTAGTCGAGTTGATCGCTGAAAAAGGCTTACAAATCTTTCTACCTTCTCTAGGTAAGAGACGTGTATGCCAATATGATGGGAATAATCTGAGAGAATCTCCACAATTTCATATATGTAATCTTTATGATTTTCTGGTTCAGACTTCCAACTGATATCCCAGCTTTAGACTTCGAACTGATATCCCAGTCCTTGAAGAGCGCCCAAGTCTCCTCCTTTCTAGGATATATCTTGTAAGAACCTTTAGTACCTTTTTCATAAAAAATCTGATGAGAAAATTCACTATAATCACAACTTATTGCAATTTTTCCATGTGTAAATTTGCCACAGGCAACAGGTAAGCCCTCTTTTGCCCAATCAATCTCGCATTGGTCCTCAGGGTCAGAATTTAGTCAAGTAATTTCTAACATAAATCCATATGAAATAACTTTCCTGACCTGGGAATAGAGTCTAGGCATTCCATCAATTGAATCATAACAAGCCCACACTTGATCAACAGAAAAACAACTTTCTTCTCTATCCTTATCAAAGTCACTCAACTCTGGTTCTGATTCTAACCTTTTTGAAGGGCTCATAAAGTCATACTCATCTCTTAAACTATCATTGTAAGAAACATAACACGCACGTATTCGATTATTAACTTTCTATCTCTTTTCCTGTTTGTGTTTGTCATAGTAGGTGCATAAACTACTGGAATATCTACCAGCTTGTCATCTTCCCCTTTGGTTTTCAGACACCCATGAATCTCATTAGCACAACCTGTTCTTGTCATTGGGTCTGATCCCCCTGTTCTACTTGATCTCCAAAGGGAACATGGAACATTCTAGTACTTTATGCACCCACTTTCCATTGACTAATGGTGCTTGAGGCTACACCTTGACCACCACTTTTACCCTGGTTTGACCATTGATGTTCCTATAGGGCACACTTTGTTGGAAAAACTCCTCCAATTATAACACCAAAAACCTCCGAATTAATTAAAGTCTTCCAACAGTTAATTGATCTGAAAAGATGACGACAACATGTGAATAAACCTTCACCAAAAACCCTCTCAATTTACTGCACTTTTTCTTTTGCACTCACCGATTTTCTTTCATTTCCTCTCTGTTCCGTGTATTCCTATCAAAACAGAGCACTCAAAATTTTTGAGTAATAATTATGCCTCACAGAGCCCAATATATATATATATATATATATATATATATATATATATATATATATATATATATATATACTCTCTGATGCACCAAGTTGACTTCGGATTTGAAAAGCACTCCTAGATGATTCATGATAGACTTCAGATATATATATATACTCCCTGAATCCTAATTCACGTTGACTTGGAATTCACGCCATCCCAAATCCTTTTCCATATAATATATATATATATATATATATATATATATATATATATTTCCTTGATTTTGCTTGCTTTTAAAAAAATTTGCTCCTTACTGGATTCGGTAAAAAAACCAATGCTCGCGTGTTCACCAAATCAAAGTCCAACTCGATTTAGAGAAAAATAATTAATTCAAATTAAAATACGTCTAATTTAAATAAGATAGTCTCATGGGTTTGGACCCCACAAACCTAACAATCTCTCCCTCCAAATCCATGAGAGGGGGCTTCCACCGTGACCCCGTCACTTGGAGTCTATCCTGACCAATTCCTTGCAAAACTCTAATTTGTCGCGAGTTACAACTTTTATCAACATGTCTGAGGGGTTCTCGTCGGTATGAACATTCTTCACTTCTCGAAGCCAGTGATAACGAACATAAATGTTCTTGGTATGATTATGATACGTGGCATTCTTGGTTAAGTCAATTGCACTTTGACTATCACAATAAACCACATATTCGTCCTGTGTCAAACCCAACTCTTGGAGAAACAGTTTCAACCATAACATCTCCTTGCCTGCTTCCATAGCAGCAATGTATTCAGACTCAGTTGTAGACAAAGTAACACACTTCTGCAACTTGAACTGCCATGATATAGCTCCCCCTGCAAAAGTAAATAAATATTCCGAAGTAGAATTTTTCTCTTCAGAACCTGCCATGTCTGCATCTGTAAAATCCTCCAAGATTGGACCACCAAACCCCTAATACAAACCGAAAGTAGCTTTCAAGTATTTGAGAATCCACTTAACTGCTTCCCAATGTTCTCTAACAGGATTTGACAAATACCTGCTCACAACGTCAACTACATGAGCAATATCTGGCCGTGTACAAACCATCGCATACATAAGACTCCCTACAACAGAGAATTAGGAAACTGTTGCCATATCATCTCTCCCTTCCTTAGTAGAAGGACACATGCGTTTTGTCAACTTAATATAATTGGTTAGTGGTGTGCTAACTGGCTTAGCATCACCCATGTTGAACCTTGCAAGCACCCGTTTAACATAATTCTCTTGTGACAACCGCAATCTTTTAGCTTTCCTGTCACGAACAATCTTCATGCCCAAAATCTGTTTAGCCGGGCCTAAGTCCTTCATATCAAAAGACTTAAACAACTCTCTCTTGAGCATGTGAATCATGTTAACATCTTTCCCAACTATCAACATATCATCTACATATAGCAACAAGATAACGAAGTTACTATCCGAGAACTTTTTGACATACACCCAATGATCTGCAACTTTTCTATTATATCCTTGATCCATCATGAATGAATCAAATTTCTTGTACAACTGTACCATTGCCTTGGAGCTTGTTTCAGGTCGTACAAACTTTTCTTTAACCTGCAAACCAAGTGCTCTCTCCCTTTAACTTCCAAATCCCTCAGGCTGCTCCATGTAGATTTCCTCCTTCAAATCACCATAAAGGAATGCAGTTTTCATATCTACCTACTCAAGCTCAAGATCCATACTAGCTACTAACCCCAACACTGCTCGAATAGAATTCATCTTCACAACCGGAGAAAAAATCTCATCGAAGGCAATACCTTGTTTTTGAGCAAAACCCTTGACGACCAACCGAGCCTTGTAGTTCACTAGTTTTTTACCATCCTTTTTCAGCTTGAACACCCATTTATTCTTCAATGCTTTCCTACCCTTTGAAAGTGTAGTAAGCTCATAAGTGTGATTCTTGTGCAACGAATCCATCTCATCCTGCATAGCTCTCAACTAATTGCTCTTCTCCTTATGAGACTTAACTTCCTAAAATTTTTTTGGCTCCCCCTCCTCAACAACTAAAAGATATTCAGATGAAGGATACCTGACTGATGGCACACGTTCTCTCGTGGATCTTCTTAGCTGAGGTTCTTCAATATCAAGATGAGGGGGTTGCTCCCCTGCTCAACACTCTCTGCATCTGACCAATCACTATCGTGCAAATCTGTATCAGTCACATCTTCATTCTGACTTCTTTCTCCAACTGTGGCATTCTGTAATGGCGAAGGAACTCCGCTAAGGTCTGGAACACTATTATCTCTGGGTTGTGTAACTTTATAAAAATCCTCATAATTATGGTGTTCATGAAACACCACATCTGTGCTTCTGAATAATTTTTTCTTAACTGGATCCTATAACATGTACCCAAACTCTGCATCTTCATAGCCAACAAACACACATAGAGTAAATTTGTCATCAAGCTTCAATCTTTGTTCCTTGGGGATATGTGCAAAAGCCTTGGACCCAAATACCCTCATATAAGAATAGGACATATCCTTACCACTCCAAATCTTCTCTGGAATCTGAAAATCCAACGGTGCTGATGGAGATCTCTTAAGCAGGTAACAAGCAGTACGAACAGCTTCACTTCAGAATGACTTAGGCAGCTTAGCCATTCTCAACAAGCATCAGACTCGCTCAATAATAGTGCGGTTCATTCTCTCAGCCACACCATTATGTTGTGGGGTGCCAGGAACTGTCTGCTCATGACGAATACCGTGTTTAGAACAATATGATGCAAACTCCTTTGAAGTGTATTCCCCGAAGACACTTCAATAATTTCTAGTCTCTCTTTCAACTATAGCATGGAAACTCTGAAAATGCTGAAATACCTAGTCTTTTCTTTTCAACAAAAACACCCACAACTTATGTGAAGCATCATCAATAAAAATAACAAAATATCTATTGCCACCTAATGACTCAACCTCAATGGGACAACATACATCAGAATATACTCTCTCAAGTAACTTAAATTTTCTTTTAGAGGAGCTACTAAAAGAAACTTTGTTCTGCTTACCAAATAAACAATAATTACAAGAGTTTAGTACAGTACCTTTAGCAAAAGGAATGAGGGACCTCTTTGCTAACATCTGCAACCCTTTCTCACTCATGTGCCCTAGTCTTTTATGCCACAGATTCGGTGAAGTTTTATCTTCAATTGCATTCAACTCGCTAGAACATACCTTCACATAGGGGTGAAAATCGGTCCGAGTAGTTCGGTACCTGATTCGGATTCGACCCAAAAATATGATCCGAGACTCGGATTTGGTAGGTATTCGAGCCGAATATGGGCCAAGCTCGTTTTTTGGGGTTATAATACTAAACTCGAATATGAGCACAATATCGTTCGCTCATGTTAGGGTTCGAGCTTTACTCCTTCATCTGATTCATACTCGATCCTTACTCGATGAACCCTACTCGTTTCAGGTTCGTACTTACTCGATCCTCAATATTGATAAGCGAGTGGAAACTGGAAAGGTTTAGCCGTTACGTGTTTGGTTGTCTACCCTTTCATCTCTTCAGACTTCAAACTTCAAACTTCACTCTTCAGTCGCTTCGTTTACAGAGAAATTAAAAGTTTCTAGTCTCGAGGGTGTGAGATTTGAGGCTAAAAACTGAATCATCCCACAAAGAAGATTGATGTGTGTAAGTCAGTTCTTTCTTTCATATTTTCTTCTTCTAATCTTCTCTTTCACTTAAGTAATCTATATATATATGTATAGCTTTAATATTTCTTATCCAGACATGAGGTAAATCAACATCTATTTCTCATCTCCTCCGATCCAAAAATCAGACTCAATTTCTGATTAATTCTGTTATACCAAATATCCCCAATCAATAAAATTAGAACCCTAATTTATAGCTTTCAAGTTTCAATTTTTGATCTTATTCAGTGAAACACTTTGATGCTTCAGGTATTTAGATTTTTATGTAATTTTTGTTTCTTAACACCATTTAGATTTGATTTTGAATTGCATATGCTACAGAGCATGTTCTGAAACTTGGGTTTGAATCGTATTTTTATGTTTGTAATGCCTTAATTCATATTTTAATGTGTATACCTCATGTAATGATTTGCGTTTTGCTATATGTTTGACAAAATGTCTGATAGAAAATTAGATTCCTAGAACTAATTAATTTTAAATTTTGATTCTGTAAGTGATCTTTTTTATATATGCAAGAATTTGCTGTTATTTTTTTTTCTGAATTTTAAAAATGGTGGATTGTATTTAGAAACTTGGATTTTATACCCAATTTGAGATATGCAATGCTGAATCTTTATATGATCGTTGAGGAATTGCAAATAATGTGAAGTAGGTATTATATTTTTTTTTTGTATTTTTAGTCAAAGTAACTAACTTTATAATGACATGGGAATTAATTAATTAGGAAGGTAAATGACTATTATAATCTAAAAGGGTAGTTGATCTTGTAAGTTGTATGGATTGGTAGGTGGGCAATGTTGATAAAATTTATACAGATGTTGGATTTTGATTTCATGGTTAGACTCTGAGTCATTGATATTGGATGGAAATGGTTTCAGAAAATGATTTCATAGTTAACTTAATCGCATTATAAGCTAGTTCATAAAATTCTTACCTACATCCTCAGTTGATACTGATGCTTGCAGGAATGGGATCCTCACCTCAGTTGATGTTTTCAGAATGGTATGAATTGTTTCAATCAATTTGAGCATTATCCCAATTGTAAGAATGAAAAAGAATCAATGAAAAGAAGAAGAGATGATGATGATGATGATGATGATGGGGCAGCTGCTTCAAAACCCATTTAAATTTTCAGTTCCAACAAAATTCATCATATCACTACTCTAAAGGCACCATGGGCAGTGGTGCACCATAAAGTAAATCCTTCTTTCTCTCTCCTCACTTCATCACTCTCTGACTTCAATGGCATCAGATTGAGCTCCTCAATTCAGGTACAATTTTTTTCTCCCTCCATATTTTTGTATCTATAAACCATAAAGGTGAAGTCTTTGATTGAAAATTGAGGGTTTTATAATCTGATTTATTGCAAATAGAAGTACCAAACCCATATGCTAGTATTTGGAAACTCACAGACTTAACTATATGTTTGGCAATTGGCACTCAATACTAAGCTCCGGAAGGAATTGTAATTGAAAGAACATTTGCAATTCCATGAAATTGGAATTGTCTTGCCAACATTACTTGAGTATTCTAGTCATTAGTTTGTTCACTAGATTGAAGATTAATTCCATGAAGTTGGAATTAGAATTGTGTTGCCAAACATGACTTGAGGATTCAAGTCATTAGTGTGTCCACCAGATTGAAGTTTCAAATTCATTTTACAATTGTTTAAAAAGATTTATGATACTTTCTCCGTCTGGAAAAATGAGAGTTCTATTTATTTTTCGAATATTATGTAGCCATATTATAGGATTATGATTGAGACAGAATTCAGATTGCCATTCACTCAGTCAGCTTTCTATGTGCTGATGATGCATTTAAATATGTACTTGGCATATTTAAAAGTACATTTCTTGGAGAAAAAAAAATTTACTTTGCCTTTTTCTTTGGGGCATGAAAATTGTACTTGCAAAATGTCAAGTCAATGCTACAGCAAGCCCTTTATGCTCTCAATGTGTTGAGATCACATATTTCGTACACAAACAACACTCTTTGTTCTCCTGGATATGAATAATGTATTTCTTTAATGTATGGTAGCAGTATAAAAGTAAAGTATGGCAGCCGAAAGGAGCATTACATGTTATAGCATCAAGTGCCAAGAAAATTCTTATAATGGGAGGCACCCAATTCATTGGTGTCTTTCTGTCCAGGCTTCTGGTCAAAGAGGGCCATCAGGTTTTACACATACTGTTGGAACCTCTCCTATAAATTGCTTTTGGTAGTTTTTATGTCATTTGAAGTTTATAGTTATTAATTTCTACCTTGTGGCATGATGATTAGTAATCGACAACCATTACGAGTCTTTCGATCTTTCAAGATTGCTTAAAATTTTTATCAATTGTCTAATAAGGAGTTCGTATACTTCTCTTACAGTTTTGCTGATCTCCAAAAGGCTCAAGTTGAACTCGATGGAAAGGCATGTGCATCTGTTGGACAGAATGGCCTCATGGCGCTTTATGATACCTTGTTCAGCCAGGTAAATATAGACTATGTATATTCATTGCTCTGCAGTTTTGAACAACATTAAAATTGTTATGCATTTGTCATTTTGCTGGATTTTTAATTTCCAAATATTTTTTCTGCAGCATATGCTCCATATGAGGTATGTGACTTAACTGTATTCACCTCTGCCCGTTAATGGCTTTACTGCATATATGGTTTTCTGTTTCATTCTTTTGTTGTTCCTTTATGTTTTGTGCTTTATTTTTTGGCAAGACATCACAATATTTCTTCTAATAGAAACCACTGAATCTACTGCTTTTCATATTTTAGGCTCCTTAAATATCTTACTATCTCTTTTTCTTTGCCTATCCTGATTTAATTATCAAAAAAGAGTCGGTTAAAACATTTTTATTTTTATTTTTTCAAATCTACAACATTATTGGTTTTTTTATCATATAAATTTAGAAACTTTATCAATATACCAGTTAAAAAGAATGCCATGCCCATGACACAGGTTGCAAACACTTAAAAAATTATATAGAAATAGAATTACTGTATTTTTCATCTCCAATAAATCTGTTAATATTGATTATGATACCATTAGCAGGATTCTTCTGGCATCTTTTGGGATAATGACAGTTTGGCAGCGCTACTGGCTATGGAGCTAAAAGCTGATCTTCTCGTGTTGTTGAGTGATGTAGATGGCCTTTATAGTGGCCCTCCTTGTGATCCACGTTCAAAGCTGCTCCATACATATGTAAAAGAAAAACATCAAGGAGTACTTGCATTTGGTGATAAATCGAGAATGGGCTGAGGGGGAATGGATGCTAAAGTAAAAGCTACTGTGAACGCATCTTATACTCTCTCAGGGACCCATCAGAGGTCGGTAGAAGTGTCATTCTTTAATTAATTAATTAAAAACAATAGCCTTCATTTGAGTTTTGTATTCATTTTTTTTTTGTATTATTTTTCTGATGTGATATATGTGTAGGTAATGGAATTCCTCAAGTCTCTGGTAAAATGGAAGAAAGCAAGTGGTCTAGAATCGTGAATGATATAAGACTATAGAGTTAAAATGGTGAGTTGTGATATCCTGCTCTGTGAGCAGTGAGCATTTGTAATTAGGTTTAGAAACAAATGTAAATTTTGCCATTGTTTGAACACATTAGCTATAAAATCCTATCATGCGGTTGGTGGTGAGAAAAATAGAAAATAAAGAATATTTGTAACACATTACATATGTATTTTTATATATAAATGAAATTGAAGTTTTTTTTTAAGTTTTCATTTTATGTCTCATTTTCGTGTGATCCATCTGAGACTCGAGCTCGAATAGAAAGGCTCGCGAATTACTCGTTGTGAAAACGAGTCGAGTAACTCCGAGCCGAGTAGTATCGAGTAATTTATCGAGTTGAACTTGAAGCGATCTTGAAATTATCGATTTAATTTGAGTCGAACCTGAACACAAATTTTTTGATCCGAGTCGAGCTTGAGCATTAAGGTGTTCGGATCGACTCGGGATCATTTTCACCTCTACCTTCACATGAGTTTTGTATAACGAGCAACAAGCAATACCTCTAGCGACTATCATTGAACCCTTGGTAAGCTTCCACTTTCCGCTGCCGAAGTGATTCTCATAGCCTTCCCTGTCCAAGGCCATACTAGAAATCAAATTGAAGCGTAAATCTGGGACATGCCTAACATCCCTCAAAGTAATAGTGCAGCCTACATCTGTTTATATGCAAACATCACCAATTTCAACAATCTTGGACTGATCAGTGTTACCCATTCTCACAAACCCAAAGTCTCCAGCTTTGTACGTCGTGTAGAATTCTCTTTTGGGAGTAGCGTGATACAAAGCACCTGTATCAATAACCCAATCAATCTTCTGATCAACAACATGTAAGCATTCTTCTTTCCCGAACGAAAGAAGCACAACATCCTCAGTAACTATAGCTGCAGTATTCTTTTCCTCAACCGTCCCTTGCTCACCAGTTTTCTGCTTGTCTAACCAGATCTTACAATTTCTTTTGAAGTGACCCTCCTTGTTGCAATGAAAACACCTGTATGTAACACCTTCTCTGGTCTTTGATTTGCTCCTATGATTTCTGGTATTTTTGCTTTTAATGCGATTCATGTTTCCCTTGTGAGATCCTTTAAAGTTACTTCTACCCTTGTTCTCTGCCACAAGTGTTTGTGTCTCAAAATTCAAACCCTGCTCCTTTCGCCTTGTTTCCTCGTTGTGTATGTTGTCCTTGACCATCTGCATGGTTATCTTTCTTTTCGAAGATGAATTGCTTAGTGACACAACCAAAGTTTCCCAGCTGTTAGAAAACGAACTGAGAAGCAACAATGCCTGAATCTCGTCCTCAAGATTTAACTTCATGGTAGACAATTGGTTCACCAATCCCTGGAACTCGCTCATATGCTCAGATACACTGCCACCATCTTTATACTTCATGTTCACGATCTTTTGAATCCCAAATGTCTTATTATAAGCATTGTTCTTCTCGTACATGGACTCTAATGTACTCCAAAGTGTATAAGCATCTGTTTCCTGCGAAACATGGTGGAACACACTCCGATCGATCCACTGTCGGATGAGACCGATCGTCTTTCTGTTCATCTTTTTCCAATCAGCCTCAGTCTTGTCCGCTGGTGTAAGACCCTGAATTTTATGAAATAAAAGTATTCAATTTTTCTATTCAGTAAATGGTTAAATTGATAAAAGTTTAAAGTTAAGGGTGATATATGATTTTTTTTTTAAAATAAGCAAGTGGTTATAAAATACTCATTGTTGTCGGGGAATATTCATTTGGTCGTGGAATATTCTTCCTGTCGGGGAATATTCATACGACGGAGCAACCTTTTGTGGGCCCCATAACAGAATAACTGTCGGATGAAGAAAACGACAAATTTGAGTTTTTATAAATAACGGTGTAGCTGTTATCGTTAACACTGTTGGAATACCCGGTGGTTAAAATACTGATGAGTAATGCTGCGTCTTTGCATGAGCACACGATGATTGCACAATTTATTTTTGAATTATTGATTCTTACGTGAGAAGGCACTTACTCAATAATTGTTACGATAATTCTTGCTTAGTATTTTATTGATTCAATAATTCTTTGCGTTGATATTTTATATTACTTGTTGTTTTAATCTACGATTATTTTCCATTATCGAGCAATAATTCATATTATCCTAATAATATTATTAGATAACATTATTGGCAATGTCTAGAAAGTTACGCTCTAAAGAGAGGTTTGGTCACCTAATTGCGGCGCCCGATGAGGAGAAATTCTTATTGAAAGCCCCTCTTTCTGAGGCGCTTTCATTGCTATTATTGTGATTCTGTAATATTATTTGTGAATAATTAATTATTGATTTATATGATGAGGAAAATATTTATTTTATGTGGATATAGATGGAGAAAATTTTTAAAGTGACAATTGTTGAAAATCGATATTTTATCTTTTACGATAAAATAATATTTTATTATATTATTATAATATAATAATGATGATATTTTTACAATGAATGTGGGATATATGAGTATATGAGGATGAGGAGTATTTTTGTTGCAAAAGTTGTTTAAAACATGTTAAACATGTCTGTGGGCCTATTTCTTAACTGAAATTTGATTATAGCCTGTAAAATCGTCCGTTTGTGGATTTCGATCAATTTCTGTTTGGAATTTGGAAAACATTTCTTCTGCAAAGTTGTAGAGAATGGAATTTCCTATAAAAAGTAGCGAGATTCGAATTTTCTGACAAAAGGGCTATTTATTATGAATTATTAAAGTTTCGAAGTTCCGAAATAATTGATTTTTGGAAGTTTTAATTATTTTTTAAAAGAAAAACGTTTTTTTGTCATTTGGTGGGCTCCAATGGTGTTGCAAACATGTTGAATTCAATTGTCAAAGAGGTTGGCGTGAAAATTTAATATAAATAATATTATTTTAATAAATTTTCTGCTTTGGTGTTCTAAGCAATTTCCTATAAATAGGTGCTTAGGTTAGAATTGAAAATCACACCAGAAACTAAAGTTTTCTCTCTATTTCTCTCTCTATATTATCGAGTGTATTCTTGTGAGTATTTTGATATCTTGAGTGTTGATATACGGTGCAAGTTCGTTCAAATAATTATTCCAAATCAAGTACTTTCTTTTTGAGGTAAGGGATATTAAGGGATTGTAAGGGATAGTAAGGGAGATTATTTTCTTCATAAATGATATTATTTCTTCAATATCATTATGCCGAAATATTGGTTTGAATTTTTTATCAAATTTGAAACTTTTTCATGTCGGGGTTACTATTAATGAGTTCTTATTCACGAGTTACTATTCATGAGTTCTATTCATGAAGCGAGTTACTTATTCACGAGTTACTATTCATGAGTTACTATTCACGAGTTACTATTTACGGTACTATTCACTACAAAATTGGTTTCTTTTTCTAACCAAATTATAGTTGATTTATGAATATTACTCGGAGATTAAAACTATATATTGATTATATTGATTTTATTATCATATATAACATTTTATAACCCTCATGTTGAAATTCTCTTTCACTGGAGTGTAAAGATGGGTAGATTATTGGTATGATCATGACAAGGGTTCTCTTTGGCGATGGTGAAAAGTTGAATTGTGGTGGTATGATCATGACCATTGAATTTATAATTGAATATCTTTAGCTTAAGTGCAAAGGTGAATTGATCAACATGGTTATAATTATGGTTTATATAAATTACGAAATGATTATGTATTTCTTTGAGATATGAATGTCTTTGGCACATAGTGCAAAGATGACTGTTGTTGAATATCTTTGACCAGTAGTGCAAGATGAATCTGTTGATGAATATCTTTGGCCGTAGTGCAAAGATGAATTTATTAGTATGATTATGAGCAGGCGTGATTTGGTATAACCATGATCTTTGATGTTTGGTAAAGACAATGATGAAAATTATCTTCATCCCGAATGCGAAAAGGAATTTAGAACTACAATTATGATTATGAGTTATTCACATGATTACGGGCAGAAAGCGTTAATTGATGTTACGAGGTTAAAACATTGTTGGTGGACTTTTGACATGGAGAAGATAATAGATTTTATGGTCTATTTGACTCTTCTAATGGATTGCTTCGTTCACCATTGCAACTATGGTTGAAAAGTTTTATCATCTACCATATGTTCTAAATCTCTGATTTATTACTGTTGAAGGCTATTGATGATTTATTTATCTTTAGTCATGATATTCTTTACTGAGCTAGTTGTGCTCACCCTTTTGTTTCACAATTCCTTTCAGGTAATAAGAGTGTAGCTGGGTCGAGCGGGGGTAACAGGATAATAGAATGGTGGCCATCATTTAGTAGTTATATTTGGTGAATCAACTGGGGTGAGGTGAACCCAACGTTGGAAGGGTGTTTTGCCACTATCATACAAGATGTCTAATGACATACAACCTCGTGTCATCATAAAACAGGATTGTGCTCATCCACTTGCTGAGTATATTTACGAGCACTACCTATATAATCTTAGTGTTTGTTTGGAGTATAATACCCAATTAGAGACAGTGGAGATAATGATATGTCAAGAGAAGATTCACCATTGGGAAGAATATGATAGTAATCTTCTCGTTTTTCTTTGGGGTCTATTGGGTCAACCAATGATAATTTTGTGGGCATATGATATCTATAATAACCTAGACGCATGGCCTCCCATGTACGAAGGTTTCCTTGAGCACTTCCCAAAGATTTTAATTTCTAAAACAGTTTAAGTGTTGTTGTATTTTGCACGACAATTGTTGTAATAAAGTTGTAGTTATTTTCTGTACTATGTATTTGGCGACTCAGAATGGGTGGATGGATTGGACCTATTTTGGGGGCGTCACAGTTGACTTTTTCCCCTTAAGCTCCAATGGATCATACAAATCCTTGCAGTAAAGAATGTCTTCCATCTTAGGCTTCCAGATCGAAAAATTAGATGATGTCAATTTAATCATGGCGCCACTTGATTCCTTCATTTAATTTATTAAAAAACAACTGCGCAAAGAATCTGGCTTTGATACCACTTTGTTGGAAAAACTCCTCCAATTATAATACCAAAACCTCCGAATTAATTAAAATCTTCCAACAATTAATTGATCTGAAAAGATGATGACAACCTGTGAATAAACCTTCACCAAAAACCCTCTCAATTTACTGCACTTTTTCTTTTGCACTCACCAATTTTCTTTCCTTTCCTCTCTGTTCTGTGTATTGCTATCAAAACAGAGCACTCAAAATTTCCGAGTAATAATTATGCCTCACAGAGCCCAATAAAGATATATATATATATATATATATATATATATATATATATATATGGTATTCATCCGTGGCAAACGGTTGTCACGAGTACTATTTAGCAATCATAATCTACACCGTTGATCTCAATATTATATGGTATAGATTAAATGTAATTTCTCACCTGCCGCTACAGCCTGTAGCGGCAGAATAATTACTTATAACAACAGCCGAAATGACAAAATTGCCTTCCATTAAATTAATTCTCTGCCGTTCCATCATGTAGCTTCTAATACTTTGTTTCCTAACTCCTTCTAATACTTTGTTTCCTAACTCCTTTGTTCAAATTGATATATTGTTTCATTTTATAATTTTTAATGATATGTTATTATTTTATATTGATCCTAAATATATTATTTATCTAATATAGCATGAATAATATGATAATAAAATTATGAAGGTAATTGTATGACATTATTTTATTTTTTACTTAAGTTTTTAATAAAATGATTTTTTAGAACAAAATAACTTGATAAAATTATACTTAAACTATTTTTACTTAAATTATTTTTTATCAAATTATTTGTTCTAACAAAAATCATTTTTTTTAAACTTGAGTAAAAAATAAAATTATTTTATCAATTATATCAATTAATATATCAATTATTTTATTTCTGTTTCTGTTGACAACTTCCACGCTGATCCAAACTGGAATAGCATGTTACACCTTGGTTACCCTTCCTACCACAGTTTGATCGTTGGAGTCCTTAAGCAATTTTGATAGCACACAATTCTATTCACAATATATCTGCGATACTGGTACTTTATTCTACAAAAAGGGCAACAAGTCCAGAATGATTTCTGGCCATTGGACTGATCTGGTTGTATTAGTTGATGATGATGATGATTCGAGCTAATTTCCTGATTCTGATTTATGTGATGAGGTCTCTTTATTACAGTAGCGTTTCCTGAAAAGCTACCCTTACTAACATGTCTAGATCTTTTTCCTGGGTAGGAAACTACCATATTTGATTTATTGATAAGCTCGGAAGCAGCCCCTGTACCACAAATTTTTTCGTATCAGCGAAATTGCAAAATGACAATTTCTTCAGGATGTAATACAGTTGGCAAGGCTTCCTTTACCTATAAATGAATAGATATAATAAATCAGGAACAAACTTTGATCTACAATGATACTGATGGTGGAAGAGTCGTGGAATGGAAATACCATTAGAGAGGAGTTTTCAAATCCGTTCAAGGATAAAGTGAGGACAATGACACTTGTTTGACTAATATAGTACTCCTTCCGTTCTTAAAAGATTGTCGTTAATTTGTTCCAAAAAATTTATTTACAACTTTTGAGGAGAATAAATTATTTACTTTCTTATATTACCTCTACCTTCTCTCATTGTCCCAAGAAATTCTCTCTCTTGTATTAATAGTTTTCAATTTCCCATAAAAAGATAGTGATGGAATTTCAAATAAATTTTATGTAACACCCCCTTCCCGAAAAGAAAAGAGAGGTCACGTGCAAAGCACAACAAATCTCAAAATAAGTAAACAGAGCACTAATAACTTCAAAATATTAATAATGGTTATCCCTTAATAAAGTACTAAATACAATTCTTCAACTAGAGTCAAAATAATCAAACTAAAAATCGAAACAACCTAAATGGTCAAAGGCAACACTCTCATCACACTAGCCCTGAATCACCACTTCAAACCTACTGGAAGAAAAACACAGCATGAGATAATTGCCCAATACGGATATAATATACAAAAGATATACAACTGATATACGAAAACAACTGAGACAAAATACTGAACAAAGCCTCAAGTGTAAATACTGACGAAAATATAATCTCTAAAGATCTGAAAGAAATATATCTAAATCAACAGAATTGACGAAACCAATAGACGAATAAAGAAATAACGAACTGAAGTAACTAACTCAATGAATTGAACTGAATAGAAACAAACAAAATTAATACAATAAAATAATAGGTGAAACAAATGGCTGGAATTATTTCATACCGACTGAGCTCAAAAATATATCTTGCCACACAGGCAAGTCAAACTAATGTCACACAGGCAAATCAAATGATGCCACACAGGCAACCAAAATAATGCCACACAGGCAAATCACACATTGGATCGCGAATTCAAATGTATGCAAATCGGATAGTGTGTTTGGCACAACATCACCAATCCGCATAACAGAAAACTAGGGTTAACCCATACGTCTCCCACAACAAAATACCAAATGGCCCACTTCTTCCGGAGCCCAAAACGGAGACGTCGTGGACTAATCACACCGCCACAGAAAGTGTCATGTCTCTCGTGCCAAGACGACATGCATGTGGTACCCCCACAGGTGGTTATAGCTAGGACTGAGCAAAAAATGGATATAACCGAATAACCGAAGCGAACCGGATTTTTTTTACCGAATTTTATTGATAATTCGGTTATTTTTTGTAATTCGGTTATATCCGAATTCTTATTCGGTATTCGGTATTCGGGTCCGATTATTAAAATCATCCTATTCGGTTACCCGAATAACCGAACATATTTATTAAAAAAAAATTAATATCTAAAGGAACATATTTATTCGGTTTAAAATTGTTTACCTTGTTGTTACATTAACTTCTTCATTTTCTTATACATTCCTTTATCTTGTACATTAAAAAATTAATAGAGCAAAGCCTCTCTTTTTTTCTCATCTGACGTCCCTCTTCTTAAGCTGACTGCTCGCGATTGACGACTACCTTAGATTTCTTAAAAACCGGTGAGCTCTCCCTCTTTTAGTCTTTCTGCCTCTTCGTCTGCATATATACGTATTTCTCTTCGTCCGGCACCTTCGCCCTTCTCTTCCTCAATTCCTCCCACTTTCTCTCTCCACTAATCACAAACCCTCAGATCTCAGATTTCACCACCAGTATCCCCCAATTTCAGCCACGAAATATCGATGATGAAGGCTTATAATATCCACCCGCTTTGATAAATCCACTCTCGTATATCGCAGTACGGACAAACAATGGATTTGGAGACTGGAGTGCCTTCGAGGACTTAATTCGTGGGTAAAAATCATAGATCTGTTCTTGGTTCCTCTTCTTATTTTCTGTTCTTTGTTCTGGATTCTGGAATTAGATTTGCTTGTAATGTTGTGTTTTCTGTTCAAACTAGTTCTTTCTAATTGTCGGTGATCATCTGTGCTTGCTCTCTTTCTTTGTTAAAGTTTTGGTGTAGAAATATACTTCTGTATCCAATTAATTATTTGTATCCCAGCCCAAAATTTGTTACTTACCTTGCTTTTGCAGTGTTCGGTTATTACCCGAAATACCGAAATTACAATTCGGTAATTCGGTGTTCGGTTATTCAGTTATTACCAAAATTCGGTTATTAGTTCGAATATTGAAAATATGAATATTTCAGTATTCGGTTATAATCGAATAGCCTATTCGGTTCGGTTATAACCGAATGATCAATCCTAGTTATAGCTCAGGTATACCCTACGGTATATTTTAACAAAAATATCATGTCACAACACATGCAACAAAATACCAACAAAAAGGGTAACAAAAATATCATGTCACAACACATGCAACAAAATACCAACAAAAAGGGTTCTATAAGTACATGTTGAACCAAATCAAATTATAGTCACAAGGTCTCAAAAAGAAGGTAGCAACATGTACCGCTTTATAATTATCAAAAATAATTACTAAACATGATATCCTAATTCAAAGAGTACAAATACGAGTCATATGTATCAACTCCAAAATGAAAATAATATATTTATTTCACAGGAAACAATTATGTGAAATAATATCCAAATTTTTAAAACGAGTAACAAAACAAATTGATTAAATTTAACAAGAGTATCGCTGAAAAATTATAGAATATGTACAAATTCTAATAGAAGAAAAAGAGTTTATATTACTGAATAAAGCCAAAGTATCAAAGATCAACTTTCTACTTAGGAGTGCCAATAGAATTATAAGAAAATGAAACGAATGACGAGATATCACGAGATACAAAGAATGCAACAATAATCAAAGGAGTGGAGTACGGAATCCGTAGCTTAATTAAGCAACGTCATACCCAAAATTATAATTCGAATATAACTCGTTAAATTCCTTCCGTCCGAACTAATTACACAAATTAACAGAAACAAGATAATAATTCATACGCTAAATTACTAATTAATAAACCTTTATCCCAAGATTTATTATTAGTATTATTATTGTTATTATTATTATTATAATATTCCATATATTTTTTTTAATACCATTTGTACTAACTATGTACTTATATTTATCATACCTCTGTTTCACAAGGAATACACATAACCTGAAATCCTGAAGCAAATTCTAATTAATTACACACTTAATCATAACTCCCAACTCCGTTCTAATATATAAAAAATTGTATAACATGATACCACAATATAATATATAGTAACAATACTTTGCAATATTTACTCCATGTTCCAAACAAGCTAATCTAAATTATACTTTATTCATTTGCTAGTTTTAATTGAAATTCCCTCCCAGACATGACTTAAAATAATAAACAATCAAATTAATTAACCTTGCAGATCTGGTCATAAAATAACTAAAAAACAATACCCAATAATAAAAATAATGGTATTACCTTGGTTGGGAGAATTTTTCTCTTTCTATTTTGTGTACTCACAGCCGCCACTTCTATTCACTTCATATTAGATGGAATCCAATACAATTAGGTTTGTGTCATATATATAATTAATCATCCTTGTTCTAATAGGATTTTATAACATTGAACTTAATTAGTTTTAAAGCCCAAATTTACTAGATTAATATTTTTTGTTACTTATTATTATAGCCCACATACATTATTTTTAAATTTGACCCAAATAAAAGACAAGCCCAATTATTCTATTTAAAATATAGATTTAAATTCTATTTACATTATTTATTATTATCATTATTATATATTTTTTTACCGGGTATTACATCACATATCCCTTAAAAGAATTTCATCCCCGGAATCAAAAGAATAAACGTACATAATTATCAAAAGATGCGGATACTCCGCTCGAATAGACTCCTCTATCTCCCAAGTAGCTTCCCGCTCCGAATGATTTTACCACAAGACTTTAACAAAACGAATTATTTTCGTCAATTTTAATTTAATCAGTTATTTAATTACCAACTAAAAGAATTTAATTTTCCAAACAAAACAAGGAAGAAAAGAGGGAAACAAAAAAATCATTTACCTTTTCCAATTTAAATACAATTGTATCCAATAAAATTAATTAATATTTAATTTTTTTAAAAAAATGGGTTATTACATTTTTCACCCCTTAAAAATAATTCCGTCCTCGGAATTCAAATAAGCTACAAAAAAAATTAGTTACGACGTAGAGTCGCCATTTGTAACGATCAACGCGGATAAGTCATCGATCCACGTAATTATTAATGTACTTGTAAAAGATTCGTCAGCTACTGTGTCAAGCCTTGGTAAGGTTCTTCGCGTTAAATCACATGATCCACTGTTGGTGTTGGCCCCCCTTTAATATCTTTGAGTTTCATTCTTGCAAACGTACGTACTCTTCGGAACATAATTCGAAATCGTAAAAAATTTCTTCATCTAAATACGATTCGAATACCCAAAATATTTTAAAATTATTTTTAACTCGTAAAATGTTTATGTTCCACACATGACAAAGATTTAATAAATTATTTTTATTTAATTTTACATAAATTCATGCAAAGCTCTAAGGGCATCAGATAAACAAAACAACTTAAATTATATCACCAACTCTCACTAAGTCCTCAAGAGTTTCAAAATATCATAACCTAGAATCAAATTAGTTCTCAAATAATATTACACCAAAAATATATTACTACTAAGATCTCTTCATCACCATACCAAACTCCAAATCATATATCCTACTATCTGAATAAGCAAACTATAATTATTCAAAATCTCTTAAATCATTTAATAAATCAATAATCTCTTAGTGCAAATTCTAACCCAACAATTTCCAAGATCTCCTCTTACTATCTCAGTACAAAATTTTCATATAAATTAACTCCAATATTCTACTAGGAAACAACCGCAAAATTCATTTACTCCAAAACATTAATCTAATTACCTCAAATCTCTACAATAATTCAAAATTACAAGAGATCCTTTGTACTTAATAGTTTTCACTTTATCGTATTATCCCATCGATACACATACCTCAAATTATTCACAACTTAACATATATCAAAACCTAACTCAAATCAAATCCTCAATTCAACGATCATAATAATTTTCATAAAAAAAACAACTCTAACAAATAATTTTCCAAAATCAAATACTCGTCAATGCAAATACTCACATCATAATCATATCTCATATAAGATCACTTCTTATCTGTACAAAGTATAACTTTATTCACCTCAATAATTAAATCACAATTCTTAACTAATATCATTACTAAATCACCTTAACAAATTATTCCACTTTCTTTAAATCAACTACAAATCGAAAAGAAATCAACAGTTAGTCAAAATAGAGATCAACCAAATAAATAAAAAAAATCGAATCAAACTCCTACGTCTACCCAATGGTTTACCCATAACTCACAGGTCAAACCTAGATAGGTTTTCTACAAGAGAGAACCTAAGCTCTGATACCATCTCTGTAACACCCCCTTCCTGAAAAGGAAAAGGAGGTCACGTGCAAAGCACAACAAACCTCAAAATAAGTAAACAAAACACTAATAACTTCAAAATATTAATAGTGGTGATCCATTAATAAAGTAATAAATACAATTCTCCAAACAGAGTCAAAATAACCAAAATCAAAAATCGAAACAACCTAGATGGTCAAAGACAAGTCTCTCATCACACTAGCCCTGAATCACCCCTGTAAACCTGCCGGAAGAAAAACACAGCATGAGCCAATTGCCCAGTACGGATACAGATATACAAAAGATATACAAATGATATACGAAAACAATTGAGACAAAATACTGAACAAAGCTTCAAGTGCAAATACGAACGAAAATATAATCTCCAAATATCTGAAAGGAATATATCTGAATAAACAAAATTGACGAAACCAATTGAAGAATAAAGAAATAAAAAACTGAAGTAACTAACTTAATGAATTGAACTGAACAGAAACAAACAAAACTAATACAATGAAATAATAGACTGAAACAAATAGTTGGGGTTATTTCATACCGACTGAGCTAAAAAATATATCTTGCCACACAGGCAAGTCAAACTAATGCCACACAGGCAAATCAAATGATGCCACACATGCAACCAAAATAATGCCACACAGGCAAATCATACATTAGACCGCGAATCCAAATGTATGCAAATCGAATAGTGTGTTTGGCACAACATCACCAATCCACAGAACAGAAAACTAGGGTTAACCCATACGTCTCCCACAATAAAATACCAAATGGCCCACTTCCTCCGGAGCCCAAAACGGAGATGTCGTGGACTAATCACACCGCCATAGAAAGTGTCATGTCTCTCGTGCCAAGACGACATGCCTATGGTACCCCCACAGGTGGTTATAGCTCCAGTATACCCTACGGTATATTCTAACAAAAATATCATGTCACAACACATACGACAAAATACCAACAAAAGGGTTCTATATGTACATGTTGAACCAAATCAAATTATAGTCACAAGGTCTCAAAAAGAAGGTAGCAACATGTACCGCTTTATAATTATCAAAAATAATTACTAAACATGATATCCTAATTCAAAGAGTACAAATACGAGTCATATGTATCAACTCCAAAATGAAAATAATATATTTATTTCACAGGAAACAATTATGTGAAATAATATCCAAATTTTTAAAACGAGTAACAAAACAAATTGATTAAATTTAACAAGAGTATCGCTGAAAAATTATAGAATATGTACAAATTCTAATAGAAGAAAAAGAGTTTATATTACTGAATAAAGCCAAAGTATCAAAGATCAACTTTCTACTTAGGAGTGCCAATAGAATTATAAGAAAATGAAACGAATGACGAGATATCACGAGATACAAAGAAATGCAAATAATAATCAAAGGAGTGGAGTACTAATCCGTAGCTTAATTAAGCGTCATACCCAAAATTATAATTCAATATAACTCGTTAAATTCCTTCCGTCCAAACTAATTACACAAATTAATGAAACAAGATAATAATTCATACGCTAAATTACTAATTAATAAACCTTTATCCCAAGATTTATTATTAGTATTATTATTGTTATTATTATTATTATAATATTCCATATATTTTTTTTAATACCATTTGTACTAACTATGTACTTATATTTATCATACCTCTGTTTCACAAGGAATACACATAACCTGAAATCCTGAAGCAAATTCTAATTAATTACACACTTAATCATAACTCCCAACTCCGTTCTAATATATAAAAAATTGTATAACATGATACCACAATATAATATATAGTAACAATACTTTGCAATATTTACTCCATGTTCCAAACAAGCTAATCTAAATTATACTTTATTCATTTGCTAGTTTTAATTGAGATTCCCTCCCAGGCATGACTTGTGACGCCCCCAAAATTAAGTATACATCACCCATCTTGAGTCGCCAAATACATGGTACAAAATTCAAATACAACTTCATTTATACAAATCGTTGAGTCATCAGATAGAATACGACCACGATTAATCTTGTGAGTTTTAATACAAATGTATGTAACTCTCATGGTGCCTCGACCACAACCTTAAAATGGTACTTTACATAAAAGTATAGTCGAAAACTGTTTTAGAAATTAAAATCTTTTGGAAGTGCTCAAGGAAACCTTCGTACAAGGGAGGCCATGCGTCTAGGTTATAATAGATATCATATGGCCATAGAATTATCCTTGGTTGACCCAATAGACCCCAAAGAAAAACCAAAAGATTACTATCATCTTCTTTCCAATGGTGAGTCTTCTCTTGATATATAACTATCTCCATTGTCTCCAAGTGAGTATTATATTTCAAATAAACTCCAAGATCATATAGGTAGTGCCCGTAGATATACTCAGCAAGTGGATGCGCACAACCTTGTCTTATGATAACACGAGATTGTATGTCATTAGACATCTTATATGATAGTGGCAAAACACCCTTCCAAAGTTGGGTTCACCTCACCCTATTTGATTCACCAAATATAACTACTAAATGATGTATAGAATACAACACACTTTTCTATAACTGTTTAGGGAGAACCTCCCCAGCTAGAGACCACCGTTCTATTCCTATGTTATCCCCGTTCGACCCGGAAACACTCTTACGGAAACACTCTTATTACCTGAAAGGAATTGTGAAGCAGAAAGGGTGAGCACAACTAGCCTAGTAAGAATATCATGACTAAAGATAATTAAATTATTAATAGCTTTCATCAATAATAAATCAGAGATTTAGAATATATGGTAGATGATAAAACTTTTCAACCATAGTTACAGCGGAACGAGCAATCCCTTAGAAGAGTCAAATAGACCATAAGGTCTATTATCTTCTCCATGTTAAAAGTCCACCAATAGTGTTTTATACCTGTAACATCAATCAACAATTTCTGTCCACAATCATATGAATAACTCATAATCATAATTGTGATTCTGAATTCCTTTTCGCACCTAGGACGAAGATAATTTTCATCACATATCTTCACCTGAAATATCAAAAATCATGGTTATACTAAATCACAATTCATGCTCATAATCATTAAATCATATTTGCACTACGGCCAAAGATATTCATTATTATCACATCCATGAATTAATATTTCATTGCTGAGACTCAGCTCAATAAATAATCCACATCATCGAATCATCCCTGCACTACAGGCCAAGGATATTTTTTTGTATCACGATCACGAATTATCCATGCACTACGGGCCAAAGATAATCTTGCTTTTCAATCTATGATCTGATCATGCCATAAAACAATTCATCTTTGCACCCTTGGCCGAAGAGAATCCATAGCCATAATCATACCAAAAACTGTCCATCAATGCACTACGGGCCAAAGATAATCGTGTTTTTATCAACGGTCCTGATCATGCTATAAAACAATTCATCTTTGCACCCATGACCGAAGAGAATCCATAGCCATAATCATACCAAAAACTGTCCATCAATGCACTACGGGCCAATGAGGATTTTTTTTCCACATCATTTGTAACATTACGGTCATGATTATACCGAATAATCCTCGGTCATAATCATACCAAGTCCATCCATCTACGACTACGCCCAAAAGATGACTTTCAAAGACAATATAAGCATGAGGATGATGACAATGATATAAGAATTAATCAAATGAGATAAATGATAAATATTAAACATTTATAATACAATTTATCCAAATGCTCAATAATAACCAAAAGTTATCAATCACTTAATAATCTCATAATCTAATATCATTAATATTATAATAATATTTTAATCATTTATAAATAATTTATTTCAATTGTTTACACTTTATCAAATAATGCATTTAATCATTTAAAAATGCCATACTCATAAGATTTCATCATCAATGATCAAATCCCTCATAAAAAATCTGCATATACCCTATATAGGATTCTCAAGCCATAAAATCATATTTTTCAATTTTATTACTTCACATAACATATTTAATTCATTTACTCATAACTAGTTCATTTTCATGAAAAATACTAAATTAGTCCCAAAAATATTTCTTTTACGGGATTTAGCGAATATAGTCCCATCTTGAACATATATTTTCTCGAATTTTTTAAAATTCATTTACTATTTTTCATATGGCTAAAAACTATTAATATTTAGACATTTATCATAAATTGTACTTTTGTCCAAAAATTTCGAAATTTAAAGGGTATACTCCTGTTATATACATGTACTCCCAATAAAAATTTCACCAATTTTGGAGTTAACCACAAGGAGTTATAAATGTTTACTTTTAAAATAGTCTTTTCCCATAAAATCCATAACTCTTAATCTATACATCCAAAAATCGTCATTTTTGGATACAATTTAGAAAACTCATCAAATTATCATTTCAAATTTTTCTAGAATTTTTGAGGGTCAGAAAAATTACGAATCGCCCAGCGAAACCCCTTTTTAATGAAAATACTATTCGTATGAATCACGAAGGATCATTCACCATGCATGTGGTATCCACATGTATGCAGGTTATTCCAATGAATAATAAAGAATGAAATAACAAAAAAGGATTCACCATGCGTGTGATAGATCGCACCGACAAAGTTTCCCAACGAGAATAATAAATAATGGAACCAGTCCTATGATAAACGCACAAAACAAGATATTAAACGAATAATAAATAATGGAACCAGTCCAAAGGCGAACGCGTCTAAGCGGATATTCGACGAATAATAAATAATGGAACCATGTCCAAAGATAAACGCATGACGTGGATATTAAGACGGGATAATAAAGAACGGAATATTAGAAGAATTTCACCATGCATGCGGTACTTCGCATAAACAGGTTATTCCAACATAATAATAAAGAATGGAATAATAGAAGAATTTCACCAAGTATAGGGTAGTCCGCGTATACAGGTTATTCCAACAGAATAATAAATAATAATAATATCCTTTATGAGTACGATAATTATATACCCTACCTTAAAAAGAAAAGTATTCCGAATTTGGTAGGTATGGAATATATTGAAGAAAACTTTACTTCTGCCAAAAGCTTTCTTAAACTCTAAAGAAATCTGTTTCAAGATTATAGAAGAAGAACTCTCTATAGTTTCTCTCTAGAGTTTCAATGAATTAAATAAAAAATAATGAATGAATGAGCTTTATTTATAGAAAAATGGAATTCATAGCATGTAACTAACTTTCATTTAATCGTCCAGATTGATTTATTTTAATCTGACGGTCCATATTTAAAGCAAAATCTTTTAAATAAAATATAATATATTCTATTTATAATCTAATAAAATGAATAACTTTATAAAAGATTTTACTATGCAAACACTATCGCGTAATAAAATATAATATATTCTAATTATTATACAATAAAATGTATAACTTTATAAAAGTATTTTGTTTTATATAAAAAGATTTTACTATCGAAAACACTATGCAGTACTATGTATAATAAAATATAATATATTCTATTTATAGAATAATTTTATAAAAAGTATTCTGCATTTTATATAAAAGATTTTACTATCTGAAAATACTATCACGAGACATTATGCAACACTATGCGTAATAGAATATAATATATTCTATTTATAGAATAACTTTATAAAAAGTATTACATTTTTTATAAAAAAGCTTTTCATTTTATTACATTAATAATACTAATAAAATAAAAGCGGAGTGACTTATCACATAAGCATCAATAATCAATACCGTGCTATTTACCAAAATAGAAAAAAAAATTGAATACTTTTATTTCATAAAATTCGGGGTCTCACATGACTTATAATAATAAACAATCAAATTAATTAACCTTGCACGATCCGGTCATAAAATAACTAAAAAAAATACCCAATAATAAAAATAATGGTATTACCTTGGTTGGGAGAATTTTTCTCTTTCTATTTTGTGTACTCACAGCCGCCACTTCTATTCACTTCATATTAGATGGAATCCAATACAATTAGGTTTGTGTCATATATATAATTAATCATCCTTGTTCTAATAAGATTTTATAACATTGAACTTAATTAGTTTTAGAGTCCAAATTTACTAGATAAATATTTTCTGTTACTTATTATTATAGCCCACATACATTATTTTTAAATTTGACCCAAATAAAAGACAAGTCCAATTATTCTATTTAAAATATAGATTTAAATGCTATTTACATTATTTATTATTATCATTATTATATATATTTTTTTTATCGGGTATTACATTTTACTTGGTAAATGACACTTAACTTCCCTCATTTCTGATTATCATTATTATCATTATTATATATTTTTTTTTTATCGGGTATTACATTTAACTTCCCTCATTTCTGATTCTACCTATTTAGGCTAATTTGGAAAATTTTCAATGTTCAGCATTATTTGAGTATAACTTTGGGGAGTATCTCATGGTTTAAAACATAAACATCGATAAGAGGAGAAAAATTGTGGTAACTTCATGAGAAAGTATAGGATAAATGACTGCTTGACCTTAAATAAGCTCTCTATTAATGTCCGTTTATGAAACCAATATGATGCATGCACTACTACTCTCCAGCTCCAAAATAAGCAGAATTTTACCTATTCTGGACTCAAATGAGGAAGACATGACCATTTGGAGTTGTTCAAATGAGGAAGACATGACCATTTGGAGTTGTACTAGATAAAGTGTAAAGCATAAACTTACACTCTATTTCTGAGTTTTGAACAGAAAAGAAAAAGAATGAAAAGCAATGACTACATTTACGAGTTTTAAAATGAATGAGAAAAGAAAAGAAATGGGCCGAAAAATTTAAGTTTTCTTTCCAATTAACATGTTTCGAATTTTTAATAAACCGAAAAGAAAAGAAATGGATAGAAAACTTGGCCACTTTTCACCAAAGTTTTCCGTCCAAAATGGCATGATTTGAATGGAAAAAGAAATTAGAATAAGTAATATTTTATAATTCCCATATTATCTTCAACTTTTAATATAATAAATTTTAAATTACAACTCATGTCCTCAATTTTAAATTTTCTATCCTTTTCTATTAAAAACTCAGAAATAATACAAATGAAAACTTTAAGTTTTTTATTCTTTTCTTTTCTGTTCTAATTTAAGTTTTCTATTCTTTTCTTTTCTGTTCAAAATTCAAAAACAGAGTGTTAAAGTTTTTCTTCGTGTTGTTTCTGAGTTTTTAATAGAAAAGAATAGAAAATTTAAAATTGAGGACATGAGTTGTAATTTAAAATTTATTATATTAAAAGTTGAGGATAATATGAGAATTATAAAAGTATTACTTATTCCAATTTTTTTTCCGTCCAAATCAAGCTAATTTTGGACGAAAAACTTTAGCAGAAAAAGTGGCCAAATTTTCTATCAATTTCTTTTCTTTTCCGTTTATTAAAAAACTCAGAAACATAAGAATTGAAAAGAAAACTTAAATTTTCCGTCCATTTCTTTTTTTTTCTGTCCATTTTAAAACTCAAATGAGGTGCCACACTAAGTCACAATATAAATACTTTTATCCATAAAATGAAAAAAAAAAGCTCTATAAAATATATAAATAATTAGTTCTTTGAAGTGTTTGTGTCTCCATTTTGAAACAATTTGTCTTTCCAAAGATCTCAGTCCATACCTTTTTTTGATGTGCTTGTATTCTCAGTACCTACAGGCTACAGTGGATTTCGAAGATGAACCATTCACTTTAGACACAGCAAGATGGCCCAGGCCAGTGGGTGGGTAGAATCCATCCGTCCGTAAAATTTGGTTTTGGCCGCCATTTTTCAACCCATAAAATCTGGTAGTTTTGGCCGTACCAGTAATCCCAACCCTACCATGGATCGTGTATCTTTTTTTTTTTTTTTAAATAAAAATATTCTTCTTTGTGGGTTACTGAGGCAACACAAGAGACATGTAAGTAAATAAATAAGAGTTCAAACCAACCGAACTACAACAACTATTTATTTTAATGCAATCTTCAATATAAAATATATTTTTAATTATTATAGTTGTAGTAAATAATAATTGTAGTTTTAAATTTCTTACTTGATGTGGCTGTTAATAATGAGATATTGGGTAATGCCTAAAATCATGTCATGCAAATCTTCTGAAAATCAATTTAAATATTCAAATTGCTAAAATCTTGGCATCTCCAAGTTCCAACCGTGTAAATCTTGAAAATTAATTAGATATCTCTTGGAACAATATTTGTGGAGTCATGAATGCATTTTTTAAAGTTAAATAAATTATATTAATTTTAAAGTATAATTTAAAAAAATCAAATTTGATTATATACTTTGAAAGTAATTTATAATACTATTAAAATTTTAATTGATTGAGATATGTAGTTAATGTAGATAATTAAATTATTGTTTATTATAAATTATTTTATTACTTTTAATATTTATTATTATTACTATTTTTGGTGTAGAAAATTTTTTTAAAAAAAATAGGGAAGAAAGTTTCAGAAAATGGCCTACCAAACAACCACGCTACGTGCGCTAACATTTTCGGCCATTAAAATCCAAGCGCTTTTTTTGACTGCTTTTCTTTCACTGCTACTACCACGTGCGTACCTACATGGTTGTCACATCTAATTCACTTTAACATTCATTCCATCTACAGTGGATTTTGAAGTGTTAGTGGATCAAGTTCAAAAGACCCTTATGGGACACCTTCTCTTTCAGCGCCAGTCATTTTAAATGAGGAACTCGATGGAAAAATCTAAGTAGTTTACTGGATGGTATCACAAATATGACATCCCCTGATATCACAAATATGACATCCCCTCCCCACGTCATTCGCTGAAACAGGCTTACAAAACCTTTCATTTTTTCTAAGCAACCAACCTTTATACCAGTATCATGGCTAAAATCTGAGAGAATTTCCACAATTTCAAATATGTAATTTTTATGATTTTCCGGGTCAGAACTCCATCCAATATCCCAGTCCTTGAAGAGGGCCAAGTTTCCCCCTTTCTAGGATATACTCCTTCTGTTCTTTAATATAAGTCGTTTTAGAGAAATGTTTTTGTTCTTTATTATAAGTCTTTTGAGAATTTCAAGTAAGCATTAATTGCTTAGTTTCCAATATTATCCAAAGTATTAAATGTAATTTTGATTCTCTTAATATTTTCTGTCCAATAAATAACATTCTCTTCTTCCAATACAAGGGCAAGGTAAACAATTAGTCCTGACAAAATATAGTTATGGGTTGGTTTTAGTTTTCAAAATATGATTATGGTTCCATTTAAGAACTAAAACCATATTAACCATTTTTAATATGAGTTATGTTGTAAGACTCCAAATTATTAATAAATGAAATTTAATTTCCTCTATTTATTATTTTGAAATAGTAAGGATTGATTTGATTAATGTGGTTAGTTATGGGTAAAATCGCAAAATATTTCAAATAAGCAAGTGGTTATATAAATATTCATTGTTGTTTTAATATTCGTTTGGTTTAATATTCTTCCTGTCGGGGAATATTCGTATGCGACGACGTAGTTTTTGCGCCCCATAACATGAAAGCGATTGGATGAAGAAAAGCGATAAGTATAAGTTGTTTATAAATAACTGGCGTAGTTATTCACAGATTAATCTTATTGGAATACAAATTGGTTAAAACACGATGTCTACGTTGTTGCCATAATAAGCACTGCAGGTATTGCACCAATTAATGATTCTTACGTGAAGAAGACACTACTCAATAATTATTACGATAATTCTTTGCTTAATATTTTATTTTATTGATTCAATAATTGTTACGTTGATATTTTATATTATCATTGTTTTTAATAATAATTGTCACTACACAATATTTTTCATTATCTGACAATAATTCATATTATCCTAATAATATTATTAGATAACATTATTGGCAATGTCTAGAAAGTTCTATCTAAGGAGAGGTTTGGTCACCTAATTACGCTTACAAGTAAGGAGAAATCCTTTATTGAAAGCCCCATCTTTCCTTGAGAACAACGCAGTTTGTCGTTATTATCATGATTTTGTAATATTATTTATGAATAATTAATTATTAATTTATACGATGAGGAAAATATTGATTTTGTGGATATAGATGGAGAAAATTTTTAATGTGACAATTGTTGAAAATTAATATTTTATCTTTTTCTGATAAAACAATTCATTTAAATATATTATTATATTTTAATAATATAATAATGGTGATATTTTTTACAATAAATGTGGGATATATGAGTATATGAGGAGAAAGAGTATTTTTGTTGCATTAAATGATTAACACATGTTTTGTGTGTCGGTGGACCCCATTTCTTGACTGAAATTTGATTATAGCCTGTAAAATCGCCCGTATATGGATTTCGGTCAATTTTTATTTGGAATTTAGAAAAACTTTCTTCTGCAAAGTTGTAGAGAATGAAATTTTCTATAAAAAGACATAAGATTTGAATTTTTTTGATAAAATGGCTATTTATTATGAATTATTGAACTTCCGAAGTTCCGAAATAATTGATTTTTGGAAGTTTTAAATATTTATATTAACAAAAACATTTTTTACATTTTGTGGGCCTCATTTACATGTGTTAAATTGCTGAAATCAGATTCAAAGGTGTGCGTAGGAATAAATTTTGAAAATATTATTAATTTATTAAATTTTCTGCTTTGGTGTTCTAAGCATTTTCCTATAAATAGGGTGCTTAGGTTAGAATTAAAAATTACACCAGAAACAAGTTTTCTCTCTCTTTCTCTCTCGATATTATCGAGTGTATTCTTGTGAGTATTTTGATACTTTGAGTGTTGTTATACTGGTCTGAGTTTCCTTCACTCTATTTCGATATTCCAAATCGAAATCTTGTCTTTTTTCAAGTAAGGATATTATTTTTTAAAATGATATTATTTCTTTCAATATCATTATCTTGGGAGTATTGGTAAGATTTTTCTTGTGAAATTCTTGTCTTTTAATTGTCGGGGTTACTTATTCACGATATCGACCTTATTCACGATATCTGAGACTATTCATGAATACGACACTTATTCATAGAAAAATTAAATTTTTATTTTTTGTCCAAAATATCTATTATGTATACTAGCTTTGATTGTATCCATGTTTTGATCATTCTTGAATTTTACTCCACTATGATTATTTATGAGGTATTTTTGGACATGGATAAACCGAGATACGAATCCTTAATATTTGTTATTTTGTTTCACTGGATTCATTTCCTTTAAAATATTTTTCATCATCCTCAGTCCTAAATGATGATATTACTGAATATCTTTGGCCTGTAGTGCAAAGATGAATGATTTCTGATGAATATCTTTGGCTTGTAGTGCAAAGATGAACATGTGTTTAGATGAACATGACCAACTGATGAATATCTTTGGTCTCTAGTGCAAAGATGAATATTTGATTCCGGATATATGTTGATTGATGTTACAGGGATAAAATATTGACGATGGACTTTTAAATTCATATATAAAAGATAGTAGATTTTATTCTCTATTTAACTCTTCTAATGAATTATTATTTCTGCTGCGAATATTGATTTAAAACTGGTTGTCTATTGTATTCTATTAGATTTTTCCCTGTTGAGGACTAACGATAATTTGTTCTATGTTATCTTAGTCATAATATTCTTTACAGGGCTAGTTGAGTTCACCCTTTTCCTTTTTGTTCCATTTTTCTTCTCAGGAGGCGAGAATGTAGCGAGTATTAGTCGGAGTGTGGAATGATGGTTCTAGAAGTTGTTTTAGTAGTCCTCACTATTTTGTAAAATTGTGTATCAATAATTGTAATGAGGACTTATTTGAGTGTGAATATTTTCTAGATGACAATATTTGTATTTAAACTCACAGTTTAAGTGTTGTCGTATTTTGCACGACAGTTGTATTAATAAAGTTGTATTTCTTTCTGTACCATGTATTTGGCGACTCAGAATGGGTGTTGTATACCTATTTTGGGGGTGTCACAGTTGGTATCAGAGCTTAGGGATATGATCTCTGGCGGAGATCACGGAATAGAACTAAGAGGGGAGAGACGAGTAAATCCTTCGCTAGTGTGTCCTACCTAAGCTTATCTATTGGTCGGTCATAATGTAGGGGTATTATGTGATTTGTTAATTTGTTTAATTAACCCTTGTTTTATGACAGTATTGAAGAATGGCAACTGAGAATGTTAACAGTGGAGTAAATGAAAACGTGGAGACGTATGTACTCACCAACGAGGAGAAACGTCTAACAGTCGGCAATGTTCCTCCCGTGAACAACACCAACCGAAAGCGAGATGATGAACGATGGGATGTTTAGAAGCTTGTTGCGAGCTTCATGCAAAATCGATTTAGGGAGACTTCGTGTTCAAAATCTTGGAGGAAATGATAGCAATTCACGGTTTGTCACAAACCAAGCGATTCGAGGAGTTGGGACCACCATAATTCGGGAAAGCGGATCCGATTAAAGCGAGAGACATTGGTCAAACAAATTACCAAGATATTCGATGTCTTGGGATGTACGGAGGAAATGTAAGGTTCCATTCGCTACCTTTATGTTCGTAATGAGGTAGATTATTGGTGGGAATCGTAGAGCGTACCCATCCAAACGCAGACTTAACATGTCTTGGAAAACGTTTGAATCTGTTTCAATGACAAGTACTTTCCCGAAAGTATTCGTCGTATGAAGGAGGTAGAGTTTATTAGACTAGAGCGAGAATAACATAACGTGTCCCAAAGACGAGGCGAAGTTTGCGAGTTGTCGTGTTTGCACCTCATTTGGTGGAGAATGAGGAACGTAAGACGCGGATGTTTCGAGAGGTTTGAAACCCAATACGTCAATATCTCATTTCACATAAATTTTCTCTCTATTCAGATGTTGTCAACAGGGCTCAATTATTAGAGCGAGATAACAAGTACGTTCTGTGACGCCCCCAAAATAGGTATACAACACCCATTCTGAGTCGCCAAATACATGGTACAGAAAGCAATCTATAACTTCAATAATACAATTGTCGTGCAAAATACGACAACACATACTGTGAGTTTAAATACAAATATTGTCTTCTAGAGAATATCCAAACTCAAATAAGTCCTCATTAAAATTATTCAAACACTATTTTTCAGAAATAGTGAGGACTGCTAAAACATCTTTCTAGAACCATCACTCCATACCCTGACTAGATCCTGCTATGTTCTCACCTCCTGAGAAGAAAAATGGAACAAAAAGGAAAAAAGTGAGCTCAACTAGCCCAGTAAAGAATATCATGACTAAGATAATATACAACAATTTATCATTAGTCTTCAACAGGGAAAAATCTGATAAAATATAATAGACAACAAGTTTTAGATCAACAACTGCAGCGGAAATAACAATCCATTAGAAGAGTCAAGTAGAGAATAAGTTCTACTATCTTCTAAGACTTAAAAGTCCATCATCAATATTTTATCCCTGTAACAACAATAAATATACATCTTTATCAAATATTCATCTTTGCACTACAGGCCAAAGATATTCATTTGTATCACTAGTTGGTCATGTTCATCTCAACACCCGTTCATCTTTGCACTATGGGCCAAAGATATTCATTAGGTAATCATTCATCTTTGCTCTACAAGCCAAAGATATTCAGCGGTTAATCATTCATCTTTGCACTACAGGCCAAAGATATTCAGTAATATCATCATTTAGGACTGAGGATGATGAAAAATATTTTAAAGGAACGAATCCAATGAAACAAAATAACAAATACTAGAGATTCGTATTACAGTTTATCCAAGATCAATAATACTCCATAATAACCAATTTTGAAGCAAAATTCAAGAATAAAGATCAAAACATGGATACAATCAAAGATAGTAACCATAATAGACATCTTGGACAAAAAAGGAGAAAATTTCATTTTTCGATGAATAGTGTCGTATTCGTGAATAGTGCCGTATACGTGAATAGTAATCCCGACACAAAAAGGTAAAAATTCCACAATAAAATCCATACCAATATTTCGATATAATGATATTGAAAGAATAACATCATTAGGAAGAAAATAACATACCTTACCTCAAAAAGACAGTACTTCTGACTGGAATACTGGATATAGTGCTGAAGGAACTTGCACCATATAGCAACACTCAAAGTATCAAAATACTCACAAAAATACGCTCGATAATATAGAGAGAGAAAGAGAGAAAACCTGTTTCTGGTGTGATTTTCAATTCTAACTTAGCCCTCTATTTATAAGAAATGTTAGCACGCCGAAGCAGACTTGACCTGCAACCTGATGGCTTTACCTGCTACTATTCCCACCCACCACATTTGAATAAAAAGTCCAGCATATTTCTCATCAACCACAAGTGGGGCCCACTCAATTCTAGAATTTTCTGCCAAAATCATTTGTAAACCTAATTTTCGAATCAGTCACCTCTTAAAATTCATAACAAATCATTCGTTCATTTTTAACGGTTCAAAATTTATGGACATATACTCAACTTATATATGTATAACATATCCAAAAATTACAACGATCCAATGATCGGATTAAAAATTATAACTTACGCAATATATCTCAAAAACACTGGTTTAATTTTTAATACCTCCATTCTGACAAAAATACTGATAAAACACCTCAACATTAACTCTTTCATTTTTAATCACAATAAATATATCCAACATTTATATCCATATAAAATAAATATTTCCTTATCATATGAATCAATAATTAATTATTCATAAATAATATTACGTAATCACATTTATGATGACCAAACGTTCCCGTGAAAGAGGGGCTTTTCGATAAGGATTTCTCCTTATCGGAGCGCAATTAGGTGACCAAACCTCTCCTCGATGTAACTTTTCTAGACATTGCCAATAATGCTATCTAATAATATTATTCAAATAATATGAATTATTGATCCGATAATGGAGATAATGTAAAGTGACAATTATCGAACAACAATAATATAAAATATCAACGCAAAGAATTATCAATCAATAAAATAAAATATTAAACAAGAATTCATCGTGACAATTATTGAGTAGTGCCTTCTTACGTAAGGATCAATAATTCAACAATACTGTGCAATACCGTGTGCTACTGTGCAACCACACGAATTACTATATTTTAACCACCGGGTATTCTAACAGTCTTAACGGTAACAACTATGCCGTTATTCAATTTTGTCATTTTCTTTATCCGACCGTTATCCGTTATGGGGCCCACAAATGGCTACGCCGTCGTACGAATATTCCACGACCAATCGAATATTCCCCGACAATTGAATATTTTATAACCACTTGCTTATTTTGCAAAATTTTCACATTTCACCCATAACCAAAGTATTATATCAAATTAATACCTTATTATTCCAATAATAAATAGAGGAAATTCGATTTTATTCATTAAAAAGTTGGGGTCTTACAACCTCCCCTCCTTATGAAATTTCGTCCTTGAAATTGACGTACGTACCTGGTGTTTCGAAAAGGTGAGGATACCTCGCTTTCATTTTTTGATTCCAACTCCCAGGTCATTTCTTCAATAGCATGGTTTCTCCACAAAACCTTAACTTGTGGTATAACCTTCGTGCGTAGGACATGCTCTTTCCTATCCAAGATCTTGACAGGTACCTCCTCGTACGTTAAATCTTCGGCTATCTCGTCTGGTTCTAACGCAATAATGTGGTTTGGGTCGTCCACATATTTACGTAACATCGATATGTGAAAAACGTTATGAACACGCGACATACTTAGCATTAAGGAGAGTCTATAGGCCACGCCCTACTTGATCGAGGATTTCAAATAAATCGAAGGCTTGAGCTTTCTTCTTCATCGACTCTTACTTCTAGAATAACGCATTCTTGCACCTTCTTCTTTATATTCATCACTCCATTGGTGTAGCTTGCTTGCGATTTTAACTTTATCGATTAAAGTCGATTCTACTCGTATATTCGTTATCTTCACGTGGGTTCCTAGAGTCTTTAACTCTATCTTCATCATTTGTAAGTCATATAGAATGGATTTTTTTGTGTGTTAACAACATCGCACTCAGAACGCATACGATCTTCTACTCAACGCGTCATTACCACTACTTTCGCTTTTCCCACGATGGTATTGAATGGTACGATCGTAATCTTCAATGACTCGAGCCAACATCTTTGGCGCATTATATCGCTCATTTTGGTTGAAGAAATATTTAAGGGTTTTAGAAATGGGTTTTGTCTTCGGTCAATACAAAATTTGATTTCACGCCTAGGGTAGGCTAAGAAGTCTTTCGAGAATACGTCAGGAGATTTATTAAAATAGAAATATCATTTAAAATCATGACTCTCATCCAAGACTTGGATAACACATGAAATGAAGGTTTCTACTAACAAAGTTTCAATCGACAAGTCAAAGTCTAACTTCTCTAGAGTTAAATTTAAACATTGAAATGCAAGCAAGAGAGATAAAATAATGGGTAGAACCCAGGTATCTAATAAGGTATAGACTTCACAAGAATTTATAATTAACTAACCCGCTAACTTCGTTCGGTTACTTCGCTTTTGAGAAGTCACGAAAACGCCTTCTTCCTGAAACCACCGACTTTGTTTTGTCCGTATCCACCTTTGGTGCCACCGTCTTAACTGGACTTGATTTCGCTACAGGACAAAATCGAGCTATGTGACCGTCTTTTCCATAACTAAAACATATCTTGGAAAGCTATGAACAATTTGGACTTATATGTCCCTCTTCTCTGCATCTGTAGCATCTAACTGACGGTCGTTCTCCTCCCTAGAATTTGTTCTTTGGTGTCTTTGGTCTTGTGCTTTATTCTTTGCGTCTTCCCGTCATCGTTAAATCTTCTCTTCTTGAAATTTCCACTCGAATCATTTCTTCTATTATCTTGGCCATGATTACCACCGAAGTGGTTACCATTTCTGGCATGATAATTTCTTCCACGATGGTTATCATTGTTCCGATGACCGTTGTCACCGGTACGATTATTATCGTGTTGTTGCTCGTTATCCTTCAGTTGAGCTGGCTCATTATCCCGCTCCACTAACTGAGCCCTATTCATAACATCTGAATATAAACAAAGTTTGTGAGAAATGAGGTATTGACGTATTTCGGGTTTCAAACCTCGCAGAAACATTCGTGTCATTCGTTCGTCATTATCAACCAAATGGGATGCAAATCGGGATAACTCCGCAAACTTAGCTTCGTACTGCGACACGTTCATATTGTTTTGCTCCAGCTTGATGAACTTAACCTCCTTCATGTGATAAATACTTTCGAGAAAGTACTTGTCGTTGAAAAATTCTTGGAACTTCTCCCAAGACATCTTCAGTGTGGCAGGTTGAGTACGCTTTACCGATTCCCACCAGTAATCAGCCTCTCCTCGCAACATAAAGGTGGCAAAGGGAACCTTTTGCTGCTCGGAACATCCCAAGACATCAAATATCTTGGTGATCTGCTTTATCCACGTCTCTGCCATAAGTGGTTCTGGCTTTCCCAAAAACTCCAGTGGTCCCAGCTCCTTAAACTACTTAGCGGTGACCAACCGTGGATTGCCATTGTTTCCACCTTCATTATGAACATGAGTCTCTCTCATTTGGTGTTGCATGAATTCTAAAAAGCTCCTAAACGTACCGTCGTTAAATCATTTTCGGTTCTGTCGTGGTTGTTCACCTGAGGATCATTGCCATCCTGATGTACATTATCCTGGGTATTAATCGTTGGTGACTCAACGGTCTCATATGCTTCAATGCTTATCACAACATTTTTAGATGTCATTTTCAAACACTGCAACAAAACAAGGGTTAGTTGACATGTCACATATTATCCCTATACTCTGACCGACCAAATAAATACCAAACAAACTTAGGTAGGTCATACTAGCGAAGGAATTTCCCATTGAAAGTATTATGCATACAAGCCAATCATGTATGATGATAAAGCATATACTGTGTAATCAATCTTATTTATTTATTAATAAAAGAATTATTTATTAAAGGCATTTATTATCTACACTAAGGTCTTTTTTAATATGTGATAAACCCATAGTTTTAAGCAACGCTTTTAGAATAATGATGATGATCATTCTAATGAGATCTAAATTCTTAGAAAGCTTAAAACTAAAATAGTTCCCAATCATTGGATTACTAAATAGGGGATTAGTGAATCCGGATAGATTGGTACATACGTTGTTTTTGCTTCATCGGATGAGGATGATTGGTCTCACGATCATTTGTGTGGAGACACTAAAGCAAGTATGTAGGTGCTTATTAGAGAATAAGTTCAATTGAACGTGACTCGCTAAGGAATACCTAATGGAGTTTTACTTACCGTCGTCATAGGAATTCATGTAGTGATAGTAGTACAAATGATCCTTAGACTTGAGATCATCATAGTATCTTATATGTAATGAATTACACTTTGACTTATTCCTTAAGACTCTTAGAGTATATCAAAGGGTATGCTTGGGTGTAATAAGTTATATATGAAGATAATGAATGATCAATAAAGAATCTACCACTTCTAGTAAAAAGGAGAGATGTCCTATGTGATTCGATAAATGATAACCCAGAATCCTTGGCGAGGTGGAATGAAATTAGAAAGTAGTTTCTAATTTGCATTCATCGGGAGTTGTTCATTTAGGAATCGAAATACATATAATTAAATAAAATAAGACTTGACAAGAATTCCACGCCTTATATTTAATTGGGACATAGTATGGTGGAAGGATTGAATTGTGACGATAACTATTTACTCAAAGGTTCTTTTATGATTAATGTTGAAATCTATATTATCCTGGAAAGTCGTTGATCGCTAGGGAGGCTTATCCCTATTGTAGAATAAATATTATTTATTTAAATAAATTATTTGTTTAATTTATTTATTTAAATGAGATTAGAATTGTTTAATTGATTTATTCACAACCTATTAATATGGAGAACCTAAAGGGTCACACCATAAAAGGAAGAATAATTATTTAAGAAGTTAATGGCATAATTGTAATAATATATTAAGTATATTTAATTTAATCTATGGTGATAGAATAAATTAAATAAATTTAATATTTATTATTTAATATTTTAGAAATATTAAATATAAATTAATAAGAGGAGTCTTATTAATATTATTATAATTATAATTATTTTAATTTCTAAAAGGTTTAGGAATTAATTTAATATTAGTATTTCATTTATTCCTAATTGGATTAGGAAAGAAAATTAGTTAAAGGAGTTTAACTAATTATCCCTAATAGGATTAGGGAGCCCATTTAATTAAAAGAGTTTAATTAAATAAATAATACCTTATTTTAATTAAAATAGGGTTATATAATATCTTTATAAGAGAGTCTTATATTAGATATTAGATATACGTAATTCCAAGAGTTGAGAAAGACACCCCATTTCTTATTCAGATAGGAAAAAGCTAGGGTTTAGCCAAATCCTTCTTCTTTGAATAATTCCTCTTCCTTGGTGGATCACTTATATGGAGCCACACACTTGGTGGGCTTACATTGATCAAAGGAAGGAATCTACCTTAGATTCAGGAGATCATGCGAAGAGGGAGGTGGCTCGCACTCGCGACTTATAAAGCTCGTTTACAAGTATGATTTCATAATTTCTTATTCTTCGCTTTAATTAATAATATCATAAAGGATGATCCGGATAATTGGTTTGTGAAAAATTTTAAAATCTGATTTTATCTCGCTTCCGCTTACGCTTTTGCAATTTGATTGCTACTTCGATTTTCACGAAAACCTAATGTTTGGTATCGTACGAGCCAAACTTTATGCGAATTATTAATTATTTAGATTCTAAATATGTATGGGTATGTATTTAGAATAATTTATTGGGCATAATTTGTTGTATAAAATTATTATTTTATGAAAAAAAAAAAAAGTTTTCGGTAATTTTTTTTTTTTTAGGGCATGATCGCCAAAAAGAAAAAAAAAATAATAAAACCGTTGCTTGAATCACGGATTACTTTGAAACCGTTGCTTGAATCAAATTTTTTTTTTTGACTGGACCGAAGCAAGCTTGGGCGGCTGTTATTTTTTTGTTGATTAAGGGATCCGGTTTTGGCTGTTATTATTATATATATAATAATAATTAACACTTGCTTAGTTGCTTGGTCAAATTTTAAAATACAAAAAGCCATCATGTTGACCAGGGTCCAGGATATCATAACAGGTCCGGCCACCTTTTGAAAAGAGCAGTATGTATAAATATATGTTTTGTACAAAACATAAAATATTTAAGTGTCCAGGTGATTCCAGCAGGTTCGGCTATTTTTTAAAAGAGTACAAGGAGCCGGATTTTTATTATATATATATATATATAATTGTTATATATATATATATATATATTAATTTTAATAATTTTATAATTAAAATAAAAGAGTTTATTTTAATCTTGAAATTGGATTTCATGCAACATAAAATTGCCCATTAAATGATACTCATATATATATGGAATGATTTTATTTATTGATACATATGATGATATGTATGATAATAAATGGGATTGATTATGAATAATCAATTAATATGATTGGATTTATTTTAGTTGGATGTTTTTTGAATGAATGGGTTTTATTAAATGGGGTCACAGACTGCCTTTTTTTCGGTTTTTTCTTCTCGATGAAATTCTATCTCTCTCTATGTACTTCCCTCGATCACGATCAAGGTTTCTATTTAAATTAAATAGTTTAATGTAATAGGATTAGTTAGAATTTTTTTAGAAGAACCAAGACCAAGAGCAAGGAGCGCTTGAAGACCCGCTTGTAATGGAGCCCCTATTAAATGTAATAGTTATATTTAAATGTTTATTCTATGCACCCTAGGGTTTGACCTTTTAGTTCACTTGGTGGCTCTAGTGAACCAAACTAGAATAAAAAAAGTCCATAATCAATCCTCCTAGAATATAGCATTCTATATGTGCATGCTAGTATTATATATATTATATATTATGCAAACATGCTTCGCATGTTTAATAATATATGGCGTATTTTATATATATATTTGCATGCTACGCTAAACAAGATGAGACAAATAATAACAAATCCTCAAAGTTTTTTATTATTAGTCTTAAGCGTTCAAAGATATTTAGAATATCGAACGTCGCCTTCTAGCATGATAAAATTAATAGAGTATTAAATATTTAATATGAGTTTGTTGTGTCACCACAAGGCAAGTATTAAGTATTTAAGATGTTAATTTATCACATTTGATGCTTATAAAGAAAATTGAACAATATTGTTTTGTTGTGTCACCACAAGGGCGATATTTTTCTTTTTTGAATATATGGAAGTGCTAGGTTGGACTTAACTTAGATAATTTTGATTCGGATGTGTCACCACTTGATCAAAATAATCCAAGAGGCAAAACATAAGGAGTTACATATTGATGTAATTGATGAGGAGTTGTCTACCTATTTATTTATATATAGTTTGTTGTGTCACCACAAGGCTATATATATTTGAAATGGGATCCTTATTCTCACTAGCAAAAACTTTAATTAGATTTTGCCGAACTATATATATGAGGGTAATATAGTTTGAAGAAAATAGTGGGAGATACCAATATAAAATAAGACCTAATTTATTTTGGTAATTAATAAATGAATGTTTGCTAAAATATTGTCCTTTTACATGCAGAATTTTGAAAATGTCACATTCACTAATTTCACTGCGAAGCATACTTGATGCTAACAAACTGACCGGACCGAACTACACGGACTGGTTAAGGAATCTGAGAATTGTTCTCACTTTCTTTGAAAAGATTTCTTATGTCCTAAATTACCCAGCACTGCAAAAAAAGTTGCGAGATGACCTCGAGGAAGAGATTGCTACTTTTAAACAAAGGGCAAGATGATGCATCCGTGGCTCAATGCATCATGCTCAGTATCCACGAGTAACGAAGCTTCAAATAACAAGATGAAAATATGGATGCTCCTACTATGCTACTACACCTTGGAGAGTTGTATGGTGAGCAAAGTAGACCGCTAGATATGAAATATCTAAGGAGCTCTTCCGATCTCTTGATGACCGAGGGCACTGCTGCTGAGACTCATGTCCTAAAGATGATCAACTGATTGAACGCCTCTTGGATGACTTTGGGGTTCCTCATGGATGGGGAGTTGAGTCAAGATTTAGTCTTGCAGTCACTCCCGATACCTTCTCACAATTTGTTGTGAATTTTCACATGAATAAGTTGGATGTCACCGCTTCAATTACTTAACATGTTGAAAATCGCCAAGGTCACTTCCCATCCAAGAAGAACCATGTCTTCTTCGGTGGATGATTCTTCCAAGAAAAGGAAGAGGCCCAAGGTATCTTCTCGAAAGGAAGAAATCCAAGAAGGCTAAGGGAAAGGCGAAAGTGAAGGATCAAAAGAAACTGATCCAAATTAGCAAAGGAATTTGCTTCCATTGCAATAAGCCGGGTCATCGGAAGAGGAACTGCAAGGATTATCTTGCGTATCAAAAGCGTAAGAAGCTTGGAGAAGCTTGAATCCTAATCATGGTTTGTTTATGATTGAAATTAATTTTTCCGAAAGTCAATCTTCTACTGGGTATTGGATACCGGATGTGGTTCTCACATATGTAATAATATCGCGTGGACCGGTCGAAGTAGAAAGTCGAAAGAAGGATGAGGTCGCCCCTACGAGTGGGAAATGGAGCAAAGGTCTTTGCATTAATGTAGGGACTTATTGTTTAGCATTGCCTACGAGCAAGTTCATTAATTTAAATAATTGTTATCTTGTTCCAAATATCATTAGAAACATTATTTCAATCTACGTATTGATATGGATGGTTTTAATATTATAATAAAGAACAACAGCTTGTTCCATTTATAATGATAATGTTTTATATGGTGTTGGTAATTTACTTAAATGGACTTTATATACTTGACTTGCATGAAAATATATTTCAAATTAAACAAACTAATAAAAGGAAAAGAGATGATGTTAATTATACCTTCATGTAAGCAATCAGTAGAGACTTGGTCATATTAATGAAACAAGATTATCCAAGTTGCATAAAAGATGGGCTCTTGAGTTATCTCGATTATGAATCATATCCAACTTGTGAATCTTGTCTCATGGGTAAAATGACTAAATCTCCTTTTAGTGGAAAAGGAGAAAGAGTTACAGAGTTGTTAGCGTTGGTACACACGTATGTATGTGGACCTATGACAACGATCGCACGAGGAGGGTATTCTTATTTTATTACATTCAATCGACGACCACTCAAGATTTGGATATGTGTATTTAATGAAATACAAATCAATCATTTGAAAAGTTCAAAGAGTTCGTAAGTGAAGTTGAGAAGCAAACCGGTAAGAGTATTAAGATTCTTCGATCCGATCGAGGAGGAGAATACTTAAGTGGTGAGTTTCTCAATTGTCTCAAAGAAAATGGTATAATCTCACAATGGACTCCACCAGGGGATGCCACAGATGAATGGTGTATCTGAAAGGAGAAATCGAACATTGTTGGACATGGTTCGATCTATGATGAGCTTTTACCGACCTTCCGCTTCTTCCGGGGATATGCCCTAGAATCTACCGTGATACCTACTTAACAAGGTACCTACAAAATCATTCCCCAAGACCCCATATGAAAGTTATGGATGGGAGGAAACCAAATCTTAAGCATGTTAAGACTTGGGGTTGTCCAAATTATGTCAAAAAGTTTGAAAACGATAAGTCGCAGAGACTAGATCCGACAAATGTAGATTTGTGGGATACCCTAAAGAAACATCGGGGTATTATTTCTATCATCCAACCGATCAAAAGGTGTTTGTTGCGAAACATGCCGCCTTCTTGAAAAGGAGTTTATCCTCAAGGGGTCAAAGGGAGTAAGATATATCTTGAAGAAGTTCAAGAACCACAAAATACTACATGATCAAAGTGAGGTACCTAATCAAGTAGAGATTCCTTCATACCACACCCTATTCAGAATCTGAAGAGTACCAAAGATACCAGACAGGTATGGACTTGTCATAGAAGATGACAATGAGGTACGATCATAGATGATGGTGATCCATTAAATTACTTAACAAAGCTATGAGTAGTAAAGACTCGAGAAATGGCAAGAAGCCATGAAATCGAGATGGACTCCATGTATGAGAACCAAGTATGGACTTTGGTCTCACCACCAAGGCATTAAGCCTATTGGTGTAAATGGGTCTTTAAAAGAAAGATCGGAGCAGATTTGGCAAGGTAGAGACCTATAAGGCCCGATCGGTTGCAAAAGGTTTCAAACAAAGACAAGGAGTTGACTATGACGAAACCTTCTCACCAAGAGTAATGCTCAAGTCCATTCGGATTTTGCTTGCGATCGCAGCTTACCACGACTACGAAATCGCGGATGGACGTGAAAACGGCCTTCCTCAATGGGAAACTTGAGGAGGATGTGTATATGACACAACCGAGGGGATTTGTTTCAAAGGTTGGAACAAATCAAGTCTCATAAGCTACAACGATCCATTTATGGATTAAAGCAAGCTTCTCGTAGGTGGAACATCCGCTTTGATGAGACAATCAAAAGTTTGATTTTATCAAAATGAGGATGAACCATGTATGTACAAGAAGGTTAGTGGGAGCGCTATTTCATTCCTTGTATTATATGTTGATGATATTTTACCGATAGGGAATGATATTCCTATGTCAGTAAACAATTAAAATCAAGTTATCTAAACACTTCTCCATGAAGGACTTGGGAGAAGCATCCTATATTTTGGGGATAAAGATCTATAGAGATAGATCTAATAGGATGCTTGGCTTATCCCAAGGAACGATACATCGACATGATGCTAAAAGGTTTAGCATGGAAGATTCCAAAGGAGGTCTCTTGCCGATGAGCCATGGAATACATCTCTCCAAGAAACAAGCCCCAAAGACACTGAGAGAGAAACCGCATGAGTAAGATTCCTTATGCTTCAAAGAATAGGATCTATCATGTACTGTGATGATATGTACTAGACCAGATGTCGCTCATGCACTTAGTGTAACAAGCGATATCATTCGAATCCGTGAGAAGAACACCGAAGGCGGTGAAAAATATCCTAAAGTACTTAAGAAGAACTAAGGATGTATTTCTTGTTTATGGTGGGTCCGAATTAAAACTAGAGGGCTTCACAGACTCAAGTTTTCAAACGCACTAAGATGACAAAGAACTGCTTTGAGGTATGTGTTTACCTTAAACGGTGGGCGCAGTTGAGTTGAAAAGTTCCAAGCAAAAACAAATCTTGATTCGATTCAAAGGATGAGGCAGAGTACATAGCCGCAAGTGAAGCCGCAAAGGAAGTCGTTGGATGAAGAAGTTCATTACCGAACTTGATGTGGTTCCTAGCATTAAAGGACCAAAGCCTTTATTCTCGTGACAACACTGAGCCATCATGCGCAAGCTAAGGAACCCGTGTCTCATCGTAAATCCAAACACGTGTCATGCGGCGATTTCATTTGATCGAGAGATCATTGAAAGAGGAGACATCACCTCGAGCGCAGTGCACTCTCAAGACAATATTTCGTGATCCATTTACTAAAGCGCTAACACAACAAAGCAGCTTTAATCGTCACTTAGAGAAGATGGGTATGAGATACCACCACGATCGGCTTTAGTGCAAGTGGAGATTGAAAGTATTATGCATACAAGCCAATCACGTATGATGATAAAGCATATACCGTGTAATCAATCTTATTTATTTATTAATAAAAGAATTATTTATTAAAGGCATTTATTATCTACACTAAGTCGTTTTTAATAATATGTGATAAACCCATAGTTTTAAGCAACGCTTTTAGAATAATGATGATGATCATTCTAATGAGATCTAAATTCTTAGAAAGCTTAAAACTAAAATAGTTCCCAATCATTGGATTACTAAATAGGGATTAGTGAATCCGGATAGATTGGTACATACGCTGTTTGCTTTCATTGGATGAGGATGATTGGTCTCATGATCATTTGTGTGGAGACACTAAAGCAAGTATGTAGGTGCTTATTAGAGAATAAGTTCAATTGAACGTGACTCGCTAAGGAATACCTAATGGAGTTTTACTTACCGTCATCAGGAATTCATGTAGTGATAGTAGTACAAATGATCCTTAGACTTGAGATCATCATAGTATCTTATATGTAATGAATTACACTTTGACTTATTCCTTAAGACTCTTAGAGTATATCAAAGGGTATGCTTGGGTGTAATAAGTTATATATGAAGATAATGAATGATCAATAAAGAATCTACCACTTCTAGTAAAAAGGAGAGATGTCCTATGTGATTCGATAAATGACAACCCAGGAATCCTTGGCCAAGGTGGAATGAAATTAGAAAGTAGTTTCTAATTTGCATTCATTGGGAGTTGTTCATTTAGGAATCGAAATACATATAATTAAATAAAATAAGACTTGACAGTAATTCCATGTCTTATATTTAATTGGGACATAGTATGGTGGAAGGATTGAATTGTATGCAGAACTATTTACTCAAAGGTTCTTTTATGATTAATGTTGAAATCTATATTATCCGGAAAGTCGCCGATCGCTAGGAGGCTTATCCCTATTGTAGAATAAATATTATTTATTTAAATAAATTATTTGTTTAATTTATTTATTTAAATGAGATTAGAATTGTTCTAATTGATTTATTCACAACCTGTTTAATATGGAGAACCTAAAGGGTCACACCATAAAAGGAAGAATAATTATTTAAGAAGTTAATGGCATAATTGTAATAATATATTAAGTATATTTAATTTAATCTATGGTGATAGAATAAATTAAATAGCTTAATATTTATTATTTAATATTTTAGAAATATTAAATATAAATTAATAAGAGGAGTCTTATTAATATTATTATAATTATAATTATTTTAATTTCTAAAAGGTTTAGGAATTAATTTAATATTAGTACTCTCATTTATTCCTAATTGATTAGAAAGAAAATTAGTTAAAGGAGTTTAACTAATTATCCCTAATAGGATTAGGGAGCCCATTTAATTAAAAGAGTTTAATTAAATAAATAATACCTTATTTTAATTAAAATAGGGTTATATAATATCTTTATAAGAGGAGTCTTATATTAGATATTAGATATACGTAATTCCAAGAGTTGGAGAGTACACCCCCATTTCTTATTCAGATAGGAAAAACTAGGGTTTGAGCCAAATCCCTTCTTCTTGAATAATTCCTCTTCCTTGGTGGATCACCTATAGAGGCCACACACTTGGGTGGCTTACATTGATCAAAGGAAGGAATCTACCCTTTAGAGATTCAAGGAGATCATGAGAAGTAGGAGGTGAACTCGCACTGAGGAAGCTCGCTTCTACAAGGGTATGATTTCATAATTTCTTATTCTTCGCTTTAATTAATAATATGCATAAAGGATGATCCGGGTAATTGGTTTGTGAAAAATTTTAAAAACTGATTTTATCTCGCTTCCGCTACGTTTTGCAATTTGATTGCTACTCTTATTTTCACGAAAACCTAACACCCATCTCTCCCCTCCTAGTTCTAGTCTCACATCTTAGCCAGGGATCATATCCCTAAGCTTTGATACCAACTGTGACGCCCCCAAAATAGGTATACAACACCCATTCTGAGTCGCCAAATACATGGTACAGAAAGCAAACTATAACTTTAATAATACAATTGTCGTGCAAAATACGACAACACATACTGTGAGTTTAAATACAAATATTGTCTTCTAGACAATATCCACACTCAAATAAGTCCTCATTACAATTATTCAAACACTATTTTTTAGAAATAGTGAGGACTGCTAAAACATCTTTCTAGAACCATCACTCCATACCCCGACTAGATCCTGCTATGTTCTCACCTCCTGAGAAGAAAAATGGAACAAAAAGGAAAAGGGTGAGCTCAACTAGCCCAGTAAAGAATATCATGACTAAGATAATATACAACAATTTATGATTAGTCTTTAACAGGGAAAAATCTGATAAAATATAATAGACAACAAGTTTTAGATCAACAACTGCAGCGAAAACAACAATCTATTAGAAGAGTCAAGTAGAGAATGAGTTCTACTATCTTCTAAGACTTAAAAGTCTAACATCAATATTTTATCCCTGTAACAACAATCAATATACATCTTTAATCAAATATTCATCTTTGCACTACAGGCCAAAGATATTCATTTGTATCACCAAATGGGTCATGTTCATCTCAACACTGCTCATCTTTGCACTATGGGCCAAAGATATTCATTAGGTAATCATTCATCTTTTGCACTACGTGCCAAAGATATTCAAATGTTAATCATTCATCTATGCACTACAGGCCAAAGATATTCAGTAATATCATCATTTAGGACTGAGGATGATGAAAAATATTTTAAAGGAACGAATCCAGTGAAACAAAATAACAAATATTAAAGATTCGTATTATAGTTTATCCAAGATTAATAATACTCCATAATAACCAATTTTGAAGCAAAATTCAAGAATAAAGATCAAAACATGGATACAATCAAAGATAGTAACCATAATAGACATCTTGGACAAAAAGGAGAAAATTTCATTTTTCGGTGAATAGTACCGTATTCGTGAATAGTGCCGTATACGTGAATAGTAACCCCGACACAAAAAGGTAGAAATTCCATAATAAAATTCATACCAATATTTTGGTATAATGATATTGAAAGAATAACATCATTAGGAAGAAAATAACATCCCTTACCTCAAAAAAGACAAGATTTCCACCGAATAATCGGATATAGTCTTTCAAGGAACTTGCACCAGAGCAGCAACACTCAAAGTATCAAAATAATCACAAAAATACGCTCGATAATATAGAGAGAAAACGAGAGAAAACTTGTTTCTGGTGTGATTTTCAATTCTAACTTAGCCCTCTATTTATAGGAAAATGTTAGCACGCCGAAGCAGACTTGACCTGCAACCTGATGGCTTTACCTGCTACTATTCCCACCCACCACATTTGAATAAACATTCCAGCACATTTCTCACCAATCACAAGTGAGGCCCACTCAATTCTAGAATTTTTCACCAAAATCATTTGTAAACCTAATTTTCGAATCAGTCACCTCTTAAAATTCATAACAAATCTAGTGAAACAAAATAACAAATATTAGACATTGCCAATAATGCTATCTAATAATATTATTCAAATAATATAAATTATTGATCCAATAATGGAGATATCGTGGCAAAGGACAATTATCGAACAACAATAATATAAAATATCAACGCAAAGAATTATCAATCAATAAAATAAAATATCAATAGTAATCGCCGCGACACTTATCGAAGTCAGCCTTCTTCACGTAAGGATCAATAATTCAACAATATCATAATATACGCTGTGCTATCGCGGCAATCACACGACATCGTATTTTTTAACCACTGGGTATTCCAACAGCCTTAATTGTGAATAACAACTACTGCGTTATTCAATTTTATCGTTTTCTTCATCCGATCGTTATCCGTTATGGGGCCACAAATGGCTACGCCGTCGTATGAATATTCCTCGACAGAAAGAATATACCATGACCAAATGAATATTCCCCGACAATTGAATAATTTATAAGCACTTGCTTATTTTGCAAAATTTTCACATTTCACCCATAACCAAAGTATTATATCAAATTAATACCTTATTATTCACAATAATAAATATAGGAAATTAAATTTTATTTATTAAAATGTTGGGGTCTTACACTTTCAACCGAGGGACCACAACCAGGATCATACCGGTGACAACAGTCATCAGAACAACGATAACCAGTGGAGAAAGAAAAATACGGACAAGAGCGACAACCACTCTGGTGGTAGTCATGGCCATGAGAATAGAAGAAGCGATTCGGGAGGAGATTTTAAAAAGAGGAGATTCAATAATGACAATATGAAGACGTCAGTGCCAACAATAACTAGTTCCAAGGGAGGAGAACGACCACCGGTCATATGCTATAAGTGCGGAAAAGAAGGACATATCAGCCCAAACTGTCCACAACAGTTTAATGTATGTTATAATTGTGGAAAGGAAGGACATATCGCTCGAGATTGCATTATAGCAAAACCAAGTCCAACGGGGATGGTGACTCAAAAGGCTGTCCCAGAAAAGTCAAAGTCAACGGTTCCTGGAAGAGCGTTTGTCGTGACTGGTCAAAATGCGAGGAACCCAAACGAGGTGATCACGGGTAAGCTAATCATAAATTCTTGTGAAGTTTATACCTTACTAGATACCTGGCATACCCATTCATTTATCTCTCCCGCCAGTGCTCAACGCTTAAACTTGACACCGAGAAATTGGACTTTGACTTATCTTTTGAAACTCCGTTAGGAGAAACTTTCATCACATCCACTATTTATAAATCTTGTTTGATCCAAGTTGGCACCATCACCTTACCTGTTGACCTTATCTCTTTAAAGATACTTGCATTTGACATAATTTTAGGGATTGATTGGTTAACTACTCATCATGCCAAAATTGATTCTTTTCGTAAGGTTGTTAGTTTTCATATTCCTAACCTACCTGTGGTGCGAATTCAAGCAACTAAGCCATTAAAATCAATCACTGTTATATCAAGTCATAAAGCTATTCGTTTATTAAAAAACGGATGTCAAGCTTTCTTAGCCCATGTTATGGATTTGAATAAAGACATGTCATATTTGAATAATATTCCTGTTGTTATTGACTTTCCCGACGATTTCAAAGAACTTCCTTGCCTACCCCCTAACGTGAAGTTGAATTCTTTATTGATCTTGAACTCCGCACAAAGCCCATTTCTAAAACCCCATATCGAATTGCTCCTATTGAACTTCGTGGAGTTAAAGGTTCAACTACGGTGAGTTGTTGGACATCGATTTCATTCGTCCCCAGTACATTTCCTTGGGGTGCTCCTATTTTATTTGTAAAAATGAAAGACGGAGTATGCGACTTTTGTATTGACTAATGAAATTGAACCATGTCACCATCAAGAATAGGTATCCGCTACCTCGTATTGATGACCTGCTTAACCGATTCATAAGGAGCACAATTCTTTTCAAAAATCGATCTTCATTCGGATATCATCACCGGAGATTAGAATCGAGAGGATATTCCAAAGACCGCTTTTAGAACTCAGAGACGCATTATGAATTCTTAGTCATGTCTTTTGGATTGACTAATGCTCCTCATGCTTTCATGGATATGATGAACCGAGTATTCAAGGATTATTTGAATCAGCTTCTTTGTTGTCTTTTATTGATAAAGATCCTCATATATTCCAAAAGTCAGTGAAGATCATGAGCACCATTTGAAGTCGGTAATCGCAAAGGCTTCGGATAACAAGCTATATGCCAAGTCAAGAAATGAGAGTTCGCTTGAGGAAGTAGCATTCCTTGGGCACGTGGTGTCAAAACATGGAGTATCTGTTGACCCTGAAGATCAAGCAATACTGAAGTTGGGAGCAACCAAAATCGGTGACTGAAGTACATAGATTTTTGGGCTTAGCTGATTATTATCGGAGATTTGTGGAAGGATTTTCTCGAATCGCTACTTCGTTAACTCAGCTGACTCGTAAAGATACAAAATTCGTATGGAGCGAGGAATGCGAGAAGAGTTTCCAAGATCTCAAGAGGAGACTCATTTTGGCACTGCTTTGACAATACCATCCGGTTCGGATGGATTTGTTATCTCACAACGATACTTCAGGCAAAGGGTTAGGATGTGTTCTCATGCAACGTGGGAAAGTCATAGCCTATGCCTCGCGATAACTTAAAGAATATGAGAGGAATTATCCTACTCATGATCTAGAGTTGGCAGTAGTCGTTTTCGTGCTAAAGATCTGGAGGCACTATCTATATGGGGAGAAAGTGGAAATATATTCAGACCATAAAAGTCTCAAATATTTCTTCACCCAAAAGGAACTCAACATGCGGCAACGATGTTGGCTCGAGTTATTGAAAGATTACGACTATACCATCCAATACCATCCTGGAAAAGCAAACGTGGTAGCTGACGTATTGAGTAGAAGATCATATGTGGGTACAAGTGCAATGTTGTTAACACAAAGGCCCATTTTGTATGACTTGCAAAGGATGGAGATAGAGATAAAGGCTCCAAGTACCCACGTGATGATATCAAGCATACGAGTAGAACCGACTTTAATTGATAAAGTTAAAGTTGCTCAAGCTACGTACATAGAGAAATGATGCGTATGAAGAAAGAAAAGTGCAAGAAGGTGCTATTCCAGAAGCAAGAATCGATGAAGAAGGAATACTTTGAGTCAACTCCAGACTTTGTGTTCCTAACGATTCTGACTTGAAGCATAGAATCATGATGGAGGCACACAACACACCGTTTGCAATCCATCCTGGGAGTACCAAAATGTATCATGATCTTCGACATACATTTTGGTTGAATAATATGAAGAGAGAGATCGCGAAGTTTATCTCGAGGTGTTTAACTTGTCAACGTGTAAAGGCGGAGCATCAAGTGCCAAAGGGTCCATTGCAATCACTTGAGATTCTGAAATAGAAGTGGGAACACATTACCATGGATTTTCTCAAGGCATAAATGCGATTTGGGTTATTGTTGATAGATTAACCAAGTCTGCTTATTTCTTGCCGATACGGGAGACTTATTCCCTTGAACGACTTGCTCGTATGTACGTAAATGAGATTATGAGATTGCATGGCATGCCAGTATCCATAGTTTCGGATTGTGACCCAAGATTCACTTCACGATTTTGGATTAGCTTGCAAAAAGCTATGGGCACGGATTTACGATTCAGTTCGGCATACCATCCTCAAACAAACGGGCAATCAGAGAGGACTATTCAAACTCTTGAAGATCTATTAAGACTTTGTGTCCTAGATTTCAAAGGGAGTTGGGATAAGTACCTACCATTGGTGGAATTCTCCTACAACAACAGTTATCAGGCAAGTATAGGTGTGGCTCTATTTGAAGCATTGTATGGACGAAAGTGTCGCTCTCCAGTATGTTGGGATGAGGTGGGAGAAGCAACGTTGTTGGGACCAGAGTTGGTACGAATGACTACAGAGAAGATCCAAACGATTCGACAAAGTATACAAACGACACATAATCGACAAAAGAGTTATGCGATCTTCATCGAAAGGACGTGGAATTTGACATTGGGGATAATGTATTGTTACGTATTGCTCCATGGAAGGGAGTTACAAGATTCGGGAAGAGAGGAAAGCTCAATCCACGATTTATTGGTCTATTTCAGATTCTTGACCGAGTAGAAAATGTGGCCTATAAACTCGCATTACCTCTAAGTATGTCTCGTGTTCATAATGTTTTTCATATATCCGTATACGTAATATATGAAAGACCCAAACCACGTTATTGAAGTTAGAATCGACGAGATAGCCAAGACTTAACGCATTTAAGAGGTACCACCAAGATCTTGGATAAAAAGGAGTATGTCCTACGCACAAAGGTCATACCACAAGTTAAAGTTTTGTGGAGGAACCATGCTATTGAGAAAATGACCTGGGAGTTGGAAACAGAAATAAAAGCGAAGTATCCTCATCTTTTCGAAACACCAGGTACGTACGTCAATTTCGAGGATGAAATTTCATAAGGAGGGGAGGTTGTAAGACCCCAAATTATTAATAAATGAAATTTAATTTTCTCTATTTATTATTTTGAAATAGTAAGGGTTGATTTGATTAATGTGGTTAGTTATGGGTAAAATGCGCAAATATTTCAAATAAACAAGTGATTATAAAATATTCATTGTTGTCGGGGAATATTCGTTTGGTCATGGAATATTCTTCCCGCTTGGGAATATTCGTATTTACGACCAAGTAGCCTTTTGTGGGCCCCATAACTTGAAAGCGATTGATGAAGAAAACGACAAGTATAAGTTGTTTATAAATAATTCACAGAAGTTATTACCAAGTAATATCGCTGGAATACCCGGTGGTTAAAATACGAATGAATACGCGTTGTTGCACAAGAAGACACCAGATTGCACCAATTATTGATTCTTACCTAAGAATGCACTACTCAATAATTGTTACGAAGAATTACTGCTCAATATTTTATTTTATTGATTCAATAATTGCTACGCTGATATTTTATATTACTCGTTGTTTCAATAATTGTCACTACACAAAGATTTTTTCATTATCTGAGCAATAATTCATATTATCCTAATAATATTATTAGATAATATTATTGGCAATGTCTAGAAAGTTCTGTCTAAGGAGAGGTTTGGTCACCTAATTGCGCGCCAGTAAGGAGAAATCCTTATTGGAAAGCCACCTCTTTCTTGGGAACGACCTGGTTGTCATTATTGTGTGTAATATTATTTATGAATAATTAATTATTGATTTATATGATGAGGAAAATATTGATTTTATGTGGATATAGATGGAGAAATTCTTTAATGTGACAATTGTTGAAAATTAATATTTTATCTTTTTCTGATAAAATAATTCATTTAAATATATTATTATATTTTAATAATATAATAATGGTGATATTTTTTACAATGAATGTGGGATATATGAGTATATGAGGAGAAATAGTATTTTTGTTGCATTAAATGATTAACACATGTTTTGTGTGTCGGTGGACCCCATTTCTTGACTAAAATTTGATTATAGCCTGTAAAATCACCCGTATATGGATTTCGGTCAATTTCTGTTTAGAATTTGGAAAAACTTTCTTCTGTAAAGTTGTAGAGAATGAAATTTCCTATGAAAAGGCATATGATTTGATTTTTTCTGATAAAAGGGCTATTTATTATGAATGATTGAAGTTCCGAAGTTCCAGAATAATTAATTTTTGGAAGTTTTAAATATTTATATTAACAAAAATATTTTTTTACATTTTGTGGGCCTCATTTGCATGTGTTAAATTGCTGAAATTAGATTCAAAGGTGTGCGTACGAATAAGTTTTGAAAATATTATTAATTTATTAAATTTTCTACTTTGGTGTTCTAAGCATTTTCCTATAAATAGGGTGCTTAGGTTAGAATTGAAAATCACACCAGAAACAAGTTTTCTCTCTCTTTCTCTCTCTATATTATCGAGCGTATTCTTGTGAGTTTTTTTATACTTTGAGTGTTGCTATACGGTGCAAGTTTCATTCAGCTCTATATCCAGTATTCCAGTCAGAAATACTGTCTTTTCGAGGTAAGGGATATTTTTTTTTAAAATGATATTATTTATTTCAATATCATTATGCTGGAGTATTGGTAAGATTTTTCTTGTGAAATTCTTGTCTTTTAGTGTCAGGGTTACTATTCACGTATACGGCACCATTCACGTATACGGCACTATTCACGAATACGACACTATTCACAGAAAAATTAAATTTTCATTTTTTTGTCCAAAATATCAATTATGGATACTAGCTTTGATTGTATCCATGTTTTGATCAATCTTGAATTTTACTCCACTATGATTATTTATGAGGCATTTTTGGACATGGATAAACCGAAATACGAATCCTTAATATTTGTTATTTTATTTCACTGGATTCGTTTCCTTTAAAATATTTTTCATCATCCTCAGTCCTAAATGATGATATTACTGAATATCTTTGGCCTGTAGTGCAAAGATGAATGATTTCTGATGAATATCTTTGGCCCGTAGTGCAAAGATGAACATGTGTTTAGATGAACATGACTAATCGATGAATATCTTCGGCTCAGAGAAAAAGATGAATATTTGATTCCGTATATATGTTGATTGATGTTACATGGATAAAATATTGACGATGGACTTTTAAATTTATATATAGAAGATAGTAGATTTTATTCTCTATTTAACTCTTCTAATGAATTATTATTTCCGCTGCGAGTATTGATTTAAAACTGGTTGTCTATTGTATTCTATTAGATTTTTCCCTGTTGAGGACTAACGATAATTTGTTCCATGTTATCTTAGTCATAATGCTCTTTACTGGGGTAGTTGAGCTCACCATTTTCCTTTTTATTCCATTTTTCTTCTCAAGAGGCGAGAATATATCGAGTACTAGTCGGGGTGTGGAATGATGATTCTAGAAGTTATTTTAGTAGTCCTCGCTATTTTGTAAAATAGTGTATCAATAATTGTAATGAGGACTTATTTGAGTGTGGATATTGTCTAGATGACAATATTTGTATTTAAACTCACAGTTTAAGTGTTGTCGTATTTTGCACGATAGTTGTATTAATAAAGTTGTAGTTGTTTCTGTACCATGTATTTGGCGACTCAGAATTGGTGTTTTATACCTATTTTGGAGGTGTCACATATGTGGGTTGGAACCATATGGTTATGGTTAAAAACCATATTAACCATTTTAAGATGCTTTGACTTTTAAACAAAATTTTTAAAAAATAAAATTAATATATACTATAAATAGAGAGACGGATATAAGGGGTGGAATTTAGGCTTCTTAAGTAATGCTATCAGATATACATAATTACATAATATTATTTTTTTGGGTGTGGGTAGACCTGACAATATAGTTGGTTAACTATCGGGTCAAGCCATATTAACTGGAACCAAATGGGTTGATTATGTATACACCCCTTACCACCACCTCCACCCCACCCCACCCCCCACCCCACCCCACCCCCCACCCCCACCCACACCCACACCCACACCCACACCCAAAAAAAAAAAAATAATATTATGTGATTATGTATACACCTCTTACCTCCACTCCACCCCACCACACCCCCACCCCCCACCCCCACTCCCACCCCCCAAAAAATTTATATTATGTGATTATGTATACACCCCTTACCCCACCCCGACCCCCCATCCACCCACTCCCCCACCCCACCCCACCCCACCCCCCACCCCCCCCCCCCTCCCTCCCTCCCTCTACCCCACCAAAAATAATATTATGTGATTATGTATACCTTCACCCCCACCCCCAAAAAAATAATATTATATGATTATGTACACACCACCTCACCCACCCCCCACCACACCCAAAAAAAATAAAATTATATGATTATGTATATCTCATAGCATTACTTAAGGAGCCTAAATTCCACCCCTTATATCCGTCACTCTATCTATAGTATATATTAATTTCATTTTTTAAAATTTTTATTTAAAAGTCAAAACATCTTAAAATGGATAATATGATTAATATGGTTTTTAACCATAACCATATGGTTCCAACCTACATAACCCATATTAAAAACGGTTAATATGGTTTTAGTTCTTAAATGGAACCATAACCATATTTTGAAAACCAACCCATAACCATATTTTGCCAGGCCTATGCGGAATTGGGGGTTCGGGTGGGGTGGGGGATGGGCATGGGGGGGGGGGGGTAGGGTGGGGGTAATGGGTGTATACATAATCACATAATATTATTTTTTTGAGGGGTGGGGTTGGGGGAGAAGGGGTCTATACATAATCACATACTATTTTTTTTGGTGGGATGGGGTGGGGGGATGGGGTGGGGGGGTGGGGGTGGTCGGGTGTGGGGGTGGAGGTGAGAGTGGGGGTAAGGGATGTATACATAATCACATAATATTATTTTTTTGGGGGTGGGTGGGGTGGGGGGTAAGGGGTGTATACATAATCATATAATATTATTTTTTTGGGTGTGGGTGGGGGGTAGGGGTGGTGGTAAGGGATGTATACATAATCACATAATACTATTTTTTTTGGGGGTGAGAGTGAGAGTGGGGGGTGGGGTGGGGTGGTGTGGGGTGGGGGGGTAAGGGTGCATTCCCACCTTTAGTTTTAATCTTAGAACTCCAAGAAACCATAGCAGCACCTTATGTTCTTGTCCCTGGATCTGAACCCATATCAGAAAATGGAAATTTTCCATTACTCAATTTATGCACTTTGAAATATTCCTGCTTTGGTTGACAAGTCATAGATCGACACAAATCGAACTCGAAGTTTACACTCTTAGCTCCATGCCTAGTCCAAGCTGAACCTAAACCAAAGACGAGATTACTTTCACACCGGGAGTAAATTGGTGTCAAGGCAGAAACAAACAGAAACCATATATTGCAAGCACATGAATCAGATACAACAAAGAATTAATTACTTAGTGCATACAACAATTAAGCCATGTAACTGAGAAACATAAATGTCATATAAAAAAGGATATTATACATTATTGGCAATCATCAAACCCATTGGAGAGACAGAGAATCAGTTACCAATGAGCATATCTCGTGTGTGAGTTACTATAAGCATTACATTGAAAACCAAAAGAATTTTGACCAAGTTTGCACTTAATGAGAAAGATGTGACCATATAGAGTTGCAGTAGAGAAATCACGTATTTGTAATGTTGCAACTACCAGGACAAATAAGGGGCTCTGGCAGAAAGTTATCGAGGGTGTAGCAAAATGATAACTTTTAACTACAAACTAATAGAACCATTCGTAGTACTGATATAATGGACAAAGTGAATTCCGAAGCTGTGATGCTCATTGTATAGTGATATAGCTACGAAAATCAAGATTTAAGTTTATGACTAAAACAATTAACTCATGTAACAAAGAAACAGAAACACAATATTGAAGCTTGATGAAACTGTTGGAGTATTTCTCGTTGGTTTAGGTTCACTTCCTATCGTGTTGAATAATTCCTCCTTAGCTTGAGGGACAAGATTGTTTTTCTGTTTAATGTAGTCATGATCCACGATTATAGGACTTGTAAAGTCGTGGGTTGTTATTTCCCTTTCTATCTTAGTGTAAGGCTATTTATTAGTCATATTTGTTGTTGAATAAGACAACAATTCTTGAAGTCAATTAGTATTCACAAAGCTCTCTGTTTTCCCTTTGGTACCAACATCAGGTATCAGAGCTTGCAATTCTAATCAAACATGGGGCCTAATCAAATCTGGTAATCCTGGTACTAGAGTGAAGAAACACATATATGACATCCGAGAGTAGTTTCGTGCAACCTGTCGTTCCAAGGTTTGATGGTCACTCCGACCATTGGAGTATGCAAATGGAGAATTTTCTCCGTTCCAAAAATATTGGAACCTGGTGGAGATGGGAATCACTGTTGTAGCAGAAGGAACAGATCTCAGTGAGTCACAGAAGAATGCCATTGATGAGCAGAAGTTGAAAGATCTAAAGGCTAAGAACTATTTGTTCCAAGCCCTTGATCGCTCGATACTGGAGACCATTTTGAAGAAGGATATTACAAAGGATATATAGGATTCTTTGAAACAAAAGTTTCAAGGAACAACACGTGTGAAACGTGCTCAACTGCAGGCTCTTCGTAGAGAGTTTGAAGTACTGCACATGAAGGCCGGAGAATCAGTGAATGACTACTTTGGAAGAACTCTCATTATAGCAAACAAGATGAGAATTCTTGCTTTGTAGAACTTAAACGTGGCAAACGCTTCTGACTTCTCCATCAAGAAGTAGACCTAATTTTTTCTGCTGAAATCATCAATAAATGTGATGAGATATTGTTTCTTGCTGTTTGATGACGGGTTGATCGGTCCACATATGTCAGCGTGCACTAGCTGAAGAATGTTGGAGGCTTTCCACGTGCTTTCATTTGGAAATGGATCACGGTGCTGCATTCCTACCAAGGAATTTTCACACAATTTTGGAGAGGCTCTAAACTGAGGTAACCCCTTCACCATATTCTTTCCTCGGAGCACTTTGAGTCCATTCCAACTAAGATGCCCATATCGACAATGCCAAAGGTTTGCTTGATATGTGGTTAGTGAGGAGAAACATTCGTGTTCCTTCGATGAGTTCATAGCAACAGCATCAAGTGCATGCCAAGTCATGTGGTTAAGAAGAATTCTGAGAAGTCTCAAACAAGTGCAAAGCAGTCCAACGGTGGTGTACTGTGAAAATGTCTCAGCGATCAAACTCTTGAAGAACCCCGTAATGCATGGTCGTAGCAATCACATAGATATAAGATTTCATTTCCTTTGAGATCTTATCAGAAATGGATCAGTGGAGCTAATCTAATGTTTTACACAAGAGCAAGCTGCGGATATTCTAACAAAACCTTTGAACCTTGATGTATTTCTGAATATGCGAGGGTTACTGAGTGTGTGTGAATATCTAGGTGTAAACTAAATGTCAGTGGCATTCAGTTTAAAGGAGGATGATGAAACTGTTGGAGTATTCTGTTGGAGTTTTTCTCGTTAGTTTAGGTTCACTTCCTATCGTGTTGAATAATTCCTCCTTAGCTTGAGGGACAAGATTGTTTTTTTGTTTAATGTAGTCATGCTCCACAATTATAGGACCTGTAAAGTCGTGGGTTGTTATTTCCCTTTCCATCTTAGTGTAAGGCTATTTATTAGTCATATTAGTTGTTGAATAATATAACAATTCCTGAAGTCAATTAGTATTCACCAAGCTCTCTGTTTTCCCTTTGGTACCAACATTGTCTATAGACCAACTCCAAAGTAGTCTTTTGGTGCATGAACAAAGGATCAGCAGGCATGTTGTAGACAAACAAGCCCTTCAAGTCACTCATGGATCCCAACAAGGAGGAAGAGGTGAGCAAGGAGGAAGAGGAGGAGGTCGAGGCACCTACCGAGGAAGAGGAAGAGGAAGGGGCGGGTCTGAGTTTGACAAATCTACCATAGAGTGCTACAATTGTCATGAGTTAGGTCATTTTCAATGGGAATGTCCTAAGAAAGCCAAGGAACAAACAACACATTATGTAGAAGCAAAAGAGGAGATGTTGTTGATGGCTCTTATGGACTTGAAAGAGGTTGCATTTGAGCACATTTGGTTTCTTGATTTGGGTTGTAGTAATCACATGTGTGGCAACAAAGATGTGTTTTGTTATCTTGACAGCAGCTTTAGAGAATCAGTGAAGCTGGGCAACGATTTGAGGATTACGGTACAAGGTAAGGGTAAGGTTAAAATTGAGGTGAATGGGATTGTGCTTATGATCACGAAGTATTTTACGTACTAGATTTGAAGGATAATTTGTTGAGCATCGGTCAGTTGCTAGAAAAGGGGATGACAGTGATAATCCAACATGGAAAATGCAAAATATTTCATTATGAGAAAGGTTTGATCATGGAAATCGAGATAACACATAACAGGATGTTTGCTGTGCTTGCTCGTTACTCACCGAAGGAAAAAAATATGTTTCTCCTCACTGACCACAGATCAAACAAACCTTTGGCATTGTCGATATAGGCATCTCAGTTGGAATGGACTTAAAGTGTTCTAACGAAAGAACATGGTGAGGGGGTTACCTCAGTTTAGAGCCTATCCAAAAGAGTGTGTGAAAACTACTTGGTAGGAAGGAAACACCGTGATCCATTTCCAAACGAAAGCACGTGGAGAGCCTCCAACATTCTTCAGCTGGTGCACACTGACATATGTGGACCGATCAACCCGTCATCAAATAGTAAGAAACGGTATCTCATCACATTTATTGATGATTTCAGTAGAAAAACTATTATGTACCTTAAAGGAAATTATATATATTTATATGAACTTATCTTATAGAAAATAATTTGTCAAGGCTAGTACTTGGTACTATGTCCTTAAGATAATTATGCCCTTCGTATGGTGCTTATAGTTGATAGCACTTGTCTCCCATGATACAATGACATCGTATACTTTAGCAGCACTACAAAAAGTATACTCTACGTGTGACGCCCCCAAAATTAGGTATACATCACCCATTCTGAGTCGCCAGATACATGGTACAAAATTTAAATACAACTTCATTTATATTAATCGTTGAGTCGTCAGATAGAATACTTATCACCACGCTTAATCGTGAGTTTTAGTACAAATGTATGTAACTCTCATGGTGCCTCGACCACAACCTTACAATGGTACTTTACATAAAAGTATAGTCAAAGACTGTTTTAGAAACTAAAATCTTTGGGAAGTGCTCAAGGAAACCTTCATACATAGGAGGCCATGCGTCTAGGTTATAATAGATATCATATGGCCATAGAATTATCCTTGGTTGACCCAATAGACCCCAAAGAAAAACGAGAAAATTACTTTCATCTTCTTTCCAATGGTGAGTCTTCTCTTGACATATAACTATCTCCACTGTCTCCAAGTGAATATTATATTTTAAATCAACTCCAAGATCATATAGGTAGTGCCCGTAAATATACTCAGCAAGTGGATGCGCACAACCCTGTCTTATGATAACACAAGGTTGTATGTCATTAGACATCTTGTATGATAGTGACAAAACACCCTTCCAAAGTTGGGTTCACTTCACCCTATTTGATTCACCAAATATAACTACTAAATGTTGTACAGAATACAACACACTTTTTTATACTGTTTAAGGAGAACCTCCACAGCTAGAGACCACTGTTCTATTCTCTTATTATCCCCGCTCGACCCAGCAACACTCTTACGGCAACACTCTTATTACCTGAAAGGAATTATGAAGCAGAAAGGGTGAGCACAACTAGCCCAGTAAGGAATATCATGGCTAAAGATAATTAAATTATCAATAGCTTTCATCAATAATAAAACAAAGATTTAGAACATATGGTAGATGATAAAACTTTTTAATCATAGTTGCAGCGGAACGAGCAATCCATTAGAAGAGTCAAATAGACCATCAGATCTATTATCTTCTCTATGTTAAAAGTCCACCAATAATATTTTATTCCTGTAACATCAATCAACAATTCCTGTCCACAATCATATGAATAACTCATAATCATAATTGTGATTCTAAATTCCTTTTCACACCCAGGACGAAGATAATTTTCATCACCCATCTTCACCCAAAACATCAAAAATCATAGTTATACCAAATCCAATTCTTGTTCATAATCATGCTAATAAATTCATCTTTGCACTACGGCCAAAGATATTCATTAACAATTCATCTTTGCACTACAAGCCAAATACATACAACTATATTTTAGAAGAGTCAAGTAGAGTATGATATCTACTATCTTCTATAAATTAAAAGTGTATAACCAATATTTTATCGCTGAGACTTAGCTTAAATAATCCACATCATTGAATTATCCATGCACTAGGGCCAAGGATATTCGTTAGTATCACATCCATGAATTATCCATGCACTACGGCCAAACATATTCATTATTATCACATCCATGAATTAATATTTCATCGCTGAGACTCAGCTCAATAATTAATCTACATCATCGAATCATCCCTGCACTACAGGCCAAGGATATTCATTAGTATCACGACCACGAATTATCCATGCACTACGGGCCAATTATAATCATGTTTTCATCAACGGTCCTGATCATGCCATAAAACAATTTATCTTTGCACCCTTAGCCGAAGAGAATCCATAGCCATAATCATACCAAAAACTATCCATCAATGCACTACGGGCCAATGAGGACTTTTTCCACATCATTTGTAACATTACGGTCATGATTATACCGAATAATCCTCGTCATCATAATCATACCAAGTCCATCTATGCACTACTACCAAAAGATGACTTTCAACACAATATAAGCATGAGGATGATGACAATGATATAAGAATCAATCAAATGAGATAAATGATAAAAATTAAACATTTATAATACAATTTATCCAAATGCTCAATAATAACCAAATGTTATCAATCACTTAATAATCTCATAATCTAATATCATTAATATTATAACAATATTTTAATCATATCTTAAACTTATAAACAATTTATTTCAATTATTTACACTTTATCAAATAATGCATTTAATCATTCAAAAATGCCACACTCATAAGATTTCATAATCACTGATCAAACCCCTCATCAAAATCTGCATATACCCTATATAGGATTCTCAAGCCATAAAATCCTATTTTCTAATTTTATTACTTCACATAACATATTTAATTCATTTACTAATAACTAGTTCATTTTTATGAAAAATACCAAACCAGTCCCAAAAATATTTTTTTTCTGGGATTTAGCAGAATATAGTCCCATCTTGAACATATATTTTTCTCAGAATTTTTAAAATTCATTTACTATTTTTCATATGGCTAAAACTTTCTAATATTTAGACATTTATCATAAATTGTACTTTTGTCCAAAATTCCAAAATTTACAGGTATATACTCTCTTATATACATGTACTTCCAATAAAAATTTCACCAATTTTGGAGTTAACCACAAGGAGTTATAAGAGTTTACTTTTAAAATAGTCTTTTCCCATAAAATCCATAACTCTTAATCTATACATCCAAAAATCGCCATTTTTGGACACAATTTAGAAAACTCATTAAATTATCATTTTAAAAATTTCCAAAATTTTTGAGGGTCAGAAAAATTACGAATCTTCCCCTGGCAGAAACCCCTTTTTAATGAAAATACTATTCGCATGAATACGAAGGATCATTCACCATGCATGTGGTAATCCATATAGATAGGTTATTCCAACAGAATAATAAAGAATGGAATAATGTATGATTCACCATGCTTATGCGAAATCGCACCGACAAAAGTTATTCCCAATGTAATAATAAATAATGGAACCAGTCCTGTAAACGCATTTATGTGATATTCTCGACGAAATAATAAATAATGGAACCAGTCCCACAGAACGCAGAGATGTGATATTCTCGACGTAATAATAAATAATAGAACCAGTCCCAGATAAACGTTATTGATAGGATATTCCGCAGGATAATAAAGAACTAATATTAGAAGAATTTCACCATGTATGCGGTAGATTGCAAAAAACAAAGTTATTCCAACATAATAATAAAGAATGAAATAATGTAAGAATTTCACTAAGTATAGGGTAGTCCGCGATAAAGTTTATTCCAACAGTAATAATAAATAATAATAATATCCTTTACGAGTACGACAATTATATCCCTACTTTAAAAAAGAAAAGTATTCCGAATCGGGTAGGGCGTGAATATACTTGAAGAAAACTTGCAGCACTACGCTCATAGCTTTCTTAAACTCTAAAGAAATACACTCAAGATTATAGAAGAAGAACTCTCTCTATAGTTTCTCTCTAGAGTTTCAAAGAATTCGTAAGAAATAATGAAGGAATGAGCTTCTATTTATAGAAAAATGGATCGCATAAGAATTAACTCATGAACGGTCCAGATTGATTTACTTTAATCTGACTATCCATATTTTAAACAAAATCTTTTAAATAAAATATAATATAATCTATTTATAATCTAATAAAATGAATAACTTTATAAAAGATTTTACTATGCAAAAACTATATGTGCACTATGCAAACACTATGCATAATAAAATATAATATATTCTAATTATTGTCTAATAAAATGTATAACTTTATAAAAGTATTACTTTTTATATAAAAATTTTTTTACTATGCAAAACACTCGTGGAGAATAGAATATAATATATTCTATTTATAGAATAACTTTATAAAAATATTCTGTTTTATATAAAAAGCTTTTCTGTTTTATTATATTAATAATACCAATAAAACAAAACTGAGTGACTTATCACATAAGCATCAATAATCAATACCGTGCTATTTACCAAAATAGAAAAAAAAATTGAATATTTTTATCTCATAAAATTTGGGGTCTCACACTACGAATCAAAAAATAAATGCTCTAACTCTCTCTCTTTTAGAACTATGAAACTGATGAGAAAACAAAATACTAAATGACTAATAAATGCTTAATTAGTTTCTTGTGAATGAGTGAGTATGAAGGCTGCCCCCTCTTATCTATTTATAGGAGGGGTTGGTGCCCCTTCGAATGGGCACTTAGCCCTTGAAAAGGCATTGGATGCCACTAAAAAGGTATTATTTGTATCTTTTGGTCAAAACGGCGTAGTTTTGACCATTTACAGAATAGGCGCAACTATTTGGACCCTTAAAATGACGTAGTTTAAGCATTAGCAAGACCAAAACTACGTAGTTTTAGGCTTAGAAGAAAAGGCACGACAAAAACGACGTAGTTTTGGACCGCCCGTTCAGACTTATATCCTTTCAGTAGATACCGCTTCTTAAAACGACACAGTTTTGATAATATAATAAATACTGCTTTTCAAAACGACACAATTTTGATAATTCTCAAAATGACACAGTTTTGATAATAGAATTAAATAAATAAAATTTGTCTAAAAAGTTATATACAAGACCAAGACCCTCGACCCCGAGTTTGTTGTGCCGAGTCGACCTATCGATTGGCATAACATGACGCTTAAGACGCTGGGTTTGAACCAAGCCTTGGCTAGGTCCTCTCCCTTCCACAAAAATAGGGTGCCCCTTGGGGCCCAAACCCAAGAGCACTTTCCTTGTATATAAACATATAAAATATTTAATTCCTAAGCTATGTGGGACTTGGTTTTTTCCACATGTATTTATTACCTTTTATCATTTCCAAGTGTGATCTTTTGGGAGTTAATATCTCATTCATTACTCCATGGATTTGAGCTTTCAAATACTTAATTTAATCTACTCATGGAGTAGAACACATTAATAAATAGAATCATTAAAATTAATTAATGATACCCATATTAAATTAGGCTCAAATTCTAACAAAAACTTGGGTCTACTTCTTGATGGAGAAGTCAGAAGCGTTTGCCACGTTTAAGTTCTACAAAGCAAGAGTTTAAAAGGAAACCAGGACAATCATACGGAGTCTTCAAGGATAACAATGAGTATCAAGAGTTCTCAATAAGTGTCGCTATAGACTGAAGGATATCAACGAGATTTCAAAGTTTATTCATTTCAAGGTTCAATAAGGAATGAACACTGAGCAGTCACTAAGGACTAAGAACTCTTACTAGAATTTACAGTATTATACTGCTAATCCAATATAAATGAGTACAACAGGTGATCAGCCTAAGTACCCTACATTATGCATAATATTTAAACATGCTAGTATGTGTGGACGTCAGTTTCCCGACAATTGTATAATATCTCCTTCAATGAGGGTTGTTCATCTCAGTAGATTTATGAGAGTCCGCACCAAGTCAATTGGTTTGGATATGTGAGGGCCCCGAATCTGAGTCCTAAATCACCTCGGATCCGGTTCGATCATTCTATACAACTATTACTATTTGCGGAAGATATAAACATAAATTGTTTATACAATACATATACTCACTATTCCTCAAGGTCGAGTAACCTTAACTTAATACACATTTCATAAATATCTAACACATAACTTTATTATCAAACTACACTATTACATTTCTAATCACATACATAAACTAAAGCTGGAACTTTCTTTAATCTTTTCCTGTATCCGACGCGTTCATCTTAATCTGCAATGTTTTATCATGATATAGCAAGGGTGAGCATAAAAGTTGCCTAGCAAGTTTAAGTTCAACAATATAATGATATATCATGATTGAAATGATTTGAATAATTGGTCATATATAATTCAACAATATAATTGTGAACTAGCAGAACAAAATTTTGATCGAACAAGTATTTTACATGAACAATTATATCTCGAACCGGCGGGTAATGAAGGTGATCACCTTTCATCATACCGACTTATACATGCAATATGTACAGGGTACAATTATACATGGCAATCAACAATGATTAACCATAAGCATATCCAAATGAAATAACTCTTAGTAGAGTTAAGTAAAAATAAACTTACCTGAACCGTTGATTACTGCAATACAATTTATAACGCTTTATCCGAAGACCTAATATTAGTAATATAGATCTCCAATATTAGAATAATATCATCACAATATAATACTATTATATAAATAGATATACATAGAATAACCTAAACACATAACACATAATCCTATCAGTCTATAACACACATAAGACACTGTATCAAGTCAAACTATTTCAGTCTGACTTGAATCCGACAAAATTCTAATGTTCTGACGGTCTAATCGAACTTTTATCGAGTCTAAGTTCAATTAAACTCTGCCTTAACACTTAACCATTATCTCAGATAATTTTAATATTAGTCAAGATATTTTTCATAAGCTCGTAAATTTTTTTATTACCATTTATCATGAATTTTCAATCATTAAAACGTATTTAAATAAATTAAATACCACATAATTCCTTTATCATTAATATTTATTTATTATCAAATATTAATGAAATATATGTCATATTATTATAATATATTTATAATATATAATTAAGTATTTTTAATACCTTAAAATCATATTTATATGATTTTTAAACACTTAAATCCATTATCCGATAATTGGTATTAATATTAAAATATTAATATTTTCATGACAAAATATCAAAAGTTATATTTTATAACTCGAAAATATTTTTATAACACTTAAATCATTTTATATGATTTATAAAGCATTAATTCTATTTTTCTATAATTTATTTAATACATTTATTAAATAAAATAATTATCATTAATATTAATTAATTAATGAAATTTATCCTAAAATATTAAAAGTCATTGAAAATAACTTAAAATATTTTCTTATACCATAATATTATTTTTCATGATTTTTCATGAATTAAAATCATTTTAAATCATTTATTTAATATTATAATTAAATAAATAAATACCATTTATATTCCAAAAATATTAAATATTTAAGAAATATACTATAAATAATTAAAAACTATTTTTCAGAATTTAAAATAATTTTTTTGGAATTTATTATGTATTTTTAATAATTAAAACCATTTTTATCTATTTTAATTAATTTCGGAAAATAATAATAATAAATCGTCATAGTATTCCTATAGCGACAAAACCGTCATTATAGGTGTTCTTCAAATTGCTTTTGAGTCATTTAAAACTCATTGTCAAAGAGCAAGGTACTCACTTTGACCGATTCTTATTTCCAATCCATATATGTTCTGAGCTAACTAATGCTTATATATCATAGTACTAATGTAACATTACATGTTCCAACCACTAGATAGGTCATACAACATCGATCCGAGATCTAAGCTCGTAAATATCTCGATAACACTATTCTTCATTTCGGGTTTTTCGTAAAATGAAGAATGTACCAAGGGTACTAGTTTTCGATCCTTATAACCGGTATTCAGAATTGTTTTGGGTGAACTATTGGTTCCATAAGGTAGACCACATGTCGTGGTACAACGACATAAAATCGTAACATCATAACAACATTGAATCTAAGAGATTAAGGCCATTAACCTCGACATGCATAACTCACCGATGAAGATCCGGGTTTTCCGTAAAACCTTCATGAGGCAGTTTGGTCAACCTACTTTGACCGTGATTATATTTCATTCTAGTTGTGATCTAAGTGATCTATTAACATACATGTGTAGTTAATATACTCTTCTACAACCACAAACTAACAACACGACCAAAAGATCAAACGATCAGAAGATCGTAGGCTTCAAAAAGCTCATCATAAATTTCGGGAAACTTCGGGTAACCCGTAAATGTATTCCGTGAACGGTCAACCCACTTTGACCGATCATAACTTGGGTTCTAGGAACGATCAGACCATGTTTCAAGTTGCAGAATAAAGACCACATAACATACTACAAGTCTATAACATAAAACACATATAACACTTAATACACACAGATCTACAAGCCCTGAAATATGTCTTGCTATGCCTTGCTATTTGCTTGATATTTTGCCTGCTGCTTCAGGGCTTGTGGTCTTGATGTATTCTGAAGTCCTCTTGGGTGGATGGACATTGAGTTGTCTCTGGATAGTTCAGAATGGATCATCGATCTATTTATCCCTACCATCTTTGGTGTGTTGGGACTTGTTTCTGGATGGAAGTGTGGAGAGGAGTGTGGCTTTTCTCTCTGAGATTGACCGCACCACAGATGGTCGCCAGTACTTCTATTTAGGAGAAGCCTAGTTAATTCCATCTCTTATGGATTGGTGTTGCTCTTCAAGGTATGACCGCAGCTTAGATGGTCGTCGATTATCCTATTTGGGAGGAGTTTAGGTAATTCCATCCCTTTGGTCTGAAGCCAAATGAAATGTAGTGGATTGAAGGATAATCCCAGTACCAACTGACAAGGGTTTGTGTTTTAGTAGGGGGTGAGACCGCACCATGAATGGCTGCCTACGTACTCCTATTGAAGAGGAGATCAGGTCTACGTAGTTCAAACCTGGTGTAAGAGGTTCAACGCTGTATATGGTTGATATGGTGTAGGAATGTTTTTGGTTGTTTTTGTTTTTGTAAGAGTAGAAATGTTTTTGTTGTTTTTGTTTTATTGCGACTGGGCCATGTAACATGGTTGCCTACATACTCCTATTGAAGAGGAGATCAGGTCGACGTAGTTCGCCCCTTAGGGCGAGAAGAAAAGCGTAATCCCATATGCAGGTCAGAGTGCGGGGAGGAGAAAGTTTAATCCTATGTTGAGGATAAACTGCATGTATGAGAAGTTTGATCCCATGTATGGGTAGCCAAACTGCAAACGTAAGAGGTTCAATTCGCGGTGGGATGACCTAAGTTGTAGGAACGCAGAGGAGAAAGCCAGGCTGCTGGCTTGAAATGTATGTTTCCCTGAGGGGAAAAGTGTAGGAAAGTTGTAGGTGGTAAAGGGTTAAAGAACTGAATGACCGGTGACCTCGATGATTATGCACTGTGGTGTTTTGCGAATTACTTCAAACATAGTATCGTTTCACGACGTCTGAGTTGATGAGTTGTGGAAATTCATCGCCATCCATTTCTTGCAATTTGAGAGCGCCTCCTGTCAATACTTCTTTGACAACAAACGGGCCTTCCTGCTAGGGACCGAATTTTCCTTTAGCTTGATCTTGGTTGTCAAGAATTTTCTTCAAAACCAAGTCATGTTGTTTAAACCGCCAGAGTTGCCGGACTTTTTGTTGTAGAGGATTTGGCAATCCTTTGTTGATATAATCGACCATGGAAGATAGCCGCGGTTTCGCTTTTTTGTCTATTAGAGACAATTGGTGATACATGTCTTGTACCCATTGGTCTTCATCCACCGAAAGCGTCTGTCAACACCCCGAGGGATTCCATTTCAACTTCTATGGGGAGTACTGCTTCCATCCCATAGGTTAAAGCGTAGGGGTTGCCCGGTGGAAATACGATTGAGGTTCAGAGGGCTAACAGAGTCGAGGCAATAGGTCGTGCCAATCTTTGTGGTTGGCGTGACATCTTTTGCATAATCTTCTTGATGTTTTTGTTAGCCGCTTCAATAGCACCGCTCATCTTCTGATGATAGATGACGAGTTGAGATGTTTGATGTGGAATTCTTCGCATAATTCCTCCATCATTTTGTTGTTGAGGTTCTTGGCATTGTCTCGACACAATCACCTCCGGTTGTCCATATCGACAAATGACATTGTTTCGATGAAAACAATGATTACTTCTTTAGTAACCACGGGAAGGAGGTCGCTTTTACCCACTTGGTAAAGTAGTCGATCATGGTGAAGATAAATCGATGACCATTACTGGCTTTAGGCTCAATGGGCCCAATAACGTCCATTCCCCACATTGAGAAGGGCCAAGGTGAACTCATATTGTGAAGTTCCCGTAGAGGGGCGTGTATAGCATTCCCATGAATCTGGCACTGATAGCATCTCCTGACGTGGTCATTGCAGTAAGCTTTGAGAGAGAGCCAATAATGTCCCATCCTAAGGACTTTCTTGATAAGGAGGGGGCCACTCATATGGGGGCCACAGACTCCGCCATGGATTTCATCCATAAGCCTTTGGGCTTGATCTTTGTCTAAACATCTGAGGAGACCTAGTCCTGCATCTCTTTTGTAGAGCGCATCTCCACTCAGGTAGAACTTCATAGCAATTCGATGGATCCGCCATTTCACAGTTGGGCTCGCCTCAGCGGGTGTAGATCCATCTCGCAGATATTCCTTGATATGTTGATACCAAGGATGTTGGATGGGAGGTAGCTCATCCGATACTTCTCCAACGTAACTCCCATAGGCTGGGGTCTTGTGCAGGGAAATCATGACGCTCGACAAGTGTTCCTTGTCTGATATACGAATCAAGGAGGCCAAAGTTGCTAATGCGTCCGCGAAGTCATTCCTATTACGAGGAATGTGTAGAAAGGAGATTTCTTCGAACTCCAAAGCTATCTTCAAAACCTGTCGATGGTAAGGCAGCAAATGTAGTTTCTTGGTTTGATAGATTTCGGTGGATTGTCTGATTACCAGCTCTGAATCTCCAAGGACAGTTAACCATCTGATGCCCATTAAACGGGCAAGTTTTAGCCCCATGAGATAGCCTTCATACTCAGCCGTATTGTTGGTGCTGACAAACTGTAATTTGACTGAAGAACGGATACCGCTCCCCATACCGTATACTAGAATCGCTCCACTCCGTAACCTTCCATATTAATAGCCCATCAAAATACATCTTCCATGATTGGCGCGCGTATCGTCTCGATGGTGTTCTTTGTCTTGTCATTACTCCTTCATCGTGGAAATATGTTTCAAGGGTTTGAAATCCCCAAGGTGCGGTGGCTAGTTGATCCGCGATTCCTTGACCTTTGATGGACTTTTGAGTCACATATACGATGTCAAATTGTTGTAGGATCAACTGCCATCTGGACAGTCGGCAATTTAACATAGGTTTGTTGAACACGTACTTGAGAGGATCCACGCGGGATATGAGATGGGTTGTGTGACCATGGAGATAATGCTGTAACCTCATGGAAGCCCATGCTAAAGCACAACACATTTTTTCGATCAGAGTGTACTTGTGTTCACTACTGCTGAACCTTTTGTCTGTGGTAATAGATAGCTCATTTTTGGTCTCTATCGTTCTTCTGTCCCAGCATGCAGCCCATGGCATTGTCACTTATGGACAAGTACATAAACATGGGAACATCATCCCTGGGTGGCACCAAAACGGGAGCTTTGACTAGCTGTCTCTTGATTATAAGGAAGGCCTTCTGACACTCGTCATTCCATTTCATGGAGGAGTTCTTCCTTAATAGCTTGAAGATTGGCTCACAGGTTGCTGTGAGTTGGGAGATAAACCTGCTGATGAAGTTGATTCCTCCCAAAAATCCCCTTATTTCCTTCTTTGTCTGAGGAATGGGTATTTCGGTGATGGCTTAGATTTTGGCAGGATCCAGCTCAATTCCTTTGTGGCTGACTAGAAATCCTAGCAACTTGCCTAATTTAACGCCAAAGGCGCATTTAGCTGGATTCAACTTCAAGTTGTACTTACGCAACCTGTTGAACAACTTTCTGAGATGGTCTATATGGTCATCCTCCTTCTGGGACTTGACAATGATGTCATCCATGTAGATCTTGATCTCTTTGTGCATTAAGTCGTGGAAAAGAGCCATCATAGATCGTTGATAGGTGGCTCCAGCATTGATGAGGCCGAATGATAACCGTCTATAGCAAAATGTTCCCCAAGGAGTGATGAAAGCAGTCTTCTCACGATCTTCCTCGGCAACCATAATCTGATGATACCCCGCAAAATAATCAGCAAAGGAGTACATGTCATATTGTGCAGTATTGTCAATGAGAATGTGGATAAATGGCACGAGAAAGCTATCTTTTAAGCAAGCTTTGTTCAAGTCCCGGTAATCCACGCAAACTCGCACCTTCCCTCCAGGTTTAGGCACGGGCACAATGTTGGATATCCTCTCAGGATATGTAGACACCATTATGATGCCAGCTTAAAATTATTTCACAATTTCTTCTTTCACCTTTAAACTCCATTCAGGTTTCAATCGCCTGAGCTTTTGCTTGACTGGCTTAAATCCCTCTTTAATGGGAAGGCGATGAAGGAAAATGTCAGTGGAAAAACCCACCATGTCTTCATGAGACCACGCAAACACATCTTGGAATTGGGTTAATAGTGTAACCATGTCATTCCATTGGTTTGGGGTAAGGTCTAAACCAATCTGGATTAACTTAGGGCTTTCTAAGGTTCCGAGATTGAAAGAAGTGGTTTGATCAAGGTTGGGTTTGGGTTTTTCTTTGACCCATTCTTGAATTTTTGGAGGCACCTCAATGTCATCCTGTATATCCACCAAGGCTGAATTCATCTCTACATCAAAGGTACAATCCTTGTGGAAAAGAGGCACCAGACGTTAAAATGATGTGCACATCTAAATTCGAGTCCTCAAAACAAAATATGCTTTCACTTAGTATATATGAAATGTGTTGATCATACACAAGTTAGCATATATCGGCAAAACAAACCGCTAATATCGTATAGAAAAGTAAGCGATTATATATCTACAGGCGAAAAGAGTTTCTCGCCACTTTACCTCGACGACCAATGCAAGGAATGCTGCTTCCAATTGGCAAGAGCAAAATCCAGGTGGACCGCAGATGATGGAGGGATTGTCATCATCCTCCTCCTATCCCAAATGATGGCCATTACGCTCAGTGCAATCATCATCTGGGGTGTATTTGTTGGTATGCTCGTCATGAACGATGATGCGTATGCCTGGCATCATTCGGATGACGTTTTTCTTGATTCTTCGTTCATCTTCTTCCACTGCGGGATTTGGAACAAAGATTTCTTTTCCTTTCACCGGTACCGACTTGGGATATAACATAACCATTACATTGGCTGGCACCTTTACGGGAGGTTGTGCTGACTCAGAGTTTGAAGGCGAAGATGAATGCCACATGGTTGAACCTGAAGGAATCTGCTGATGTTTATGAGGATTCCCGTGACTAGAACTAGCAGAATAGCCTAGCCCAGCTGTTCCAGCTTGTCTAGTTAAGCGAATTGGGTACTTGATACCCTGGTAATCTTTACCTAACCCTTGTCCCGACTTATGACCCAATGACATCATTTCTTGAATGGCCGACATTACCTCGGCAGAAATCTTGGGTTTGGGCAGTGGTGCTCCAATAACATGGTATTGGATGTTGCTTATTTCAAAAGCATGAAAACTGACTGGTTCAACATCTGCATTGACATTGATGAACGGCATGTCTCTGTGCTGAGGAATCTCTGGTTCAGCGTTGACTGTGACCAGGCTATTGTTGATAAAGTATTTCAATTATTGGTGAAGAGTAGAGGGGACTGCCCCAGCCATATGAATCCATGGTTGTCCCAAGAGCAGGTTGTATCCCGAATCTATCTTGAGCATATGGAAAGATACGCAGAATGTGTGAGGACCAATTTCGATTGGCAGTTCAATTACTCCAACCGAATTTCGCCGGGTTCCATCAAAAGCTTTGATGATAGTATGGTTACTCCAAATTCGGTTGAGATTAATGTTCATCTTCACCAAGGTAGCATATGGGCAGATATTCAGAGAGGAGCCTCCATCTATTAAGACTCCCGCTACCATATATCCGGAGGACAAGACCGCAATGTGCAACGGCTTGCAATGACCGGTCCCTTCGGGTGGTATGTCATCATCAGTGAAGGATATCACATTGTTGTTGAAAATGTGATCAACCAGATGTTGAAACTTTTCCGTGTCCACTGATGTCGTTAAATAGGCTTCTTCTAAAACCTTTAGCAAGACCTTCCAGTGATTCTCGGAGGTTAGGACCAAGTCCAAAATTGATATTTGTTGTGGAGCTTCTTTCAAGCTTAAAACCATCGTAGCTTCGTTATGACCCATAGTGCAGAGGAATTTTTCAATCTTCTCCACGAGTATTTTCCCCTTTGATTTGGTGGTAGGCTTCATCACCCGTTGGGGGAAGATACAGTGAATTTTCCTTCGACACTGTAGCAGTTGTATGTGAGGTGGATCCTTCACCTTCTCCATAATTCCACGGAACTGTGCGTAAGCTAACAATAGGATATTGTGCTTTGCACGACAAGTTGATTGGCTCGGGAACGACCACTTTTAAAGGATTGTTGATTCCCTTGAGTTAAATTATTGGCGTTGCGAGTAATGTATTAATCCCATTAGTTTCAGTGGATATAACTGCTACCACACTTTTCCACTTAGTAGGGCCTGCATCCTCACTTGCACGTAACACAATATCGTCATCTGCTAGGCGCAGGACACCACTGTCGATTAGATTTTGAATAAGGTGGCGGAGTGCCCAACATTCTTCTGTGCTGTGACCACGAGACTGTGAGTGATATTAACATACTCCATCAGAGTTGTACCGTCCCGAACGGGGGTTGATTGGAGGTAGAAGGGAACTGATCCTTCCTTCATTGATTAACATATGAAGGATTTCCTCCATAGGTTGGCCCAGATAGGTGAATTCCCTTTTATTGGCGAAATCCCGACGGGCTTTGGCATTTGCTCTCTTTGTCACTTTGTCTTCCAGTATTTCATTTTCTGAAAGTGACAAGGGAATATTCATGATAAGAGGTAGGAGATTGGCATGCTCCTGGCTGATTAACTGACGAGTCACTTGATGCTGATATGTCACCAGTTCCACCAATTGTTCAATTTGTTTGCAGAGAGCTTTCATCCTTCGTTCCATTGTGAACTGGAACTTGGCATAATCCCATATGTTATCACCGTCTTTGATGGTCTGGGAGGAATCACAGCTAAAATTGGAACTCTGTCCATTGCTCCAATTAATCATGTTGACCTCTTTTTCTTTGTGTTGAGGAAGAGGGTTATCTTGAACATGAGGCTGATCGGGTTTGGTGACTACGATCTCCCCGTTGTCTATTAGGTCCTGGATCTTGTGTTTCAAGGCCCAACAATCTTGAGTATCATGTCCAGGTGCCCCGGCATGATAAGAACATTTCCTAGCAGTATTAAAACCTCGTCCATTAGGGCTAGTTGGTGGAAGAAGATGTGTAATTTTCTTCTGTGTTGTCAGAAGATTAAGAATGTTCTCGAGGGTATCCCCTAAGGGTGTAAACACTCAAGGGCGTTTGACTTCTCCACCTTTTGGTATTGGAGGGTTTGTGGACTTTGCTGGAAAGGGAGTGTAGTTTCTCCTTTGAATAGGCATGTTTTGATTGCCTTTTTGCCTAGTAGTATCGAAAACATCTTCTTCTTTCTTTTTATGGATTCCTCCGGTTTGTTCCCATAATTTTCAAATTGGATGTGATCCGCAACAGCTTTGAGTGCATCTAGGTCTTGAATCTTTCCTGACTTCAATCCCATCTCAGCCATCTCCCCATGTTTGACCATTTCAGAAAATGGTTTGCCGATGCCGGCTAAAACTCTCTCATAGAAGGGAGCTTCTTGTATGTCTATGAAAGTCATGACCATTTCGATTCACATATGGCAGACTAACTTGGGCAGCCAGGCGTCTCCACCTTTGGGCATACTCTCTGAAAGACTCGTTAGACTGTTTCTTGATCTTGGTAATTTGATATCGATCAAGAGCCATCTGAGTTTGAAAGCTGTATTGAGTGAGGAAAGCATGTGCTAGCTCTTTCCAGCTATGTATTTTGGAGTTGTCTAATCTTGTGTACCACGAATGGGCTTCTCCAGTTAGACTTTTTTGGAACAATTGCATCCTGAGCTTTTTATCCTCTGTATAAGATCCAAGTTCTCCAATAAACACTTTTAAATGTGTGTAAGGATCTCCTAACTCGTCATATTTTTCAAAGTCAGGAGTTTTAAATTTTTCTGGATAATGAACACCAGGGAAAATACACAGATCTGCATATGAAACACTTCCGTGTGTTCCAATTCCTTTGATAGCGCGAAGGGTCTCTTCCATTTGGAGGACTTTCTTTTTGATGTCACCAGTGTTTGGATCTGCAGTGGGATGGGCAGAATCAAGAGTTTTGTTGGTCGTATCCAACTGTGGTTTAGGTATGGTAATGACCTGGATTCCTCCTTGTGTGGAGGATTCAGTATGTACGGGTATTTTCTGACCCTGTGTAGACTGATGTAATTCTTTGAGTAGAACAGCCAAATCTATAATCTGTTTGCTTAATCCGTCGGATGACGACATGATATAGTCTTTGTGAGAAACTGGATTAAGTTTGGTCTGGTCGGATGACGACATGATTGACTGTAGGCCTATTTCCTTTTTGGACTTTGACTGGGTAGTAGGTCTGATTGATTCCCTGCGAAAGACTTGCATAGTTTAGTCTCTAGGGAATGTATGTAATAACATGCTATGTGATGTGTCCATTTTAGGAATTTTTATCCTGCACAACGGGTGTCAGCTGTTTATAGCATGTTAATATGTATGTGTATGCATTTCTTCATATTTCTCATTACATGGAGATAGATATGGAATGTAAGTACAAGTAATTTGAAATGAGAGCATGAAGAGACTTTCCTCCGTTTTGGGTTTATCAGAGGCTGACCTATCTTAGGTTAATCTCGCGGCTTTTTGGCATGAAGGTTCCCAAATCATCGCAATCTACTTGACGGGAAGTTAATCCGGTCTTTCAACTGGAGCGAATTGGGTTGTGCCTTTCCTGAGCCTCGAAGAATTAGTCTTCTCACGAGTCCAGTAATAAAACACCGATGGGATAGCCTCCTGGTGGAGGGACCACACAACATACATTCACATACATCGCGTCTCACCGTATAAAAATGATGACATGTGCGAAACACTAATATCACAAGCAGATAAGATGCGAAGCACTAATATCACAAGCAGTTATGGTGCGAAGCACTAGCATCACAAGCAGTTATGGTGCGAAGCACTAAGTGCAATAAGGAAATGCATTCGTACACATTTATCAAAATGTAAATGCAACATCCACACACAAGCAGATAATCAGTTTTGAAAAGATTGGAATAGCAGCTTAAGTCCTCTTATTGGAGTCCCCAGCAGAGTCGCCACCTGTCGACGTCGGGATTTTTGGGTGTCCCTTTCTGTTACTTGTTCTTTGGTGTTCTCATTTTAGGTGAGATTTGTTTAAAAAAACAAGTGAAAAGGTCCGATACATGTATAATGTCGACGATGGACCGATAAGAGTCGCCATTGGTTTTTAAATGGTTGTACCAACACAATAGAAAAAGGTTTCACATCGACCCGATGATGTGACATCGCTAAACGAATTCGGTGAAACCGAGATTCGTTAGGGTCCGAGAACTTGGTTATGCGGGGAAGGTGTTAGCACTTCGACATCCGTGTTACCACTAAGTGACCGCCTCTTTTCAAGAAACTATTATCTGAATGTGTGTGTGTGGGTCAATGTGCTGTTATTTGGAAGTAGTGTGAGGCCTCGTTCGCACCTATATACATAGGGTTTGAATTTATGTAGAAAATTCAGTTTTTAGCAAGATATAGCAATGGCGTTTTATAAAAAGGTTTTTCAAACCCTGATGCTCAATAGTAATTGAGACCTTTTACACTCCCATTTTATTAAGTGTGCGGCTTGGTTGATTTTATTTTACGAATGCGAGGCATTCGTATGAAAATAATGTACAAAATAATGCCGACTTCCTCGTGGGTATGGAAACCATCTGAGGAAATTCGATACATCATGAGAATAATTTACAAGTCGCTACATACTGAAAAATGTTCATCACGAGAACCGAATCTAGATTCAATGGGATGAATCTGTGATCACATGATTCCTAGGCTCACAAAATACTGCAGTTTATATGAAAGCGAAGACGCAGTATATATATAAAAGCTATAAATATATATATACGATGTGGATCACCAACCACGAAGCACCTCCATGGGGATCGAAATGTAAATAAAGTCATTAAAAAGTTATCAACCGCCACGGAGGAAACTCCAAAGGGACGAAATGTAAATAAAGTCAGAATACGGCCAACCGCCACGAAGGAAACTCCAAAGTGATGTAAATGTAAATAAAGTCAGAATGCGGTCAACTACCACGCAAGTAAACTCCAGCGAGATTTAAATGTAAAGAAAGCTATAAAGCGATCAACCACCACGAAGTAAACTCTGTGTGGGACAATATATATATATATATATATATATATATATATATATATATATATATATATATATATATATAAAAAAAGCAATAAACGCATCAATGTGAAATCTGTGCTCATCGAATGTAGTTCACCCACGATTCATATATATATATATATATATATATATATATATATATATATATATATATATATATATATATATATATAAAAAGCGAATAAACGCATCAATATAAAATCTAGGCTCATCGAATGTAGTCCCACACGCTTTATATATATATATATATATAAGCGAGTAAACGCATAGGATGTAAAATCCGTGCTCATCGAATAGATTCCACAACAGCTCATATATATAAGCGAGTAAACGCACTTGCATCGAGTAAACGCACTGCATCAAGTTCAGGCTCATCGAACAAAGTTCGACACACAGTTAATATATATACATGTAAATATATATATATATATATATATATATATATATTATAGCAAATAAACGCTTCAGACCGAAGTCTAGGCTCAATCGAGGCATAACTCGATAATGTTAGTCAATATATATAGACTGAAATGAAACCACGGACTGAAGTCCGGGCAAAAGCAAGCAACATGACTCTCAACGTGTAGAAGGGTGTGTGCAAAGATGAAGAGAAAGACTCTAAAGTGTGTGAGAAGGCTTACAACTGACTGATAAAGAAGGCTTCTATATCTTTAGAGTGGGTAAACACTGACTTTTGTAGGAACAAAAGGGCTATATATGAGCTCACATGTGTTTAAAAGTGGAAAGTACACTGCATGGGGTGAGTGCAGAGCAAATTGGGCAGGGCTTCTTCGCCTTTTTCTCTTGCAAAATGGGCTGCCCAAGCCCTCTATTTATAGGCATTTTAGCCGTAGGTGTACCAGAGGCAACCCTAGTGGGCCCGGGTTTGTCGGGTTGGGTCGTCTGAAAGTATGTGCACTCAGGCACTGTAATGTCCACTCGAACTTTCATAAGTGCAATTCGGGCATCCGTTTGAGGTATACATGACCTATTTCAAACCGCCGTTGTCGAGAGTTGTACGTTGGCATGGGATTAGAGTTTGTACGAAGTCATTAAAGATGGGACGATGCCCTCCGGTCTTCAAGCTTCAACTTTCATCCGTTACCCCGCACAATAGTCACTCGGGATTGGTTAGTCTTGTGGGACCTCATTGGGTAGAGACGAGACGTGGCATCGTGTTTGACGAGATGACGATGTTGCCCCTCACCGGTGTTATCGCCGAATTGGGCTGATAAAGCAGACGTTGCTCAGACTTCATTGAGATTGGACTGCTGCAATTGTTGAAGGTCCTCATTGTCATCTTTGAGGTGTGCATGTCTTCCCGATGTTATTGCTGGGTTGGTGCAGTGTATCTCGTTGTGAGCTTTAGAGATTGAAGTCGGTCAGATTTTGAACAAGCATTTCCGGTGTTATCGCCGAAACTGCATTCCTTGGGGTTATCACCAAGGTTGGTGGCTATTCCCATGGTTGGGACTGAGACTGGATACCTCGGGGTTATCTTCGAGATTAATCGGTCTTCTCTGGTGTGTGTTCCGGTGTTGTATCTGCATGCCTCGGGGTTACATTCGAGGTTGGATTTGTTACTCCCAGATTGCGATCCGAGGTTGATGCTGAACTTCCTATAGTATCTAGCATGGATTTGGATCGTCTTTCAGGGTTCTCTCTTAAAAGACGAATCTGTCCTCCTGCAATGCTAGTAACAGTAGTACAGAAAATTTCGAGTGTCTACACTAAACACCCCTAACATGATCCTAACAATTCCAATCACATAAACAATCAAATTTAAGAATCAAATTCAAGATTTATACCATTTTTCCAAAGTTTAACATATTTAGCAATTCTCTTCACTACGGATTCGTTACTTGACCAAATTACTCCATTTAACTTTTGTTGATTTTGTATTCAACCAAATTAACAATGTCTAGCATCAATTAACATATTCTATCTTGCTTCAACCATAAATTTTCCAATTCAAAACAAGTATTTTAGCACTTTTCTAAGAACTTGAAACTTGAATGTAAGAACAAATAAATGGGCATTACATTTATGAAGTTGAAATGCTAACTCTAGCTTCAATCTGCAGATTACTCAACAACACTCACACCCACAATTTCTGAATTTCATAGAGTAATCAACAAGAAGTTTGAGAATGAGAATAGCTTCATTTATAGGGAAACTTGTTGAACAAAATTGGGGCTTTGCTCAATGGAATGAAGAAGAAACTAATGGTTCATGGGAAGTTGGTTGAAAATTAAATCCTACTCACTATTCAGCCCACTCTCATCTTCGTCATTTGGAAGTTATGGATTTTGGAGAAGAAGAAGCAAGTTAGCTAGCTAACCTTTTTTTGTTTCACGTGATGAAGGGATGATTCTCAATTTGGGACACTACCCTTTAAACTCAGCATTTAATACTACTACTAGCATACATGGGTTTATTTGATATTTGTCCACAAATGAGCATACATATACACTCACTCATACATTACACACATAGAATTATATAATCCATGTACATTAGTTTATTTCAAATAATATATACATTAGACTAGAATATAATTTAGTGGTCTACCAATATTACTTTCCATAAAACTCATTATTCCAATTCTACATAAATATTAAAATAATCATTTATTAGTAAATATTCATTTATTCAAATTTAATTTCTCTAATATGTTTAAAATACACATTTAATTACTCCCACACACATTATGATGATGTCACATAAGACTCTTCTACACAACTTAGTAAATTACATAAGTTAAGCTTACTTTTATCATATAGTTTTATATAATAATTATTCACATTCCAATGTTACACCTCATTTTATATTGAATGAAGAAACCTTATTATATATGATTACACCTTACATGCTATTGCTCACGATAATTAAAGAATAATAATAGAAATTAGTCAACCACATTATGTCATTATTTATTTATTACTAGTACTAATTAATTTCATCCATTTCATCATTAATTTAGTTAGTAACTTTCTCACCTCACCACTTTGTCACACTAGGCATAATTTCACAAGCTTAAACTAAGCTTCTCATCAGTTCTATCACATTACTCAATTATCACTTGCTTATTCAATTAAATTAGTTACCACAACTCATGCCAACACTATATATATTTATATTCAAATAAATATTCAAAAAATCTTTATTCTCAATATTAATATAATTTATTTTAAAATTCATGGGTATTACAGGGTTGATGTGACAACTCCTTTTTGACTTACCTGACACAACAGTCTGCTTTATCACCTAACAGTTCTGAAACGTCACTTTCAACATACTAGTAGGTAGTCACCCTTTTCTTTTGTTTCCTTGATTTACAACAAGGATGTTTGGAGAGTATATCGGAACCCTCAATTCACTACGTTTGAATTCCAGTCTTCTTTGTTTAGACATTCTCACTCATCAGACAAATGCCCTCTACGATTCGGATGTTGACCTTTATGAACTCTAAGATTACTTGGTCATAGCTTGTTTGTGGAAATCGTAGGGTGACTTGACCTTGACATCTCTTATGATTTTGAGAGTGCTCAACGTTGTACCATCTTGTACTTTGCTCTTGCAGTTTGTTCTACGATCATGTGACGCCCCCAAAATTAGGTATACATCACCCATTCTGAGTCGCCAGATACATGGTACAAAATTTAAATACAACTTAATTTATACAACTGTTGAGCTGTCTTATAGAATACGACCACAGTTAACTGTGAGTTTTAATACAAATGTATGGAACTCTCATGGTGCCTCGACCACAACCTTACAATGGTACTTTACATAAAAGTATAGTCAAATACTGTTTTAGAAACTAAAATCTTTGGGAAGTGCTCAAGGAAACCTTCGTACATGGGAGGCCATGCGTCTAGGTTATAATAGATATCATATGGCCACAGAATTATCCTTGGTTGACCCAATAGACCCCAAAGAAAAACAAGAAGATTACTATCATCTTCTTTCCAATGGTGAGTTTTCTCTTGACATATAACTATCTCCACTGTCTCCAAGTGAATATTATATTTTAAATCAACTCCAAGATCATATAGGTAGTGCCCATAAATATACTCAGCAAGTGGATTCGTACAACCCTGTCTTATGATAACACGAGGTTGTATGTCATTAGACATCTTGTATGATAGTGATAAAACACCCTTCCAAAGTTGGGTTCACCTCACCCTATTTGATTCACCAAATATAACTACTAAATGTTGTATAGAATACAACACACATTTCTATACTATTTAAGGAGAACCTCCACAGCTACAGACCACTGTTCTATTCCCCTATTATCCTCGCTCGACCCGGCAACACTCTTACGGAAACACTCTTATTACCTGAAAGGAATTGTGAAGTAGAAAGGATGAGCACAACTAGCCCAATAAGGAATATCATGACTAAAGGTAATTAAATTATCAATAGCTTTCATCAATAATAAATCAGAGATTTAGAACATATGGTAGATGATAAAACTTTTCAACCATAGTTGCAACGGAACGAGCAATCCATTAGAAGAGTCAAATAGACCATAATGTCTATTATCTTTTCTATGTTAAAAGTCCACCAATAATGTTTTATCCATGTAAAATAAATCAATAGTTCCTGTCCACAATCATATGAATAACTCATAATCATAATTGTGGTTCTAAATTCCTCTTCGCAACTAGGATGAAGATAATTCTCATCACCTATCTTCACCTGAAACATCAAAAATCATGGTTATACCAAATCAGAATTCCTGCTCATAATCATACTAATAAATTCATCTTTGCACCACGACCAAAGATATTCATTAACAATTCATCTTTTGCCTATATGCCAAAGACATACAACCGTATTTTAGAAGAGTCAAGTAGAACATGATATCTACTATCTTCTACGCATTTAAAAGTGTAAAATAAATATTTTATCATTTGAGACTCAACAATAAAAATAATCCACATCATCGAATCACCCTCACACTACTACCAAAGATATTCGTTAATATCACATCCATGAATTTATATTTCATCACTGAGACTAGCTCGATAATCAATCCATATCACTGAATTATCCATGCACTACGGCCAAAGATATTCATTATTATCACATCCATGAATTAATATTTCATCGCGAGACTCAAATTTCAATAATTAATCCACATCATCGAATCATCCCCGCACTACTGGTGCCAAGGATATTAATTAAGTATCACGACCACGAATTATCCATGCACTACGGCCAAAGATAATCTTGTTTTCATCAACGGTCCGATCATGCCATAAAACAATTCATCTTTTTGCACCTTGTCAAGAGAATCCATAGCCATAATCATACCAAAACCGTCCCATCAATGCATTCACGGGCCAACGAGGACTTTTTCCACATTATTTGTAATATTACTACATGATTATACCGAATAATCCTCGGTCATAATCATACCAAGTCCATCTATGCACTACTGTGCCACGGATGACTTTCAACACAATATAAGCACGAGGATGATGACAATGATATAAGAATCAATCAAATGAGATAAAGGATAAATATTAAACATTTATAATACAATTTATCCATCGCTCAATAATAACCAAATGTTATCAATCACTTAATAATCTCATAATCTAATATCATTAATATTATAACAATATTTTAATCATTTCTTAAACTTATAAAAATTTATTTCATTTGTTTACACTTTATTAAATATTGCATTTAATCACTCAAAATGCCATACTCATAAGATTTCATAATCAATGATCAAATCCTCATCAAAATCAGCATATACCCTATATAGGATTCTCAAGCCATAAAATCCTATTTTCCAATTTTAATACTTCACATAACATATTTAATTCATTTACTCATAACTAGTTCATTTTTATGAAAAATACCAAATCAAATCCCAAAATATTTCTTTTACGAGATTTAGCGAATATAGTCCCATCTTGAACATATATTTTTCTCAGAATTTTTAAAATTCATTTACTATTTTTCATATGGCTAAAACTTCCGAATATTTAGACATTTATCATAAATTATACTTTTGTCCAAAAATTCCGAAATTTACAGGGTATACTCCTGTTATATACATGTACTCCCAATAAAAATTTCACCAAGTATTAGAAGAATTTCACTATGTATGCGGTACTTCGCATAAACATGTTATTCCTACATAATAATAAAGAATGGAATAACAGAAGAATTTTACCAAGTATAGGGTAGTCCGCGTATACAGGTTATTCCAACAGAATAATAAATAATAATAATATCCTTTACGAGTATGACAATTATATCCCTTACCTTAAAAAGAAAAGTATTCCGACTGGTAGGGTGGGAATATACTTGAAGAAAACTTGCACTACGCTCAAAGCTTTCTTAAATTCTAAAGAAATACACTCAAGATTATAGAAGAAGAACTCTCTCTATAGTTTCTGTCTCTAGAGTTTCAGTGAATTCGTAAGAAATAATGAAGGAATGAGCTTCTATTTATAGAAAAATGGGCTGCATAGTAAGTAACTCATGAACGGTCCAGATTGATTTACTTTAATCTGACGGTCCATATTTAAGGCAAAATCTTTTAAATAAAATATAATATATTTTATTTATAATCTAATAAAACGAATAACTTTATAAAAGATTTTACTATGCAAACACTATACATGCACTATCCATAATAAAATATAATATATTCTTATTATTGTCTAATAAAACAGATAACTTTATAAAAGTATTCTATTTTATATAAAAAGATTTTACTATGCAAAACACTATGCACAATAGAATATAATATATTCTATTTATAGAATAACTTTATAAAAGTATTCTGTTTTATATAAAAAGCTTTTCTGTTTTATTACATTAATAATACCAATAAAACAAAACTGAGTGACTTATCACATAAGCATCAATAATCAATACCGTTCTATTTACCAAAATAGAAAAAAAATTTGAAAACTTTTATTTCATAAAATTCGGAGTCTCACAGATCATGCTTGTTTTGCCTTGCTTTAAGAACTAACAAGTTGATTGACTGCTTTGACACTTTGGTTTGTATATCCCTTTTGATTAGTCATGTTCAGCTTCCTTAACTTTCAGCCTTGTGATCTCTTGATCATGCTTTATGGTGAGGTTGAGCATTGACATTTTCCTAGTTTGTCCTCTGCTTACTATGTGGTAGATTTACCATTATCTTTGTAGTTTCTTTATCAGACTCTTTTGCTATTTGGTAAGTACTACGATCGTTATCTTAATACTACGATCATTTTCTTCCGATGAGACTCTTTTTGAATAGCTTTTCACTTCTCTATTAGCCTTGTTGTAGAGTTGGTGCTTTGATCTTTTGTTTACTTTAAAGCCATTCAGAGAATACTTTCTGATATTCTTCAAGTAGATTGCATTCTGAAACTTGATTACACTTGTCAAAGGATGAGATCTATGTATGCATTTCAGGATTGTTCATCTGTTGAGAATCGTAAAGTGCTCTACAATTTTACTTTAGTATTGCGAGCACTTGACTGACTACGTTTTTAATTAATGATGATTTGTAGACTCCACGATTTTGAGCGAAGCCTGTGATTCTTCACTTGTCTCGACAGACACTCGACAGACCGTTTCTACGATCTCGAGAGTGACTTTCTTGACAGATTGTGATTCTTCCTTGGCTTCAGTAATCTATTGACTGGCTAATGATTCTGACTTGTGAACTCTACGATTTTGAGTGAGGATTACGATTCTTATTTTACTTTCTTGGCAGACTATAGTGACTGATGTAGTGCTCTTCGATCAGACATGCCTATCTATTGCACTTTATAAGATCAAAAGACATTCGGTAGACTATCTTTACGATCTCGAGAGTGACTTTCTTTGACAGACTGTGATTCCTCTTTGGCTTCAGCAATCTCTTGGCTGGCTCGTCAAACTATGATTCTAACTTGTGAACTCTATAATTTCGAGTGAGGATTACGATTCTTGTTTTACTTTCTTGGCAGACTATAGTGACTGATGTAGTGCTCTTTGATCAGAGATGCCTATCTATTACACTTTATAAGATCAACCTAACAAGTTTGATCTTTATATGCATAGTCCTTGTGCATCATGATCTTTTGAAGGACTTTTAAAAAACTATTCATTCATATTAGATCAACCTAACATATTTGATCATTTCAATCTAAGTCCTTGTCCATATTGTCTATCATTTATTAAGAACTTTACAACTTTTATCAATCCAGACATATTTGCATATTCATTCATTAACTTCATCATCTTCATCATCAAATTATATAAATAAGGAATAACACTCTCAAGCATATTCCTGACAATAATGTATTTTATTTGATAATAATGTCTTTATAACTAAGAAAAGCCTAAAGCTGCTATATGGAGGGATAAAGTGATCTACCATTATGATCGCTTGAAAGAATTATTTGCTAAAGATAGGACAACAAGGGAAGGTTCAGTAACTGCAAAAGAGAAACGAAAAAAATGGGAGGACATGGCTGAACAAGAATCTAAAATTGTTGGAATTGATGGTGCAATATTCCGAATTGAAGTAATTTTAGAAAGTTTCAATTTGGATGATATTGGCGACTTTATGTCAACCCCTTCTCAAGCCTCTTCCCAAGAACATTCTCAAGTACCGATAGAAAGTGTACGTTGTAAGACCCCAACTTTTTATAAATAAAATCGAATTTCCTCTAATTATTATTCTGAATAATAAGGTGTTAATTTGATATAATGCTTTGGTTATGGGTAAAATGTGCAAAGTTTGCAAAATAAGCAAGTGGTTATAAAATATTCATTGTTGTTGGGGAATATTCGTTTGGTCATGGAATATTCGTACGATGGCGCAATTGTAAGACCCCAGCTTTTATAAATAAAGATGAATTTTTTTATAAATATTATTTTTTGAATATTATGGAATAAATTTGATATAATGTTATAGTTGTGGGTAATATTTATAAATTTTGCAAAGTAAGCAAGTTTTTATAAAATATTCATTTGGTCTCAGAATATTCTTTTTGTCGGGGAATATTCGCATGCACGATTTCTCAATCATTAGTGGACCCTATAACGGAAGTATTGTCGTAGTTAGAAAACGACAAAATTATTTTCTATAAAAAAATAACGACAAAGGTGTTACCACTAAAAAGCCGTTGAACTACCCTAGTAGTAAAAATACGATGTCTGGCGTAGTTGTATAGTAGCACACGATATTGATTATTGATGCTTACGTGAGAAGTCACTCAATTTATGCTCAATTATTGCTACAATAATTCTTTGCATCATATCTCTTATATTATTGATTCAATTATTGTCACAATTATCATCTCATATAATATGTTATAGTATTAAATTATTAATTGAGACGACAAGTTATAAATGATTAATAATTGTTGAAAGATTAAATAGTATTGATTAAAAATAAAATGATTTGTGGTAATATTTATTCAATTCTTGATGTATATAAAGAGTCTCATTATGAGACGTTTGTGGTAAGTTTGATTATTTTATGGGGGCCCATATGTCATCATCTAAGAGTCCCTTCACAATAGTAATTACCTTTGTGAATAGTAATTACCTTTGTGAATAGTAATTACCTTCGTCGATAGTATTTACCTTCACAATAGTAATTACCTTTGTGAATAGTAATTACCTTTGTGAATAGTAATTACCTTCGTCAATAGTATTTACCTTCGTCAATAGTATTTACCTTCGTCAATAGTAATTACCTTTGTGAATAGTAATTACCTTTGTGAATAGTAATTACCTTCGTCAATAGTAATTACCCCTTCGCAAATAGTAGTTGTCCCTTCAATATTACCAAGAGTTAATCGCCTCTTCTTGTTCCAAGGGTTAATTACCCTTCATGAAATAGTAGTTGTCTCTTTAATATTACCAAGAGTCATTTTGACCCTTCGTTAAGACCAAGAGCCACCCTCGGTTTTCTATAAATAGAAAGCTCATTCCTTCATTATTTCTTACGAATTCACCAAACTCTAGAGAGAAAACTATAGAGAGAAAGAAGAAAAAGTATTTTGCTACTTCACTTTTCCAATATTCACTCTTCTAAGGTAGGGAATATTATTTGTTGTACTTTCGTAAGGGTGTTATTTTTTTTTATTCATGAAGAGAACTTACATTATTCCATTCTTATTATTCTCATGGAATAACTTTTGTAAAAAGTGGCATACCCTATACATGACTTTGTATATGCGAATACCCTATACTTGGTGAAATCCTTATATTATTCCATTCTTATTATTCTCGCTGAATAACTCAGTAAAAGTGGCATACCCTATACATGACCTCGTGTATGCTTAATACCCTATACTTGGTTAAATCCTTATATTATTCCATTCTTATTTATTCTGTTGAATAACTCAGTATATCTGCAGAATCCCCTATACTTGGTGACATTCTTCTATTATTTTATTATTCCGTTGAACATCCTGCTTTGTGCTTTACGCCGCACTGTTTCCGCTCTTTATTATTCTGCCTTTATTATTCTATTGGATATCCTGCTCATGTGTTTTACAATCAACTCGGTTCCGCTTTTTATTATTCTCTTTTTATTATTCTATCGAATATCCTTGTCATGTGTTTTACACCGGACCGGTTCCGCTTTTTATTATTCTCAGTATTTATTATTCTCATTGGAATAACTTTTGCCTATGCGCGGTACCGCATGCATGGTGATTTCTTTTGTTATTTCATTCGCTATTATACTCAAATTGGTTAAATTTTGACTTATACTCCATGAATTTAGTGGAATATCCTTGATATTTGCGCTTCATCCAAGATTTTTAATGAAAATATTTTTCCGAGCATTCTTGAATTTTACTCTACAAAGCGAAGATCATGTTGACAAATTGGACGTTATTAGTTCTGAATAAATTAATTCGTGAACTTGTTTTATTGAATTATTATGTCATTGTCATCATCCTCATGTTATATTATGTTATCTTTGGCTTACGTGCATAGATGAACTTAGTATGATTATGACCAGGGATCATTCGGTATAATCATGGCTTGATATAAATGATGTGACAAAAGTCCTCGTTGGTCTGCAGAATGCGAATGATGGATAGTTTTTGGTATGATTATGACTAGGGGTGATTCGGTATAGTCATGACCATTGATAATTTGATGAAAATCCTTAACCGTGGTACATGGATGATTAGATATTGTGGTTTATTCATTAAACTGAGTCTTAGTGATAAAAATTGATGAAAACCTTTTAAAACCTAAAAGATAGTAGACTTTATTTTCTACTTGACTCTTTTAATGGATTGCGATATTCACCGCAGCTTAAACCGGTTGTCTATTGTATTTTATCGGTTTAACATTGTTGAAGACTATTGATAATTTATTCGGAATTATCTTAGTTATAATATTTTTTACTGGGCTAGTGGGGCTCACCCTTTCTTCACCGTTTCTCTCTTGGAAATGAGAATATAGCTGGGACGAGTCGGGAAAAGAGTGATGGTCCCAAAGATAGCATTAGTAGTCCTCACTATTCTCATTAAATAGTGTGACAATAAATGTAATGAGGACTCCTTGAGTATGGATATTGTCTAAATGATAATATTCCTATTAGAACTCTCAGTTTATGTATTGTCGTATGTTACACGACAGATGTATAATTAAGTTTGTATTTGAATTTATGTACCATGTAAGTGGCGACCCAAGATGGGTGACATATACCTAATTTTGGGGGCGTCACAGCAATTATTTGTGGGCCCCATAACAGAAAACTGTCGGATGAAGAAAACGACAAGTATGAATAATGGTGTAGTTGTTACCGTTAGCACTGTTGGAATACCTGACATTTAAAATACAGTAATACGCGTGGTTACACAGTAACACACAGTATTTTTGAATTATTGATTCTTACGTAAGAAGGCACTACTCAATAATTGTTACAGTAATTATTGTTTAATATTTTATTTTATTGATTCAATAATTGCTACGTTGATATTTTATATTATTGTTGATTCAATAATTGTCAATGCACAGTATTTCCCATTATCAGATCAATAATTCATATTATTTGAATAATATTATTAGATAGCATTATTGGCAATGTCTAAGGAAGTTCTGTCTAGGAAAGGGGTTTGTGTTAGGTTTGTAATATTCATGGGCGCAATCAAATTGCATAAAAATGCGGAAGCGTGTAAAAATCAGAGTTTAAAAATTTACAAACCATATACCCGGATCATCCTTTATACACAATTATTAATTAAACGAAAAGATAAAGAATAAAATCATACCCTTGAAGATCGAGCTTCCTCAGGTACAAGTTCACCTCCAAATCCTTTCGCGTTCAACTTGAATCCACCGGGTTTGGTTCCTTCCTTTGATCAACATTAGCCACCCAAGCGTTTGGCCTCTAGAGGTGATCCACCAAGGAAGAAGAAAATTCAAGAAGATGGGTGTTTATGGCTCAAACCCTAGTTTTCCTATCTCTATAGAAAAAGGGTACTCTCCAACAAATTGGAATTATTACGTTGTAAAAGTCAACAACCCATTCACCCATAATAAGACTCCTCTTATTTATAGATATGGCAACCCACCTTAACAATTAAGGAATTGGGTTTTATTTAATTAATTAAATTCTTTTAATTAATTAAGCTCCCTAATCTTATTAGGGATAATTAATTGAACTCCTTTAACTAATTTTTCTTCCTAATCCAATTAGGAATAAATGAGAGTACTTATATTAAATTAATTCCTAAACTCTTTTAGAAATTAAAATAATAATAATTGTAATAATATTAATAAGACTCCTCTTATTAATTTATATTTAATATTTCTAAAATATTAAATAATAAATATTAAGCTATTTAATTTATTCTATCACCATAGATTAAATTAAATATACTTAACATATTATTACGATTATGCCATTAACTTCTTAAATAATTATTCTTCCTTTTATGGTGTGACCCTTTAGGTTCTCCATATTAAACCTATTGTGAATAAATCAATTAGAACAATTCTAATCTTATTTAAATAAATAAATTAAATAATTAATTTATTTAAATAAATAATATTTATTCTACAATAGGGATAAGCCTCCCAATGCAATCAACGACTTTCCGTATAATATAGATTTCAACATTAATCATTAAAGAACCTTTGAGTAAATAGTTACGTATAATTCAATCCTTCCACCATACAATGTCCCCAATTAAATATAAGACATGGAATTATCACAAGTCTTATTTTATTTAATTATATGTATTTCGATCCTTAAATGCACAACTCAAATAATGCAAATTAGAAACTCCTTTCTAATTTCATTCTCGCCGCCAAGGACTACTTTGGGTTGTCATTTATCGAATCACATAGGACATTTCTCTTCTTTTATTAGAAGTGGTAGATTCTTTATTGATCATACATTATCTCCATGTACAACTTATTATACCCAAGCATACCCTTTGATATACCCTAAGGGTCTTAAGGAATAAGTCAAAGTATAACTCATCATACACAAGATACTATGATGATCTCAAGTTCAAGGATTACTTGTACTACTATCACTACAGGAATTCCTATTGACAGCAAATAAAACTCCATTAGGTATTCCTTAGCGAGCCAATGCTCAAAGTGAACTTATTCTCTAATAAGCACCTACATACTTGCTTTAGCGTCTCCACACAAATGATCATGAGATCAATCATCCTCATCCAATGAGCAAGCAACGTATGTACCAATCTATCCGGACCCACCATGAATATGATCACATCCTTAGTGCCGGTTAAGCACTTTAAGATGTTTTTCACTTACTCATAGTGAACTTCTCCATAATTTGACTTATCAACATCAGGTCTCGTATATTTCATTGCATACATGATTCTCACTCATGCGATCTCTCTTCTTTTAATAGTTTGTGGGGACTATTAAGAGAGATACACTCCACAGCTCATCGACATGAGACATCTCTTGGAGTTTGCCATGCTAAACGACTTTAGCATCAAATGAATATACGTTCCTTGGGTTAAGTCGAGCATCCTTTTAAATCTATCTATATAGATTTTATCCCCAATTAAGATACTCTTCCCAATCCATTCATGGATGAATGTTTAGACAACTTTATCTTTACTGATTGTAGCATTGGTATGTCATTCCTTATCCGTAGTATATCAACATATAGTACTAGGAATGTCACGATGCTCCCACTGACCCTTTTGTACACACTAGGTTCATTCTTATTTTTGATAAAATCAAACTCTTTTGATTGCCTCATCAAAACGAATGTTCCATATTTGAGAAAGTTGCTTCAATCCATTTCTCTGAGTGTCTACAACACTTACCTCATCGTATGTAACTGGATTATCATCTTCTATGATGTGTACCTCATCATCATCATCTATGATGAATCCATACCTCCCAGGTATCTTCGGTACTATTCCAGATTTACGATTCGGTTGTGGTACAATAGGTCTATCTACAGGTTCCTCTTATTTGACTTATAGTGTTTTGTGGTTCTTGAACTCTTCAAGATCTATTATCCTCCCACTAGCCCCTTCAATGATAAACACATTTATCTTTTAGAAGGCGTGTTTTCGCAATAAACACCTTTTGCTAAGCGTGATTATAGAACATATACCCTAAACTTACTTTTAGGATGTCCCACAAATCAGACATGTCAAATTTTGTTCCAAGCTTATCCTTTGAAACCTTTTCACATAAGTTGACAACCCTTATCTTAACATACTTAAGATTAGGAATCCTCCTCGTCCATAACTTTTATGGAGTCTTGAAATGGATTTTGAGGTTACCATTTTCGTAGATATGCAGCCATTTCTAGGACATTATCTCGTAAGGATCTTTGGAATGTCGGTAAAATCATTATGGACCGCACTATGTCCAACAAGGTGCGATTTTTCCTTCGGATACATCAATCAATTATTAATCATGATCGACGATGTGTCCATTATGAGAAAACCATTTGAGATGATCTAGAAACTTATTGCACAAGCATTTATTCCTTGATCTAATCAAAGAATTTTAATACTTTGTCAATTTGTTTCACTTCTGAATTCTTTGAACCTTTCAAATAATTCACACTTGTATTTCAATAAATACATACATTCAACTCTTTGAATAATCATCTCCTTTTCTTATACTAGTTTGTTCAATATGCAAAATTATTTTCATGTAAGTCAAGTATACTAAATTTATTAAGTAATATTCCAGTTCTATACAAAATATTATTATTATAAATAGAACAACAATTGTTCTTAATTATAATACCAAAGATTTCATTGTCCAACAATGAAATGGAAATAATATTTTTAACAAGAACGGGAATACAATAACAACTTATTGACTTAATAGATTTGCCCGTAGGCATTTCTAAACTATAAGTTTCTATAGCTAATGTAGCAACCTTTGCTTCATTTTCCACACATAGGATTACTTATATTTGTTTAGCTTTCTACTTCTGCTTGGTCCCTTCATAAATCTTTATTTATGATAACTAAAGTCGGTATCCAATACCCAAGTAGAACCTTGACTTAAAGAAAAAAATTTATTTCAATCATGAACAAAAACTGTATTTATAACCGAAACTTCACTAAGCTTCTTTGGTTAGCCTCTGCAAGATGCTTCTTGCAGTTTCTTTCCAGTGTCCAGGCTTATTGCAGTGGAAGCAAACTCCTTTGCTATCCGTGACGCTTTTGTTCTTATTATCCTTTGTTTATGCCTTTCTATATACCTTCTTTGAATCGCTCTTCTTTTGTAAGATCCTTTGGCCCCTACCAAGAAGACTTGATCTTTCTTGGTTGAAAAGTGACTCTCAACATTTTTCAACATGTTAAGCAAATCAAATGAGGTCGATATCTAGCTTGTTCATATGAAAAATTCACAACAATTGTGAAAGGAGTCCGGAGTGAGTGCAAGATCAAATCTTGGCTCAACTCTCCATCCATGACAAAACCGATTGTCCTAATTGATCAATCAAATTGATTATGTTAAGAACTTTTTATCTCAGATTATAGTGCCATCGGCCATTCTAGATCGGAAGAGCTCCTTAGATATCTCGATATCTATCGGTCCCCACTTTCCTCACCATCAACTACTTGATGTGCGGGAATATAAGAGATCATCCATAGTTTCATCTTGACGCTGAAGCTCGTTACTCATGGATGCGAGCATGATGCATTGAGCCAACTATGCATCATCTTGCCACTTTCTAAAAGTAGCAATCTCTTCCTCAGAGGCATTATGCGCAACCATTGCGAGATAAAGCGTATTAAGGACATAAGATAGCTTTTCAGCCATGAGAACTATTCTCAAATTCCTTAACCAATCCGTTTAATTCGGTTTGGTTAATTTAGCATCTAATATGCTTCGCAGTGATAGTAATTTTAGACATCGTAAAATTCTATAAATGAATTTGTAATTAACAACATTTTAACATACATTCTTTTATTAATTACCAAAATAAATTAGGTCTTGTTTTAAATTGGTATCTCCCACTATTTTCTTCAAACTATATTACCCTCGCTTATATAGTTCGGCAAAATCTGATTAAAGATTAGCTAGTGAGAATAAGGATCCCATTTCAAATGTATATAGCCTTGTGGTGACACAACAAACTATATATAAATAAATAGGTAGACAACTTTTGTCAATTACATCAACTATGCAACTCCTTGTATTTTCTTAGATTATTTTGATCAAGTGGTGGCACATCCGAATCAAAATTATCCAAGTTAAGTCCCACCTAGCACTCCATATATTCAAAAAAGAAAATATCATCCTTGTGGTGACACAACAAAACAATATTGTTCAATTTTCTTTATAAGCATCAAATGTGATAAATTAACATCTTAAATACTTAATACTTGCCTTGTGGTGACACAACAAACTCATATTAAATATTTAATACTCTATTAATTTTATCATGCTAGAAAGGCGACGCTCGATATTCCAAATATCTTTGAACGCTTAGGACTTAATATAAAAAATTGAGGGGTTTGTTTTTAATTTATCTCATCTTGTTTAAGCGCTACATTTACATATATATATATAAATACGCGTTATATTAATTAACATGCGAATGTGTTTGCATAATATATATATATATAGTATAAGCATGCACATATAGAATACTATATTCTACCCGGATTGATTATGGACTTTTATTCTAGTTTGGTTCACTAGAGCCACCAAGTGAACCAAAAGGTCAAACCCTAGGGTGCAAAAAATAATATTTAAATATAACTATTACATTTAAACCCTGGCTCTATTACAAACTAGGTCTTCAAGCGCTTCTTGTCCCTTGATCTCTAATTCTTCAAAATTAATTCTAATTATTCCTATTACAAAACTATTTTAAAATAAATAGAAACCTTGATCGTGATCGAGGGAAGTACATAGGAGGAGATAGAATTTACATTCGGAAAAATTAGAGAAGACGAGGTACGCAGACCCCATTTAATAAAACCCATACATTCATGCATTCAACTAAAATAAAATCCAATCATATTGGTCAATAGTCCATAATCAATTCCATTTATTATCATACACATCACCATATGCATCAATAAATAACATTCATCTCATGAATAATAAACATTTAATATATAAATTGATATCATTTAATGGGCAAATTTAGTTAGTATAAAATCTATTTTTGAATAAAAATAAACTCCTTTATTTTAATCCAAATTTAAATCAAAATAAAACTATTTTATTTTAATTTATCTAATTTTGAATAAAATAAACTATTTTATTTTAATCAAAATCTTTAATTAAAATAAACTCCTTTATTTTAATTAATTATGGAATCCAATTCCATATATAAAAAAAAATCTTTAATGAAAATAAGCTCTTTTATTTTAATTAATTATGGAATCCAATTCCATGTAAAAAAAAATCTTTTATTAAAGGAAACACTTGATATTCTTTCCTATTCACAAATAAACTCCTTTATTTTGAATAATATGAAATCTTATTTCATATTTAAATAAACTCCTTTATTTAAGGAAACATGGATTTTCTTTCCTATTCACAAATAAACTCTTTTATTTTGAATAATATGAAATCCTATTTCATATCTAAATAAACTCCTTTATTTAAGGAAATTAGGATTCTCTTTCCTATTCACAAATAAACTCTTTTATTTTGAATAATATGAAATCTTATTTCATATCTAAACAAACTCTTTTATTTAAGGAAAGATGGATTTACTTCCCTATTCACAAATAAACTCCTTTATTTTTAGGAAAAATAAAATCCAATTTCAACTCCAATTAGTTATTATGGAATCCAATTCCAACTCTAATTAGTTAGCATGAAATTCTAATTTTAAAATTAAAATAAATCTTTTAATTTTAAGATTAAAATAAACTTTTTATTTTAATATTAAAATAAACTTTTATTTTAATTATAAAATAATTAAAAATATATATTACATATACATAATATATATATATATTACGGTAACTATGTAATATATATTACTTCTATATTATATACATAATATATATATATTACACAAAAACCGTACTATATATGTATGTAAAAAGTCATCCGTTCCTTGTTTTTTTTTTTTTTTATGGTGTCTTCCACGTGGACCTTCCTTCTCTTTTAAAAAAAAAATTTCCGGATGCCTTGGATCAAAAAGAAATCAAGTCCTGCCTTTTTTTTTTATTAACCGTGAATTCCTGCTTGATTTGCGTGCCAATCATGGCCACGTGATTCTTTGTTTTTATAAAACCGTGCATTGCTTCCCAAAAAAATGTTCTCGCCATTTTTAAAAGCAGGTTGTAACGTTTTTTTATTTAAATTTTATACAATTAAATTATGCCCAATTAAATTGTTCTAAACACATATCAATATAATATCAAATTAAAACAATTAATAATTCGCATAAAGGTTTGGCTCTGATACCACTGATAGGTTTGTAATATTCATGGGCGCAATCAAATTGCATAAAAATGCGGAAGCGTGTAAAATCAGAGTTTAAAATTTACAAACCATATACCCGGATCATCCTTTATGCACAATTATTAATTAAACGAAAAGATAAAGAATAAAATCATACCTCAAGATCGAGCTTCCTCGTGTACAAGTTCACCTCCAAATCCTTTCGCTTCAACTTGAATCCACCGGGTTTGGTTCCTTCCTTCGATCAACATTAGCCACCCAAGCGTTTGGCCTCTAGAGGTGATCCACCAAGGAAGAAGAAAATTCAAGAAGATGGGTGTTTATGGCTCAAACCCTAGTTTTCCTATCTCTATAGAAAAAGGGTACTCTCCAACAAATTGGAATTATTACGTTGTAAAAGTCAACAACCCATTCACCTATAATAAGACTCCTCTTATTTATAGATATGGCAACCCACCTTAACAATTAAGGAATTGGGTTTTATTTAATTAATTAAATTCTTTTAATTAATTAAGCTCCCTAATCTTATTAGGGATAATTAATTAAACTCCTTTAACTAATTTTTCTTCCTAATCCAATTAGGAATAAATGAGAGTACTTATATTAAATTAATTCCTAAACTCTTTTAGAAATTAAAATAATAATAATTGTAATAATATTAATAAGACTCCTCTTATTAATTTATATTTAATATTTCTAAAATATTAAATAATAAATATTAAGCTATTTAATTTATTCTATCACCATAGATTAAATTAAATATACTTAACATATTATTATTACGATTATGCCATTAATTTCTTAAATATTTATTCTTCCTTTTATGGTGTGACCCTTTAGGTTCTCCATATTAAACCTATTGTGAATAAATCAATTAGAATAATTCTAATCTTATTTAAATAAATAAATTAAATAATTAATTTATTTAAATAAATAATATTTATTCTACAATAGGATAAGCCTCCCTAATGATCAACGACTTTCCGGATAATATAGATTTCAACATTAATCATTAAAGAACCTTTGAGTAAATAGTTACGTATAATTCAATCCTTCCACCATACAATGTCCCAATTAAATATAAGACATGGAATTACTGTCAAGTCTTATTTTATTTAATTATATGTATTTCGATCCTTAAATGCACAACTCCAAATAATACAAATTAGAAACTCCTTTCTAATTTCATTCTGCCTTGGCCAAGGACTACTGGGTTGTCATTTATCGAATCACATAGGACATTTCTCTTCTTTTATTAGAAGTGGTAGATTCTTTATTGATCATACATTATCTCCATGTACAACTTATTATACCCAAGCATACCCTTTGATATACCCTAAGGGTCTTAAGGAATAAGTCAAAGTATAACTCATCATACACAAGATACTATGATGATCTCAAGTTCAAGGATTACTTGTACTTACTATCACTACAGAATTCCTATTGACAGCAAAATAAAACTCCATTAGGTATTCCTTAGCGAGCCACGCTCAAAGAACTTATTCTCTAATAAGCACCTACATACTTGCTTTAGTGTCTCCACACAAATGATCATCAGAGATCAATCATCCTCATCCAATGAAAGCAAGCAACGTATGTACCAATCTATCCGGATTCACTAATCCCCAATTTAGTAATCCAATGATTGGGAACTATTTTAGTTTTAAGCTTTCTAAGAATTTAGATCTCATTAGAATGATCATCATCATTATTCTAAAAGCATTGCTTAAAACTATGGGTTTATCACATATTATAAAAACAAAGATCATGTAGATAATTAAAAGCCTTTAATAAATTAATACTTTTTATTAATAAATGAATAAGATTGTTACAAAGTATGTGCTTTATCATCAAACATGATCGGGTGGCATGTGCATACTACTACTTTCGGTTTGGTCACCTAATTGCGCGTCGAGAAGGAGAAATCCTTATCTGAAAGCCCCTCTTCCTGGAACGACACGGTTGTCATAATTGTGATTCTGTAATATTAATTGTGAATAATTAATTATTAATTTATATGATAAGGAAATATTTATTTTTATGTGGATATAAATGAAGGAATTAATGCAGAAGTATTTTATTAGTATTTTGTTGGAATGGAGGTATTAAAAATCCTCCGTATTTGGATTTCGGGCATTTTCTGTTTGGAATTTGGAAAAACCTTTCTTCTACAAAGTTGTAGAAAATTAAATTTCCTATGGAATGGACATAAAATTCGTATTTTTCTGATAAAAGGGCTATTTATTATGAATTATTGAAGTTGCTGATTATTGTTTAAATTCTAAACATTTTGGAAATTTTCTAGAATGGGTGGGCCCCACTTTTGGTTGGTGAGAAATGTGCTGAAATTTTATTTCAAAATTGGTGGGCGTGAATAGTAACAGGTAAAGCCATCAGGTAGTAGGTTAGTCTGCTTTGGCGTTCGAGCATTTTCCTATAAATAGGGTGCTTAGTTAGAATTGAAAATCACACCAGAATCATAAGCTTTCTCTCTATTTATTATCGAGTGTATTTTATGAGTATTAAGATACTTTGAGAGTTGCTATTAAGTGCAAGTTCCTTTAGCTTTATATCTGATATTCCAGTCAGAAGTACTATTCTTTTGAGGTAAGGGATGTTATTTTCTTAGTAAATAATGTTATTTCGTTCAATATCATTATGTCGAAATATTGGTATTCCTTTTATTATGAAATTTTTACCTTTTCATGTCGAGGTTACTATTCACGTATACGACACTATTCACGTATACGACACTATTCATGAATAGGGTACTATTCATGAGTACACAAAGTATGATTTTTCTTGTAGAATTTCTACCTTTTTGTGTCGGGGTTACTATTCATGACACTATTCACGTATACGACACTATTCACGGAAAAATGAAAATTTCTCTTCTTTGTCCAAGATGTCTAATATAGTTACTATCTTTGATTGTATCCATGTTTTGATCTTCATTATTGAGTTTTACTTCACTATGGTTTATTATGAAGTATTTTTGAACTTGGATTATCTAATGTACGAATCCCTAATCTTTGTCCTATTATTTCACTGGATTCGTTTCTTTAAAATATTTTTCATCATCCTCAATCCTAAATGATGATATTACTAAATATCTTTGGCCTGTAGTGCAAAGATGAATGATTTCCTGATGAATATCTTTGGCCCGTAGTGCAAAGATGAACAGGTGTTGAGATGAACATGACCAACTGGTGATACAAATGAATATCTTTGTCCTATAGTGCAAAGATGAATATTTGATGCAAGATGTATATTGATTGATGTTATATGAATAAAATATTGATGACGGACTTTTAAATTCATAGATGATAGTAGATTTCAGTCTCTACTTAACTCTTCTAATGAATTGTTATTTTCGCTGCGAATATTGATCTAAAACTGGTTGTCCATTATATTTTATCTAATTTATTGAAGGCTAACGATAATTTTTTTTACATTATCTTAGTCATAATATTCTTTATTGGGTTAGTTGAGCTCACCCTTTTCCTTTTTGTTCTAATTTTCTTCTCAGGAGGTAAGAATATAGCGGGAACTAGCCGGGGTATGGAATGATGGTTCAATTATTTTAGTAGTCATCACTATTTTGTAAAATAGTGTATCAATAATTGTAATGAGAACTTATTTGAGTGTGGATATTTTCTAGAAGATAATATTTGTATTTAAACTCACAGTATATGTGTTGTCGTATTTTGCACGACAATTGTAATAATAAATTTATAATTATTTCTGTACCATGTATTTGGCGACTCAGAATGAGTGATGTATACCTATTTTGGGGGTGTACAGTTGGTATCAGAGCTTAGGGATATGGTCTATGGCGGAGATCGGGGAATAGAACTAGGAGGGGAGAGACGAGTAAATCCTTCGCTAGTGTGTCCTACCTAAGCTTATTTGTTGGTCGGTTAAATATAGGGATATTATGTTGCATATTAATTTCTTTAATTCACCCTTGTTTTATGGCAGTATTTGAGAATGGCAGCTGAAAATGTTAACAATGGAGTGAATGAGACCGTGGAGACACCTTTAATCACCAATTAGGAGAACGTGCAACATGAAAACAATGTTCCTCCTGTAAATAACACCACTGATCAAATGATGAATGATGTGATGTTTAGAAGCTTTTTGCAGTTCATGTAAAATTAGACGAGAGAGACTCGTGTACAAAATACAGGTGAAAATAATGGCAACACGCGACTTGTTACAGCCAAGCAGTTCAAAGAGTTAGGACCACCATAATTTTTGGGAAAGCTGGATCCAATCAAGGCGGAAACGTGGGTTAAGCAAATTACCAAGATATTTGATGTCTTGGGATGCACGAAGGAACAGAAGGTTCCATTCGCCACCTTTATATTCCGTGGTGAGGCAGATTACTGGTGGGAATCTATGAAGCGTACCCAGCCTTCTGCATTTAACATGTCTTGGGAAACGTTTTAGAAACTGTTCAATGACAAGTACTTTCCTAAAAGTATTCGTCATATGAAGGAGGTAGAGTTTATTAGACTGGAACAGAACAACATGACTGTGTCCCAATACGAAGCTAAGTTCGCAGAGTTATCCAGGTTTGTACCTCATTTGGTAGAAAATGAGGAACGTATGATGCGGATGTTTCTGAGAGGTCTGAAACCTGAAATTCGACAATATCTTATCTCTCATAATTTTTCTCTATATTCAGATGTTGTGAACAAGGCTCAATTATTAGAGCGAGATAATGAGTATGTTCAACCGAGGGACCACAACCAGGGTCATACTAGTGGCAGCAGTCATCGGATCAATGACAGCCAGTGGGGATGAAAACATCCGAACAAAAGCGGTAACCACTTTGGTGGTAATCGTGGCCATGATGGTAGAAGAAGCGAGTCGGGGAATTTCTCCTACTTGTGCTCAACGTTTGAACTTGACTCCGGAGAAATTAGACTTTGACTTATCTGTTGAAACTTCGTTAGGAGAAATTTTTGTTACATCCATTGTTTATAAATCTTGCTTGATCCAAGTTGGCACCAACACATTACCAATTGATCTTATTTCTTTGAAAATACTTGCATTTGATGTGATTTTAGGGATTGATTGGTTAACCACTCATCATGCTAAAATTGATTATTTTTGTAAGGTTGTTAGTTTTCATATTCCTAACCAACCTGTTATGCGAATTCAAGAAACCAAACCACTAAAGTCAATCATTATCATATCAAGCCATAAAGTCATTCGTTTATTGAAAAATGGATGTCAAGCTTTCTTAGCCCATGTCATGAACTTGAACAAAAACACGTCATATTTGAATAATACTTCTGTTGTTAGTGAATTTCCTGACGTATTTCCTAAAAAATTTCTCGGTTTACCCCCAGAACGTGAAGTTGAATTATTTATTGACCTTGAACCTGGTACAAATCCCATTTCTAAAACTCCATATCGAATGGCTCCTATTGAACTTCAGGAGTTAAAGGTTCAACTACAGGACTTGTTAGACATCGGTTTCATTCACCAAGTAAATCTCATTGGAGTGCTCCTGTTTTATTCGTAAAGAACAAAGATGGGAGTATTTAACTTTGTATTGATTACCGGGAATTAAACCATGTCACCATCAAGAATAAGTATCCGCTACCTCCCATTGATGACATATTCGACCAGTTGCAAGGAGCACAATTCTTTTTAAATATCGATCTTTGTTCTGGATATCATCAGCTGAAGATTAAAATTGAGGATATTCTGAAGACTGCCTTCAGAACTCGGTACGGGCATTATGAATTCTTAGTCATGTCTTTTGGATTGACTAATGCTCCTGCTGCTTTCATGGATATGATGAACCGAGTATTCAATGAATATTTGGATCGGTTTGTTATTGTCTTTATTGATGACATCCTCATCTATTCCAAAAGCCGTGAAGATCATGAGCGCAATTTAAAGTTGGTACTTCAAAGGCTTCGTGATAACAAGCAATATGCCAAGCTGAAGAAATGCGAGTTCTGGCTTGAGGAAGTAGCATTCCTTGGGCACGTGATATCAAAACATGGAGTATCTGTTGACCCGACGAAGATTGAAGCAATACAAAGTTGGGGGCAACCGAAGTCAGTGACCGAAGTACGTAGATTTCTAGGCCTAGATGGTTACTATCGGAGATTCGTGGAAGGGTTTTCTCGAATTGCTACTCCGTTAACTCAGCTGGCTCGGAAAGATAAAAAATCCGTATGGAACGAGGAATGCGAGAAGAGTTTCCAAGAGCTCAAGAGGAGACTCATTTTGGCACCTATTCTGACAATACCATCTGGTTCAGATGGATTTGTTATCTACAGCGATGCTTCAAGTAAAGGGTTAGGATGTGTTCTCATACAACATGGGAAAGTCATAGCCTATGCCTCGCGACAACTCAATGAATATGAGAGGACTTATCCTACTCATGATCTGGAGTTGGCAGCAGTCATTTTCGCGTTAAAAATCTGGAGACATTACTTGTATGGGGAAAACGTGGAGATTTATACGGATCATAAAAGCCTCAAATATTTCTTCAGCCAAAAGGAACTCAACAAGCGACAACGACATTGGCTCGAGCTGTTGAAAGATTAAGATCATACCATCCAATACCATCTTGGAAAAGAAAACGTGGTAGCTAACGCATTGAATAGAAGATTATATGCTAGTACGAGTGTGATATTTTCAACGCAAAGGCCCATTTTGTATGACTTGCAAAGGATGGAGATAGAGTTAAAGACTCCAAGTATCCACGTGATGATGTCAAATATACGAGTAGAACCGACTTTAATCGATAAAGTTAAAGCTGCTCAAGCTACGGACTTGGAGCTGATGCGTATGAAGGAGAAAGTGCAAGAAGGTGTTGTTCCAGAAGCAAGAATTGATGAAGAAGGAATACTTCGAGTCAACTCCAGACTTTACGTTCCTAACAATTCTGACTTGAAGCATAGAATCATGATGGAGGCACACAACATACCGTTTGCAATCCATCCCGGGGATACCAAAATTTATCATGATCTTCGACATACATTTTGGTGGAGCAATATGAAGAGAGAGAACGCGGAGTTTATCTCGAGGTATTTGACTTGTCAATGTGTAAAGGCGGAGAATCAAGTACCAAAGGGTCCATTGCAACCACTTGAGATTCCGAAATGGAAGTGGGAACACATTACCATGGATTTCGTTACGGGTCTTTGTAATACCCGAGAATTTTCGCATATTATTAAATATATATATTAATGGAAATGAATATTTATTTGAATATGAACGATTTCGTGTTATGAAATGAGATAACTCAATTATATTAAATAACTGAATAATTGAGGATATGTGGAGTTTTGCGATGAACTCGTTGAAAGCCTTGTGTGGCATGGTGATGGGAAATACTAATAGTAATGTTAATCGGCAAAGAAATTATAAAGTAAACAATTAAGTAATAGTATTTGTTAATTGTTGTTGTAGTATATTTATGGATTGTTAATTGATGTTAATGAGAGTTAATATGTATATTAATTAATTGATAACGATTGTGGTAGAATATTGAATTCTTAGTAATTAACTAATAATGTGTGAGTACTATTATTTGCAATATATATTATAAAGATGAATTATGATTATGGAAATCCATAACTACATTAATCAATGGTTGGATTAATTAATATTGGTGTTAATTAAGTAAGGAAGTGCATAATTTATTTATTTAACATAAATAAGTAAGTTAGTAAGATAATAATATTATATTATAGTTATGTGCATATACAACTATATTATATAAGACAAAGTGTGACATTTGTGTGACTATATATATTAAGTTGTATAAAACTATATTGTATGAGGCAATGTGGTTAAACATATTGGAACTATATGTTATAAATACATTATCTATGTGATAATATGTATGTGGGTATGTATTAAAATAATATACCATGAACATATTGTAAACTATTATTTTACTAAAGTGAACTAGTGTGATAAAATGTACATGGATTATATATAAGATACATTTCCCTATTACATCTACTACTTTGAAATGTTAAAACATGTTTTGACATTGAGTTATAGTGTATAATTGATATGTATATAAGAAAAATAGCAAGAGTGAGAATTTGTATAAGTGTACATGATGGTTGAGTTTGTCCCAAATTGAGAGTCCCATTTACTTCAAAATCTCAATCACATGAGTTTCAAAAAGGCTAGCCTATGTTCTTCATTTTCTTCCAACTCTTTAGCTCATGATCATGGGGGGAGTGGTGATCATGATGAGTTCTAACAACCAATCTAATAACTCCTTGTTAACCCCCATGCAATCCTTTAACACATGAGTTTGATTCAATGGAAAAATGCAATGTCTGGATTTGTGTTCCTCTATAAAAAGCAGTTGTGTTTCTTCATTCTTGTTGCTAAGATTTGTCTGAGAATTTGCTAAGTGAGAGTTGAGAGCATACAAGTAATCTAGAGCTTTGAAATTCATTTAGGAGCAAGTTCTTTTCACATTACAGAGGTATAATATTTTCCTTGTTGCCATTTTCATTCTCTGTAAAAATGGAGTTTTAGTCTTGAAATTCAAATTGTTGAATTCATGAAATTATATGTCAATGAGGTTGGGTATTGGTTATATAGTTTTTATGTGATCATATAAGCATGTTGTAATTGATATGTGAGTGTTTAAAAATGATTTCATGGGTAAATTTTGAGGTTGAGCTAAACAGCTTCTTGGCAGGGTATCGTTTTGTTCAAACCAGACACTACGGTACATTGCACCACATTTTGTATTGAGAGACAAAATAAGCAGTATAGCCAAGCTTGGGTCCTTGTTTGGAGTTGAATGATCTGTTGCAAGTTTGATCCATAAGAGCTAGTGGTTATGACTTAATCTAGCATGTGAACATGTGTATGATGTATATATGGATATGTTAACCTAATGTGAGCATGTTTTCATAGACTTGCATGATTAATGGAGATATATGGTTTAAATGGAGATTTGAACCTTAAGTTTTGAAAATAAACTATGTAAAGATCATATTCTACAAATTATGAACCTAGTGAGATATACATGACTGATTTTGCACATAGATAAGCATGTTGTAGTCTACATAGTCTTTTGAGCATGATCAAACTTGTTAAGCCTTATGTTAGAAATATTTTTCAATAAGAAGCTTAGCCTAGTGAACTAATATGTATGATTTCAATATGGTTTATATTCTGACTTTGAAAGCATATGAGTATAACTTGTAAATGCATGAATAAACCTTTAGCTTGTGTATATTTGATTAGTAAGGAAACATGAGCATGTTGAACCTATTAGCAAGCTTTGAATGTGAATATTGTGAAGATACCATGAGGACTAAAATCTGACATTTTTGATCATGTTTGATGACACTCTTAGACTCGCTCATGTAGCATAAACATATATATACCATGTTTGTGTAGCACATTTCAAGAAAAGCATGAACGAAGCCTATTTTCAACTAAAGCGGTGTTAGTTTCACGTATGTGTTATGAATACACACAAGCATGCCTAATATGAGTTTTATAACTATCTTGTATGTTTAGAAAGCAAGCATGCTAGGCCTTGTGAATTCATGACTTTGAATGACCTTAAATTGTTGAAATGAACAACTTAGAACCAGGTTATGAAAGAAGGAACCTAGATTGACTTAAGGAGCATGAAAAGACCTTTAACATGACAAATATATTATGTGTGATTGTTTAGGTTGAGCCGGACAGAAACCACAAGGCAACATCTGAGTTTTGGCATGGCGGCAGAGGATTCGCAAAATGCAAGGCCGTCCTAGGCTTTGGCCATGGCGCAATTCATTGCCGATCTGGAATCTCAAATAGTGAATTCTGACTTTTGGACAGCAACTTGCATGGTGCCTATGATGCTAAATGTGATCTAAAACCCATCGATATATATATATATATATATATATATATATATATATATATATATATATATATAAGTGATGCCTAGTTGATAAGTCGGTGTTGCATTGAAATGAAAAGTCCATGAGTAGGAGGTCTTAACCTTGAGCTTACTCAAATTTATATTGAGCAAGTATCCGAACCTTACTCTTATTGTGCAAGTGTAATTGCATTCTTTATTCGATAAATACCGTAAGCTTATCCCTTTGAATATAAGTTATATTACTTTCTCGTTCGAATGAGCTAGTATGTTAAACCCTTATGAAATGTGTTATTCATATTGAACTTGGTATTGTTCATTAAATATTGTGAAAGAGTCGATGCCATTTGATTCAGCTAGACTATATGCATATTTATAAAAACTGTCCAAACCAATTGAGTGGTGCGAAAATCTTGAAAACTGAGTTGAAAAAACCTTTTGGTAAGGGGAGTGTATGTCATTGGAAACCCCAACACATGAATTGTGAGGGCCCCGAAGAGGTCCCGAATCACCGCGGATCCGGTTCGATCATTCTATCACTATTACTATATTTGCGAAAGATATAAACATAAATTATTTATACAATACATTTACACACTATTCCCCAAGGTTGAGTAACCTTAACTTATACACAATACATAACTTATTTAACTTACAATAACATTAATATACCATACTTGTACAAATCTAATCGCACATATTAACTTTACGCTGGAACTGTCTTTAACCTTTCCTTGTATTCGACGTATTCGCCTTAATCTGTAAGGTTTATCATGATATAGCAAGGGTGAGCATAAAAGTTGCCCAGCAAGTTTAAGTTCAACAATTTAACGATATATCATGATTGAAAGAATCAGAATAATAAGCTGGCTATAATTCAACAATATAATTGTGAACTAGTAGGAACAAACTTTTGACTGAACAAGTATATAACATGAACAAATATATCTGGACCGAAGGGTAATGAAGGTGATCAGCCTTTCATACCTGACTTATACATGCAATATGTACAGAGTACAATTCTACAATGACAATCAGCAATGATTATCCATAAGCATATCAAAATGAAACAACTCTTAGTAGAGTTAAGTAAAAACAAACTTCCATGCACTGTTGATTACCGCTACATAATTTATAATGCTTTATCCGAAGACCTAATATTATTATTATAGATCTCCAATATTAGAATAATATCATCACAATAAAATACTATTATATATATATATATATATATATATACATAGAATAACCTAAACACATAACAAATAACCCTATCAGTTTATAACACATAACCCTATCAGTTTATAACACATATAAGACTCGGTATCAAGTCAAACTATTGCAGTCTGAGTTGAACCCGACACAAATCTGACATCCCGACGGTCTAGTCGGACAAATCTCGAGTTTAAGTTCAATTAAACTCTGTCTAAACACTTAACCATTATCTAATAATTTTTAAATAATCATGAATTTTCCATTATTTATATCGTATTTAAATGAATTAAATACCACATAATTATAATATCATTATTTATTATCAAATATTAAATAACTACATGTCATAATATTATAATATACTTATAATATATCAAAGTATTCTTAATACTTTAAAATCACCTTTATATGATTTTTAAACAATTAAATTCATTATCCGATAATTACTTTTAATATTAAAATATTAATATTTTCATGAAAAAATATCAAAAGTTATATTTTATAACTTAAAATATTTTTATAATACTTAAATCATTTTTATATGATTTATAAATCATTAATTCAATTTTTCCATAATTTATTTAATATACTTATTAAATAAACTAATTATCATTAATATTAATTAATTAATTAATTTCATCATAAAATATTAAAAGTCACTAAAAATATTTTATTATACCATAATATTATTTTTCATGATTTTTCATGTATTAAAATTATTTTAAATAATTTATTTAATATTATAATTAAATAAATTAAATACCATTTATATTTCAAAAATATTAAATATTTATGAAATATACTCAAAATAATTAAAAACTATTTTTCAGACTTTAAAATAACTTTTCGAAATTTATTTTGTATTTTTAATAATTAAAATCTATTTAATTCGATTTATTTAATAAATTAATTAATTTTCGTAATTAAGTGTCGCTAAAGGGCCCTATAGCGACAAAACTGTCGCTATAGGTGTTCTTGGCCTGTTCTTGAGTGTTCTTCAGACCTTCATGTTAGTTACAAGCTAGCTAGTTTGACCACCATTTGATTCAAGGTTATATAGTTTCTGGGCTGGCTAATGGGTTATGATTATAGTATGAGTGTAACACTACAATTATGAACAAGTTCCATAGCCATAACATCAATAAATTGCAAGATCCAAGCTCGCAGTTATCTTGTCGAGGCCTGCATTGGTTTTCTGGGTTACCTGTAAAACTGATGTGTTCGAAAGTGCTCACTATGTGGCTCAAATATCTCAGGGTTCTGATCATTAGTTAAGTGTTCTGAAGGTTTAAACAGATAGTAATAATGTCAGGGTACCATAATATATCATTATATCATCCTAACAACAACAGATCTAAGAGATCAAGGCCGGTCAAACTTGTGGTCAGGAGTTGTTCTTGATGAATTCTGGGTTTTCCAGAAATTCATCCGGACAATTGGTCAACGCTTGTTTGACCATTGATTACTTTGATTATGAGCACGATCCGAGCGATATAATGGTTTGAGTATGTAGATCGCATGTCAGACTACAAAGATCAAACAATAACTTGACCAAAATATAAAATAACAGCAAGATCAGATGGGTTGAAAATATTGTCAGACAACACGCTAGGTTCTGGGTTGCCCAGAAGCGTACTCCCGTGATCGGTCAACGCTGTTTGACCGATCATAACATGAAATCTAGACACGATCCACTCTTGATTCTAGTTGCAGAATAAAGACCACATGGCATACTACAAGTTATAACTCTTAAAACATAAAAACAATAAACAGGAAATGATCTATGAGCCCTGACATTCGCCTGTCATGCCATGTTCTAGGGTTCATAGTCAGTTTCAAAAAAACACGATTTCGTGCAACTAGATGTAATGGATCTGGGATTTAACAACCCAGATCACTAAAAGACACCTTAATACATAACTTTAAACAATAGATCCTAACATCTAACATAAAATCATAAAAATTTAAGATTTAGGGTTCTTTACCACTTTGAGCTTTGATCTTGGATTCTAACTTCAGATCTTGATCTTGGAATGCTAAATCTTGATCATGGCTTGGTTTCTCACTCTTTCTCACACTAAGTCTCGAATTTTAGAGAGAGAGAGGGTCTTGGGAGAAAATGAAAATTAAAGTGGTCCTTTCTCTCTCTTTAATCTTATAAATTGATACAATGTTGCTATGATCTGCAAAAATTTGGCTGGTTAGCTATTATTTAAGTCACATGGCTGATATCTAGTGGTTTACCAACTCCACTAGGACAACTCTTGCAAGTTAAGTCACAATAATGCAACAAAGGGTAAAAATGTCATTTCGCACACAAAATTAATGACATACTTGTCTTTGTCCAAACCCTTAGGGTTTAGGGTTTGAACCCTTAGGTTTTAGTAATTTGATTTCTAAAATTTTCAATTTAGGTTTTAAAAATCAAAAATTAATAAATCTAAATTATAATTAGAATTTTCTAATTATATTAAAATCTCTTAATCATAATTTAATTCTTGCTAATTAGGATTAGTATTTCCTAATTAAAATTGCTAATTTAGCAATTAGGGTCAAAATAATGGATTAGGGTTTACAACCCAAAAATTAGGGTTTCTAGTAGAAAATAATTTTTTAATTTAGAAATTAGATTTCGTAATTAGATTAGGACTTTCTAATTACTTATAACTTGAAAATTATGATTAATATTTCCGAATTAACCTTAAAATCTATTTAATTAACACTTAGGTTTTCCCTATTTATAAATTAGGGTTTCAAATCCATAAATTAGGGTTTAAAAATTTGAAATTAGGATTTGCTAAATAATTACGCTTTACCCTAATTAATATTATAATTAATAGCACTTGAGCATTATAATTATTCTTTAAGTTCCCAAATTAGGGTTTCAACTTCGGAATTAGGGTTTCAAATTCTTGGAACTGAAATTAGGGTTTTCAGAACCGGTTTCTAGGGTTTCTTATAATTCGCTAGTGTTTTCTAACCAAACGTTGACGTTCTTAATATATACTTAGGGTTTGTTATAGATATCATTTATCTGGTCAACCCTTTACCCTTAACCACATACTGTACACATATATAACCATATACACATAACATATTCACGTATTCCCTTAATCATTAATAATTCACCTAAATTCTTCACAGAATTTTGAAATCCTCAAAATTCCTTCTTAAAAATATCAAACGCATACACTTATTTTCTGCCTAGGTTCTAATATTGAACCTTAAATCAATAAATTAAAAATTTAAAAATTTTCTAAATTCTCGGGTTGTCACATTCACCCCTTCTTCTAAAAATTTCATTCCCGAAATTTACCTTACACCTTACACCATACACCATTCACCATTCATTCTCACCATCACATGCTACCCAATACATTCTTCACAAGAATACAAATTTTGAAATTGTCTTTGAGGGTTTTATAGACTTTTTATCCATCATTTTCGCAAAGGTTATATGGAAATTCATCCGCAAACCGTCTTAACTTACTTTTACATAGTGGGTAATTAGCTCGATGTGCCTGTACTTATATAAAGTACTTCAGTCCGATCTGTTTCTCGATCCGCTTGGGCGCATAAACTTCACTACAACAAAAAAGGCTTATCAATGATCGCTTTATCAATGATCGCGATCTGATCATGAGATGGTATCAACGACCGTATGCGTCGTCGATAAGAATTCTTGTGTAATCTGTCATTGGATGTACACTAGCGACCAGTAATAGGGACTGCTTTATTAGTGACCGCAATCAGCGACCGTGTTCGTCGCTATTCTAACTTATGCTGAGTCAGTTGTCAGGTGTGACGTGGCACACGTGGCAGCGACCGGTAATAGTGACTGAAGCGGTCGCTAGATTCCAAGAAGGTGACGCAGTCGCTGATACAGTGTTAGCGACCGTATGCGGTTGCTGATGGTTTTTTTTTTATAAAATTTTTCCTGTTTTCTTGATTTCCCAAAATAACTCCGCTTTGCTTTGTGTACTTTTCCATTCCCAACACGGCCGGATATATCTGAGCATCCATATTAACATCCATCCATGATATAACTACTATATAATAAATATTGATCATCCATGAACAAACATTCATCCAACATAATACAATTGTAAACATTCATCCAACACAATACAATAGATACCGTAAACATCCATATAAACCAATACAATTGTCCAAAGAATGAATCTAAAAGAGTACAAGGCTTTAAAAATCTAAAAAAACAAGTCTAGGCGCTCTTCATGGATCATCCAAATTATGTTCATGTAATTAAAAAAGTAATAAAACATATATGTTACATGTGTTGATACTGCTACGACTTAGGGAAAGCTAAACAATAAACGATATATATATATCTGGTCGTCATTCTGCTGCTGTGCTGCTGCTGCTGCTGCTGCCGCCGCCATTGCCTCCGCCAACCCATCAAGACTCAGAGACTGCAGATGCCCGCCTCGTATACGAAGAAGATCACGATCCTGACAGATCTCTCTCACATAGTCACCAGGAGTATGATAAATTTGGATAACCTCACGACCGTGTACACTGGGTGGCGTAGAGTCGCTTGTGCTGCATGATGGTCGGCCGCTTTTGTCCTTGTCCTTTGACATAATTTTCTTCACGATGGACGCCCTCTCCCATAATTATTGATCAATCGACGGATGCGGGGTGCCTTCAGGATAGCACTCGTTCATTAAGCCCTTATAAGTGTCCTGTCAGAAGATGAACAATTAAATAGTTAAAAATAAATAAATAAATACTAAAAAAGGTCGTCACAATTTATAAACAACATATTAGGATAAAGTGAACTTATTACCACTATCTGAATAGCCTCAGGTAGACCATCGCGGGTGACCATATACACATCTAACTAATTGATAGGTTGACCTGGAGACTGAGACTACTACAGTTCATTTTCTCATATTATTATGTAAACATATGATATTTTATCTACAAAAGATGACTGTAAACATAAAAACAAATAACTAAGCCAATAAGCTTGCTATACATACGTACCCTAGCAGTAATATGCTGTAGTTGTGATATACTGCCACCCTTGTACGTGCCTTTTGCCTTTTCGCCTTCAGAAACACCCGAGGATCTGTTCGAGGCGGCAATCTTGCGTCTCTTGGCCCAGCTCTCAGCTCTCCACTGGTCACACATTTGCACCCATATGGGATGTGCGCACCACTAGGGACTATGCTCATGCATATACTGCTCACCCTGTCCTGGATGGTCAATCTCAGCATTGTGCAGCGCTTTTTGTCGTTCCTAGTTCATATTATCTTTAGTGCGACGACGACTTCGCGCACGTAATGTTGTCTCAATAATTGATGCACGTAAATGCGTCCCATCTATACCACTTCTGCAAATAAAACACCAATAATAATATTAAAATCATATATTATATTACCATAATCCAACATTACTAAACAATATTATTTGATTAACTATGTATTATCTATCGAGTGATAAAAAAATATACCAAATTCAAATTAAAATCGCATCTTTATGGGCAAGAGGTGTGTTTCCCATACGTAATCACCGGCGTAGGCGATTCAGAAGCATAATTGTGAAATGCACTTCACAATTTTGCTATCTTGAAAATCACTACAATATACAATAATTTACAGTCATATATATATTTATACCAATGGAAATATTAAACCCTTATATATACACGATGTTTAACTTACGTGCTTTCTGGAGGAGGACGGATCTGTATAAGAATGCGATCATCCGGATTAGCCAGGGTCTTTGGCACATGATTAGGGCCCCGACCCAACCCGTGCTTTTGTGCTGCAGGTTCAGAAGACATATATAAATAAAAAATTTAGGATGTTAGTATGAGTTATAAATGAAAGATACATAAACGCGTCAAGGATATAGAGAACATGTACATATGTAATTGTATGTAATACAATTAAAACTAAACATACATTTTGTATAAAAGGACAATAATGACTATTAATTGTATTAAATTGTTAACTACGATAACTATAAATGAAAGGTACATAAACATGTTAAGGATATAAAGAACATTCCTATATGTAATTCATTGTAATACAAGTAAAACTAAACATACATTTTAATGAATATCGTTGTCTGAGTCAGAATCATTTTGTACAAGTGTCGGAGATTCATAACCATCTTCTTCTTCAGATTCTGTGTCAGTGTCAGTCAATAACTCTTCCTCAATATCACTGTCATTTGGCACAGTAACTGTCTCAGGATCCAATTCATCAGGTTCATCTCCACCCTCTAACTGGATTACATCATTGTTGTCCTCTATATTTATTATAGGAGGTCTATGAAACATCTCCTCTTGGTAGAAATCCCCATCTATTACTTGGACACGACTGCGCGCAGGAGTATGAATTACAACTTACCAATCTGTAGGCGGTCTATCTCTTTTCCTAACAGGACTAGGAGTGTAGTATACTTGTACTGTTTGAGTTGGTAAAACAAACGGTTCGTTAGAGTAAGCCGACCTATGGAAGTCAATATCGACGATTCCATGTCTGTCAACACGTATCCCGTTTTCTGAATCAAACCAACGACACTTGAACAAGTTAATATGACCCCCGTATGTGCCCTTGTACGATAACTCTACAATTTCCTCCAACTCCCCATAAAAGGCACGACCAAGCTCATTGTAACAATCTCCATGAACACACACTCCATAGTTCGTTGTTCTTTTACCGCACCCATATGCCTTTGTATGAAATTCACAACCATTTATTTTGTAACCATTATGTACGACTTGGTCCCCGTGCGGTCCCATAGCTAGGACTTGTACATTAGCTTTAATCGTTGATCCTCAAATAAAGCCTACAAAAACTCCATCTTATTAAATGAAGTCATAGTTAATATGGAGTATGTATATATATATATATGTCGTGCTTAAGAAATTGAACTTACTTTGTCCTTTAGCCATAATGTAATTCTTGCTCAAAGAGGAATATGCGCTTCCCTTTTCCATAAGTGCGACCCGATAGAACAAATACAGAGAGCCGGCCATTTAGTTCAACATTTCCCCCATCATTATGTCTCGATACTCGATTGGCCTTTCTCAAGACTTTGTCCGAAAAATAATCTGAGACAAACGTAGATATCTCATCGAAACTGTATGCCTCACATATCGACCCCTCAACATAAGCTCTATTCTTCACCTTCCTCTTAAGGTTTCCCATCACCCTCTCAAAACGGTACATCCATCTATATTGAACTGGACCCCCAACACGAGCTTCATAGGGAAGATGGATTTACAAATGCTCTATAGAGTCAAAAAAACCAGGTGGGAATATTTTTTCTAGTTTACACGTTATCTCTATGATGTTCTTCTCAAGTACAAACATGTCCTTCTAATTTAATGATTTTGAACATAAGTCTTTGAAGAAATGACTAAGATCCGTCAAAGCATCCCATATTGGTTTATCAAGCTGTTCCCGAAATGCTATAGGCATGAGTCTCTCCATGAACACATGACAGTCATGACTCTTCATCCCTTGCAATTTCCCATACGTAACACACCTTGCAATTTTTGACGCATATCCATCTGGTAGTTTCAGAGACTTAACCCATGTGCACACATCTTCAACTTGCTTTTTGGACAATGTGTACCTTGCATGCGGTTTGATAATCTTACCATTAGGAGATTCATAAAGTTCTAATCTAGGATGCTTACAAATATCTTTCATGTCCAAACGTGCCTTATCGTTATCTTTTGTCTTCCCCATAACATTCATCACAGTGTTAAACACATTGTCAAACACATTCTTCTCAATATGCATCACATCTAGATTATGATTTAATCAAATTTGTAGACCAATAAGGCAGTTCCCAAAAGATGCTTCTCCGAACCCAGTTATGAGATTCGCCAAACCCATTGATTATGTTTGTGGCATTAATCTTACCAAATGGGATAATCGGCAATCTCATCACACAATCTCGCATCTCCGTTCCCGACAATCGCGGTGTAGGCATATCATTGTCTACTTTCTTTTTCCTGAAGTGTTCTCTATTTCTTCGAAACGGGTGATCTACCGATAAGAACCGACGATGACAGTCAAACCAGTAAGGCTTTCGACCATTTGATAGATTAAACTACTTTGTATGCTCCATACAATACGGACAATCCAACTTCCCGTGTGTACTCCATCCAGCTAACATACCATAAGCTGGGAAGTCACTTATAGTCCACATAACCGCTGCCCGAAGGTTGAAATTTGTTTTCGTTGCAACATCCCAAGTCTGTACTCCATCCTTCCACAATACCTTCAACTCATCTATAAGAGGTCTCGAGTAAACATCTATGTTCTTTTCAGGACTCTTAGAACCAGGAACCACGAGTGAAAGAAACAAGTATGGCTGTTTCATACACATCCAAGGAGGCAAGTTGTACGGAGTAACAATCACCGCCAACATAGTCTGGAATAATGAGTGGGCCAAACCGATTGAAACCATCGGTGGACAATCCAAGCCTCACATTTCTAGGTTCCAATGCAAACCCAGGATGTGTTAAGTTGAAATCTTTCCAAGCCCCGCCCATCTGCATGGATGATTTAGTTCTCCATCTTTAGTCGGAGATTTCGCATGCCAACTTATATGTTCAAATTGTTTCAAGACATGTAAAATCTTTTTAGCCGATGTGTTATTGGAAAATACCTTATAATCTTAAACGGTATACTTGATTTTTTTGTAGTCACACCCTCTTTATTAGGCCTAAACCGATCATGACTGCAAAATGTGCACCTTGTCATATGTTCATTTTCCTTATAAAACAACATGAAATCGTTGGGACATGCATCGATCTTTTGGTATCCAAGACCCAGCTTCTTCACCATTTTCTTACAAAAGTAATAGTTACCAGGTAATTTCTCACCGTCAGGCAACATAATCTTAATGGCCTTCAAGAGCGACTCAAAACACTCATGGCTCATGTTGTGATCAGCCTTGATGTTAAGTAATGTCGCCATATAGTATGTTTGGTGCAACCATGCAACAATGGCTCGCTACCCTCGTCTAACAACTTAAAGAAGTCTTTGGCATCAGAATTCATAGGTTGCTCTCTGCCTTATTTCCAATCAAAATTTGGCCCTGTAATATCATGAACCATTTCATTCATATGATGAGTACTACTGCCCGAATTGTGTACTTCTGTGATACCACCATCTCTTCTCTGCCCATGTGCCCACCAGCATTCTTCATAATTTTTCATGAACCCAGAAACAAGTAAATGATAGTTTACCATGTCTCTGTCCATATAATTTATATTCTTACACTTCAAACATGGACATCGATTCATGACTTACCATTCATACATTCCGGTGACTTTACGATACTCCAAAAACACTTGGCAACCAAATTTCTAAATTCAAATTGTAGCACCTATCTGGGCACTTGACTTTCATCGTGACATCCAACTACGGTCTGAATAGAGGTCCATGATTCCACGGTACCTACTACAGACAACATGAGCTTATTAATCATATGACTTGAGCATACTTGTAACCATATGACTTGAGCATACTTGTAAGCATATGATTAACATTTAAGCATACTTGTAAGCATGCATATGATTATCATTTAAGCATACTTGTAAGCATATAAGTTGAGCATACTTGTAACCATATGACTTGAGCATACTTGTAACCATATGACTTGAGCATACTTGTAAGCATATGACTTAAGAACATACTTGTAACCATATGACTTGAGCATACGCGCGGGACTAACTATTGAGGACATCTAAATTCGGGTAGCAAGTACTTTAAAGAGCTCGTTAATATTATAAATGTTCGCAACTACCCGACAAACAAAATAAATTCGCCTGACTCTCCCCTACAATATGGACTAACTTCGATTCTCAGCCAAGAAAACTGGTGATACTAAGAATCATATATGTATCCTCCTTATTCGTACTTGTGACCTATGTAAAGGTCCTTAGCTAATATATATGAGCTCCATGAGTATTACGAGAAAATATTTTTAGTTAAACCATTTTACGGTGATTAATGACAGTGGCTCATGCTAAATATATGGAACCTGTCCAAAAAACCACAAATAATAGGAACCACATAATAAATAGTAATAAAGACTAATAATAATTCAAGCGATAGAACTATTTTCTTGCATTTTTCAACTCATTTGTTCACAACTATATTTATGCAGTATTTTCATAAACCCATTTCTATTTTCTTGTACTTGAATTTTCTTGTGTCGACTCATTGTATGTGCACTGTTATTGGCTCATATAACTTATCAAGAAATGCCTGATACGTGTTAATCTCCCACTGTTAAAAATATTACTAGTATGCACTGATCACCAATTCAGCCCTCTTTGGTAGAAGACTGGCTAGTTTACCGTGGCAATAGATTAGAGCCTCTTCTCTTCATTTTTTTGGGTGCAAAGGAGGCCTCACGGCCTTAGATAGCAATATAGCATTACTCATGCCACTGATGTCCCCAAAGAAACTGAAACAATTAGCAGCGCAAAACACACAAATATGGCAATGGTCTCAACTGATGGGGAGATCAATTGGGCATCCTGTCCCATCATTAGTGTTGAACCTTTAATACAAACTCCTAAAAATAATTTCCAGACAAATGATATCCATTCATATCACTTCTCGTAAAGAAGTCCTCATTTAGATTTAGAGGCAAATGACTAGTAATCAAGCAGTGATCTAAACTAGAAGGTTGTAGAACATAGGATTTGATAAAAGGCAAATGCAGACATGTCACTTTGGTTTAATATGGTCAGAATTTATCATGTATAAAGAGTCCAGTAATCAATTGAGAAATATTCTCATCCTCAATTGAACACAAAATTAACTACAACTTTACAATGAGACACCACGGTTGTCATAGTTGAAACAGCACTATGGTCACAACTATGAACATTCCAGAATATTAATTAACAAAACATTTAAATTTACTAAGATTTGTATGTACTGAACCAAATAAAATTAGTACATGGAAAGATTTAGGGATACTAAAAGTTTAATTTAGAGATTAATTGGGGTTACCTGCACCAGCAAATGGCAATGGTGCGCAATGGAAAGCAAGCAAGGTGTGGCGATGGTTGGCAATGGTCTTTTTCTTCCCCCTACTCCCTCTTCTCCCTCGTCTGTATATCCCCCTTTTCTTTCTTCTTTTTACTGATGTTGCAAACCTGAGTCTGATTTAGTTTATGAGGATCAGCGACCGCCATCAGCGACTGCATGCGGTCGCTGATTTTTAATGATGTGGACATATCAGCGACCGCTAGCGGTCGTTGATTTTAACATTTCCTGCCAAATTTTGGGAGGCAAAATTATGATAGTGATCGAAACAAATGATCGTATATGGTCGCGATATTTAATAGCTTTCGGATTAAATCACTATTGTGAGATAGTAGTATTAGCGATCACGTATGCGGTCGCTGATAGTATTGGTCGCTGTTAGGCCTTTTTCTTGTAGTGCTTTTACCTCAGTCTTATTGGATTCCGCACCAAAACAATTTGGTTCGTGAAAGTTTTCAAAGAACTCTTACAGTTTTCATAAACATCGGTCTAGCTGAATCAAATAGCATAGACTCATATCAATAATTCAATTCAATCGAACTATTTAAGTGTAGCCAAACCCCGTTGGCAAATTAAAATTTTGAAAATATATTTGAGAATGATGTCATCATGCTGTACTGTATTAACAGTCCGTTTGAGGATGCTGTCATTATATGACTTTGTCATAACACATCATACAATAGTGGAACAATAATTTTCAGATCGAATTCACACTAAGTATTCCTGCATTTACAACTCTATCAACTTTTATCATCTCTGCACCAGGTTACATGGTACATGAGTGATAAATAAAAATATTTTTATATTTCAAATCATTTGCGTCTAGCTGAAATAAGCAGCTTAGACTATACTTTAAACCGTTTCAAAAATGATTACGAGTCTACATATTTTTTTCAAAAGCACATAGTGCGTATCTAGCTTGACGTCAAAATTTCGAAGTCTAGCATAGCTAGGAGTTTTGGAAAACTTATGTCTTCACTAATAATCATTTGCTTAACAATCTATTTATTCCCAAAATATTTAATACTCCATTTACACACAACTATACCCAGTTCGTCAAACCACACTTATGAGTTCATTTACTTGCCACAATCATAAGTTTAAGAACTTGTCCTAGTCAGACCTTTGGCGTCCATTCGTTGAGGGGTTCATAAACATTTCATATAACTATGAATCAAGAATGTCACATAAGTATGAGTTTTAAGAACTCGTACTTAACCTTATAGTCTCTACTTATAACCTATATATCTGTTATATACATGAGAAATGAATCACCCTCCTAACATGAATATAGCAAATATCGCGACATAAACATTTATTCCCCACTTAATCGTAACTCCCTTCTCAATACGAATTTCATTCAACTCGTATTCATAATTCTTTCCTGAATCTGTACCAATTCATAGTACAACTGACACTCAGCAATCTTGATGTAAACTGTTCAATCATTAAATTGATTCTTCTCCCTGTTATCACCTTATCAGATCATGGGGTGATCTCATCGTATATATTACGATTCATTTCTATATCTTGATCGTTTTGTTTTACAATCTCCTATAACTGTACTTTTAGTCTTTTAGACTCTATCTATTCACCACTACTGTTCAACTTTATTATCAGAGTTAGGGAACTCGTTATCTTATAACTCGCCGAGATTCATCTTTGAATCTTACCGACCAACTAACTCTATGTGAGTTAGATCTTATCCTAATCACTGCGGTTATTAGTCTCAGGTATTCTTACCTAAGGTTCATAACCTACAGCTTTGATACCAACTATGAGGGCCCCGAATCTGAGGTCCTGAATCAGAGGTCCTGAATCCGAGGTCCCGAATCACCGCGGATCCGGTTCGATCATTCTATCACTATTACTATATTTGCGGAAGATATAAACATAAATTGTTTATACAATACATTTACACACTATTCCCCAAGGTCGAGTAACCTTAACTTATACACAATACATAACTTATATAACTTACAATAACATTAATATACCATACTTATACAAATCTAATCGCACACATTAACTTTACGCTGGAACTGTCTTTAACCTTTCCTTATATCCGACGTATTCACCTTAATCTACAAGGTTTATCATAATATAGCAAGGGTGAGCATAAAAGTTGCCCAGCAAGTTTAAATTCAATAATTTAACGATATAGCATGATTGAAAGAATCTGAATAATAAGCTGGCTATAATTCAACAATATAATTGTGAACTAGCAGGAATAAACTTTTGACTGAACAAGTATATAACATGAACAAATATATCTAGACCGAAGAGTAATGAAGGTGATCAGCCTTTCATACCTGACTTATACATGCAATATGTACAGAGTACAATTCTATAATGGCAATCATCAATGATTATCCATAAGCATATCAGAATGAAACAACTCTTAGTAGAGTTAAGTAAAAACAAACTTTGTGACGCCCCCAAAATAGGTATACAATACCCATTCTGAGTCGTCAAAATACATGGTACAGAAACAACTACAACTTTATTAATACAACATAAAAACTGTGAGTTTAAATACAAATATTGTCATCTAGACAATAACCACACTCAAATAAGTCCTCTTTATAATTATTGATACATTATTTTACAAAAATGGTGAGGACTACTAAAACGACTTTCTAGATCCTTCATTCCATACCCCGACTAGTACTCGCTACATTCTCGCCTCCTGAGAAGAAAAATGGAACAAAAAGGAAAAGGGTGAGCTCAACTAGCCCAGTAAAGAATATTATGACTAAGATAACATATAGCAAATTATCGTTAGTCTTCAACAGGAAAAAATCTGATAAAATACAATAGACAACAAGTTTCAGATCAATATTCACAGCGAAAATAATAATTCATTAGAAGAGTTAAGTAGAGAATGAAATCTACTATCTTCTATATATGAATTTAAAAGTTCATCGTCGATATTTTATCCCTGTAACATCAATCAATATATATCTAGAATCAAATATTCATCTTTGCACTACAGGCCAAAGATATTCATCAGTTGGTAATATTCATCTAAACACCTGTTAATCTTTGCACTACGGGCCAAAGATATTCATAAAAAATCATTCATCTTTGCACTAAAGGCCAAAGATATTTAGTAATATCATCATTTAGGACTGAGGATGATAAAAAATATTTTAAAGAAAACGAATCCAGTGAAACAAAAGAATAAATATTAAGGATTCAGATTTTTCGCCTATTCCATGTCCAAAAATACCATAAATAATCATAGTGGAGTAAAATTCAAGAATGATCAAAACATGGATACAATCAAAGCTAGTATCCATAATAGATATTTTGAACAAAAAGAAGAAAATTTTATTTTTCTTGAATAATGTCGATTAAGTGAATAAAGTCGTGATATCGTGAATAGTAACTCAACAAAAGAGTTCCAAATTTGATAAAAAGTTTAAACCAAGATTTCTAAGATAATGATATTGAAGAAAATAATATCATTTAAGAAGAAAATAACATCCCTTACCTCGAAAAGACAAGATTTCCGATGGAATATCAATATAGTCTTTGAAGGAACTCTTAACCGTATAAAGCAACACTCAAGGTATCAAAATACTCCCAAGAATACGCCGATAATATAGAGAGAGAGAAAGAGAGAGAAAACTTTAGTTTCTGGTGTGATTTTCAATTCTAACCTAAGCACCCTATTTATAGGAAAATGCTTAGAACACCAAAGCAGAAAATTTAATAAAATAATAATATATTTATATAAATTTCCTACGCACACCAAGAATCTGAATTCAGCAACTTAACACATGTTTAATGAGGCCCAAAAATGTAAAAAAACATTTTTCTTAAAAAAAATAATTAAAACTTCCAAAAATCAATTATTTCGAAACTTCGGAACTTCAATAATTCATAATAAATGGCCCTTTTGTCAGACAAATTCAAACCTTATGTCTTTTCCATAGGAACTTCCATTATCTACAACTTTGCAGAAGAAAGTTTTTCCAAATTCCAAACAAAAATTGACCGAAATCCACAAACGGGCGATTCTATAGGATATAATCAAATTTAAGTCAAGAAATGGGTCCACAGACATGTTTAACATGTTTTAAACAACTTTTGCAACAAAAATACTCTTCCTCCTCATATACTCATATATCCCACATTCATTGTAAAAAATATCATCATTATTATATTATAATAATATAATAATATATTATTTTATCAGAAAAGATAAAATATCGATTTTCAACAATTGTCACTTTAAAAAATTTCTCCATCTATATCCACATAAAATGAATATTTTTCTCATCATATAAATCAATAATTAATTATTCATAAATAATATTACTGAATCACAATACTGACAACTAGGAAGTTCCCAGGAAAGAGGGGGCTTTCCAATAAGGATTTCCCTTTACTGGAGCGCAATTAGGTGACCAAACCTCTTCTTAGACAGAACTTTCTAGACATTGCCAATAATGTTATCTAATAATATTATTCAGATAATATGAATTATTGCTTCGATAATAGAAAATATTGTGTAGTAAAAATTATTGAAACAACAAGAATATAAAATATAAACGCAATAATTATTGAATCAATAAAATAAAATATCGAATGAAGAATTACCGTAACAATTATTGAGTAGTGCCTTTCACGTAAGAATCAATAATTAGTGTAATACCGTGCTACTTCTTATGCGATAAATGCGACATCGTGTTTTAACCACCGGTATTCCAACAAGATTAATTCGTGAATAACTACGCTATTATTTATAAACAACTTATACTTGTCGTTTTCTTCATCCAATCGCTTTTTCAAGTTATGGGGCCCACACAAAGGTCAAGCTACTGTCATATTTAATATTCCCTGATAGTAAGAATATTCCACGACCAAACGAATATTCTCCGATAAAAATGAATATTTTATAACCACTTGCTTATTTAATATATTTGCGCATTTTACCCATAACTAACCACATTAATCAAATCAACCCTTACTATTTCAAAATGATAAATAGAGGAAATTAAATTTCATTTATTAATAATTTGGGGTCTTACAACCTCCCCTGCTTATGAAATTTCATCCTCGAAATTGACGTACGTACCTGGTGTTTCGAAAAGATGAGGATACCTCGCTTTCATTTCCGTTTTCAACTCCCAGGTCATTTCCTCAATAGCATGGTTTCTCCACAAAACTTTAACTTGTGGTATGACCTTCGTGCGTAGGACATGCTCATTCCTATCCAAGATCTTGACAGGTACCTCTTCGTACGTTAAGTCTTCAGCTATCTCGTCCGGTTCTAACTCAATAACGTGGTTTGGGTCTTTCACATATTTATGTAGCACAGATATATGAAAAATATTATGAACACGAGACATACTTGGAGGTAACGCGAGTCTATAGGCCACATTTCCTACTCGGTCAAGAATCTGAAATGGACCAATAAATCGTGGATTGAGCTTTCCTTTCTTCCCAAATCTTGTAACTCCTTTCCATGGAGCAACACGCAATAATACATGATCCCCAATACTAAATTCCACGTCCTTTCGATGAAGATCCGCATAGCTCTTTTTTCGATCCTGTGATGTTTGTATACGTTGTCGAATCATTTGGATCTTTTCTGTAGTCATACGTACCAACTTGGGTCCCAACAATGTTGCTTCACCAACCTCATCCCAACATATTGGAGAGCGACACTTTCGTCCATATAATGCTTCGAATGGAGCCACACCTATACTTGCCTGATAAATGTTGTTTGTAGGAGACTTCCACCAATGGTAAATACTTATCCCAACTGCCTTTGAAGTCTAGGACACAGAGTCTTAATAGATCTTCAAGAGTTTGAATAGTCCTCTCTGATTGCCCGTCCGTTTGAGGATGGTATGCCGAACTGAACCGTAAATCCGTGCCCATAGCTTTTTGCAAGCTAACCCAAAATCTTGAAGTGAATCTTGGGTCACGATCTGAAACTATTGAGACTGGCATGCCATGCAACCTCACAATCTCATTTACGTACATACTAGCAAGACGTTCAAGGGAATAAGTCTCTCGTATCGGCAAGAAATGAGCAGACTTGGTTAATCTATCAACAATAACCCAAATAGCATTTATGCCTTGAGAAACCATGGGAAGACCCGTAACGAAATCCATGGTAATGTGTTCCCACTTCCATTTCAGAATCTAAAGTAGTTGCAATGGACCCTTTGGCACTTGATGCTCCGCCTTTAAATGTTGACAAGTTAAACACCTCGAGATAAACTTTGCAATCTCTCTCTTCATATTGTTCCACCAAAATGTATGTCGAAGATCACGATACATTTTGGTACTTCCAGGATGGATTGCAAACGGTGTATTATGTGCCTCCAGCATGATCTTGTACTTCAAATCAGAATCGTTAGGAAAACAAAGTCTGGAGTGGACTCGAAGTATTCCCTCTTCATCGATTCTTGCTTCTGGAATAGCACCTTCTTGCACTTTCTTCTTCATACGCATCAGCTCCGGGTCTGTGGCTTGAGCAACTTTAACTTTTTCGATTAAAGTTGGTTCTATACGTATACTTGACATCATTGTATAGGTCCCCGGAGTCTTGAATTCTTTCTTCATCTTTTGTAAATCACACAAAATGGGCCTTTGTGTTGACAACATCACACTCGTTCCCGCGTATGATCTTCTACTCAATGCGTCGGCTACCACGTTCGCTTTTCCAGGATGGTATTGAATGGTATGGTCGTAGTCTTTCATCGTTTCGAGCCAACTTCGTTGCTTAGCATGTTGAGTTCTTTTTTGGGTGAAGAAATATTTGAGGCTTTTATGGTCCGAATATATCTCCACTTTCTCCCCATATAGATAGTGCCTCCATATCTTTAGCGCGAAAACGACTGCTGCCAACTCTAGATCATGAGTAGGATAATTCCTCTCATACTCTTTAAGTTATCGCGAGGCATAGGCTATGACTTTTCCATGTTGCATGAGAACACATCCTAACCCTTTGCTCAAGCATCGTCAGAGATAACAAATCCATCCGAACCAGATGGTATTGTCAAACAGTGCCAAAATGAGTCTCCTCTTGAGATCTTGGAAACTCTTCTCGCATTCCTCGCTCCATACGAATTTTGTATCTTTACGAGTCAGCTGAGTTAACGGAGTAGCGATTTGAGAAAATCCTTCCACAAATCTCCGATAGCTAAGCCCAAAAATCTATGTACTTCGGTTACCGATTTCGGTTGCTCCCAACTTTGTATTGCTTCAATCTTCGCCGAGTCAATAGATACTCCATGTTTTGACACCACGTGCCCAAGGAATGCTACTTCCTCAAGCCAGAACTCGCATTTCTTCAGCTTGGCATATAGCTTGTTATCCTGAAGCCTTTGCAATACCAGTTTCAAATGGTGCTCATGATCTTCACGGCTTTTGGAATATATGAGGATGCCATCAATAAAGACAACTACGAACTGATCCAAATAATCCTTGAATACTCGGTTCATCATATCCATGAAAGCCGCAGGAGCATTAGTCAATCCAAAAGACATGACTAAGAATTCATAATGCCCGTACCGAGTTCTGAAGGCAATCTTCGGAATATCCTCAGTTTTAACCTTCAGCTGATGATATCTAGAACGAAGATCGATTTTTGAAAAGAATTGTGCTCCTTGCATGTGACGCCCCCAAAATTAGGTATACGTCACCCATCTTGGGTCGCCACTTACATGGTACATAAATTCAAATACAACTTAATAATACAACTGTCGTGTACAATACGACAAAACATAAACTGTGAGTTTGAATACAAATATTGTCTACTAGAGATTATACAAACTCAAAAGGAGTCCTTATTACAATTATTATTACACTATTTCACGTAATAGTGAGGACTACTAATGCTATCATCCGTCCGCTCACTGCTTCCCGACTAGTCCCTCGCTACATTCTCATTTCCTCAAGAGAACAATAAAAGTAAAAGGGTGAGCTCAACTAGTCCAAAGAGGAAATATTATGACTAAGATAATGCGTAATATATTATCGTTAGCCTTCAACAAAGGGTAAACCGATACAATATAACAACCATCAAGTTTAATCTGCAATGAACAAGCAATCCATTAAAAGAGTCAAGTAGAGAATAAAATCTACTATCTTTTATGATTTAAAAGGTTTTTCATCACTTTTATCATTTTGGAACTCGACAATAAATAATCCAAATCATCGAATCACCTCTCGCACTACTGGCCAAGGATATTCTTTAGTATCACGACCACAATTATCCATGCACTACGGGCCAAGAATATTTGTGTATTCAATAATGGTCATGATCATGCCAACAACTGTTCATCAATGCACTACGGGCCAATGAGGACTTTTACCACATCATTTGTAACATTACTACCATGATTACACCGAATAATCCTCAGTCATAATCATACCAAGTCCATCTATGCACTATAGGCCACGATGACTTTCAACAAAATATAAACATGAGGATGATGACAATGATATAAGAATTCAATAAAATAAGTTTAAGAATTATTTTATCCAGATCTAATAACGTCCAAATTGTCAACATGATATCGCTTTGTAACGTAAAATTCAAGAATGCTCGTAAGAATATTTCCATGAAAAGATATCGATGATGCGCAAATATCAAGGATATTCCACTAATTTCATGTAGTATAGAAGTCAAAACTTTAACCAACCGAGTATAATAAGGAATGGAATAACAAAAGAAATCACCAGCATGGGATAGACCGCGACAGCAAAGTTATTCCAATGTAATAATAAATAACGGAATCAGTCTCGTAAAACGCGTGCAGATGTGATATTCCAATGTAATAATAAAAGCGAGAATCAGTCCACAGAGAACACACATACAGATATCCCAATAGAATAATAAAGATAGAATCGGTTTCTACTTAAAACACACACGCATGTGATATTCCAATGAATAATAAAGATGGAACTGTGTCCCACAGAGAACGCATGCATGTGATGTTCCAATGTAATGATAAAGAATGGAACAATGTAAGAATTTCACCAAGTATAGGGTAGCTCATGATATAGGTTATTCCAACAAAGATAATAAAGAATGGAATAATGTAAGTTCTCTCCATAGATAAGAAAGAAATAATACTCCCTACCTTTAGAAAAACTGGATACTAGAATAGTGATGTAGTAGACTTTTCTTCTTCTTTCTATAATTTCTCTCTATAATAATCGCTCAAAAGCTTTTGTGAATTGGTGAGAAATGAAGGAAGAATGAGCTTTTATTTATAGAAAAATATAGTTTCGATAATTGCACGCTTGGGGCTCAAAATTACAAAGACAATACCTCCAACTTTTCTTTCATTTATAATTTAGTCCTGCAAGTATTATCAATCTTGCACCAACTCCCCTAATAGTAAATAATGTGAATCAATAGTTCAATCATGTGAATCAATAGTATAATCATGTGAAAAATACGAATTTCAGTATAGTACCTCCATCTATACCTCCATTTTTAATTTAGTCATGCAAGTATTATCAATCTTGCACCAACTCCCCTAATAGTAACATGAATGTGAAACAATAGTATACACATGTGAACAAATAGTTCTAATCATGTGAAATAATAGCAATCAATTGCTCAATTATCTGGTTAAATACCCGATTGGTTAATATAACCTCCAGACATCAATTATTATCGAAATAATTGTCGATTTTCACTAACACAAATAATTCCAACACAATGAAACCATTTTTATCAAAAATATAAATTTTGAAATTTCAAAGTTTGACTTTCCCCAAAAAAGTCAATTGTTGACTTTTTGACCAAATAGTGAATCCCGGAAAATTTTGTGTTTATAGACTATTTTTACTAATTTCGTCATTCCGGACTCAAATATCACGTCCGCGTCTCCAAATTTAACTCCGAACAACATTCATTATTAATATTATAACTCACAATATTTATCAACCAGGTCGTTCCCAGGAAAGAGGGGGCTTTCCAATAAGGATTTCTCCCTATCATGCCAAATTAGGTGACCAAACCTCTCCTCGATGTAACTTCTGCACATTGTAAATATTGAAATTTATAATATGAATAACTTTGTCATCTCAAGTATTGATTTAATAAAAAAACATTTTATGCAGATGATACTGTGACAATAATTGAATCAATAATATGATAGATATGATGCATCAATTACTGTAGTAATAATTGAGTATAATTGAGTGACTTCTCACGTAAGTATCAATAATCAATATCGTGTTCTACTATGCAACCACGCGTATTACTGTACTTTTAAAACCGGGTGTTTCAACAGTTAACGGTAAAACTTCCGCCGTTATTTTTATGAAGTATTTTTGTCATTTTCTCAATCCGACAATAATTCCGTTGTGGGGTCCACTAATGATTGTGCCGTTGTATGAATATTCCCTATTAAAACGAATATTCCCCGACCAATCGAATATTATATAACAACTTGCATACTTTACAAAATTTGTAAATATTACCCACAACTATAACATTATATCAAATCCACACCATAATATTCAAAAATATATTTTGAGAAAATTTAATCTTCGTTCAAAAAGTTGGGGTCTTACAACCTCCCCTTCTTATGAAATTTCATCCTCGAAATTAGGGTGCATACCTAGTATGTCGAAGATGTGAGGATACTTTGATTTCATTTCAGATTCTAACTCCCAGGTCATTTCCTCAACATCGTGGTTTCTCCACAAAACTTTGACTTGAGGTATAACCTTGGAGCGTAGAATATGTTCCTTTTTATCCAAGATTTTAACAAGAACCTCTTCATACGTTAAATCTTCCTCTATTTCGTCCGGTTCTAACTCAATAATGTGGTTCGGGTCTTTCACATATTTACGTAACATGGATATGTGAAAAACGTCATGAACACGAGACATACTTGGCGGTAAAGCAAGTCTATAGGCCATAGTTCCTACTCGATCAAGGATTAAAAATGGGCCAATGAATCTAGGATTAAGCTTTCCTCTCTTTTCAAATCTTATAACTCCTTTCCATGGAGCAACACGTAACAACACATGATCTCCAATATCGAATTCTACGTCCTTTCGATGAAGATTAGCATAACTCTTTTGTCGATCTTGTGAGGTTTTTATACGTTGTCGGATCATTTGAATCTTTTCCGTAATCATACTTACCAACTCTGGTCCCAACAACGTTGCTTCACCCACCTCATCCCAGTATACTGGAGAACGACACTTTCTTCCATACAACGCCTCGAATGGAGCCATGCCAATACTTGCTTGATAACTGTTGTTGTAGGAAAACTCCACCAATGGTAAGAACTTGTCCCAACTTCCCTTGAAGTCAAGGACACAGAGTCTTAATAGATCTTCAAGAGTTTGAATCGTCTTCTCCGATCGCCTCGTCCGGCCCGAGGATGATATGCCGAGCTAAATCATAAATCCGTGCCCATAGCATTTTACAAACTAACCCAAAATCTTGAAGTGAATCTTGGGTCTCGATCAGAAACTATGGATACTGGCATACCATGCAATCTTACAACCTCGTTTATGTACATACGAGTAAGACGTTTAAGTGTATAAGTTTCTCGTATCGGTAAGAAATGAGCAGACTTGGTCAATCTATCAACAATAACCCAAATCGCATCTATGCCTTGAGAAACTTTGGGAAGACCGGTAACGAAATCCATGGTAATGTGCTCCCACTTCCATTCTGGAATTTCAAGTGGTTGCAATGGACCTTTTGGTACTTGATGCTCCGCTTTAACCCGTTGAAAAATTAGACACCTTGAGATAAATAACGCTATCTCTCTCTTCATATTGCTCCACCAAAATGTATGACGAAGATCAGGATACATTTTGGTACTCCCAAGATGGATTGCAAATAGTGTGTTGTGGGCCTCCATCATGATTTTATACTTTAAATCAGGGTCTTTAGGAACACAAAGTCTGGAGTTGACTCGAAGTATTCCTTCTTCATCGATTCTTGCTTCCGGCATAGCACCTTCTTGCACTTTCTTCCTCATACGCATCACCGGATCTCAGAATTTGAGCAACTTTAACTTTATCAATTAAAGCTCGGTTCTACTCAGTATATTCACCATCATCACATGGGTCCTCGAGTCTTTAACTCTATCTCCATCCTTTGCAAGTCACAAAAATGGGCTTTTGTGTTGTGAATATTGCACTGCATTCGCATATGATCTTCTACTCAATGCGCCGCCTACCACGCTCAGCTTTCCATGATGGTATTGATGGTATGATCATAATCTTTCAACAGCTTCAAGCCAACGTCGTTGCCGCATGTTGAGTTCCTTTTGAGTGAAGAAATATTTGAGGCTTTTATGATCCGTAAAGATCTCCACTTTCTCTCCATACAAGTAATGCCTCCAAATTTTAAGTGCGAAAACAACAGCTGCCAACTATAAATCATGAGTATGATAATTCCTCTCATATTCTTTGAGTTGTCTTGAGGCATAGGCTATGACTTTCCCATGTTGCATGAGAACACATCCTAACCATTTGCTTCAAGCATCACCGTAGATGACAAATCCTCCGAACCGGATGGTATTGTCGTAACAAAATAAAATGAGTCTCCTTTTGAGTTCTTAAAAACTCTTCTCACATTCTTCGCTCCAAACGAACTTTGTATCTTTCCGAGTAAGCTGAGTTAATGGAGTAGCAATTCAAGAAAATCCTTCCACGAATCTCCGATAATAACCAGCTAAACCGAGAAAGCTACGTACTTCGGTCACTAATTTGGGTTGCTCCCAGCTTTGAATAGCTTCAATCTTTGCCGGGTCAACGGATATTCCATGACTTGATACTACGTGCCCCAAGGAATGCTACTTCCTCAAGCCGAACTCACATTTCTTTAACTTGGCATAAAGCTTATATTCACGAAGCTTTTGAGTATCGACCTCAAGTGTTGCTCATGATCTTCATGGCTTTTGGAATAAATAAGGATGTCATCAAAAAAGACGACCACAAAGTGATCCAAATATTCCTTGAATACTTTGTTCATCATATCCATGAAGGCGTAGGAGCATTAGTCAATCCAAAAGACATGACTAAGAATTCATAATGCCCGCATCGAAGTTCAAAAGGCGATTTTGGAATATCCTCGCTTTAACCTTCCGCCGATGATATCCGAATCGAAGATCAATTTTTGAAAAAATTATGCTCCTTAGAATCGATCAACAAAATCATCAATACGTGGCAATGGGTACCTATTTTGATGGTGACATGATTCAACTCCCGATAATCAATACAAAGTCGCGATACTCCCATCTTTCTTCTTCACGAATAGAACAGAGCACCCCAAGGAAACGTGACTTGGACGAATGAAACCAATGTCTAACAATTCCTGCAATTGGGTCTTTAACTCCTGAAGTTCAATAGGAGACATTCGATATGGGGCTTTGGAAATGGGTTTTGTACCGGGTTCAAGGTCGATACAAAATTCAACTTCACGCTCTGGGGGTAGGCCAAGAATTTCTTCAGGGAATACGTCAGGAAATTTATTAACAATAGAAATATCCTTCAAATCTGACGTATTTTTGTTTAAATCCGTGACATGAGCTAAGAAAGCTTGACATCCATTTTTCAAAAAAAGAATAGCTTTGTGGCTTGAGATGACCGTGATTGATTTTAATGGTTTGGTCGTTTGAATTCAAGATAATAGGTTTATTAGGAATATGAAAGCTAACAACCTTACGAAAACAATCAATTTTAGCATGATGAGTAGTTAACCAATCAATCCTTTAGAATCACGCCAAATGCAAGTATTTTTAAGGAGGTAAGATCGACAGTAACGTAAGTACATACCGATTTGAATCAAACAAGACTTATAAATAGTGGATGTAATGAAGGTTTCTCCTACTGGAGTTTCAACAGATAAGTCAAAGTCTAATATCTCTAGAGTCAAATTTAAACGTTGAGCGCAAGTAGGAGAAATAAAAGAATGGGTAGAACCGGTATCAAATAAGGTATAGACTTCACTAGAGTTTATGATAAGCTTACCCGTGATAACCTCGTTCGGGTTCCTTGCTTTCTGGGAGGTCACAACAAATGCTCTCTCTTGCACTACCGGCTTTGACTTTTCTGGGACGGCCTTTGGTGCCTCCATCCTAGCTGAATTTGTCTTCGGTGAACGACAAAATTGAGCTAAGTGACCTTCTCTTCCACAATTATAACATGCTTTGACTGAAGATCGCTAGCTTTGACCGATGTGTCCCTCCCTCCGTATTTGAAGCATATGATAGTGGTCGCTCTCCTTCCTTAACCACTGTTCTTTGGTCTTGACATCTTTCCATCATTGTTGAATCTCCTTTTCTTGAAATGTCCATTTTTTGTCTTGGCTATGATTACCACCGGCGGGTTACCATTTCGCATGTTGATTCCTCCACGCTTGTTGTCACCGCTTCGATGACTGTTACCACTGGTATTTTCATTCTGCCGGCTGCTTTCTCTTAGTTGTGTTGACTTGTTATCGCGCTCCAACAACTGAGCCCTATTTATAACATCTGAATACAAACACAGTTTATGAGAAATAAGATATTGACGTATCTCTGGTTTTAAACCTCTTAAAAATATTCATGTCATTCGCTCCTCATTATCGACCAAATGGCCGCAAATTTAGCCTCATATTGCGACACGGTCATATTGTTTTGTTCCACTTGATAAACTCCACCTCCTTCATGTGATTTAATACTTTCGGAAAGTACTTGTCGTTGAATGTACTCTTGAACTTCTCCCAAGACATCTTGAGTCCAGTCAAATACGCGTTTCTGATTCCCACAAGTTATCTGCTTCTTCACGCAACATAAAGGTGGCGAAGGGAACCTTTTGCTCCTTGGAGCATCCCAAGACATCAAATATCTTGGTGATTTACTTTATCCATGCTTCCGCCTTAAGTGGTTTTGGCTCTCCAATAAACTCCAGTGGTCCCAGCTCCTTGAACTGTTTAGCGGTGACCGTCCGAGAATTTCCTGTGTTTACACCTGCATTTTGAACAGGAGCCGCTCTCGCCTGATGTTGCATGAATTGCATGAAGCCTCGGAACATTCCATCGTTCATCATTTGGTTAGTGTTGTTGTTTGCATAAGGATTATCGCCTTCCTGATGCACGTTGTCCTGGTTATTGATCTGTGGAGACTCAACAGTCTCATGTTCTCCATTGATGTTCTCAACATTCTCGGATGCCATTTTCAAACAATGCCACAAAACAAGGGTTAATTGACATGCAACATATTATCACTATACTCTGACCGACCAATCAAATACCAAATAAACTTAGGTAGGTCATACTAGCGAAGGAATTCCCTATCTCTCCCCTCCTAGTTCTAGTCTCACATCTTAGCCAGGGATCATATCCCTAAGCTTTGATACCAACTAAGACGCCCCCAAAATTAGGTATACGTCACCCATCTTGGGTCGCCACTTACATGGTACATAAATTCAAATACAACTTAATAATACAACTATCGTGTACAATACGACAAAACATAAACTGTGAGTTTGAATACAAATATTGTCTACTAGAGATTATACAAACTCAAAAGGAGTCCTTATTACAATTATTATTACACTATTTCACAGAATAGTGAGGACTACTAATGCTATCATCTGGTCCGTCACTCCGTTCCCCGACTAGTCCCTGCTACGTTCTCATTTCCTGAAGAGAACAATAAATGTAAAAGGGTGAGCTCAACTAGCCCATTAGGAAATATTATGACTAAGATAATGCAGAATATATTATCGTTAGCCTTCAATAGTGTTAAACTAATACAATATAACAACCATGAAGTTTAACTGCAGCGAAACAAACAATCCATTAAAAGAGTCAAGTAGAGAATAAAATCTACAATCTTTTATGATTTAAAAGGTTTTTCATCACTTTTATCGCTGGGACTCAGCTTAATAAATAATCCACATCATCGAATCACCCCTGCACTACGGCCAATGATATTCTTTAGTATCACGACCACAATTATCCATGCACTACGGGCCAAGAATATTTGTATATTCAATAATGGTCATGATCATGCAACAACTGTCCATCAATGCACTACGGGCCAATGAGGACTTTTACCACATCATTTGTAACATTACGGTAATGATTACACTGAATAATCCCTGGTCATAATCATACCAAGTTCATCTATGCACTATAGGCCACGGATGACTTTCAACAAAATATAAACATGAGGATAGTGACAATGATATAAGAATTCAATAAAACAAGTTCAAAAATTATTTTATCCAGGATCTAATAACGTCCAAATTGTCAACATTATACTGCTTTGTAGAGTAAAATTCAAGAATGCTCAGAAGAATATTTCCATGAAAAGATACTGGATGAAGCGCAAATATCAAGGATATTCCACTAATTTCATGGAGTATAGAAGTCAAAACTTTAACCAACTGAGTATAATAAGGAATGGAATAACAAAAGAAATCACCGTGCATGCGATAGACCACACAGCAAAAGTTATTCCAACAGTATAAATAAATAACGGAATCAGTCCCCCAAGATAAAATGCATGAATATGTGATATTCCAACAGTAATAATAAAGATTTTAATCAGTCCCCAGTAAAATGCATGTGACAGAATCTTAGAAAATTTTGTGTTTATAGAGTATTTTACTAATTTCGCTGCTTACGACTCAAATATCACGTCCAAGATCTCCAAATTTAACTCCAAACAACATTCATTATTAATATTATAACTCACAATATTTATCAACCAGGTCGTTCCCAAGAAAGAGGGGGCTTTCTAATAAGGATTTCTCCCTATCGACGCGCCGAATTAGGTGACCAAACCTCTCCTCGATGTAACTTCTAGACATTGTAAATATTGAAATTTATAATATGAATAACTTTGTCGCCTCAAGTATTGATTTAATAAAAATCATTTTATGCGCAGATGATACCGTGACAATAATTGAATCAATAATATGATAGATATGATGCAACAATTCTCGTAGCAATAATTGAGTATAAATCGAGTGACTTCTCACGTAAGCATCAATAATCAATACCGTGCTACTATGCAACCACGCCAGACATCGTGCTTTTAACATCTAGGTGTTTCAAATAGCTAATTCAGTAAAACTTCATTGTTTATTTTCATAAAGTATTTTTGTCATTTTCTCAATCCGACAATAATTCCGCTGTGGGGTCCACCAATGATTGTGCCGCATTTATGCGAATATTCCCGTTAAAACGAATATTCCCCACCAATCGAATATTATATAAAGAACTTGCGTATTTTGCAAAATTTGTAAATATTACCCACAACTATAACATTATATCAAATCCACACCATAATATTCAAAAATATATTTCGAGAAAATTTAATCTTCATTCAAAAAGTTGGGGTCTTATATTGCAACTGGTCAAACAGGTCATCAATGCGAGGTAGCGGATACCTATTCTTGATAGTGACTTGGTTTAATTCCCTGTAATCAATACAAAGTCGCATACTCCCGTCTTTCTTCTTTACAAATAAAACAGGAGCACCCCAAGGAGATGTACTAGGACGAATGAAACCGATGTCCAACAACTCCTGTAGTTGGACCTTTAACTCCTGAAGTTCAATAGGAGCCATTCGATATGGGGTTTTACAAATGGGCTTTGTACCAGGTTCAAGATCAATAAAGAATTCAACTTCACGTTCTGGGGGTAGACCGAGAAGTTCTTCAGGAAATACGTCAGGAAAGTCAATAACAATAGGAATATTATTCAAATCTGACGTGTCTTTATTCAAATCCATAACATGGGCTAAGAAAGCTTGACATCCGTTTTTCAATAAACGAATAGCTTTATGACTTGATATGACAGTGATTGATTTTAATGGTTTAGTTGCTTAAATTCGAACAACAGGTTGATTAGGAATATGAAAACTAACAACCTTACGAAAACAATCAATTTTGGCATGATGAGTGGTTAACCAATCAATCCCTAAAATCACGTCAAATGCAAGTATCTTTAAAGAGATAAGGTCAACAGGTAAGGTGATGGTTCCAACTTGGATCAAACAAGATTTATAAACAGTGGATGTGATGAAAGTTTCTCCTAATGGAGTCTCCATAGATAAATTAAAGTCTAATTTCTCCGGAGTCAAGTTTAAACGTTGAGCACAAGCAGGAGAAATAAATGAATGGGTAGCACCGGTATCTAGTAAGGTATAAAATTTGCATGAATTTATGATTAGCTTACTCGTGATCACCTCGTTTGGGTTCCTTGCATGTTGACCAGTCACAACAAACGCTCTTCTAGTAACCGTTGACTTTGACTTTTCTGGGACAGCCTTTTGAGTCACCATCCCAGCTAGACTTGGTTTCGCTATAGTGCAATCTCGAGCGACATGTCCTTCCTTTCCACAATTATAACATACCTTAAACTATTGTGGGCAGTTTGGGCTGATATGTCCTTCTTTTTCGCACTTATAGCATATGACCGGTGGTCGTTCTCCTCCTTTGGAACCAGTTGCTTCTGGTGCTGATGTCTTCATATTGTCATTGTTGAATCTCCTCTTTTTAAAATTTCCTCCCGACTCGCTTCTTCTATTCTCATGGCCACGATTACCACTAGAGTGGTTGCCGCTCTTATCCGTATTTTTCTTTCTCCGCTGGTTATCGTTGTTCTGATGACTGTTGTCACTGGTATGATCCTGGTTGTGGTCCCTCAGTTGACCGTACTCATTATCTCGCTCTAATAATTGAGCCCTATTGACAACATTTGAATAGAGAGAAAATTTATGAGAAATGAGATATTAACGTATGCCGGGTTTCCAACCTCTCAGAAACATCTGCGTCATACGTTCCTCATTCTCCACCAAATGAGGTGCAAACCTAGATAACTCCGCGAACTTCACCTCGTACTAGGACATTGTCATGTTATTTTGTTCAAATCTAATAAACTTTACATCCTTCATATGACGAACACTTTCAGGAAAGTATTTGTCATTGAACAGTTTTTGAAATGTCTCGCAAGACACTGCGGCTGGATGGGTACGCTTCACAGATTCCCAGCAGTAATATGCCTCATTACGTAACATAAAAGTGGCGAATGGAACTTTTTGTTCCTCCGTGCATCCCAAGACATCGAATATCTTGGTAATTTGCTTGACCCACGTCTTCGCCTTAATCAGATCCGTCTTTCCCCAGAATTATGGTGGTCCTAACTCTTTGAATCGCCTTGTCATGACCAACCGTGTGGCGTTGCCATTGTTTCTACCAGTATTTTGAATAGAATCTCCTTCGTCTGGTTTTTGCATGAATCGCAAAAAGCTTCTAAACATCTCATCGCTCATCGTCCCGCTTTCGGTGGTGTTTTTATAGAGGAACATTGCCACTGTTGTACGCTTCTCTCCTCATTGGTGAGCAAAGGTGTCTCCACGGTCTCATTTACTCCATCGTTAACATTCTCAAATGACATTCTCAAATCATCGCCATAAAATAAGGGTTAATTTAACAAATTAAAAAATCACATAATATCCCTATATTATGACCGACCAACAAATAAGCTTAGGTAGGACACACTAGTGAAGGATTTACTCATCTCTGCCATCCTAGTTCTATTCCCCGATCTCCGCCAGAGATCATATCCCTAAGCTCTGATACCAACTGTGACGCCCCCAAAATAGGTATACAACACCCATTCTGAGTCGTCAAAATATATGGTACAGAAACAACTACAACTTTATTAATACAACATAAAAACTGTGAGTTTAAATACAAATATTATCATCTAGACAATATCCACGCTCAAATAAGTCCTCTTTACAATTATTGATACATTATTTTACAAAAAGGGAGAGGACTACTAAAACAACTTTTTAGATCCTTCATTCTATACCCCAACTAGTACTCGCTACATTCTCGCATCCTGAGAAGAAAAATGCAACAAAAAGGAAAAGGGTGAGCTCAACTATCCCAGTAAAGAATATTATGACTAAGATAACATAAAATAAATTATCGTTAGTCTTCAATAGGGAAAAATCTGATAAAATACAATAGACAACAAGTTTCAGATCAATATTCGCAGTGGAAATAATAATTCATTAGAAGAGTTAAGTAGAGAATGAAATCTACTATCTTCTATATATGAATTTAAAAGTTCATCGTCGATATTTTATCCCTGTAACATCAATCAATATATATCTGGAATCAAATATTCATCTTTGCACTACAGGCCAAAGATATTCATCAGTTGGTCATGTTCATCTAAACACCTGTTCATCTTTGCACTACGGGCCAAAGATATTCATCAGAATTCATTCATCTTTGTACTACAGGCCAAAGATATTTAGTAATATCATCATTTAGGACTGAGGATGATGAAAAATATTTTAAAGAAAACGAATCCAGTGAAACAAAAGAATAAATATTAAGTATTCGTATTTCAGCTATTCCATGTCTAAAAATACCTCATAAATAATCATAGTGGAGTAAAATTCAAGAATGATCAAAACATGGATACAATCAAAGCTAGTATCCATAATAGATATTTTGAACAAAAAGAAGAAAATTTCATTTTTCGGTGAATAGTGTTGTATACGTGAATAGTAACCCCGATATAAAAAGTTCCAAATTTGATAAAGAAGTTTAAACCAGTATTTCGGCATAATGATATTGAAGAAAATAATATCATTTAAGAAGAAAATAACATTCCTTACCTCGAAAAGACAGTACTTCTGACTGGAATACTGAATATAGTCTTGAAGGGAACTCGCACCATATAGTAACACTCAAGGTATCAAAATACTCGCAAAAATACACTCGATAATATAGAGAGAGAAAGAGAGAGAAAACTTTAGTTTCTGGTGTGATTTTCAATTCTAACCTAAGCACCCTATTTATAGGAAAATGCTTAGAACACCAAAGCAGAAAATTTAATAAAATAATAATATATTTATATAAATTTCCTACGTACACCAAGAATCTGAATTCAGCAACTTAACACATGTTTAATGAGGCCCAAAAATGTAAAAAAAACGTTTTTCTTAAAAAAAATTAAAACTTCCAAAAATTAATTATTTCGGAACTTCAATAATTCATAATAAATGGTCCTTTTGTCAGAAAAATTCAAACCTTATGTCTTTTCCATAGGAAATTCCATTATCTATAACTTTGTAGAAGAAAGTTTTTCCAAATTCCAAACAGAAATTGACCGAATTCCACAAACGGGCGATTCTACAGGCTATAATCAAATTTCAACAAGAAATGGGTCCACGTATATGTTTAACATGTTTTAAACAACTTTTGCAACAAAAATACTCTTCTTCTCCTCATATACTCATATATCCCACATTCATTGTAAAAATATCATCATTATTATATTATAATAATATAATAAAATATTATTTTATCGTAAAAGATAAAATATCAATTTTAACAATTGTCACTTTAAAATTTTCTCCATCTATATCCACATAAAATGAATATTTTCCTCATCATATAAATTAATAATTAATTATTCACAAATAATATTATTGAATCACAAGATCGATAATCGTGCAGCTTCCTGTGAAAGAGGGGGGCTTAATAAGGATTTCTCTTTCTCGGTGCGTAATTAGTGACCAAACCTCTCCTTAGACAAAAGTTTCTAGACATTGCCAATAATGTTATCTAATAATATTATTCGGATAATATGAATTATTGCTTCGATAATGGAAAATATCGTGTAGTGACAATTATCAAACAACAAATAATATAAAATATCAACACAACAATTATCAATCAATAAAATAAAATATCTTTGATAAGAATTACCGTAATAATTATTGAGTAGTGCCTTCACGTAAGTAAGAATCAATAATTGGTGCAATACTGCAGTGCTATCTTTGTATGACAACGCCAGACATCGTGTTTTAACAACCGTATTCCAACAAGATAATTCTGTGAATAACTACGCCATTATTTATAAACAACTTATACTTGTCATTTGCTTCATCCAATCGCTTTCCGTTATGGGGCCCACACAAGGCTACGCCGTCGTACGAATATTCCCCGACAGTAAGAATATTCTACGACCAAACGAATATCCTCCGATAAAAATGAATATTTTATAACCACTTGCTTATTTAAAATATTTGTGCATTTTATCCATAACTAACCACATTAATCAAATCAACCCTTCCTATTTCAAAATGATAAATAGAGGAAATTAAATTTCATTTATTAATAATTTGGGGTCTTACAAACTTGCCTGCACCGTTGATTACCGCTACGCAATTTATAACGCTTTATCCGAAGACCTAATATTAGTAATATAGATCTCAAATATTAGAATAATATCATCATAATAAAATACTATTATATATATATATATATAGAATAACCAAAACACATAACACATAACCCTATCAGTCTATAACACATATAAGACTCGGTATCAAGTCAAACTATTACAGTCTGAGTTGAACACGACACAAATCTGACATCCCGATGGTCTAGTCGGATAAATCTCGAGTTTAAGTTCAATTAAACTCTGTCTAAACACTTAACCATTATCTACAATAATTTATTAACAGTCAAAATATTTTTCGTAAGCTCGTAATAATTTTTAAATAATCATGAATTTTCCATTATTAATATCGTATTTAAATGAATTAAATACCACATAATTCTAATATCATTAATATTTATTTATTATCAAATATTAATGAAATACATGTCATAATATTATAATATACTTATAATATATCAAAGTATTTTAATACTTTAAAATCACCTTTATATGATTTTTAAACAATTAAATTCATTATCCGATAATTACTTTTAATATTAAAATATTAATATTTTCATGAAAAAATATCAAAAGTTATATTTTATAACTTAAAATATTTTTATAATACTTAAATCCTTTTTATATGATTTATAAATAATTAATTCTATTTTCCATAATTTATTGAATATTTTATTAAATAAACTAATTATCATTAATATTAATTAATTAATTAATTTCATTATAAAATATTAAAAGTCACTAAAGATATTTTATTATACCATAATATTATTTTTCATGATTTTTCATGTATTAAAATCATTTTAAATAATTTATTTAATATTATAATTAAAAAATGAAATAACATTTATATTCCAAAATATTAAATATTTATGAAATATACTCAAAATAATTAAAAACTATTTTTCAGACTTTAAAATAATTTTTCAGAATTTATTTTGCATTTTTAATAATTAAAATCTATTTAATTCGATTTATTTAATAAAATAATTAATTTTCGTAATTAAGTGTCGCTAAAGGGCCCTATAGTGACAGAACCATCGCTATAGGTGTTCTTGGCATGTTCTTGAGTGTTCTTCAGCCCTTCATGTCAGTTACAAGCTAGCTAGTTTGACCACCATTTGATTCAAGGTTATATGGTTTCTGGGCTGGCTAATGGGTTATGATTATAGTATGAGTGTAACACTACAATTATGAACAAGTTTCATAGCCATAACATCAATAAATTGTAAGATCCAAGCTCGCAAAGTTACTGTCAAAGGCCTGCTGGGTTTTTTGGGTTACCTAGAAACCCAGACAAGTTCGAGTACTCACTATGTGGATCAAATATCTCAGGGTTCTGGTCATTAGTTAAGTGTTCTGGAGGTTTAAACATATAGTAATGATGTCAGGGTACCATAATATATCATTATATCATCCTAACAACAACAGATCTAAGAGATCAAGGCCGGTCAAACTAGTGGTTAGGAGTTGTTCTTGATGAATTCTAGGTTTTCCAGAAATTCATCCGAAAAGTTGGTCAACGCTTGTTTGACCATGATTACTTTGATTATGAGCACGATCCGGGCGATATAATGGTTTGAGTATGTAGATCGCATGTCAGACTACAAAGATCAAACAATAACTTGACCAAAATATAAAATAACAGCAAGATCAGATGCGTTGAAAATATTGTCAGACAACACGCTGGGTTCTAGGTTGCCCAGAAGCGTACTCCCGTGATTGGTCAACTCTGTTTGACCGATCATAACATGAAATCTAGACACGATCCACCCCTGATTCCAGTTACAGAACAAAGACCACATGGCATACTACAAGTTATAACTCTTAAAACATAAAAACAATAAACAGGAAATGTTCTATGAGCCCTGACATTCGGTTGTCAGGCCATGTTCTAAGGTTCATAGTCAGTTTCAAAAATCACGATTTCATGCAACTAGATGTAATGGATCTTGGATTTAACAACCCAGATCACTAAAATACACCTTAATACATAACTTTAAACAATAGATCCTAACATCTAACATCAAATCATAAAATTTTAAGATTTAGGGTTCTTTACCACTTTGAGCTTTGATCTTGGATTCTGACTTCTGATCTTGATCTTGGAATGCTAAATCTTGATCATGGCTTGGTTTCTCACTCTTTCTCACACTAAGTCTCGAATTTTAGAGAGAGAGGGTCTTGGGAGAAAATGAAAATTAAAGTGGCCCTTTCTCTCTCTTTAATCTTATAAATTGATACAATGTTGCTATGATCTGCAAAAATTCGGCTGGTTGGCTATTATTTAAGTCACATGGCTGATATCAAATGGTTTACCAACTCCACTAGGACAACTCTTGCAAGTTAAGTCACAATAATGCAACAAAGGGTAAAAATGTCATTTCGCACACAAAATAAATGGCATACTTGTCTTTTTCCAAACCCTTAGGGTTTAGGGTTTGAATCTTTAAGGTTTAGGGTTTGAACCCATAGGTTTTGGTAATTTAATTTCTAAAATTTCCAATTTAGGTTTTAAAAATCGAAAATTAATAAATCGAAATTATAATTAGAATTTTCTAATTATATTAAAATCTCTTAATCATAATTTAATTCTTGCTAATTAGGATTAGTATTTCCTAATTAAAATTGCTAATTTAGCAATTAGGGTCAAAATCATGGATTATGGTTTACAACCCAAAAATTAGGGTTTCTAATAGAAAATAGTTTTCTAATTTAGAAATTAGATTTCTTTATTAGATTAGGATTTTCTAATTACTTATAACTTGAAAATTAGGATTAATATTTCCTAATTAACCTTGAAATCTATTTAATTAACACTTAGGTTTTCCCTATTTATAAATTAGGGTTTCAAATCCATAAATTACGGTTTAAATTTTGAAATTAGGATTTGCTAAATAATTATGCTTTACCCTAATTAATATTATAATTAATAGTACTTGAGCATTATAATTATCCTTAAGTTCCCAGATTAGGGTTTCAACTTCTGAATTAGTGTTTTGGATTCTCAGAACTGAAATTAGGGTTTCCAAAACCGGTTTCTAGGGTTTCTTATAATTCGCTAGGGTTTTCTAACCGAACGTTGACGTTCTTAATATATACTTAGGGTTTGTTACAGATATCGCTTATCCGTCAACCTCGACCATAACCACATACACGTACACATATACAACCATATACACGTAACATATTCACGTATTCCTTAATCCTGAATGATTCACCTAAATCCTTAACAGAATTTTGAAATCCTCAAAATTCCTTCTTAAAAATATCAAACGCATACACTTATTTTCTGTCTAGGTTCTAATATTGAACCTTAAATCAATAAATTAAAATTTTAAAAATTTTCTAAATTCTCGGGTTGTCACATTCACCCTTCTTCTAAAAATTTCGTCCCCGAAATTTACCTTACACCATACACCATTCACCATTCCTTCCAATCATCACATGCTACCCAATACATTCCTCACAAGAATAAAAATTTTGAAATTGTGCTGAGGGATTTTACAGACTATTGTCTATCATTTTCGCAAAGGTTATATAGAAATTCATCCGCAAACCGTCTTAACTTACGGACATAGTGGGTAATTAGCCCGATATGCCCTGTACTTATAAAGTACTTCTGGTCTGATCTGTTTCTCGTATCCGCCTTGGGCGCATAAACTTTTACCTCAATCTTATTGGATTCCGCACCAAAATAATTTGGTTTAGGAAAGTTTTCAAAGAACTCTTACAGTTTTCATAAACATTAGTCTAGCTGAATCGAATAGCATAGACTCATATCAATAATTCAATTCATCTGAATTATTTAAGTGTAGCCAAACCCCGTTGGCAAATTAAAATTTTGAAAATATTTTTGAGAATGACGTTATGATGTTGTACTGTATTAACAGTCCGTTTGAGGATACCGTCATTATATGACTTTGTCATAACACATCATACAATAGTGGAACAATGATTTTTAGATCGAATTCACACTAAGTATTCATGCATTTACAACTCTATCAACTTTTATTGCAAGACTCCAACTTTTATAAATAAAGATGAATTTTCTATAATTATCATTTTTGAATATTATGGAATAAATTTGATATAATATTATAGTTGTGGGTAGTATTTATAAATTCTGCAAAGTAAGCAAGTGGTTATATTATATTCGATTGTTCGGGGAATATTCGTTTTAGCAGAGAATATTCGTACAACGGCGCAATCATTGGTGGACCCCACAATAGAATTATGTCGGATTGAGAAAATGACAAAAATATTTTTATGAAAATAACGGCAGAAGTTTTACCGTTGATACTGTTGAACTACTCGGTAGTAAAAGTACAAATGTCTACGCATGTGGTTGCATAGTAGCACACGATATATGATTATTGATGCTTACGTGAGAAGTCATTCAGTTTTGTTCAATTATTGCTATAGTAATTGTTGCATAGTATCTCACGTTATTTGATTCAATTATTGTCGATATTTTTATATATTGTTAAAATCAATAATTGAGACGACAAAATTATTAATATTATTATTTGCAATATTAACGATGTCTAGAAGTTCCGTCAAGGAGAGGTTTGGTCACCTAATTGCGTGCCAATAGGGAGAAATCCTTATTGGAAAGCCCCCTCTTTCCTGGGAACGACCTGGTCGATTAATATTGTGAATTGTAATAAAGATGATAAATGTTGTTAAAATTATTAAGGTAATTTTTATGAAGTTTGCTTATTTTATGGATTCCTATTTACCCATTTTTCAAAATAATCGGTAGAAAATTTTTTAAAGGTGGGGGCCACATGTGGGGCCCATATGTGTTGGAAAAATGATTTTTGAAATGGAAGAGTATACGTATGGAAGTATATGTATGTATTGAGTATATGGTGGGAGAAAATGATATGTGAAAGTGATAGGTGTGTGATGTGTGTGTGTGTGGAAAATGGTGGAAAATGGTGGAAAAGTGGTAGTGTGATAGTGATGTGTAAGAGTGTAGTGAAATTGATTTTTTTGGGTGGGTGGGGTATTGATGTTGGTTATGGGGGAGAAAAATTAAGTGGTGTTTATATAATATTGATATATATATATATATATATATATTGAAAACATGTGTTTATATATATATATATATTATATTTTAATTGTTGTTTGATGGTTGATTGAAGAAAATGTTCATCCGAATTTCTCAAAATTTCATCTATGAGTTGAGCATTGATTGCATTAATAATTTTTCCTTGCACAGTGCCCTTCCATTCTCCTATAAATAGAAGCTCATTCCTTCATTATTTCTTACGAATTCACTGAAACTCTAAAGAGAGAAAATTATAGAGAGAAAGAAGAAAAGATTTATGCTACTTAACTACTCTTATATTCAGTTCTTTTATGGTAAGGGGTGTTATTCTTTCTTATTCATGAAGAGAACTGTTGTTATTCCATTTCTTATTATTCTGTTAGAATAACATGTATACGCAGTCTACCATATACTTGGTGACATTCTTCTATTATTCCGTCTTTATTATTCTGTTGGAATATCCTGCATGCATGCGTTTTACACACCGCATGATTCCGCCTTTATTATTCTCATTGGAATATCACATGCATGCATTTTACGTCGGACCTGGTTCCGTTAATTATTATTCTGTTGGAATAACCTGCATGTGCGGTCTATCGCATGCCTGGTGATTTCTTTTGCTATTCCATTCCTTATTATACTCAGTTGGTTAAATTTTTGACTTCTATACTCCATGAAATTAGTGGAATATTCTTGATATTTGCGCTTCATCCAGTATCTTTTCATGGAAATATTCTTCTAAGCATTCGTGAATTTTACTCTACAAAGCAGTATCATGTTGACAATTTGGACGTTAATAATTTCTGGATAAAATAATTCTTGAACTTGTTTTATTGAATTCTTATACCATTGTCATCATCCTCATGTTTATATTTTGTTGAAAGTCATCTCTGGCCTGTAGTGCATAGATGGACTTGGTATGATTATGACCAGGGATTATTCGGTGTAATCATGACCATAATGTTACAAATGATGTGGTAAAAGTCCTCATTGGCCCGTAGTGCATTGATGGACAGTTGTTGGCATGATCATGACCATTAATGAATACACAAATATTCTTGGCACAGTAGTGCGTGGATAATTGTGGTCGTGATACTAAAGAATATCCTTGGCCGAGTAGTGTGGGGGTGATTCAATGATGTGGAATATTTATTAAAGTTTGAGTCTCAAATGATAACGATGATGAAAAACATTTTAAATCATAAAAGATAGTAGATTTTATTTTCTACTTGACTCTTTTAATGGATTGCTTGTTCCGCTGCAGTTAAACTTGATGTCTATTATATTTTATTAGTTTAACATTGTTGGAGACTAATGATAATTTATTCTGCATTATCTTAGTCATAATATTTCTTACTGGGCTAGTTGAGCTTGTTAGGTTTGTAATATTCATGAACGCAATCAAATTGCATAAAAAGTGCGGAAACGTGTAAAATCAGAGTTTAAAAATTTTACAAACCATATACCCGGATCACCCTTTATGCACAATTATTAATTAAACTAAAAGGATGATTAAGAAACATACCCTTGAAGATCCGAGCTTCCTCAGGTACAAGTTCACCTCCAATCCTTTTCGCGTTCAACTTGAATCCACCGGGTTTGGTTCCTTCCTTTGATCAACGTTAGCCACCAAAGTGTTTGGCCTCTAGAGGTGATCCACCAAGGAAGAAAAGGAATTCAAGAAGATGGGTATTTGGCTCAAACCCTAGTTTTCTATCTCTATAGAAAAGAACGTACTCTCCAACCATTGGAATTGCGTATTATTTGATATCTGATATAAGACTCCTCTTATAAAGATATCAGGTAACCTTATTTAATAAAATAAGGTATTATTTAATTAAACTCTTTTAATTAAATGGGCTCCCTAATCTTATTAGGGATAATTAATTAAACTCCTTTAACTAATTTTCCCTCCTAATCCTATTAGGAATAAATGAGAGTACTTATATTAAATTAATTTCTAAACTCTTTTAGAAATTAAAATAATAATAATAATTGTAATAATATTAATAAGACTCCTCTTATTAATTTATATTTAATATTTCTAAAATATTAAATAATAAATATTAAGCTATTTAATTTATTCTATCACTATAGATTTAAATTAAATATACATAACATATTATTACGATTATGCCATTAACTTCTTAAATAATTATTCTTCCTTTTATGGTGTGACCCTTTAGGTTCTCTATATTAAACCTATTGTGAATAAATCAATTAGAACAATTCTAATCTTATTTAAATAAATAAATTAAATAATTTATTTATTTAAATATATAATATTTATTCTACAATAGGGATAAGCCTCCCTAGCGATCAACGACTTTCCGGATAATATAGATTTCAACATTAATCATAAAAGAACCTTTGAGTAAATAGTTACCGTGACAATTCAATCCTTCCACCATACAATGTCCCAATTAAATATAAGACATGGAATTACCGTCAAGTCTTATTTTATTTAATTATATGTATTTCGATCCTTAAATGCACAACTCCAAATAATGCAAATTAGAAACTCCTTTCTAATTTCATTACGCTTTAACCAAGGACTCTTTGGGTTTGTCATTTATCGAATCACATAGGACATTTCTCTTCTTTTAATAAAGTGGTAGATTCTTTATTGATCATACATTATCTCCATGTACAACTTATTATACCCAAGCATACCCTTTGATATACCCTAAGGATCTTAAGGAATAAGTCAAAGTATAACTCATCATACATAAGATACTATGATGATCTCAAGTCCAAGGATCACTTGTACTACTATCACTACAGAAATTCCTATCGACAGCAAGTAAAACTCCATTAGGTATTCCTTAGCGAGCCACGCTCAAAGGAACTTATTCTCTAATAAGCACCTAAATACTTGCTTTAGTGTCTCCACACAAATGATCATGAGATCAATCATCCTCATCCAATGAGCAAGCAACGTATGTACCAATCTATCCTGGATTCACTAATCCCCAATTTAGTAATCCAATGATTGGGAACTATTTTAGTTTTAAGCTTTCTAAGAATTTAGATCTCATTAGAATGATCATCATCATTATTCTAAAAGCATTGCTTAAAACTATGGGTTTATCACATATTATAAAACAAAGATCATGTAGATAATTAAAAGCCTTTAATAAATTAATACTTTTTATTAATAAATGAATAAGATTGTTACAAAGTATATGCTTTATCATCAAACATGATTGGCTTGTGTGCATACTACTTTCAATCTCCCACTTGCACTAAAGCCAATCGTCATGGTATCTCATACTCTTCTTCTCTAAGTGACGATTATCCTGCTGTTGGATAAGCTTTAGTTAATGGATATGTAATGTTGTTCATGAGAGTCCACTATCTCTATAGTGATTTCCCATCTTTCAATGATTCTAATAATCAAATGAAAGTGCCACAACACATGTTTAGATCCAAGATGAGACTTAGGAACTATTCCTAGTTCTGTAATGAACTTTTAATCCAAACAATCAACTTGTAGCTTCATTTATAGGTATATACATTGTCTTTATCACTAAACCAACAACTCTTTGCTGTTTGGAACCTTTCCAATTCACCGCACCACTGTTCAAGGTAACACTTTACCTTAAAGTGAATTTTCGTCGTCTTGGTGCATGCGAAAAAACTTGAGTCATTAAGCCCTCTAGTTTTAATTAAGACCCACCACGTATGCTCACATCCTTAGTGCTGGTTAAGAACTTTAAGATGTTTTTCACTGACTCACAGTGAACTTCTCCAGAATATGACTGATCAACATCAGGTCTCGTACATTTCATTGCATACATGATTGTCACTCATGCGGCCTCTCTTTTCAGGAGTCTGTGGGGACTATTAGGAGAGATACACTCCAAGGGCTCATCAACATGAGACATCCCATGGAGTTTGCCATGCTAAACGACTTTAGCATCAAATGAATATACGTTCCTTGGGTTAAGTTGAGCATCCTTTTAAATCTATCTATATAGATTTGCATCCCCAATAATAATGCTCTTCCCAAATCATTCATGGAGGATTGTTTAGACAACTTTATCTTTACTGATTGTAGCATTGGTATGTAATTCCTCATCCGTAGTATATCAACATATAATACTAGAAATTTCACGACGCTCCCACTGACCCTTTTTTACACACTAGAACTCTTACCTCATCGCATGTAACTCTGGATCATCATCTTCTATGATGTGTACCTCATCATCATCATCCATGATGAATCCATAACTCCTAGGTATCTTCAAGATTATTCCGTATTTACGATTCTTGTTGTGGTACAATAGGTCTATCTATAGGTTCCTCTTATTTGATTTATAGTGTTTTGTGGTTCTTGAACTCTTCAAGATCTATTATCCTCCCACTAGCCCCTTCAATGATAAACACCTTTATCTTAGAAAGCAGCGTGTTTCGCAACAAACACCTTTTGCTAAGTAGGATTATAGAACATATACCCTAAACTTACTTTAGGATGTCCCACAAATCGACACTTATAAAATCTTGTCCCAAGCTTATCCTTTGAAACCTTTTCACATAAGTTGGACAACCCCTTATCTTAACATACTTAAGATTAGGAATCCTCCCTGTCCATAACTTTTATGGAGTCTTGGGGCCGGATTTTGAGGTTACCTTTTTAGTAGATATCTGACCCATTTCTAGAACATTATCCCGTAAGGATCTTTGGAATGTCGGTAAAATCATTATGGACCGCACCATGTCCAACAAGGTACGATTTTTCATTCGGATACATCAATCAATTATTACAGTGTCGAGGCGTCCATTATGAGAAAACCATTTAAGATGATCTAGAAACTTATTTCACAAGTATTTATTCCTTGATCTAATCAAAGAATCTTAATACATTGTCAATTTGTTTCACTTCAATTCTTTGAACCTTTCAAATAATTCATACTTGTATTTCAAAGAAATACACACATTCAACTCTTTGAATGATCATCTCCTTTTCTTATACTAATTTGTTCAATATGCAAAATTATTTTCATGTAAGTCAAGTATACAAAATTTATTAATTAATATTCGATTCTATACAAAAACATTATTATTATAAATAGAACAACAATTGTTCTTTATTATAATACCAAAGATTTCATTGTCCAACAATAAAATGGAAATAATATTTTTAATAAGAACTGGAATACAATAACAACTTATTGACTTAATAGATTTGCCTAGTAGGCATTTTTAAATTATAAGTTTCTATGGCTAATGCAAAGAACCTTTGCTTCATTTCCCACACATAGGATTACTTATATTTGTTTAGTTTTCTACTTACATTTGGTCCTTCATAAATCTATACTTATGATAACCAAAGCCGGTATCCAATACCCAAGTAGAACATTGACTTAAAGAAAAATTTATCTCAACCATGAACAAAATAATATTTGTAACCGAAAATTCACTAAGCTTCTTTGGTTAGCCTCTGCAAGATGCTTCTCGCAGTTTCTTTCCAGTGTCCAGGCTTATTGCAGTGGAAGCAAACTCCTTTGCTATCCAAATCAGTTTTGTTCTTATTATCCTTTATTTTGCCTTTCTATTTACCTTCTTTGAATCTTTCTTCTTTTTCGGAAGATCCTTTGGCCCCTACCAAGAAGACTTGGTCTTTCTTGGTTGAAAGTGACTCTCAACATTTTTCAACATGTTAAGCAAATCAATGAGGGCGATATCTAGCTTGTTCATATGAAAATTCACAACAATTAATGAAAGGAGTCCTGAGTGAGGGCAAGATCAAATCTTGGCTAACTCTCCATCCATGACAAAACCTGTTGTCCTAATTGATCAATCAAATTGATTATGTTAAGAACCTTTTATGCTGCATTTATAGTGCCATTGGCCATTCTAGATCTAAGAGCTCCTTAGATATCTCGATATCTATCGGTCCTACTTTCCTCACCATCAACTACTTGATGTGCGGGAATATAAGAGGAGCATCCATAGTTTCATCTTGATCTTCAAGCTCGTTACTTTCATGGATGCGAGCATGATGCATTGAGCCAATCGTGCATCATCTCTGCCACTATCTAAAAAAGTAGCAATCTATTCCTCAGAGGCATTGTCTGCAACCATTGCAGGGATAGGCGTATTAAGGACATAAGATAGCTTTTTAGCCATGAGAACTATTCTCAAATTCCTTAACCAATCCGTTTAATTCGGTCTGGTTAATTTAGCATCTAATATGCTTCGCAGTGATAGTAATTTTAGACATTGTAAAATTCTGTAAATGAATTTGTAATTAACAACATTTTAACATACATTCTTTTATTAATTACCAAAATAAATTAGGTCTTGTTTTAAATTGGTATCTCCCACTATTTTCTTCAAACTATATTACCTCACACTTATATAGTTCTAAGAAAATCTAATTAAAGATTTGCTAGTGAGAATAAGGATCCCATTTCAAATGTATATAGCCTTGTGGTGACACAACAAACTATATATAAATAAATAGGTAGACAACTTTTGTCACTTACATCAACTATGCAACTCTTTTTCTTTTGCCTCTTAGATTATTTTGATCAAGTGGTGGCACATCCAGAATCAAAATTATCCAAGTTAAGTCCGACCTAGCACTCCATATATTCAAAAAGAAAAATATCATCCTTGTGGTGACACAACAAAACAATATTGTTCAATTTTCTTTATAAGCATCAAATGTGATAAATTAACATCTTAAATACTTAATACTTTCCTTGTGGTGACACAAAGAAACTCATATTAAATATTTAATACTTTATTAATTTTATCATGCTAGAAAGGCTGACGTTCGATATTCCAAATATCTTTGAACGCTTAAGACTTAATATAAAAAATTGAGGGTTTTGTTATTAATTTGTCTCATCTTGTTTAGCGCATGCATATATATATATATAAAAATACGTCATATATTAATGATCATGCGAAGCATGTTTGCATAATATATAATATATATAGTATAAGCATGCACATATAGAACACTATATTCTACCCGGATTGATTATGGACTTTTATTCTAGTTTGGTTCACTAGAGCCACCAAGTGAACCAAAAGGTCAAACCCTAGGGGTGCAAGAAATAATATTTAAATATAACTATTACATTTAAACCCGGGCTCCATTACAAACGGGTCTTCAAGTGCTCCTTGCTCCTTGATCTCCAATTTTTAAAATTAATTCTAACTATTCCTATTACAAAACTATTTAAAATAAATAGAAACCTTGATCAGCAGTCAAGGGGAAGTACATAGGAGGGAGTTAGAATTTACATTAAGAAAAAATTAGAGAAGACGAGGTACGCAGAATTCCCATTAAATAAAACCCATACATTCATGCATCCAACTAAAATAAAATCCAATCATATTGGTCAATAGTCCATAATCAATCCCATTTATTATCATACACATCATCATATGCATCAATAAATAACATTCATCTTATGAATAATAAACATTTAATATATATATTGATATCATTTAATGGGCAAATTTAGTTAGTATAAAATCTAATTTTGAATCAAAATAAACACCTTTATTTTAATCAAAATTTAAATTAAAATAAAACTATTTTATTTTAATTTATCCTATTTTGAATAAAATAAACTATTTTATTTTAATCAAAATATTTAATCAAAATAAACTCCTTTATTTTAATTAATTATGGAATCCAATTCCATGTAAAAAAAATAACTCCTTTATTAAAGGAAACACGGATTCTCTTTCCTATTCACAAATAAACTCCTTTATTTTGAATAATATAAATCTTATTTCATATCTAAATAAACTCTTTTATTTAAGGAAATTAGGATTCTCTTTCCTATTCACAAATAAACTATTTTATTTTGAATAATATGAAATCTTATTTCATATCTAAATAAACTCCTTTATTTAAGGAAATATGAAATCCAATTTCAACTCTAATTAGTTATCATGGAATCCAATTCCAACTCTAATTAGTTAGCATGAAATTTAATTTTAAAATTAAAATAAACTTTATATTTTAATATAAAATAAACTTTTTATTTTAATATTAAAATAAAATTTTATTTTAATAATAAAATTATTAAAAATATTATATATATATATATAAATAAAACAAAACCGTTATTATATATATATATAATAAACCGTTATTATCATTTTTTTTATTTTACAATAGTTACATATTCATCTAATGGGTTATTCAACTCCCTTTACATCACGAAGCACATTCTGACATTAGAAAAAAAAGGGATTAGAGTTTGTCATACAGACAACTGCAGGATACTCCAGCCAATAAATAGCCTTGACTGAGAACATAGTCCTGTAAATCAGACCCAAGTCCTGTAGTCATTGGTTCGTCCACCAGACTTGGTCACCAATCTCCTTAATCATGATAAATATTCGATAATTACTGTAACCTTGATGAACGTTTTCAAAAAAAATAATAAACAGTCACGAATTTCGCGAAATTAATAATCACGGTTTTTTTAATTAAATTTTATACAATAAAATTATGCCCAATTAAATTGTTCTAAACATATATCAATATACATATCAAATAAAACAATTAATAATTCGCATAAAGGTTTGGCTCTGATGCCACTATTAGGTTTGTAATATTCATGAACGCAATCAAATTGCATAAAAAGTACGGAAACGTGTAAAATCAGAGTTTAAAAATTTTACAAACCATATACCCGGATCACCCTTTATGCACAATTATTAATTAAACTAAAAGGATGATTAAGAAACATACCCTTGAAGATCCGAGCTTCCTCAGGTACAAGTTCACCTCCAATCCTTTTCGCGTTCAACTTGAATCCACCGGGTTTGGTTCCTTCCTTTAATCAACGTTAGCCACCCAAGTGTTTGGCCTCTAGAGGTGATCCACCAAGGAAGAAAAGAAATTCAAGAAGATGGGTATTTGGCTCTAACCCTAGTTTTCTATCTCTATAGAAAGGAACGTACTCTCCAACCATTGGAATTGCGTATTATTTGATATCTGATATAAGACTCCTCTTATAAAGATATCAGGTAACCTTATTTAATAAAATAAGGTATTATTTAATTAAACTCTTTTAATTAAATGGGCTGTGACGCCCCCAAAATAGGTATACATCACCTATTCTGAGTTGTCAATACATGGTACAGAAACAACTACAACTTTATTATTACAACAGTAAAACTGTGAGTTTGAATACAAATATTATCTTCTAGACAATATCTATACTCAAATAAATCCTCATCACATTTATTGATACATTAATTTACAAAATGGTGAGGACTACTAAACAATCCTTTCTAAAACCTTCATTCCATACCCCAGGCTGCATACTCGCTATATTCTCGCCTCCCGAGAAAAATGGAACAAAAAGGAAAAGGGTGAGCTCAACTAGCTCAAGAAAGAATATTATGACTAAGATAATATACAACAAATTATCGTTAGTCTTCAACAGGAAAAATATAATAGAATACAATAGACAACAAATTTTAAATCAATATTCGCAATGAAATAATAATTCATTAGAAGAGTTAAGTAGAGAATGCAAACTACTATCTTCTATGTATGAATTTAAAAGTTCATCGCTCTATCTTTTATCCCCGTAAACATCAATCAATATACATCTGAATCAAATATTCATCTTTGCACTACACAGCCAAAGATATTCATCAATTAATCATGTTCATTTAAACACTGCTCATCTTTGCACTACTGGGCCAAAGATATTCTTCGAAAATCATTCATCTTTGCACTATGTGCCAAAGATATTCTTCAAAATCATTCATCTTTTTGCACTCTGGGCCAAAGATATTCTTAAGAAATCATTCATCATTTAAGACTGAGGATGATGAAAGATATTTTTTTTTTAAAAAACGAATCCAGTGAAACAAAATGACAAAGATTAAGGATTAAGGATTCGTACTTGGTTTTATCCACGTCCAAAAATACCTCAAAAATAATCATAGTGGTGTAAAATTCAAGAATGATCAAAACATGGATACAATCGAGTTAGTATCCGAATAGATGTTTTGACGAAAAAAAAAATTTTATTTTTCTATGAATAATCTCAGATATCGTGAATAGTCAGTGCATATCGTGAATAGTCTTTAGATCGTGAATAGTAACTCAGACACCAAAAGATAGAAATTCCACAAAAAATATCTTCACGCTTTAATAATAGTACTTTCGAATAGTAACTCGTGAATAAGAACTCATGAATAGTAACCCATGAATAGTAACTCATGAATAGTAACCCATGAATAGTAACCCCACATGAAAAAGTTCCAAATTTGATAAAAACTTCAGATCAACATTTCAAAGATAATGATATTGAAGAAATAATATCATTACGAAAAAAAAAATATCCCTTTACCTCGAAAGAGCAAGATTACTTACATTTGGAATAACGCTTGAATGAACTTGCACCGTATATCAATACTCAAAGTATACTCAAAATACTCACAAGAATACGCTCAAAATATCGAGAGAAATAGAGAAAACTTGAGTTTACTTCGTGTGATTTTTAATTCTAACCTAAGCACCTATTTATAGAAATTGCTTAGAACACCAAAGCGAAAATTTAATATAATATTAATATAATTATACAAATTTTCCTTAGCCCACCTTTTTGGTCAAAACACCAGCCACACATGTTAATGATGTCCAAAAAAAAAATACAAAAACGTTTTTCTTAACAAAAATAATTTAAACTCCCATAAATCAATTATTTTGAGCTTCCTAACTTCAATAATTCATAATAAATAGCCCTTTCATCAGAAAATTCGAATCTTGCGAGTTTTTATAGGAATTTCAATTCTCTACAACTTTGCGTAAGAAAGTTTTTCAAATTCCAAATAGAAATTGACCAAAATCCACAAACAGAAGCGATTTTACAGTTTATAATCAAATTTCAATCAATAAATGGGGTCCACCGACATGTTTAACATGTTTTAAACATTTATTGCAACAAAAATACTCTTCCTCCTCGTATACTCATATATCCCACATTCGTTGTAAAAATATCACCATTAATATATTATTAAAATAATATATTTAAATGAATTATTTTATCGAAAAAGATAAAATATTAATTTTCAACAATTGTCATTTAAAAATTTTCTCCATCTATATCCACATAAAATCAATATTTTCCTCATCATATAAATCAATAATTAATTATTCACAAATAATATTACGAAATCACAATATTGACAACCAGTGCAGCCTCCCAGAAAGAGGGGCTTTCCAATAAGAATTTCTTCTTCTTGGCGCGCGCAATTAGGTGACCAAACCTCTCCTGTAGGTAACTTTCTAGACATTGTCAATAATGTTATCTAATAATATTATTCAGATAATATGAATTATTGCTTCGATAATGAAAAATAATTGTGTAATGACAATTATTGAAACAACAATAATATAAAATATCAACGCAGCAATTATTAACTCAATAAAATCTTTGAGCAATAATTACTCGTAATCATTATTGAGTAGTGCCTTCTTACGTAAGAATCAATAATTGGTGCAATACCGCAGCTACTGCTCAACAACGCGTATTAGTGTGTTTTAACCAATTTGATATTCCAACAAGATTAATTGGTAACAACTACTGGTTTTTAAAAAACAACTTATATTTGTCGCTTTCTTCATCCAATCGCTTTCCGTTATGGGGCCCACACATCATGGGCTGGCCATTGTCATTTAATATTCTGACAAGCGATTTAATATTCCACGACCAAACGAATATTCCCTAACAACAATGAATATTTTATAACCACTTGCTTATTTTGAAATATTTGCGTATTTAACCCTTAACTATCCACATTAATCAAATCAACCCTTACTATTTCAAAATAATAAATAAAGGAAATTCCTTTTATTTAAAAAATTTTGGGGTCTTACAACCTCCTCCTTATGAAATTTCGTCCTCGAAATTGGCGTACGTACAGTGTTTTCAAAAGGTGAGGATACCTCGCTTTCATTTCCGCTTTCCAATTCCCGTGTCATTTCCTCTATAGCATGATTCCTCCACAAAACTTTAACTTGTGGTATGACCTTTCATACAGCGTAGGACATGCTCCTTCCTATCCAAGATCTTGACAGTACCTCCTCATACGTTAAGTCTTGGCTATCTCGTCCTGGTTCTAACTCAATAACGTGGTTCGGTCTTTCACATATTTACGATACGATATGTGAAACACATTATGAACACGAGACATACTTTGAGGTAACGCAAGTCTATAGGCTACATTTCCTACTCTATCAAGAATTTGAAATGGACCAATAAATCGTGGATTGAGCTTTCCTCTCTTCCCAAACCTTGTAACTCCCTTCCATGGAGCAACTCGCAACAATACATGATCCCCTACATTAAATTCCACGCCCTTTCGATGAAGATCCGCATAACTCTTTTGTCGATCTTGTGCCGTTTGTATACGTTGTCGAATCATTTGGATCTTTTCTTTGAGTCATATCGTATTAACTTTCGGTCCCAACAATGTTGCTTCACCCACCTCATCCCAACATATTGGAGAACGACATTTTCATCCATATAATGCTACGAATGGAGCCACACCTATACTTGCACGATAACTTCATTGTTGTAGGAGAATTCCACCAATGGTAAATACTTATCCCAACTACCCTTGAAGTCTAGGACACAGAGTCTTAATAAATCTTCAAGAGTTTGAATAGTCCTCTCTGATTGTCCGTCCGTTTGGGGATGGTATGCCTAACTAAATCGCAAATCTGTGCCTATAGCTTTTTGCAAGCTAACCCAAAATCTTGAAGTGAATCTTGGGTCACGATCCGAAACTATGGATACTGGCATGCCATGCAACCTCACAATCTCATTCACGTACATACTAGTAAGACGTTCAAGGGAATAAGTCTCCCCGTATCGGCAAGAAAAATGAGCGTACTTGGTTAATCTATCAACAATAACCCAAATAGCATTGATGCCTTGAGAAACCGTAGGGAAGACCCGTAACGAAATCCATAGTAATGTGTTCCCACTTCCATTCCCTAATCTCAAGTGGTTGCAATCGGACCCTTAGGTACAAGATGCTCTACTTTTACACGTTGGCAAGTTAAACACATCGAGATAAACTTTGCAATCTCTCTCTTCATATTGTTCCACCAAAATGTATGTCAAGATCACGATACATTTTAGTACTTCCAGATGGATTGCAAATGGCGTATTGTGTGCCTCCATCATAATCTTGTACTTCAAATCGTAGTCATTAGGAACACAAAGTCTAGAGTGGACTCAAGTATTCCTTCTTCATCAATTCTCGCTTAGAATAGCTCCTTCTTGTACTTTCTTCTTCATATGCATCATCTCCCGGCCTTGATTGGCTTGAGCAACCTTAACTTTTCTATTAAAGTTGGCTCTACGCGTATACTTGACATCATCGCACTTCGTTCCGCGTATATGATCTTCTACTCAATGCGTCACCACTACGTTCGCTTTACCGGATGGTATTGAATAGTGTGGTCGTAGTCTTTTCAATAGTTCGAGCCAACGTCATTGCCGCATGTTGAGTTCTTTTTTGAGTGAAGAAATATTTAAGGCTTTTATGGTGCCGAATATATCTCCACTTTCTCCCCATATAGATAGTGCCTCCATATCTTTAAGCGCAGAAACGATCGGGCGCTAACTCTAGATCATGAGTAGGATAATTCCTCTCATACTCTTTTAAGTTGTCGCGAGGCATAGGCTATGACTTTCCCACGTTGCATGAGAACACATCCTAACCCTTTGCACTCAAGCATCATTTGAGATAACAAATCCATCCGAACCGATGGTATTGTTAGAACAGTCTTAAAATAAGTCTCCTCTTAAGCTCTTGGAAACTCTTCTCGCATTCTTCACTCCAAACGAATTTTGTATCCTTCCGAGTTAGTTGGTTAATGAAGTAGCGATTCGAGAAAACCCTTCCACGAATCTCCGATAATAACCAAATAAGCCCAAAAACTACGTGCTTTCACCACCGACTCTTGGTTGCTCCCAACTTTGTATTGCTTCAATCTTCACCGGATCAACAGATACTCCATGTTTCGACACCACGTGCCCCAAGGAATGCTACTTCCTCAAGCCGTAACTCACATTTCTTCAATTTGGCATATAGTTGGTTTTCACGAAGCCTTTGAGTACCAAATTTCAAATGGTGCTCATGATCTTCACGACTTTTGGAATATATGAGGATGTCATCAATAAAGACAACAACGAATTGATCCAAATATTCCTTGAATACTCGGTTCATCATATCCATGAAAGCCAAGAGAGCATTAGTTAGTCCGAAAGACATGACTAAGAATTCATAATGCCCATACCGAAGTTCTACAAGGCGCCTTTGAATATCCTCGCTTTTAATCTTCAAATTGATGATATCCGAATCGAAGATCGATTTTGAAAAGAATTGTGCCCCTTGCAATCGGGTCAAACAAGTCATCAATACGAGGTAGAGGATACCTATTCTTGATGGTGACATGGTTCAATTCCCGATAGTCAATACAAAAGTCGCATACTCCCGCTTTCTTCTTTTTACGAATAAAACAGAGCACCCCAAGGAGATGTACTAGGGGAATGAAACCGATGTCCAACAATTCCTCGTAGTTGGACCTTTAACTCCTAAAGTTCAATAGGAGCCATTCGATATGGGGTTTTAGAAATGGGCTTTGTACCAAAGTTCAAGATCAATAAAGAATTCAACTTCACGCTACGGGGTAGACCGGAAGTTCTTCTGAAATACGTCGTGAAAGTCAATAACAACAGAATATCATTCAAATTTGACGTGTCTTTATTCAAATCCATAACATGGGCTAAGAAAGCTTGACATCCGTTTTTAATAAACGAATAGCTTTATGATTAGATATGATGGTGATGATCGATTTTAATGGTTTAGTTGCTTGAATTCGTATAAACAGTTGGTTAGGAATATGAAAACTAACAACCTTACGAAAACAATCAATTTTGGCATGATGAGTAGTTAACCAATCAATCCCAAAATCACATCAAAAGCAAGTATCTTTAAAGAGATAAGGTCAACAGTAAGGTAATGGTGCCAACTTGAATCAAACAAGATTTATAAACGATGGATGTGATGAAAGTTTCTCCTAACGGAGTTTCCACGAGATAGGTCAAAGTCTAATTTCTCCGAGTCAAGTTTAAACGTTGAGCACATGCAGAGAGATAAATGAATGGGTAGCACCGGTATCAAGTAAGGTATAAACTTCGTAAGAATTTATAAATAGCTTACCCGTGATCACCTCGTTTGGGTTCCTCGATTATGACCAAATCACAACAAACGCTCTTCCGGAATCGTTGACTTTGACTTTTACGGGGATGTCTTTTTGAGTCACCGTCCCCGATTGAACTAGGTTTCGCTCTTCGTATAATCTCGAAAGCGATATGTCATTCCTTTCCACAATTATAGCATACCTTGAATCGTTGTGGGCGCTTTGACTGATATGTCCCTCTTTTCCGCATTTGTAGCATATGACCGGTGGTCGTTTCTCTCCCTTAGAACCAGATTCTTTGCCAAGACTGCCATCTTCACATAATCGTTATTAAATCTCCTCTTTTAAAATCTCCCCTGACTCGCTTCTTCTATTTTCATGGCCATGATTACCACCAGAGTGGTTACCATTTACATCCGTCTGCTTCTTTCTCCGCAGTTATCATTATTCTGCTGACTTCTATCTCTCGATACGATCCTCGGTTGTGGTCCTCAATTGGACCGTACTTTCGTTATCTCGCTCTAATAATTGAGCCTGCTTACAACATCCGAATAAAGAGAAAATTTATGAGAAATGAGATATTGACGTATCTGGGGTTTCAAACCTCTAAGAAACATCCGCGTCATACGTTCCTCATTCTCCACCAAATGAGGTGCAAACTGATAACTCTGCAAACTTTGCCTCGTCATCGAGACACCGCCGTGTTGTTTTGTTCCAATCTGATGAACTCCACTTCCTTCATATACGACGTGAACACTTTCGTGAAAGTATTTGTCATTAAATAGTTTCAAAATGTTTCCCGTGACATGCTTTGAAAGCGGTACGATGGGTACGCTTCACGACTCCCACCAAGAGTCTCGCTTTCGCCACGGAACATAAAGGTGGCGAATGGAACCTTCTGTTTCCTCCGTGCATCCCAAGACATCGAATATCTTGGTAATTTGTTTGATCCATGTTTCGCGCCATGATCGGATCTCGCTTTCCTTAAATTCGTGGTCCCAACTCTTTGAACTGCTTGGTCGTGATAACCCGTGAATTGCTATCATTTCCTCCTCAGATTTTGAACACGAGTCTCCTCGTCCTAATTTTGCATGAACTGCAAAAAACTTCTAAACATCCCCTCGTTCATCATCTCGCTCAACGGTGTTGTTCACAGAGAGGTACATTGCCACTTGTTGCACGCTCTCCTCGTTGGTAAGTACAGTATCTCTCCTGGTCTCATTTACTCCACTATTAATATTCTCGATGACATTCTCAAATACCGTCCATAAAACAAGGGTTAATTAAGGAAATCAATATATCACATAATATCCCTATATACTTTGACCAACTAACAAATAAGCTTAGGTAGGACACACTAGCGAAGGATTTACTCGCTCTCCCTCCTAGTTCTATTCCCCGATCTCCGCCAGAGATCATATCCCTAAGCTCGATACCAACCGTGGCGCCCCCAAAATAGGTATACATCACCTATTCTCGAGTTGTCAATACATGGTACGTAAAACAACTACAACTTTATTATTACAACAAGAAAATGTGAGTTTGAATACAAATATTATCTTCTGCAGACAATATCTATACTCAAATAAATCCTCATCACATTTATTGATACATTAATTTACAAAATGGTGAGGACTACTAAACAATCCTTTCTAAAACCTTCATTCCATACCCCGACTAAATACTCGCTTATATTCTCGCCTCCCGAGAAAAAATGGAACAAAAAAAGGAAAAGGGTGAGCTCAACTAGCTCAAGAAAGAATATTATGACTAAGATAATATACAACAAATTATCGTTAGTCTTCAACAGGAAAAATATAATAGAATACAATAGACAACAAATTTTAAATCAATATTCGCAATGAAATAATAATTCATTAGAAGAGTTAAGTAGAGAATGCAAACTACTATCTTCTATGTATGAATTTAAAAGTTCATCGCCTATCTTTTATCCCTCGTAACATCAATCAATATACATCTGAATCAAATATTCATCTTTGCACTACAGCCAAAGATATTCATCATTAATCATGTTCATTTAAACACTGCTCATCTTTGCACTACGGGCCAAAGATATTCTTCAGAAATCATTCATCTTTGCACTACAGGCCAAAGATATTCTTCAGAAATCATTCATCTTTGCACTACAGGCCAAAGATATTCTTAAGAAATCATTCATCATTTAAGACTGAGGATGATGAAAGATATTTTTTTTTTTAAAAAAACGAATCCAGTGAAACAAAATGACAAAGATTAAGGATTAAGGATTCGTACTTGGTTTTATCCACGTCCAAAAATACCTCAAAAATAATCATAGTGGTGTAAAATTCAAGAATGATCAAAACATGATTACAATCGAGTTAGTATCCGTAATAGATATTTTGGACGAAAAAAAAAATTTTATTTTTCTATGAATAATCATCAGATATCGTGAATAGTGCTTGCATACGTGAATAGTCTTTGATCGTGAATAGTAACTCCGACACCAAAAGATAGAAATTCCACAAAAAACATCTTCACGCTTCATGAATAATAGTACTCGTGAATAGTAACTCGTGAATAAGAACTCATGAATAGTAACCCATGAATAAGAACTCATGAATAGTAACCCATGAATAGTAGCCCCAGACATGAAAAAGTTCCAAATTTGATAAAAACTTCAATCAACATTTCAAAGATAATGATATTGAAGAAATAATATCATTACTGAAAAAAATAATATCCCTTACCTCAAAAGATCAAGATTTCTTTGAAACACCGAATAACGAATGAACTTGCAGACCGATATCAATACTCAAAGTATACTCAAAATACTCACAAGAATACGCTCAAAATATCGAGAGAGAAATAGAGAAAACTTCAGTTTACGGTGTGATTTTAATTCTAACCTAAGCACCCTATTTATAGGAAATTGCTTAGAACACCAAAGCGTAAAATTTAATATAATATTAATATAATTATACAAATTTTCCTTAGCCCACCTTTTGGTCAAAACACCAGCCACACATGTTAATGATGTCCAAAAAAAATACAAAAACGTTTTTCTTAACAAAAATAATTTAAACTCCCAAAATCAATTATTTGAGAGCTTCTAACTTCAATAATTCATAATAAATAGCCCTTTCATCAGAAAATTCGAATCTTGCGAGTTTTTATAGGAATTTCAATTCTCTACAACTTTGCGAAGAAAGTTTTTTCAAATTCCAAATAAAATTGACCGAAATCCACAAACGAGGCGATTTTACAAAGCTATAATCAAATTTCACCAATAAATGGGGTCCACCGACATGTTTAACATGTTTTAAACATTTATTGCAACAAAAATACTCTTCCTCCTCAGATACTCATATATCCCACATTCGTTGTAAAAATATCACCAGTTAATATATTATTAAAATAATATATTTAAATGAATTATTTTATCGTAAAAAGATAAAATATTAATTTTCAACAATTGTCATTTTAAAAATTTTCTCCATCTATATCCACATAAAATCAATATTTTCCTCATCATATAAATCAATAATTAATTATTCACAAATAATATTACAGAATCACAATATTGACAACCAGCGCTTCCTCAGAAAGAGGGGCTTTCCAATAAGAATTTCTTCTTCTTGGCGCAGCAATTAGGTGACCAAACCTCTCCTTAGATGTAACTTTCTAGACATTGTCAATAATGTTATCTAATAATATTATTCAGATAATATGAATTATTGCTTCGATAATGAAAAATACCGTAATAATGACAATTATTGAAACAACAAAGAATATAAAATATCAACGCAAAGAATTATTAACTCAATAAAATAATCGAATAAAGAATTATCAGAATCATTATTGAGTAGTGCCTTCTTACATAAGAATCAATAATTGGTGCAATACTGGTGCTACTTGTTTCAACAACGCGTATTAGTGTGTTTTAACCACCGGATATTCCAACAAGATAATAACGGTAAAACTACGCCAGTTATTTAAAAACAACTTATATTTGTCGCTTTTTCTTCATCCAATCGCTTTCATTATGGGGCCCACATATGGTCATGCGCCATCGCATTTAATATTCCCCGACAAAGATTTAATATTCCACGACCAAACGAATATTCCCCACAACAATGAATATTTTATAACCACTTGCTTATTTTGAAATATTTATGTATTTAACCCTTAACTATCCACATTAATCAAATCAACCCTTACTATTTCAAAATAATAAATAAAGGAAATTCCTTTTATTTAAAAAATTTTGGGGTCTTATAATGGGCTCCCTAATCTTATTAGGGATAATTAATTAAACTCCTTTAACTAATTTTCCTCCTAATCCTATTAGGAATAAATGAGAGTACTTATATTAAATTAATTTCTAAACTCTTTTAGAAATTAAAATAATAATAATAATTGTAATAATATTAATAAGACTCTCTTATTAATTTATATTTAATATTTCTAAAATATTAAATAATAATATATAAGCTATTTAATTTATTCTATCACTATAGATTTAAATTAAATATACATAACATATTATTACGATTATGCCATTAACTTCTTAAATAATTATTCTTCCTTTTATGGTGTGACCCTTTAGGTTCTCTATATTAAACCTATTGTGAATAAATCAATTAGAACAATTCTAATCTTATTTAAATAAATAAATTAAACAATTAATTTATTTAAATAAATAATATTTATTCTACAATAGGATAAGCCTCCCTAACATCAACGACTTTCCGTATAATATAGATTTCAACATTAATCATAAAAGAACCTTTGAGTAAATAGTTACCGTATAATTCAATCCTTCCACCATACAATGTCCCAATTAAATATAAGATATGGAATTACTTCAAGTCTTATTTTATTTAATTATATGTATTTCGATCCTTAAATGCACAACTCCAAATAATGCAAATTAGAAACTCCTTTCTAATTTCATTCCGCTTTGCCAAGGACTACTTCGGGTTGTCATTTATCGAATCACATAGGACATTTCTTCTTTTAATAAGAAGTGGTAGATTCTTTATCGATCATACATTATCTCCATGTACAACTTATTATACCCAAGCATACCCTTTGATATACCCTAAGGATCTTAAGGAATAAGTCAAAGTATAACTCATCATACACAAGATACTATGATGATCTCAAGTCCAAGGATCACTTGTACTACTATCACTACAGAATTCCTATCGACAAAGTAAGTAAAACTCATTTAGGTATTCCTTAGCGAGCCAATGCTCAAAGGAACTTATTCTCTAATAAGCACCTAAATACTTGCTTTAGTGTTCCACACAAATGATCATGAGATCAATCATCCTCATCCAATGAGCAAGCAACGTATGTACCAATCTATCCGGATTCACTAATCCCCAATTTAGTAATCCAATGATTGGGAACTATTTTAGTTTTAAGCTTTCTAAGAATTTAGATCTCATTAGAATGATCATCATCATTATTCTAAAAGCATTGCTTAAAACTATGGGTTTATCACATATTATAAAACAAAGATCATGTAGATAATTAAAAGCCTTTAATAAATTAATACTTTTATTAATAAATGAATAAGATTGTTACAAAGTATATGCTTTATCATCAAACATGATCGGCTTGTGTGCATACTACTTTCAATCTCCCACTTGCACTAAAGCCAATCGCCATCATGGTATCTCATACTCTTCTTCTCTAAGTGACGATTATCCCGGCCGTTGGATAAGCTTTAGTTAATGGATATGTAATGTTGTTCATGAGAGTCCACTATCTCTATAGTGATTTCCCATCTTTCAATGATTCTAATAATCAAATGAAAGTGCCACAACACATGTTTAGATCCAAGATGAGACTTAGGAACTATTCCTAGTTCTGTAATAAACTTTTAATCCAAACAATCAACTTGTAGCTTCATTTATAGGTATATACATTGTCTTTATCACTAAACCAACAACTCTTTGCTGTTTGGAACCTTTCCAATTCACCGCACCACCGTTCAAGGTAACACTTTACCTTAAAGTGAATTTTCTGTCGTCTTGGTCTGTCTGAAAAAACTTGAGTCTGTTAAGCCCTCTAGTTTTAATTAAGACCCACCACGTATGCTCACATCCTTAGTGCTGGTTAAGAACTTTAAGATGTTTTTCACTGACTCACAGTGAACTTCTCCAGAATATGACTGATCAACATCAGGTCTCGTACATTTCATTGCATACATGATTGTCACTCATGCGCCTCTCTTTTTCGTGAGTCTGTGGGGACTATTAGAGAGATACACTCCAAGGGCTCATCAACATGAGACATCCCATGGAGTTTGCCATGCTAAACGACTTTAGCATCAAATGAATATACGTTCCTTGGGTTAAGTTGAGCATCCTTTTAAATCTATCTATATAGATTTGCATCCCCAATAATAATGCTCTTCCCAAATCATTCATGGAGGATTGTTTAGACAACTTTATCTTTACTGATTGTAGCATTGGTATGTAATTCCTCATCCGTAGTATATCAACATATAATACTAGAAATTTCACGACGCCCCCCAATCGAATCTCCTTTTTACACAATAGAACTCTTACCTCATCGCATGTAACTCGGATCATCATCTTCTATGATGTGTACCTCATCATCATCATCCATGATGAATCCATAACTCCTAGGTATCTTCAAGACTATTCCGATTTATTCTTTGTGGTACAATAGTTCTATCTATAGTTCCTCTTATTTGATTTATAGTGTTTTGTGGTTCTTGAACTCTTCAAGATCTATTATCCTCCCACTAGCCCCTTCAATGATAAACACCTTTATCTTAGAAAGCGTGCGTGTTTCGCAACAAACACCTTTTGCTAAGTAGGATTATAGAACATATACCCTAAACTTACTTTAGGATGTCCCACAAATCGACACTTATAAAATCTTGTCCCAAGCTTATCCTTTGAAACCTTTTCACATAAGTTGACAACCCTTATCTTAACATACTTAAGATTAGAATCCTCCCCTCATCCATAACTTTTATGGAGTCTTGGGGCCGATTTTGAGGTTACCTTTTCGTAGATATGTCACCATTTCTAGAACATTATCCTGTAAGGATACCGGAATGCTCAGAAAATCATTATGGACCGCACTATGTCCAACAAGGTACGATTTTTCATTCGTATACATCAATCAATTATCATGTATCGAGGTGTCCATTATGAGAAAACCATTTAAGATGATCTAGAAACTTATTTCACAAGTATTTATTCCTTGATCTAATCAAAGAATCTTAATACATTGTCAATTTGTTTCACTTCGAATTCTTTGAACCTTTCAAATAATTCATACTTGTATTTCAAAAAATACACACATTCAACTCTTTGAATGATCATCTCCTTTTCTTATACTAATTTGTTCAATATGCAAAATTATTTTCATGTAAGTCAAGTATACAAAATTTATTAATTAATATTCCAGTTCTATACAAAACATTATTATTATAAATAGAACAACAATTGTTCTTTATTATAATACCAAAGATTTCATTATCCAACAATAAAATGGAAATAATATTTTAACAAGAACCGGAATACAATAACAACTTATCGACTTAATAGATTTGCCCGTAGGCATTTTTAAATTATAAGTTTCTATGGCTAATGCAAAACCTTTTGCTTCATTTCCCACACATAAGATTACTTATATTTGTTTAGTTTTCTACTTCGCTTGGTCCCTTCATAAATCTATACTTATGATAACCAAAGTTTCAGATCCAATACCCAAGTAGAACATCGACTTAAAGAAAATTTATCTCAAATCCATGAACAAAATAATATTTGTAACCTAAACTTCACTAAGCTTCTTTGGTTAGCCTCTCGCAAGATGCTTCTCGCAGCTTTCTTTCCAAAGGTCCAAAGCTTATTGCGGTGGAAGCAAACTCCTTTGCTATCCAAATCAGCTTTGTTCTTATTATCCTTTATTTTGCCTTTCTATTTACCTTCTTTGAATCTTTCTTCTTTCGTAAGATCCTTTGGCCCCTACCAAGAAGACTTGGTCTTTCTTGGTTGAAAGTGACTCTCAACATTTTCAACATAAAAATAAGCAAATCAATGAGGCCGATATCTAGCTTGTTCATATGAAAATTCACAACAATTGTGAAAGGAGTCCGGGAGTGAGGGCAAGATCAAATCTTGCTCAACTCTCCATCCATGACAAAACTCGTTGTCCTAATTGATCAATCAAATTGATTATGTTAAGAACCTTTTGTCTGCATTTATAGTGCCATCGGCCATTCTAGATCGGAAGAGCTCCTTAGATATCTCGATATCTATCGGTCCCCATTTTCCTCACCATCAACTACTTGATGTGCGGTGAATATAGTAGGAGCATCCATAGTTTCATGTCGATGTCAAGCTCGTTACTCATGGATGCGAGCATGATGCATCGAGCCAATCACATGCATCATCTTGCCACTATCTAAAAGTAGCAATCTATTCCTCGTAGGCATTGTCGCAACCATTGCGGTGGATAGGCGACATGACATAAGATAGCTTTTTAGCCATGAGAACTATTCTCAAATTCCTTAACCAATCCGTTTAATTCGGTCCGAAGTTAATTTAGCATCTAATATGCTTCGCAGTGATAGTAATTTTAGACATTGTAAAATTCTGTAAATGAATTTGTAATTAACAACATTTTAACATACATTCTTTTATTAATTACCAAAATAAATTAGGTCTTGTTTTAAATTGGTATCTCCCACTATTTTCTTCAAACTATATTACCCTCACTTATATAGTTCGGCAAAATCTAATTAAAGATTTGCTAGTGAGAATAAGGATCCCATTTCAAATGTATATAGCCTTGTGGTGACACAACAAACTATATATAAATAAATAGGTAGACAACTTTTGTCAATTACATCAACTATGCAACCTTTTCTTTTGCCTCTTAGATTATTTTGATCAAGTGGTGGCACATCCGAATCAAAATTATCCAAGTTAAGTCCGACTCTAGCACTCCATATATTCAAAAAGAAAATATCATCCTTGTGGTGACACAACAAAACAATATTGTTTAATTTTCTTTATAAGCATCAAATGTGATAAATTAACATCTTAAATACTTAATACTTTCCTTGTGGTGACACAACAAACTCATATTAAATATTTAATACTTTATTAATTTTATCATGCTAGAAAGGCTTACGCTCGATATTCCAAATATCTTTGAACGCTTAAGACTTAATATAAAAAATTGAGGGGTTTGTTATTAATTTGTCTCATCTTGTTTAGCGCATTTACACATATATATATAAAATACGCGCTATATATTAATGATCATGCGAAGCATGTTTGCATAATATATAATATATATAGTATAAGCATGCACATATAGAATACTATATTCTACCCGGATTGATTATGGACTTTTATTCTAGTTTGGTTCACTAGAGCCACCAAGTGAACCAAAAGGTCAAACCCTAGGGGTGCAAGAAATAATATTTAAATATAACTATTACATTTAAACCCTGCTCCATTACAAACGGGTCTTCAAGTGCTCCTTGCTTCCTCGATCTCCAATTTTTAAAATTAATTCTAACTATTCCTATTACAAAACTATTTAAAATAAATAGAAACCTTGATCAAGAAATCGAGGGAAGTACATAGAGGAGTTAGAATTTACATTAAGAAAAAATTAGAGAAGACGAGGCACGCAGAATTCATTTAATAAAACCCATACATTCATGCATCCAACTAAAATAAAATCCAATCATATCGGTCAATAGTCCATAATCAATCCCATTTATTATCATACACATCATCATATGCATCAATAAATAACATTCATCTTATGAATAATAAACATTTAATATATATATTGATATCATTTAATGGGCAAATTTAGTTAGTATAAAATCTAATTTTGAATCAAAATAAACACCTTTATTTTAATCAAAATTTAAATTAAAATAAAACTATTTTATTTTAATTTATCCTATTTTGAATAAAATAAACTATTTTATTTTAATCAAAAATATTTAATCAAAATAAACTCCTTTATTTTAATTAATTATGGAATCCAATTCCATGTAAAAAAAATAACTCCTTTATTAAAGGAAACACTTGATTCTTTCCTATTCACAAATAAACTCCTTTATTTTGAATAATATAAATCTTATTTCATATCTAAATAAACTCTTTTATTTAAGAAAATTAGATTTTCTTTTCCTATTCACAAATAAACTCTTTTATTTTGAATAATATGAAATCTTATTTCATATCTAAATAAACTCCTTTATTTAAGGAAATATGAAATCCAATTTCAACTCTAATTAGTTATCATGGAATCCAATTCCAACTCTAATTAGTTAGCATGAAATTTAATTTTAAAATTAAAATAAACTTTATATTTTAATATAAAATAAACTTTTTATTTTAATATTAAAATAAAATTTTTATTTTAATAATAAAATTATTAAAATATATATATATATATATATAATAAATATAAAACCGTTATTATATATATATATATATAATAAACCGTTATTATTATCATTTTTTATTTTACAATAGTTACATATTCATCTAATGGGTTATTCAACTCCCTTTACATCACGGCACATTCTCGACATTAGAAAAAAAAAGGGATTAGAGTTTGTTATATTGTATAACAATGCAGGATACTCCAACAAATAAATAGCCTTCGATCGAGAACATAATCCTGTAAATCGACTCCAAGTCCTCGTAAATCATTGGTTCGTCCACCGACTTGGTCACCAATCTCCTTAATCATGATAAATATTCGGTAATTATCGTAACCTTGATGAACGCTTTTCAAAAAAATAATAAAATATATCACGCAATTTCGCAAAATTAATAATCACGGTTTTTTTTTATTAAATTTTATACAATAAAATTATGCCCAATTAAATTGTTCTAAACATATATCAATATACATATCAAATAAAACAATTAATAATTCGTGATAAAGGTTTGGCTCGATGCCACTATTAGGTTTGTAATATTCATGAACGCAAATCAAATTGCATAAAAAGTGCTAAACGTAAAATCGTAGTTTAAAAAAATTTACAAACCATATACCCGATCACCCTTTATGCACAATTATTAATTAAACTAAAAGGATGATTAATAAAATCATACCCTTGAAGATCGAAGCTTCCTCGTGTACAAGTTCACCTCCAACTTTTTCGCGTTCAACTTGAATCCACCGGTTTGGTTCCTTCCTTTAATCAACGTTAGCCACCCAAGTGTTTGGCCTCTAGAGGTGATCCACCAAGGAAGAAAAGAAATTCAAGAAGATGGGTATTTGGCTCAAACCCTAGTTTTCTATCTCTATAGAAAGGAACGTACTCTCCAACCATTGGAATTATTACGTATTATTTGATATCCCCATATATAAGACTCTCTTATAAAGATATCGGTAACCCATTTAATAAAATAAGGTATTATTTAATTAAACTCTTTTAATTAAATGGGCTCCCTAATCTTATTAGGGATAATTAATTAAACTCCTTTAACTAATTTTCCTCCTAATCCTATTAGGAATAAATGAGAGTACTTATATTAAATTAATTTCTAAACTCTTTAGAAATTAAAATAATAATAATAATGTAATAATATTAATAAGACTCCTCTTATTAATTTATATTTAATATTTCTAAAATATTAAATAATAATATTATGCTATTTAATTTATTCTATCACCATAGATTTAAATTAAATATACATAACATATATATTATGATTATGTCATTAACTTCTTAAATAATTATTCTTCCTTTTACGGTGTGACCCTTTTAGGTTCTCCATATTAAACCCTTGGTTATGAATAAATCAATTAGAATAATTCTAATCTTATTTAAATAAATAAATTAAACAATTAATTTATTTAAATAAATAATATTTATTCTACAATAGGGATAAGCCTCCCCAGCGATCAACGACTTTCCGTATAATATAGATTTCAACATTAATCATAAAAGAACCTTTGAGTAAATAGTTACCGACAATTCAATCCTTCCACCATACAATGTCCCAATTAAATATAAGACATAAATTATCACAAGTCTTATTTTATTTAATTATATGTATTTCGATCCTTAAATGCACAACTCCAAATAATGCAAATTAGAAACTCCTTTCTAATTTCATTCTGGCCTTGCCAAGGACTACTGGGTTGTCATTTATCGAATCACATAGGACATTTCTCTTCTTTTAATAGTAGTGGTAGATTCTTTATTGATCATGCATTATCTCCATGTACAACTTATTATACCCAAGCATACCCTTTGATATACCCTAAGGATCTTAAGGAATAAGTCAAAGTATAACTCATCATACACAAGATACTATGATGATCTCAAGTCCAAGGATCACTTGTACTACTATCACTACAGGAATTCCTATTGACAGGCAAGTAAAACTCCATTAGGTATTCCTTAGCGAGCCAATGCTCAAAGGAACTTATTCTCTAATAAGCACCTAAATACTTGCTTTAGTGTCTCCACACAAATGATCATGAGATCAATCATCCTCATCCAATGAGCAAGCAACGTATGTACCAATCTATCCGGATTCACTAATCCCCAATTTAGTAATCCAATGATTGGGAACTATTTTAGTTTTAAGATTTCTAAGAATTTAGATCTCATTAGAATGATTATCATCATTATTCTAAAAGCATTGCTTAAAACTATAGGTTTATCACATATTATAAAATAGCATCATGTAGATAATTAAAAGCCTTTAATAAATTAATACTTTTTATTAATAAATGAATAAGATTGTTACAAAGTATATGCTTTATCATCAAACATGATTGGCTTGTGTGCATACTACTTTCAGAGCTCACCCTTTCTTTCACTGTTCTCTTCAGGAAATGAGAATATAGCTGGGATGAGTCGGGGAACGGAGTGATGGTCCAAAGTATAGCATTAGTAGTCCTCACTATTCTATGAAATAGTGTGATAATAATTGTAATGAGGACTCCTTTTGAGTTTGTATAATCTCTAGTAGACAATATTTGTATTCAAACTCATAGTTTATGTTTTTGTCGTATTGCATACTGATTTTTAATGGCTTGTATTAGTAAGTTGTATTTGAATTACAGACTATGTATCTGGCGACCCAAGATGGGTGATGTATACCTAATTTTGGGGGCATCACATTTATCATATCTGCACCACGTTACATGGTACATGAGTGATAAATAAAAACATTTTGATATTTCAAATCATTTGCGTCTAGCTGAAATAAGTAGCTTAGACAATACTTTAAACCGTTTCAAAAATGATTATGAGTGTAAGACCCCGAAATTTTTTTAAATAAAAAGGAATTTCCTTTATTTATTATTTTGAAATAGTAAGGGTTGATTTGATTAATGTGGATAGTTAAGGGTTAAATACGCAAATATTTCAAAATAAGCAAGTGGTTATAAAATATTCATTGTTGTGGGGAATATTCGTTTGGTCGTGGAATATTCAAATCTTTTTCGGAATATTCGATGCGGACTACCGCAAACCATGTGTGGGCCCCATAACGAAAGCGATTGGATGAAGAAAACGACAAATATAAGTTGTTTTTAAATAACTACGTAGTTGTTACTGCAATTATCATTGTTGGAATACCCGTGGTTAAAACACACTAATACGCGTTGTTGAACAAGAAGACACCGTGATTGCACCAATTATTATTGATTCTTATGTAAGAAGGCACTACTCAATAATGGTTACAGTAATTATCGCTCAAATATTTTATTGAGTTAATAATTGCTCATGCTTGATATTTTATATTGTCATTGTTTCAATAATTGTCATTACACAAGATTTTTCATTATCGGGCAATAATTCATATTATCCTAATAATATTATTAGATAACATTATGGGCAATGTCTAGAAAGTTCTGCTCTAAGGAGAGGTTTGGTCATCTAATTACATGCCGCCAAGAAGAAGAAATTCTTATCGAAAGCCCCTCTTCCTGAACCGCACGGTTGTCAATATTGTGATTCTGTAATATTATTTGTGAATAATTAATTATTGATTTATATGATGAGGAAAATATTGATTTTATGTGGATATAGATGGAGAAAATTTTTAAAATGACAATTGTTGAAAATTAATATTTTATCTTTTTCCGATAAAATAACTTCATTTAAATATATTATTTTAATAATATATTAACGGTGATATTTTTACAACGAATGTGGGATATATGAGTATACGAGGAGGAAGAGTATTTTGTGGCATTAAATGTTTAAAACATGTTAAACATGTCGGTGGACCCCATTTATTGATCAAATTTGATTATAAATTGTGTAAAATCGCCTGCTTGTGGATTTCGGTCAATTTCTATTTGGAATTTGGAAAACTTTCTTCCAGTAAAGTTGTAGAGAATTGAATTTCCTATAAAAACTCAAGAGATTCGAATTTTCTGATGAAAGGGCTATTTATTATGAATTATTGAAGTTCAAGTTCAAATAATTGATTTTTTGGGAGTTTAAATTATTTTGTTAAGAAAACGTTTTTGTATTTTTTTGGACATCATTAACATGTGTGGCTGGTGTTTTGACCAAAAGGTGGGCTAAGGAAAATTTGTATAATTATATTAATATTATATTAAATTTTCGCTTTGGTGTTTCTAAGCATTTTCCTATAAATAGGTGCTTAGGTTAGAATTGAAAATCACACCGAAAACCAAGTTTTCTCTCTATTTCTCTCTCGATATTTTGAGCGTATTCTTGTGAGTATTTTGAGTATACTTTGAGTATTGATATACGGTGCAAGTTCATTCAAAGATTATTCCAAATGTAAGTACTCGCTTCTTGAGGTAAGTGGATATTATTTTTTTCTCATAATGATATTATTTCTTCAATATCATTATAATTTGAAATGTTGATCTGAAGTTTTTATCAAATTTGGAACTTTTTCATGCTCTGGGTTACTATTCATGGGTTACTATTCATGAGTTACTATTCACGAAGTTACTATTCACGAGTTACTATTCACGCAGTACTATTCATGAAGCGTGAAGATGTTTTTTGTGGAATTTCTATCTTTTGGTGCTCTGAGTTACTATTCACATATACTGGACTATTCACGATATCTGACACTATTCACCGAAAAATAAAATTTCTTCTTTTTGTCCAAAATATCTATTCTGGATACTAGCTCTGATTGTATCCATGTTTTGATCATTCTTGAATTTTACACCACTATGATTATTTTTGAGGTATTTTTGGACGTGGATAAAACCAAGTACGAATCCTTAATCCTTAATCCTTGTCATTTTGTTTCACTGGATTCGTTTCTTTAAAAAATATTTTTCATCATCCTCAGTCTTAAATGATGATATTATGGAATATCTTTGGCCTGTAGTGCAAAGATGAATGATTTCTTAAGAATATCTTTGGCCTGTAGTGCAAAGATGAATGATTTCTGAAGAATATCTTTGGCCTGTAGTGCAAAGATGAACAGGTGTTTAAATGAACATGACCAACTGATGAATATCTTTGGCCTGTAGTGCAAAGATGAATATTTGATTCCAGATGTATATTGATTGATGTTACAGGGATAAAAGATAGACGATGAACTTTTAAATTCATACATAGAAGATAGTAGTTTGCATTCTCTACTTAACTCTTCTAATGAATTATTATTTCCGCTGCGAGTATTGATTTAAAATTTGTTGTCTATTGTATTCTATTAGATTTTTCCCTGTTGAAGACTAACGATAATTTGTTGTATATTATCCTAGTCATAATATTCTTTACTGAGCTAGTTGAGCTCACCCTTTTCCTTTTTGTTCCATTTTTCTCTCGTGAGGCGAGAATATAGCGATGTACGTAGCCTGGGTATGGAATGAAGGTTTTAGAAAGGATTGCTTAGTAGTCCTCACCATTTTGTAAAATAATGTATCAATAAAGGTGATGAGGATTTATTTGAGTATAGATATTGTCTGAAGATAATATTTGTATTCAAACTCACGCTTTCTTGTTGTAATAATAAAGTTGTAGTTGTTTCGCATCCATGTATTGACAACTCGTAATAGGTGATGTATACCTATTTTGGGGGCGTCACAGTTGGTATCGAGCTTAGGATATGATCTCTCGCGGAGATCGGGGAATAGAACTAGGAGGGAGAGACGAGTAAATCCTTCGCTAGTGTGTCCTACCTAAGCTTATTTGTTAGTTGGTCAATATATAGGATATTATGTGATATATTAATTTCCTTAATTAACCCTTATTTTATGACATGATTTGAGAATGTCGAATCGAGAATATTAACAATGGAGTAAATGAGACCGTGGAGATGCCTCAGATTTCACCAACGAGGAGAACGTGCAGCAGTGGCAATGTACCTCCCGTGAAACAACACCATAGAAAGCGAGATGATGAACGAGGGATGTTTAGAAGTTTTTGCAGTTCATGCAAAATCGCATTTAGAGGAGACTCTCGTGTTCAAAATACAGGAGGAAATGATAGCACTTCACGGGTTATCACACCAAGCGCTTCAAAGAGTCGGGACCACCGTAATTCAAGGAAAGCCGATCCGATCATGGCGGAAACATGGGTTAAGCAAATTACCAAGATATTCGATGTCTTGGGATGCACGGAGGAACAGAAGGTTCCATTCGCCACCTTTATGTTCCGTGGCGAGGCGGCGTACTACTGGTGGAGTCTCGTGAAGCACCCATCCAAATTTACTTTCAAAGATGTCGTGGGAGACATTTTCAGAATTATTTAATGACAAATACTTTCCCGAAAGTGTTCATGCATATGAAGGAAGTGGAGTTCATCGATTGAACAAAACAACATGACGCAAGTCTCAAAGACGAGGCAAAGTTTGCAGAGTTATCCGTGTTTGCACCTCATTTGGTGGAGAATGAGGAACGATGACGCGGATGTTTCTTAGAGGTTTGAAACCCGATATACGCCAAGATCTCATTTCTCATAAACTTTCTCTCTATTCAGATGTTGTAAATGTGGCTCAATTATTAGAGCGAGATAACGAGTACGGTCAACCGAGGACCACAACCAGGATCGTATCGTAGATAGCGATCAATGAATAATGATAACTCATGAGAAAGAAATGACGGACAGAAATGGTAACCACTCTGGTGGTAATCATGGCCATAAAATGTAAGAAAGCGAGTCGTGAGGAGATTTTAAAAAGAGGAGATTTAACAATGACCATATGAAGACGCAGCGGGGCTTGCAAGAATCGGTTCTAAGGGAGGAGAAACGACCACCCATTATATGCTACAAATGCGGAAAAGAGGGACATATCACCAAAACGCTCACAATGATTCAAGGTATGCTATAGTTGTGGAAAGGAAGGACATATCGCTTCGAGATTATGCGATAGAGAAACCTAGTTCAATGGGGATTGGTGACTCAAAAGATCGTCTCCGTAAAAGTCAAAGTCAACGATTCCGGAAGAGCGTTTGTTGTGGATCGGGTCATAATGCGAGGAACCCAAACGAGGTGATCACGGTAAGCTATTTATAAATTCTTGCGAAGTTTATACCTTACTTGATACCGTGCTACCCATTCATTTATCTCTCCTGCATGTGCTCAACGCTTAAACTTGACTCGGAGAAATTAGACTTTGACCTATCTCGTGGAAACTCCGTTAGAGAAACTTTCATCACATCCACTGCTTATAAATCTTGTTTGATTCAAGTTGGCACCATTACCTTACCTGCTGACCTTATCTCTTTAAAGATACTTGCTTTTGATGTGATTTTAGGATTGATTGGTTAACTACTCATCATGCCAAAATTGATTGTTTTCGTAAGGTTGTTAGTTTTCATATTCCTAACCAACTGTTGTATGCAATTCAAGCAACTAAACCATTAAAATCGATCAATCATCATATATCTAATCATAAAGCTATTCGCTTATTAAAAAACGGATGTCAAGCTTTCTTAGCCCATGTTATGGATTTGAATAAAGACACGTCAAATTTGAATAATATTCCGTTGTTATTGACTTTCCCGACGATTTCAGTAGAACTTCCCGCTACCCCCGTAACGTGAAGTTGAATTCTTTATTGATCTTGAACCCGCATACAAGCCCATTTCTAAAACCCCATATCGAATGGCTCCTATTGAACTTCGTGGAGTTAAAGGTCCAACTACGTGAATTATTGGACATCGGTTTCATTCGTCCCTAGTACATCTCCTCGGGGTGCTCTGTTTTATTCAGTAAGAAGAAAGACGGGAGTATGCGACTTTAAGATTGACTATCGGAATTGAACCATGTCACCATCAAGAATAGGTATCCTCTACCTCGTATTGATGACTTGTTTGACCAACATTAAGGGGCACAATTCTTTTCAAAAATCGATCTTCGCTTCCGGATATCATCACCAAGATTAAAACCGAGGATATTCCAAAGACCGCCTTGTAACTCTCGGTATGGGCATTATGAATTCTTAGTCATGTCTTTCGGACTAACTAATGCTCCTGCGGCTTTCATGGATATGATGAACCGAGTATTCAAGGAATATTTGATCGGTTCGTTGTTGTCTTTATTGATGACATCCTCATATATTCCAAAAGCCGTGAAGATCATGAGCACCATTTGAAGTCGGTACTCCAAAGGCTTCGTGAAAACCAACTATATGCCAAATTGAAGAAATGTGAGTTCGGCTTGAGGAAGTAGCATTCCTTGGGCACGTGGTGTCGAAACATGGAGTATCTGTTGATCCGGCCAAGATTGAAGCAATACAAAGTTGGAGCAACCGTCTGGTGGATGTAAGTACGTAGTTTTTGGGCTTAGTGGTTATTATCGGAGATTCGTGGAAGGGTTTTCTCGAATCGCTACTCCATTAACTCATTTAACTTTCGGAGGATACAAAATTCGCTTGGAGCGAAGAATGCGAGAAAAGTTTCCAAGAGCTTAAGAGGAGACTTATTTCGGCACTGTTCTAACAATACCATCCGGTTCGGATGGATTTGTTATCTCAAATGATGCTTCAGTGCAAAGGGTTAGGATGTGTTCTCATGCAACGTGGGAAAGTCATAGCCTTTATGCCTCATGACAACTTAAAGAGTATGAGAGGAATTATCCTACTCATGATCTAGAGTTGGCGGCAATCGTTTTTCACGCTAAAAATATGGAGGCACTATCTATATGGGGAGAAAGTGGAGATATATTCGCACCATAAAAGCCTTAAATATTTCTTCACTCAAAAAGAACTCAACATGCGGCAGCGACGTTGGCTCGAGCTATTGAAAGACTACGACCACACTATTCAATACCATCCTGGTAAAGCGAACGTGGTAGCTGACGCGTTGAGTAGAAAGATCATATGTGGGAAGGAGTGCGATGATGTCAAGTATACGCGATAGAGCCAACTTTAATAGAAAAAGTTAAGGTTGCTCAAGCCACATCGAATCTTGAGTATGATCGTATGAAGAAGAAAGTACAAGAAGGAGCTATTCCTAAGCGAGAATTGATGAAGAAGGAATACTTGAGTCCACTCTAGACTTTGTGTTCCTAACGACTGATTTGAAGTACAAGATTATGATGGAGGCACACAATACGCCATTTGCAATCCATCCTGAAGTACTAAAATGTATCGTGATCTTCGACATACATTTTGGTGGAACAATATGAAGAGAGAGATTGCAAAGTTTATCTCGATGTGTTTAACTTGTTAACGTGTAAAGGCGAGAGAGCATCTTGTACCTAAGGGTCCGCTTGCAACCACTTGAGATTACGGAATGGAAGTGGGAACACATTACTATGGATTTCAATACGGGTCTTCCTACGGTTTCTCAAGGCATCAATGCTATTTGGGTTATTGTTGATAGATTAACCAAGTCTCCGCTCATTTCTTGCCGACACGGAGACTTATTCCTTGAACGCCTTGCTAGTATGTACGTGAATGAGATTGTGAGGTTGCATGGCATGCTCAGTATCCATAGTTTCGGATCGTGACCCAAGATTCACTTCAAGATTTTGGGTTAGCTTGCAAAAAGCTATGGGCACGGATTTGCGATTTAGTTCGAGCATACCATCCCCAAACGGACGGACAATCGAGAGAGGACTATTCAAACTCTTGAAGATCTATTAAGACTCGTGTCCTGACTTCAAGGGTAGTTGGGATAAGTATTTACCATTGGTGGAATTCTCCTACAACAACAGTTATCAGGCAAGTATAGGTGTGGCTCCATTTGAAGCATTATATGGACGAAAATGTCGTTCTCCAATATGTTGGGATGAGGTGGGTGAAGCAACATTGTTGGGACCCGAGTTAGTACGTATGACTACTGAAAAGATCCAAATGATTCGACAACGTATACAAACGGCACAAGATCGACAAAAGAGTTATGCGGATCTTCATCGAAAGGACGTGGAATTTAGTGTAGGGGATCATGTATTGTTGCGAGTTGCTCCATGGAAGGGAGTTACAAGATTTGGGAAGAGAGGAAAGCTCAATCCACGATTTATTGGTCCATTTCAAATTCTTGACCGAGTAGGAAATGTAGCCTATAGACTTGCGTTACCTCCGAGTATGTCTCGTGTTCATAATGTGTTTCACATATCCATATTTCAGAATATGTGAAAGACCCGAACCACGTTATTGAAGTTAGAACCGACGAGATAGCCAAGACTTAACGTATGAGGAGGTACCACAAGATCTTGGATAGGAAGGAGCATGTCCCTACGCTACAAAGGTCATACCACAAGTTAAAGTTTTGTGGAGGAATCATGCTATAGAGAAAATGACACGGGAGTTGGAAACGAAATGAAAGCGAGGTATCCTCACCTTTTCAAAACACTAATACGTATATCAATTTCGAGGACGAAATTTCATAAGGAGGGAGGTTGTAAGACCCCAAAATTTTTTAAATAAAAGGAATTTCCTTTATTTATTATTTTGAAATAGTAAGGGTTGATTTGATTAATGTGGATAGTTAAGGGTTAAATACGCAAATATTTCAAAATAAGCAAGTGGTTATAAAATATTCATTGTTGTCGGGAATATTCGTTTGGTCGTGGAATATTCAGATCGCTTTGTGGGGAATATTCGTACGACCACAAACCATGTGTGGGCCCCATAACTAAAAGCGATTGGATGAAGAAAACGACAAATATAAGTTGTTTTTAAATAACTTGGCAGTAGTTATTACCGCAGATTATCTTGTTGGAATACCCGGTGGTTAAAACACACTAATACGCGTTGTTGAACAAGAGCAGACACCATTGCACCAATTATTGATTCTTATGTAAGAAGGCACTACTCAATAATGGTTACGAATTATTCGCTCAAAGATTTTATTGAGTTAATAATTGTCAAGTTGATATTTTATATTGCTGTTGTTTCAATAATTGTCATTACACAGTATTTTTCATTATCGAAGCAATAATTCATATTATCTGAATAATATTATTAGATAACATTATGGGCAATGTCTAGAAAGTTCTGTCTAAGGAGAGGTTTGGTCATCTAATTGCGCGCCAGTAAGAAGAAATTCTTATTGAAAGCCCCTCTTTCTGAAACTGCACGGTTGTCAATATTGTGATTCTGTAATATTATTTGTGAATAATTAATTATTGATTTATATGATGAGGAAAATATTGATTTTATGTGGATATAGATGGAGAAAATTTTTAAAATGACAATTGTTGAAAATTAATATTTTATCTTTTTCTGATAAAATAATTCATTTAAATATATTATTTTAATAATATATTAATCGGTGATATTTTTTACAACGAATGTGGATATATGAGTATACGAGGAGGAAGAGTATTTTGTGGCATTAAATGTTTAAAACATGTTAAACATGTCTGGTGGACCCCATTTATCGATCAAATTTGATTATAGCTGTAAAATCGCCTGCTTGTGGATTTCGGTCAATTTCTATTTGGAATTTGGAAAACTTTCTTCTGCAAAGTTGTAGAGAATTGAATTTCCTATAAAAACTCATGAGATTCGAATTTTCTGATGAAAGGGCTATTTATTATGAATTATTGAAGTTCAAGTCTCAAAATAATTGATTTTTGGGAGTTTAAATTATTTTTGTTAAGAAAAACGTTTTTTGTATTTTTTTTTGGACATCATTAACATGTGTGGCTGGTGTTTTGACCAAAAGGTGGGCTAAGGAAAATTTGTATAATTATATTAATATTATATTAAATTTTCTGCTTTGGTGTTCTAAGCATTTTCCTATAAATAGGGTGCTTAGGTTAGAATTGAAAATCACACCAGAAACTGAAGTTTTCTCTCTATTTCTCTCTCGATATTTTGAGCGTATTCTTGTGAGTATTTTGAGTATACTTTGAGTATTGATATACGGTGCAAGTTCATTCAAAGATTATTCCAAATGTAAGTAATCTTTCTCTTGAGGTAAGGGATATTATTTTTTCATAATGATATTATTTCTTCAATATCATTATAATCGAAATGTTGATCTCAAGTTTTTATCAAATTTGGAAATTTTTCATGTCTGGGGTTACTATTCATGGGTTACTATTCATGAGTTACTATTCACGAGTTACTATTCACGAGTTACTATTCACGAGTAGTACTATTCATGAAAGCGTGAAGATGTTTTTGTGGAATTTCTATCTTTTGGTGTCTGAGTTACTATTCACATATACGGCACTATTCACGATATCTGACACTTTTCACGATACTGGCACTATTCAATCAAAAATAAAATTTCTTCTTTTTGTCCAAAATATCTATTCGGATACTAGCTCGATTGTATCCATGTTTTGATCATTCTTGAATTTTACACCACTATGATTATTTTTTGAGGTATTTTTGACGTGGATAAAACCAAGTACGAATCCTTAATCCTTAATCCTTGTCATTTTGTTTCACCGGATTCGCTTTCTTTAAAAAATATTTTTCATCATCCTCGGTCTTAAATGATGATATTATGGAATATCTTTGGCTCAGTAGTGCAAAGATGAATGATTTCTTAAGAATATCTTTGGCCTCAGTGGTGCAAAGATGAATGATTTCTGAAGAATATCTTTGGCTCAGAGTGCAAAGATGAGCAGTGTTTTAAATGAACATGACTTAATGATGAATATCTTTGGCACTCAGAGTGCAAAGATGAATATTTGATTCCGTGATGTATATTGATTGATGTTACAGGATAAAAGATGACGATGAACTTTTAAATTCATACATAGAAGATAGTAGTTTGCATTCTCTACTTAACTCTTCTAATGAATTATTATTTCACCATTGCAGTATTGATTTAAAATTTGTTGTCTATTGTATTCTATTAGATTTTTCCTCGAAGACTAACGATAATTTATTGTATATTATCCTAGTCATAATATTCTTTATTGAGCTAGTTGAGCTCACCCTTTTCCTTTTTGTTCCATTTTTCTCAGGAGGCGAGAATATAGGCAAGTACGAGTCGGGGTATGGAATGAAGGTTTTAGAAAGGATTGCTTAGTAGTCCTCACCATTTTTGTAAAATAATGTATCAATAAAGGTGATGAGGATTTATTTGAGTATAGATATTGTCTAGAAGATAATATTTGTATTCAAACTCACAGTTTTACTGTTGTAATAATAAAGTTGTAGTTGTTTCTGTACCATGTATTGACAACTCAGAATAGGTGATGTATACCTATTTTGGGGGCGTCACAATGAGTCTACATTTTTTTTTCAAAAACACATAGTGCGTATCTAGCTTGACGTCAAAATTTCTAAGTCTAGCATAGCTAGGAGTTTTGGAAAACTTATGTCTTCATTAATAATCATTTGCTTAACAATCTATATGTTCCTATAATCTTTAATACTCCATTTACACACAACTATACCCAGTTCGTCAAACCACACTTATGAGTTCATTTACTTGCCACAATCATATGAGTTTAAGAACTTGTCCTAGTCAAACCTTTGGCGTCCATTCACTGAGGGGTTCATAAATATTTCATATAACTATGAATCAAGAATGTCACATAAGTATGAGTTTGAAGAACTCGTACTTAACCTTATAGTCTCTACCTATAACCTATCTATCTGTTATACACATGAGAAAGGAATCACCCTCTTAACATGCATATAACAAATAGCACGACACAAACATTTAATCCCCACTTAATCTTAACTCCCTTCTCAATACGAATTTCATTCAACTCGTATTCATAATTCTTTCCTGAATCTGTACCAATTCATAGTACAACTGACACTCAGTAATCTTTCTATAAACTGTTCAATCATTAGATTGATTCTTCTCCCTATTATCACCTTATCAGATCACGGGGTGATCTCATCGTATATATTATGATTCATTTCTATATCTTGATCGTTTTGTTTTACTATCTCCTATCACTGTACTTTTAGTCTTTTAGACTCTATCTATTCACCACTACTGTTCAACTTTATTATCAGAGTTAGGAATCACGGGGTGATCTCATCGCGCTATTTGTTTTACGATCTCCTATCACTGTACTTTTAGACTTTTAAAACTCGCCGAGATTCGTCTTTGAATCTTACCGACCAATTAACTATATGTGAGTTAGAACTTATCCTAATCACTGCGGTTATTAGTCTCAGGTATTCCTACCTAAGGTTCATAACCTACAGCTTTGATACCAACTGCGAGGGCCCCAAATCCGAGGTCCTGAATCACCGTGGATCCGATTTGATCATTCTATCACTATTACTATATTTGTGGAATATATAAACATAAATTGTTTATACAATACATTTACACACTATTCCCCAAGGTCGAGTAACCTTAACTTATACACAATACATAACTTATTTTACTTATAATAACATTAATATACCATACTTATACAAATCTAATCGCACACATTAACTTTACGCTGGAACTGTCTTTAACCTTTCCTTGTATCCGACGTATTCGCCTTAATCTGCAAGGTTTATCATGATATACCAAGGGTGAGCATAAAAGTTGCCCAGCAAGTTTAAGTTCAATAATTTAACGATATATCATGATTGAAAGAATCTGAATAATAAGCTGGCTATAATTCAACAATATAATTGTGAACTAGTAGGAACAAACTTTTGACTGAACAAGTATATAACATGGACAAATATATCTGAACCGAAGGGTAATGAAAGTGATCAGCCTTTCATACCTGACTTATACATGCAATATTTACATAGTACAATTCTACAATGGCAATCAGCAATGACTATCCATAAGCATATCAGAATGAAACAACTCTTAGTAGAGTTAAGTAAAAACAAACTTGCCTACACAATTGATTGATTACACGCTTACGAATTTATAACGCTTTATCCGAAGACCTAATATTAGTAATATAGATCTCCAATATTAGAATAATATCATCACAATAAAATACTATTATATATATATACATAGAATAACCTAAACACATAACACATAACCCTATCAATCTATAACACATATAAGACTCGGTATCAAGTCAAACTATTGAAGTCTGAGTTGAACCTGACACAAATCTAACATCCCGACGGTCTAATCGGACAAATCTCGAGTTTAAGTTCAATTAAACTCTGTCTAAACACTTAACCATTATCTACAATAATTTATTAATAGTCGAAATATTTTTCGTATGTTCGTAATAATTTTTAAACAATCATGAATTTTCCATTATTAATATCGTATTTAAATGAATTAAATACCACATAATTCAAATATCATTAATATTTATTTATTATCAAATATTAATGAAATACATGTCATAATATTATAATATACTTATAATATATCAAAGTATTTTAATACTTTAAAATAACCTTTATATGATTTTTAAACAATTAAATTCATTATCCGATAATTGCTTTTAATATTAAAATATTAATATTTTCATGACAAAATATCAAAAGTTATATTTTATAACTTAAAATATTTTATAATACTTAAATCATTTTTATATGATTTATAAATCATTAATTCTATTTTTCCACAATTTATTTAATATATTTATTAAATAAACTAATTATCATTAATATTAATTAATTAATGAATTTCATCATAAAATATTAAAAGTCACTAAAAATATTTTATGATACCATAATATTATTTTTCATGATTTTCATGTATTAAAATCATTTTAAATAATTTATTTAATATTATAATTAATTAAATTAAATACCATTTATATTCCAAAAATATTAAATATTTATGAAATATACTCAAAATAATTAAAAACAATTTTTCAGACTTTAAAATAATTTTTCAGAATTTATTTTCTATTTTAATAATTAAAATCTATTTAATTCGATTTATTTAATAAAATAATTAATTTTCGTAATTAAGTGTAAGCTAAAGGGCCTATATAGCGGCAGGCAAAATCGCTATAGGTGTTCTTGGCACCGTTTTCTTGAGTGTTCTTCTTGAGACCTTCGTATGGGCCATGAAGCTAGCTAGTTTGACCACCATTTGATTCAATGTTATATGGTTTCTGGGCTGGCTAATGGGTTATGATTATAGTATGAGTGTAACACTACAATTACGAACAAGTTCCATAGCCATAGCATCGAGGGCTTTCTTTGGGTTTTTGTGTTACCCGAAACCCGGCGGTGTTTGAAGTGCTCACTATGTGGGTCAAATATCTTAGGGTTCTGGTCATTAGTTAAGTGTTCTGAAGGTTTAAACATATAGTAATGATGTCAGGGTACCATAATATATCATTATATCATCCTAACAACAACAGATCTAAGAGATCAAGGCCGGTCAAACTTGTGGTCAGGAGTTGTTCTTAATGAATTCTGGGTTTTCCATAAATTCATCCGGACAGTTGGTCAACGCTTGTTTGACCATTGATTACTTTGATTATGAGCACGATCCGGGCGATATAATGGTTTGAGTATGTAGATCGCATGTTAGACTACAAAGATCAAACAATAACTTGACCAAAATATAAAACAACAGCAAGATCAGATGCGTTGAAATTCTTGTGAGACAACACGCTGGGTTCTGGGTTGCCCAGAAACGTACCCCTGTGATCGGTCAACGCTGTTTGACCGATCATAACATGAAATCTAGACACGATCCACCCATGATTCCAGTTCTAGAACAAAGACCACATGGCATACTACAAGTTATAACTCTTAAAACATAAAAACAATAAATACGAAATGATCTATGAGCCCTGACATTCGGCTGTCATGCCATGTTCTAGGGTTCATAGTTAGTTTAAAAAAACACGATTTAGTGCAACTAGATGTAATTGAACTGGGATTTAACAACCCAGATTACTAAATGACACCTTAATACATAACTTTAAACAATAGATCCTAACATCTAACATCAAATCATAAAATTTTAAGATTTAGGGTTCTTTACCACTTTGAGCTTTGATCTTGGATTCTGACTTCTGATCCTGATCTTGGAATGCTAAATCTTGATCATGGCTTGGTTTCTCACTCTTTCTCACACTAAGTCCCGAATTTTAGAGAGAGGGAGTGTCTTGGGAGAAAATGAAAATTAAAGTGGCACTTTCTCTCTCTTTAATCTTATAAATTGATACAATGTTGCTATGATCTGCAAAATTTCGGCTAGTTGGCTATTATTTAAGTCACATGGTTGATATCTAGTGGTTTACCAACTCCACTAGGACAACTCTTGCAAGTTAAGTCACAATAATGCAACAAAGGGTAAAAATGTCATTTTGCACACAAAATTAATGTCATACTTGTCTTTGTCCAAACCCTTAGGGTTTAGGGTTTGAACCCTTAGGTTTTAGTAATTTGATTTCTAAAATTTCCAATTTAGGTTTTAAAAATCGAAAATTTATAAATCTAAATTAGAATTGGAATTTTCTAATTATATTAAAATCTCTTAATCATAATTTCATTCTTGCTAATTAGGATTAATATTTCCTAATTAAAATTGCTAATTTAGCAATTAGGGTCAAAATCATGGATTTGGGTTTATAACCCAAAAATTAGGATTTCTAATAGAAAATAATTTTCTAATTTAGAAATTAGATTTCGTAATTAGATTATGATTTTCTAATTACTTATAACTTGAAAATTGGGATTAATATTTCCTAATTAACCTTAAAATCTATTTAATTAACACTTAGGTTTTCCCTATTTATAAATTAGGGTTTCAAATCCATAAATTAGGGTTTAAAATTTTGAAATTAGGGTTTGCTAAATAATTACGCTTTACCCTAATTAATATTATAATTAATAACACTTGAGCATTATAATTATCTTTTAAGTTCCCAGATTAGGGTTTCAACTTCTGAATTAGGGTTTCGGATTCTCGGAACTGAAATTAGGGTTTCCATAACTGGTTTCTAGGGTTTCTTATAATTCGCTAGGGTTTTCTAACCGAACATTGACGTTCTTAATATATACTTAGTGTTTGTTATAGATATCATTTATCTGGTCAACCTTTGACCCTTAATCACTTATTGTACACATATACAACCATATACACAGAACATATTCACGTATTCCCTTAATCCTGAATAATTCAACTAAATCCTTCACAGAATTTTGAAATCCACAAAATTTCTTCTTAAAAATATTAAACGCATACACTTATTTTATGTCTAGGTTCTAATATTAAACCTTAAATCAATAAATTAAAATTTTTAAAAATTTTCTAAATTCTCGGGTTATCACATAAATGAATATTATTGGTGTGTTATGCATAACGTATAGTATTGTGGATTGATCATTTATAGTACTTGATATTTTTGGGTTATCAGTTTAATATTGGTAACTCTAGTGGAAGTTCAATAGTCCTTAGTGACTTTTCAGTATAAATTTTTATCCAGTTGAATACCTTGATAGTCGTTGAATTCATATATATCTGTTGATTTATATTGAATTCATATATATCTGTTGATTTATATTGAATTATCGTTCTTATTCAAAGAATTGTTGATATTTCTTACCCCTGATGTTATTCTGATACTTTGAACTATCCTAGAAATGACTCTCCGATATTTCAAACCTTGTGATATTATATCTTATACCCTTATTGTGTATTACTTGTTGGGCAATTCATGCTCATCCTTGCTTTTAAAAACCTTTCAGTCAAGGCAGAACAGGGAAGTGTATTCGGGTAGGACAAGGGCAAGGGCAAGGGCAAGGCTACCGACTAGCTTGTCCTTTTTATGTTTAAAGTCTATTATGTTGTATTAAGACTATTTCGGACTATGTTTAAGCTTAAGTAAGATCATGTGATAAGTCTTTATTAGATATTATTATGTAATCTATTAAGCACTGTAGGTTGCGAGACTTGGGGATAATTATAATAAATCATTGTATATTATTCTAAATTAGATCTTTCGTTGCAAATGTATGATTTTAGTTATTATGGTAATACTTTGAGAATGTGATGAACCGAATTCGGGTGACCAAGTGGAGGTCAGAATTTGGGGGCGTCACAGGTTGATATCAAAGCCATAGTTATAAACTTTAGGAACGAGAGTCCTTAGATTACAACTTAAGAAAACTTAGAGGTTAAGAATGGATAAAACTCACGTAGAGTTTTCCCTGAGAGACTTAGCGTGTTATGAAATGTAACTTCATTCTATACAATGAACTTATGTTTATTTAACATTCTGATGGAGTTGTTGTTTATCTTGTCTTATGTTGGTGATTGTAGGATGACTGACATGGGAGGACCTAGCCGAGTAGTTAAGGAGGAACCGCGTGATATCCACGTAGTCTATGAGACACCCGTGATAGCGGAGCCTATATCGGTAGTTGTCCCTATTAGTGATGATGATGAGGAGGAGGAGATGGTACCTCTACCTGAGGAGTCTGATCCGGAGGAGGAGCCTATGGAGGAGGAACCCGTGGAGGAGGAACCCGAGCCCATTGAGGACTCCGACGAGACTACTTTTGAGGATCGGATGTTGGGAGAGTATGAAGAACAGATTTTGGAATTAGGAAGTAGAGTTGAAGAGCTAGAAACTGAGACTCTTGAGAGGCAACTAGTGATGTAGGAGATGGAGGTGGAAATTGCTCACCGTAAGGAGGCAGGGATCCAGATGGGACCCTTGTTTCACCGATCGGTGGCAAGGAATGTTAGTTGGCAGGAAAGTTAAAAGAATTGGAACAGAGGGTGTTGAGTGAGAAGACGGAGAAGGAGGCTCTCCATACTCAGTTAAAGATGGAGGTGATGGATAGGATCCACTTTGAGGAGAGGTGGGAGCATTCTAATGACAGAGTGGGTGATCTAGAAGATGAGGTACGGTGCAAGAAGAGGAAGATGAACAAGATGGGCTATGCTCTACGCACGACTATGAAGAGGTTGATCGATGGGGTAAATCACTACCCCACTTAGCAAGTACAGACCCGACACACCATAAGTCGGGATATGGTGGCACACATCACACAGAAGGAGTATCAGAGCACCGTGGAGCGTGGGATGTTAGATTTAGTCTAAAGGGAAAATCTCAGTAGTGTAGTATTCTTATTTATATGTTGTTAATATATTATTGTAATCTCAGTCTTTTGTGTAAGATGTGAGATAGTGGTAACACCCCAAACTTTTGAAAAATATTAGAGGGGTAGTAAGCTAGTATTGTCCCCGTCTTTTGTGATATTAGGGGATATGTGTTTTCATTTATAGCAGTATGCTATAAAAGAACGTGTATTGTAACCATTTGGCATATGAATATAAATGATCTTATTTCAGAAATGTGTTATAAACTTTTAGTTCTTTTCATTGGAGACATGTCTAAATATGATAGTTAGATAATAAGATAAAAAAATTTGTGATGCTGAAAATGCCGCCCAGACGTAGAATAACTGTCCAAGAAGAGTCAGTTAATGATGAGAGAGGACCAGTAGATCCAATACAGCGACTGGTAGATTTATTGGGAGAAGATCTGAGGGGAAGAAACGAAACCGTACCACCCATTCCCCAAGCTGTCCCAGTAAAAACCTTCAAAGACTTTAAGAGTGTAGGACCCCCAGAGTTCACGGGAACTACTGATTCGATAGTTGCGCAAACCTGGATCAAGGAGATCGAGAAAGCCTTCACTATAGCTCACGTGGGTGAAGACCAGAAGATAATATTTTCAACATACATGATGAGGGGCGAAGCAAACTATTGGTGGGAAACTAATCAGCAGAGAGCGGGAGAAGGAACAATAACATGGGAGAGATTTACAACGCTGTTTTTTTAGAACTATTTTCCGAAGAGTATGAAGAGTAGGATGGAAGTGAAGTTTTTAGAGTTAAAACAAGGAGATATGACGGTGGCGCAATACGCTGCTAAGTTTAATGAGCTAGCGCTATTTGCGGAACACCAAGTTGGGGATGAAGAAAGGAAGGCGAGATGCTTCGAGCAAGGATTGAAGTCGTGGTTGTACAATAAGGTATCAGTCTTTCAGATTGATTCCTTTACGACCTTGTTGGAGAAGGCAGTCATTGCAGAGGGTGGCAGTGAGGCCTTAAGTCTATATCATAAGGAGAAGAAGAATAAGAACACCGGTAATGAACACCGTGGAGGAAGCAGCAACGGGGGAAGTAATTCGGGAAAGAGGAAATGGGAAAACAACAACAACAATAACAGAAACAATAACCAAGGTGGAAGTCACCAGGGGAATTTCAAGAAGAGGACCGAAACTTGCAACAAGTGTGGAAGGAGCCATCAGGGGGAATGCTTGAAGGGGAAGACCACTTGCTATAATTGCGGCCAAGAGGGGTACATCTTGCCAAATTTCCCACGGCCAAAGAATATTAGAGGATGTTCTGCTTGTGGGTCGACAGAGCACCAGATAAAGGATTGCCTGAAGAAAGGAAGCAGTGGAATTGGCGGAGGCCAAGGAGGATGAAGCAAGTTAATGATTGGTGGACCTGCACCACCCAACTGATCGACCGCTCAAACCTTTAACATGACCGTCCACGACGCAGTGGCTGCGAAGGACATGGTGTTAGGTATAATCCCAATCAATAATATAAATGTTTATGTATTATTTGATTTGGTTGCCACCTGTTCTTTTGTATCTGAAGAATTTGCTAGTAAATTTAGTACACCCCGAGAACGTTTAGAAGATTCCTTGAACATAGAGGTTGCGAATAAGGAAATAATCCATGTAGAATACGTTTATCAAAATTGTCGCGCAAACGTTAGAGAACATGAACTGAGCATAGACTTGATTCCTATTATACTGGGAGAATTTGACGTAATATTGGGAATGGATTGGTTATATAACCATGCAGCGATAATTGACTGTCAGAACAAGTATGTGAACCTACAGACTGTCAGAACAAGTATGTGAACCTTCAGACTCCGAGTAAGTCTAAGGTAGTGTTTCGTGGTAGCTCATCGCTTAAGCAATCGTGTTGTGTTACGATGATGCATGCCAAGAAGTTGTTAAGGAATGGATGTGTGGGTTATTTAGCTCACATCATAGATACTCGGAAAAGGGAGTGGAGATTAAAGATATACCCATAGTGAATGAATTTCAAGATGTGTATTCGGACGATCTGCCTGGACTTCCGCCAGATAGAGAAATGGAGTTTATAATAGACTTAGCACCGGGAACAGCACCGATTTCGAAAGCTCCATATCGTATGGCGCCAGTAGAAATGAAGGAATTGATGGTACAACTTCAAGAGTTACTGGATAAAGGTTAAATTCGACCAAGTGTGTCTCCTTGGGGAGCACCAGTGTTATTCGTGAAGAAAAAGGACGGATCGATGAGGCTCTGTATCGATTATCGATAATTGAAGAGTAACGATCAAGAACAGATATCCACTACCGAGGATAGACGACTTGTTTGATCAACTGAAGGGAACGAAATGTTTCTCGAAGATCGACTTACGGACATGATATCATCAACTGAAAGTGTGGGATGAAGATATACCAAAGACGGCGTTTCGAACCCGTTATGGACATTACGAGTTTTTGGTAATGTCATTCGGTTTAGCTAATGCATCGGCAGCATTCATGGACTTGCTGAATCGAGTTTTCAAGCCATACTTGGATAAATTCGTAGTAGTATTCATAGACGACATTTTGATCTACTCGAAGATAGAGGAAAAACATGTCGAACATCTGAAGATTATTTTATAGGCAATACGAAAGGAGGAGATGTATGCAAAATTTTCAAAATGCGAATTTTGGATGAAGAAGGTTCAATTCTTAGGCCACGTGGTGGATGAGAATGGAATCTCAGTAGACCCCAAAAAGGTCAAAGCAGTAAGTAGTTGGGAACAACCTAGAACACCGACGAAGATAAGAAGTTTCTTAGGGTTAGCTGGGTACTATCGGAGATTCATCCAAGATTTTTCTAAGATAGCAACCCCGTTGACTAATCTGACAAGAAAAATGGAAAATTTTGTATGGACCGACAAATGCGAGGAGAGTTTTCAAGAGCTGAAGAAGAGATTAAGCGAGGCACCGGTATTATCCTTACCAGATGATACGGGAGAATTTGTGGTGTATAGTGATGCATCGCATAGAGGACTGGGTTGTGTGCTGATGCAGCATGGCAAAGTCATTGCGTATGCGTCACGACAATTGAAGGATTACGAAAAATGATACCCTACTCATGACTTAGAGTTAGCGACAGTAGTTTTTGCGTTAAAGATTTGGAGACTTATTTATATGGAGAGAAATGTGAGATATACACGGACCATAAAAGTCTGAAATATATCTTCACACAAAAGAAGTTGAATATACGGTAGAGGAGGTGGTTAGAACGAATCAAAGATTATGACTGTGAGATTCTTTATCACCCGGGAAAGTCAAACGTAGTTGCCGATGCTCTGAGCAGGAAAGGAAGGGAGAAATTATTTCAACTGACAACTCAAGAGGAATTAATAAGAGATATGGAGAAGTTGGAAATAGAAGTGAAGGGACACGAGATGTCTAACGAGAAATTATTTGTAATGGAAGCTTGTCCGACATTGTTGGATAGAGTAAAGGAAGCACAGGAGAAAGATGAAGAATCCGAGAAAATCAGGAAAAGGATTACGGAAAATGAGGAAGAAAATTTTCGTATAGATAAAGACAGTATTTTAAGATTCGAAGAGAGAGTGTGGGTACCGATGGTAACCGAGTTGAGAGAGGAGATTTATAAGAGGCACACAATACGACATATTCCGTTCATCCAGGAGGCACTAAGATGTATCGAGACTTGAAGCAACATTTTTGGTGGCCTAATCTGAAACGGGAAGTCGCAGAATGTGTTAGTAAATGTTTGACTTGTCAACGCGTAACAGCAGAACATCAGCGGCCAAGTGGGTTGCTACAACAGTTGGAAATACCAGAGTGGAAATGGGAGTATATTACGATGGATTTCTTGGTAGGACTTCCGGTCACACAGAAAGGGTTGGATGCCATTTGGGTTATTGTGGATCGACTTACAAAGACCGCACATTTTCTACCAATCAAGATCCGCTAAAGTTTGAATCAGTTAGCGAGTCTGTACGTAAAGGAGATTGTTTCACGACATGGAGTGCCGGTATCAATTGTTTCTGACCGAGACCCATGTTTAATGTCAAAATTCTGGAAAAGCTTGCAAGAGAGGATGGGAACACAGTTAAGGTTAAGTACTGCTTATCATCCTCAGACGGATGGACAAAGTGAGAGAACCATACAAACGCTAGAGGACATGCTTAGAACTTGCGTGATGGACTTCAAGGGGAATTGGGGCGACCACCTACACTTAGTTGAATTTGCGTATAATAATAGTTACCATGCGAGTATTGGCATGCCACCATACGAACCTCTTTACGGAAGAAAGTGCAGGACGCCATTATATTGGGACGAAGTCGGAGAACGACGAATATCGGACCAGAGTTATTACAACAAACCGCGGAGGTGGTGACTGTAATAAGGGCTAGACTTGTTGCAGCTCAAGATCACCAGAAAAAGTATGCAGATTTGCATCGGCAAGACCGAGATTTTGAAGTCGGCAATTTTGTATTCTTGAAGGTATCTCCATGGAAGGGAAAGATCCGTTTCGGCAAGAAATGGAAACTGAGTTCAAGATTCATAAGACTGTTCGAGATACTCAAGCGAGTGGGAGAAGTAGCATACAAAGTTGCATTACCACCTGAGTTGGAGCACATCCATAACGTGTTTCACATATCAGTGTTGTGTCCATACAAGCCCGACTACAAGCACGTGATTTCTTACGAACCCATTCAAGTGGAGAAGAACTTAGCGTACGAAGAAATTCCTGTCCAAATTCTAGATAGGAAAGAGCAAACCTTGAGAAATAAATTTATTTCTTCTGTAAAAGTACTTTGGCGTAACCACAATGTCGAGGAGGCAACGTGGGAGTTAGAAGATAGGATGATGAGGGATTATCCCCATCTATTTGTGTCACCTTGTAGCAATTCCGGGACAGAATTTTTATAAGGGGGGGAGGATGTAATACCCGAGAATTTCCACATATTATTAAATAAATATATTAATGGAAATGAATAATTATTTGAATATGAACGATTTCGTGTTATGAAATGAGATAACTCAATTATATTAAATAACTGAATAATTGAGGATATGTGGAGTTTTGCGATGAACTCATTGAAAGCCTTGTGTGGCATGGTGATGGGAAATACTAATAGTAATGTTAATCGGCAAAGAAATTATAAAGTAAACAATTAAGTAATAGTAATTGTTAATTGTTGTTGTAGTATATTTATGGATTGTTAATTGATGTTAATGAGAGTTAATATGTATATTAATTAATTGATAACGATTGTGGTAGAATATTGAATTCTTAGTAATTAACTAATAATGTGTGAGTATTATTATTTGCAATATATATTATAAAGATGAATAATGATTATGGAAATCGATAACTACATTAATCAATGGTTGGATTAATTAATATTGGTGTTAATTAAGTAAGGAAGTGCATAATTTATTTATTTAGCATAAATAAGTAAGTTAGTAAGATAATAATATTATATTGGCGGTTATGTATATACAACTATATATATATAGTGCAAGGTGACATTTGTGTGACTATATATATTAAGTTGTATAAAACTATATTAGTATGAGGCAATGTGGTTAAACATATTGGAACTATATGTTATAAATACATTATCTATGTGAAAATATGTATGTTGGTATGTATTGGAATAATATACCATGAGCATATTGTAAACTATTATTTTACTAAAGTGAACTAGTGTGATAAAATGTACATGGATTATATGTAAGATACATTTCCCTATTACATCTACTAGCTTGAAATGTTAAAACATGTTGTGACATTGAGTTATAGTGTATATTTGATATGTATATAAGAAAAATAGCAAGAGTGAGAATTTGTATAAGTGTACATGATGGCTGAGTTTGTCCCAAATTGAGAGTCCCATTTACTCCAAAATCTCAATCACGTGAGTTTCAAAAAGGCTAGCCTATGTTCTTCATTTTCTTCAAACTCTCTAGCTCATGATCATGGGGGGAGTGGTGATCATGATGAGTTATAACAACCAATCTAACAACTCCTTGTTAACCCCCATGCAATCCTTTAACACATGAGTTTGATTCAATGGAAAAATACAATGTCTGGATTTGTGTTCCTCTATAAAAAGCAGTTGTGTTTCTTTATTCTTGTTGTTGAGATTTGTCTGAGAATTTGCTAAGTGAGAGTTGAGAGCATACAAGTAATCTAGAGCTTAGAAATTCATTTGGGAGCAAGTTCTTTTCACATTGCAGAGGTATAATCTTTTCCTTATTGCAATTTTCATTCTCTGTAAAAATGGAGTTTTAGTCTTGAAATTCAAATTGTTGAATTCATGAAATTATATGTTAATAAGGTTGGGTATTGGTTATATAGTTTTTATATGATCATATAAGCATGTTGTAATTGATATGTGAGTGTTTAAGAATGATTTCGTGGGTAAATTTTGAGGTTGGGCTAAACCGTTGCCGAAGTAGACTATTCTTGGTTCAAACCAGACACGGTGCAGCTGCGCCACATTTATATTGAGGCGCAACGCAGCTGCGTCGATCCCTGTTTGCAGTTGAATGATCTGTTGCAATTCTGATCCATAAGAGCTAGTGGTTATGACTTAAGCTAGCATGTGAACATGTGTATGATGTATATATGGTTATGCTAACCTAATGTGAGCATGTTTTCATACACTTGCATGATTAATGGAGACATATGATTTAAATGGAGATTTGAACCTTAAGTTTTGAAAACAAACTATGTAAAGATCATGTTCTACAAATTATGAACCTAGTGAGCTGTACATGACTGATTTTGTACATAGATGAGCATGTTGTAGTCTACATAGTCCTTTGAGCATGATCAAACTTGTTAAGCCTTATGTTAGAAATATTTTTCAATAAGAAGCTTAGCCTAGTGAGCTAACATGCATGATTTTAACATGGTTTATATTCTGACTTTGAAAGCATATGAGTATGACTTGGAAATGCATGAATAAACCTTTAGCTTGTGTTTATTTGATTAGTAAGGAAACATGAGCATATTGAACCTATTAGCAAGCTTTGAATGTGAATATTGTCAAGATACCATGAGGACTAAAATCTGACATTTGTGATCATGTTTGATGACACTCTTAGACTCGCTCATGTAGCATAAACATATATATACCATGCTTGTGTAGCACATTTCAAGAAAAGCATGAACGAAGCCTATTTTCAACTAAAGCGGTGTTAGTTTCACATATGTGTTATGAATACACACAAGCATGCCTAATATGAGTTTTATAACTATCTTGTATGTTTAGAAAGCAGGCATTCTAGGCCTTGTGAATTCATGACTTTGAATGACCTTAAATTGTTGAAATGAGCAACTTAGAACCAGTTTATAAAAGAAGGAACCTAGATTGACTTAAGGAGCATGAAAAGACCTTTAACATGATAAATATATTATGTGTGATTATTTTGGTTGAGCAGGACAGAAACCACAAGGAAGCAGCTAAGTCTTGGCATGGCGGAGATCGGCCAGCGATTCTTGGCCGGTCCTAAACTTAACCATGGCGCGATTAATGGCCACTGAATCCCAGATAGTGAATTCTGACTTTTGGACAGCAACTTGCATGGTGCCTATGATGCTAAATGTGATCTAAAACCTACTGATGTATATATATATGAGTGATGCCTAGTTGATAAGTCGGTGTTACATTGAAATTAAAAGTCCATGAGTAGGAGGTCTTAACCTTGAGCATTCTTGATTTGCTTGTGAAGTAACTAAGTAGTTAATTCATGATAACTTATAAACTGATTTTGTAACATATGTGTATACTTGTATCGTGTCAAGCTTGATTAAGGGCTGCGTTAGCTAATGAACACTGTATATTTATAATATGTTGTACTAGGATTCTAAAGTGTTGATTTATTAACGTGGATGAACTACGCGTAAGGCAAGTTTCATTAACCTTACTCAAATTTATATTGAGCAAGTATCCGAACCTTACTCTTATTGTACAAGTATAATTGCATTCTTTATTCGATAAATATCGTAAGCTTATCCCTTTGAATATAAGTAATATATTACTTTCTCGTTCGAATGAGCTAGTATGTTAAACCCTTATGAAATGTGTTATTCATGTTGAACTTGGTATTTTCCATTGAATATTGTGAAAGAGTCGATGCCATTTGATTCGGCTTGACTATATGCATGTTTATAAAAACTGTCCAAACCAATTGAGTGGTGCGAAAATCTTGAAAACTGAGTTGAACAACCCTTTTGGTAAGGAGAGTGTATGTCATTGGAAACCCCAACACGTGAATGAATATTATTGTGGTGTTATGCATAACGTATAGTATTATAGATTGATCATCTATAGTACTTGATATTTTTGGGTTATCAGTTTAATATTGGTAACTCTAGTGGAAGTTCAATAGTCCTTAGTGACTGCTCAGTATAAATTGTTATCCAGTTGAATACCTTGATAGTCGTTGAATTCATATATATCTGTTGATTTATATTGAATTATCATTCTTATTCAAAGAATTGTTGATATTTCTTACCCCTGATGTTATTCTAATACTTTGAACTATCCTAGAAATGACACTCCGATATTTCAAACCTTGTGATATTATATCTTATACCCTTGTTGTATATTACTTGTTGGGCAACTCATGCTCATCCTTGCTTTTAAAAACCTTTCAGTCAAGGCAGAACAGGGAAGTGTATCCGGGAAGGACAAAGGCAAGGGCAAGGCTCCCGACTAGCTTGTCCTTTTTATGTTTAAAGTCTATAATGTTGTATTGAGACTATTTTGGACTATGTTTAAGCTTAAGTAAGATCATGTAATAAGTCTTTATTAGATATTATTATGTAATCTATTAAGCAATTTGTGAGGTTTAAGTAGACTTGGGGAATAATTATAATAAATCATTGTATATTATTCTAAATTAGATCTTTCGTTGCAAATGTATGATTTTAATTATTATGGTAATACTTTGAAAACGTGATGAACTGAATTCGGGTGACCAAGTGGAGGTCAAAATTTGGGGGCATCACAGTCTTCCCAAGGTTTCTCAAAGCATAGATGCGATTTGGGTTATTGTTGATAGATTAACCAAGTCTGCTCATTTCTTACCGATACGGGAGACTTATTCCCTTGAACATCTTGCTCGTATGTACGTGAATGAGATTGTGAGATTACATGGCATGCCAGTATCCATAGTTTTGGATCATGACCTAAGATTCACTTCACGATTTTGGGTTAGCTTGTAGAAAGCTATGGGCACGGATTTACGATTCAGTACGGCATACCATCCTCAAATGGACGGGCAATCAAAAAGGACTATTCAAACTCTTGAAGATCTATTAAGACTATGTGTCCTAGATTTCAAAGGGAGTTAGGATAAGTACCTACCATTGGTGGAATTCTCCTACAACAACAGTTATCAAGCAAGTATAGGTGTGGCTCCATTCGAAACATTTTATGGATTAAAGTGTTGCTCTCTAGTATATTGGGATGAGGTGGGAGAAGCAGCGTTGTTGGGACCAAAGTTGGTACGTATGACTACAAAGAAGATCCAAATGATCCGACAACGTATACAAATGGCACAGGATCGACAAAAAAGTTATGCGGATTTTCATCGAAAGGATGTGGAATTTAATATTGGGGATCATGTATTGTTACGTGTTGCTCCATGGAAGGGAGTTACAAGATTTGGGAAGAAAGGAAAGCTTAATCCATGATTTTTTGGTCCATTTGAAATTCTTGACCTAGTAGGAAATGTGGTTTATAGACTCGCATTACCTCCAAGCATGTCTCGTGTTCATAATGTTTTTCACATATCTATGCTTCATAAATATGTGAAAGACCCAAAACACATTATTGAATTAGAACCAGATGTAATAGCCGAAGATTTAACGTACGAAGAGGTACCTGTCAAGATCATAGATAGGAAGGAGCATGTCCTACGCACAATGGTTATACCACAATTTAAAGTTTTGTGGATGAACCGTGCTATTGAGGAAATGACCTGGGAGTTGGAATCGAAAATGAAAGCGAGGTACCCTCACCTTTTCAAAATACCAGGTACGTATCGAGGACGAAATTTCATAAGGAGGGAGGTTGTAAGACCCCAACTTTTTATAAATAAAATCAAATTTCCTCTGATTATTATTTTGAATAATAAGGTGTTAATTTGATATAATGCTTTGGTTATGGGTAAAATGTGCAAATTTTGCAAAATAAGCAAGTGGATATAAATTAATATTTATTATTATCGAGAAATATTCGTTTGGTCGTGGAATATTCGTACGATGGCATAACCATTTGTGGGCCGCATAGCGGAAAATTGTTGGATAAAGAAAACGACAAGTATGAATAACGGCGTAGTTGTTACCGTTAGCACTGTTGAAATACCATGTGGTTAAAATACAATAATAAGCGTGGTTGCACAATAGCACACGGTATTGCATAATATTTTTGAATTATTGATTCTTACGTAAGAATGCACTACTCAATAATTGCTACAGTAATTACTGTTCAATATTTTATTTTATTGATTCAATAATTGCTATATTGATATTTTATATTATTGTTGATTCAATAATTGTCACTGCACAGTATTTCCCATTATCAGATCAATAATTCATATTATTTGAATAATATTATTAGATAGCATTATTGGCAATGTCTAAGAAATTTTTGTCTAGGAAAGGGAGTTTGGTAACCTAATTGCACGCCAATAAGAAGAAATACTTATCGGAAAGCCCCCTCTTTCCTGGGAATGACCTAGTTGTCATAATTGTGATTCTGTAATATTATTTGTAAATAGTTAATTATTATTTTATATGATAAGGAAATATTTATTTTTATGTGGATATAAATGAAGGAATTAATGATGAGGTGTTTTATCAGTATGTTGTCAGAATGGAGGTATTACGAATTGTCCGTATCTGGATTTTGGGCCTTTTCTGTTTAAAATTTGGAAAAAAACTTTCTTCATAAAGTTGTAGAGAATTAAATTTCCTATGGAATGGACATAAAATTCGTATTTTTCTGATAAAAGTGCTATTTATTATGAATTGTTGAAGTTGTTGATTATTGATTAAAAAAACATTTTGGAATTTTTCTAGAATGGGTGGGCCCCACTTTTGGTTGGTGAGAAATGTGCTAAAATTTTATTTCAAAAGTGGTGGGCGTGAATAGTAGCAGGTAAAGCCATCAGGTAACATGTTAGTCTGTTTTGGCGTTCTAGCATTTTTCTATAAATAGGGTACTTAGTTAGAATTGAAAAATCACACCAGAATTATAAGCTCTCTCTATATTATCGAGCGTATTTTGTGAGTATTTAGATACTTTGAGAGTTGTTATTAAGTGCAAGTTTTTTCAGCTTTATATCTGATGTTCTAGTCAGAAATACTGTTCTTTTGAAGTAAGGGATGTTATTTTCTTTATAAATGATGTTATTTCGTTCAATATCATTATGCCAAAATATTGGAATGAATTTTATTATGAAAGTTTTACCTTTTCATGTCGAGGTTACTATTCTCGTATACGATACTATTCACGTATACGGTACTATTCGCGAATACGGTACTATTCACGAAGTATGATTTTTTTGTAAAATTTCTACCTTTTTGTGTTAGGGTTACTATTCACAGAAAAATGAAATTTTCTCTTCTTTGTCCAAGATGTCTAATATAGTTACTATCTTTGATTGTATCCATGTTTTGATCTTCATTCTTGAATTTTACTTCAATATGGTTTATTATGGAGTATTTTTGAACTTGGATTATCTAAAGTATGAATCCCTAATCTTTGTCCTTTTATTTCACTAGATTCGTTTCTTTAAAATATTTTTCATCATCATCAATCCTAAATGATTATATTACTGAATATCTTTGGCATGTAGTGCAAAGATGAATGATTTCCTGATGAATATCTTTGGCCCGTAGTGCAAAGATGAACAGGTGTTGAGATGAACATGACCAACTGGTGATAAAAATGAATATCTTTGGCCTATAGTGCAAAGATGAATATTTGATGCAAGATGTATATTGATTAATGTTACAGGGATAAAATATTGATGATGGATTTTTAAATTCATAGATGATAGTAGATTTCATTCTCTACTTAACTCTTCTAATGAATTGTTATTTTTGCTACAAATATTGATCTAAAACTGGTTGTCCATTATATTTTATCTGATTTATTGAAGGCTAACGATAATTTGTTTTACATTATCTTAGTCATAATATTCTTTACTAGGCCAGTTGAGCTCACCATTTTTCTTTTTGTTCCATTTTTCTTCTCAGGAGGTGAGAATATAGTGGGAACTAGCTGGGGTATGTAATAATGGTTCAAGATAGTTGTTTTAGTAGTCCTCACTATTTTGTAAAATAGTGTATCAATAATTGTAATGAGAACTTATTTGAGTGTGGATATTGTCTAAAAGACAATATTTGTATTTAAACTCACAGTATATGTGTTGTCGTATTTTGTACGACAATTGTAATAATGAAGTTGTAGTTGTTTCTGTACCATGTATTTGGCAACTCAGAATGGGTGATGTATACATATTTTGGGGGCATCACATACGGACTTCAAAATAAAATAAAAAAGGCAAAACATTATGATGATGAAGGTAAATTAACTAATATGATGGATAAATTAGCTACCATATTGGAAAAGTAAGGGGAGACATTTGAAAAATAGGGAGAATCATTTATCAATTCATTTGTGTGAGTCTATTCTGCAAATTATATATTTAAAGGACTAACTGAAATGAATTTTGATAAGGAAAAAAATCGATGAAGCCTATTTATGGCTACTAGAAAATCAAGACAAGGCACAAGCAGTGTTTGGGTTACCATTAGAGAGGAGATTGAATTTCTTGAAGAATTTGATGAATAATCTTTGTTAGTATTAATAATACAGATTATGTTTGATGACTTTTGGGTATGGTATGAGATTGACTTTGTAGAAGTAGTTTTTGTATAACATTTATTTGGATATTTGTATTTGATTATGGAATTATTTTTCTTTGATTAAATTTATCTTACATATTTTTATCCATGTTTCAAGGGTTATAATTAATATAAGGGTGAATTTGTAAAAATGATATTTTTCTTCTTTTTTCATTGAAATTCAAAAACGCAAGAAAAGAAAATTTTTAAATTTTCTATTCTTTTTTATTAAAAACTCAGAAACAACACAAAGGAACTTCAAGTTTTCTATTATTTTCTTTTTCATCCAAAACTCAGACACAGAGTGTTAGAGCATCTCCAGCAGATGGACTATCTGCTGAACTATATTTAGTCCATCTGACATCAGCAAATGTCCGTTAGTCTTCAATCCTTTCAGCAGATAGACTATCATGTGGACTATCACGTGGACTATAATATAAAAAGATTAAAATAATCAATGAAGTCAAAAAAAAACTCCAACAGACATAATCCAACGACCATATTCCAACGGTCATATTCCAACGGCTATATTTTAAAAAACAAATAGCATCTATAAATATAAGGCACATCTAGTCTCTCATATTCATTCATCTCAACTTCATTCTTCCAATCAAATAAGTTATTTTAAATATGTCTTGTCAATTCGAATTAGCTATGTTGCACATGGATGAAGAAGAAGATGGACAATTTTTAGGCATGGCGACTATTGAAGAAGAACAACAAAATGTCAATAGGCATACATCACGTCATCGTGGTTCTGTGCAAGGTCGTATTACCATTGATCATGGTAGACATGAAGGTCATAATAGACTTTTTCGTGATTATTTTGCTGAACATCCTACATATCCCCGTATCTATTTCGGAGAAGGTTTAGAATGACACGCCCGCTTTTCCTCTGAATTCAAAGAGTAGTTGAAGCGTATGATTCATATTTTGTCCAAAAAATGCATGTTGCGGGACAAATTATTTTCTCTTCTCTACAAAAGATAATTGCCTCAATGTGGATGCTTGCCTATGGTGTTTCAGCGGATTCCGTTGATATTATGTGCGGATCGGTGAAAGCGATTGTAACGACCCCAAAATTCATACAATTTAATTTTCAACTTTGGTCGTTAATAACACATCTACCTTCTGATTGTACATCATTATTCGATGCTAAACTTTATAAAATGCAGAATAATTTTAACTTTTATGTCTTCTTACTTTAATTCCCTGAATCAAAACCTTTATCATCTACATGTATTTGACTCAATCTTATTTTATGATTCGCTTTATCACTGTTATCATATCAAATTTTTACATTTCAATCCGATAACCTTTACATATCAGATAACTCTAACTTTAGCTTTACAAATCAATATAAAACTATACATCATAAATATTTACTACATCTCATGAGTCTTAATCATGGTTTAAGAAAATAACAACTTTAGATAAAATATACATCTTCGTATATTATTTCTGAACCACTTCATTCAAGTAGCACATAGTGTCATCTTTAATCCTTAACCTGCAAAAATGATTATTTGCAAGGTTGAGCTCGACAGCCCAGCAAAATCTAACAGTTTGCATTCATCACGTAGCATATAATAACATGCTCAACATATATCTCTTAAACATTGGACTATCATAACATACAGGCTACAATTCATATAACAAGTATAAAGATTGAGTTCCTTACTCAATCAGCATGCTGTACTCAATCAACGTAGTCATAAGTTGACTTTAACGTTTCATGCTTTCAACATAAATATAACACATCATGTTATTTGAAATAAAGATTTAAAACAGTTAATCATCAAGTTCACATAGTAAATTAGAACTGAAAGACTTGCTTGGTTCGTAGATTACCAATTACCGAAAAACAGCTTAAATGCTTTGCGTACATCCTACAACAGTTCAAAGGTTCATATTCACATGCATTAGTTACACATATAATGAAACCACAATGACTCTTAGTTTTAATCTTTTTTTATAACTTGCGTCTCTTTGAAACTTAACACATAACTTCAGGTGTTTACTCCTCTTCGTATGACACCTATCATTACGTAATCCTATATTGTGTTTCTTTATACTTCTTTTGTAACTGACACTTAACGTTCAGCAAAGTTGGCATAGACTCCATTATCTCAAATTGGATGTGTTACACTTGTTAACACCAACTAAGTTATATTACGCTTCCCTTACAATTGACAGTTAAGTCTTCTTACGCGTATTTACATCCTTTTAAACATATATTAGATTAACTAATCAAGTTAACATTCAAAACGTTCTTTCAAATTATATCTCACTATAAACCAACATAAACCTTATCATTTATTTCTTACTTTTGAAAACATCACATTTAGTTCCATTACATAACATAATTAAGCAATCACTTCAAATCTTTACACTTTGCATTACAACACCTTACAATCTATTATTGTAGTTTCTATTTTTTCTAAACATCATTAACATGCTTGCTTAGCTAACATAAGTCCATTACGCATGACCTGCAAATAGACAGAAGTCACTACTCGGGCTCGGGGCACACGCAGCGCATAGATCTCCCTAGCTATCAGTAATCATACAAATAAGTACATTTTCATTGCTTCTTGTGGTACTTGCAACAATACCACTGACACGACACGAAACTACAAAGAACAGCCTATGTTACATAGCAATCACCCAAAACTCTCCCAATTTCCACAGAAATTCATGAAACTTACATCTAAAACTTTGTAACAATGTCTATAAACATGATACACACAATTCCAACCACATAAACATTGCATATACTAAATTTTAAAGACTCAAAACCATAATTTTCCAAGTTTCTTTTTTTTTACACTTTTAACAAATTCAATCGCCATGAATTCGTTACTTAACTGATTGACATGATTTAGACTTCGTTGTTTTCGTTTCTTAACATACTAACACATTCTAACATCAAATAGTAGATTATAGCAAGTATTGATCATGAATTTTTGTAATTTCTAAGCCATATCATATAAGCATAAACACTGTTATTTATTTCTTCTTCTTAAAAACCAATTTCATGAATTTGACAACTGATACAACACTCATATATGATGACAACATATTATACAATATAACCCACATCACATAATCACGTTTGAAACAATAAATCAACAAAACCTAACTTCAGAGAATAGCAAAATTACAAGACTGAGAATTAGAATTAGGGGTAAATTATACCTAAATCCTTTGATTGATGAGAAGAAGAATAATAAGAACCTTGATACTCCAACTCCTTAGCAAGATATACAGAGAATCACTCTCTTCCTCACAAACTCTCTTTCTCTGCTCTTAGGCTTTAGAAGAATACGTGAAATAACATAAGCCAACTGATAATTGTGGATATCAGTTAACAAAACCAATAGACGTCAGTTACAGTAAGCCAAAGGCCACAATGCCTTTTTTGGCTAACCACACTTTTCCTCTACTAGATTATTTTAATAATTTTATATTATATGATTTCATGTGTCACACTCTAGTTAATTTAAATAACTTTATCTTAATTAATTTAAATAACTTATAATGGTAATTATAATAATGATAATGTTTATTATAATTATACTTATAATTAATAAATAATTACATATATCTAATTTAATTAATAAATTAGAAACATCACTTTATTTAATTTATTATTTGCTTTAATATTAAACCATTCTTTTAATTTAATTATTTCATTAAATTAAATCCTCAAAGAATAAAATTTACCTTTGCTTTAATTTAATTACCATACACATGTTACTAAATTATTATACCACAATTTCATAAATTATTTATTTTTCTCAATAAATAAATTATTTAAAATATTTATTTAATTCAATAAATATTTAAGATTAATTACAAGATTACTTTAATTTCTTCAATAGCTGACTGAACTATTAAACCTCACTTTCCCAATATATGAATATATATTTCTCTTCACACCAGAACACATATTTCAAAATATGTAACACGTATATATACATACTCAAACTCAAAACATCTCATAATAAGAATTTTAATTATTAAATTCTTATTTTAATAACTTATAAAAATTCGGGTTGTCACGTCCTTCCCCCCTTATAAGGATTCCGTCCTCGGAATCACCGAAACCCCACCTTACTCAGGTTTTCCTCAAATCTATTCATTGAATAACTTCAACACATTACCTTAATATAGGTTTTATATTTCCTACTCCCACCATTCTTGATAATAAATTCTTGTAAGTTTTATTTCATAACCTTTACTTAGACTCAATTATATTTGAGTATTACATATTCTTTGACCCGTTCATTATTTTTTTTTTCTTCTAAGGATCATTATCATATACTATATGATCAAACTCTCGGGACATTACATTTACCCCTTCTTCTAAGAATTTCATCCTCGAAATTTTGACTTACTAATATTTGTTCCTTCCATTTATCAAAATAGATTTTATGTTAATATCTATTTATTCATTAGGTTCTACAACCAAATTCTTTCTCTAAAGATCTTTCTAAGACCATCATATTCCTCACCTCTTCCTTTTCTAAGAGTTTCAAATTTCTCTTCTTTCTGGAATTTCAATTCTTTCTTGAAATTATTATATTTTGCTTAATTTTCTCATCTTTTCCACTTTCACCTTTCAGAATAATAAGAATCCTCCACAAATGCTTAATAATTGGGAAGCGATATGAATAACATGAATTTAAAAGATTCCAAATTATGATGAGTGGTCATAAGACCTTGAACTACGTCCCTAGGTTATCAAGTATCTCAACTTGAACCTTTAGCAATCATAACACTATACTGGACCTTGAACTCTTCCCCGTGTTTAATAAAATCACCATCAAATCGTCATTAACAAAATGTTTAGCAATCACACGAATCGAAAACACTCTCTCGCAAGTACTCTAGGTGATCACCCTATCGCACTCTACGTCACGTCACAACAACATATACATCTTAACATCGTAACGACTTATATGCGTTACTTTCGAACCATTGTCTCCGATAACATGTCCCCTTTTACGTGGTTGTTCACCTCGACTTTTCAACATCTCGAATCCGCACCAAAACAATTTAGGTTTGGCATAACTTCTCAAGAAACGCTTGAATTTCATGAACATCTTTCAATATTCGTCTAAATTCAATCAAATAGCATGTACTTCTACAACAATTTGGACATCAATCGAAATATACATATACATATATATATATATATATTCTCATATCTCAAAAAAAAATCATGATGTCATGATACCGCATTGTATTTACAGCCCATTTGAGGATTTCGTCATTTTGTGACTTTGTCATACTACATCATACCATAGTGGGCTGACGATCCTTAGATCACATCCAACACTAAGTAATTATGCATTGATAACTCCATCGTTTTTATCATCTTTGCCCCAGGTTACATGATGCATTAATGATATAAAAATACATTTTGATATTTTCAAATCATTTTCATCTAGCCGAAATAATCAGCATAGACTATTCTTTAAACAGTTCAAAAATCTTTGAAAATCAGTTTTGATATCATATCTCAACAGGTAACGATGTGTCAGTGTCCCGAAGTCCACACATACACATTTGTCACCATGCGTTGAGAGTAAAAATTCATTTTTAAAAGGCACATCGTGTGAATTTAGCTTGATGTCAAAAATTTTGAAGTCTAGCATAGCTAGAAGATTTGGAAAAACCTATGTCTCCACTTTTTATACTGATCCATTGCTTAAAAATTATATCTATTCTCATCATCCTCAATACTCCATTCACACTTAATTATACCCAGTTCATCAAACTTATCGCACATTGGAAGTTCAGGACTTGCCACAATAATATAAGTTTAAGAACTTATCCTAGTCAGACCATAAGCGTCCACTCGCTGAGGGGTTCAAAACATACCATATTATTATGAGTCACGAACTTACCATATGCATTAGTTTTAAGAATCGAGCCTAATCCTAATAATATCTGACTAATCTTAATAGTTTCTAACTATCAAATATACACATGAGAAAAGAATCACATTTTCGCCACATATACACTGATAGCGTGACACCAACATTCCAATGATTATCAATGTGATAAACTGAGTGCAAGCACAAAGCCCTCGCCCATACAAAGATTTGTACAACTCAGCCATCACATGAGTCCTCAATTGAAATCCCTCCTAACTCTATCTTGCTTATAACTTGCTCTTAACTTGCTCAATACGAATTCCTCGTATCACATTATCTATAACTCCTCGTGAGTTTACCTCGTACTATATCATAGTACATTATCTTCATAGCATCAAGCTATAATTATTTAAAGATTACAGACCATCTTTCTTTTATAACTTAAACAGATCACGTCGTGATCTCATTTTATAATCATTTCCCTTAAAAAAATTTCTTAACTCGTGATCGTTTTGTTTTACGATCCCCTTTCTTTCCTTTTTCATCATTTACGACATTATTCGTTATCTTGGCTATTGGAGTTAAGCAACTCCCATTACTTATTTTTATATCTCTTCAATATTCTTCTTTGAATCTTCTTGTTTATATAACAATTCATGCTTTAAGAATTTCCAACTTCATTTATATCGTTCAACATTTCATTCAAGTTCTACATTTTCATCATAATGGTATCCATTTTCTAGACTTAGTACACATGGAGCCTCTACCAACCAACAATATGGTACTTACTAGTTCAGATGGTTTCCCACAAATAACCAACAAACTAGGTTCAGACCTCAACTTATTAGTTCGTATATACCTCCTATAACTTTCATATTCTTAAGGAATCTTTAGACATTGTCTATTTAGTATAACCTTACCCGTGGAGTTGGGTAATCCATACCTCAAATTCTCTAGATAAAGAGTACAATCTCTTTCACTATGTTTTAATCTTAACTATAACTTTTTATTCTTAACTTCTTTATCAATCTCTTCTTATAGACATTATAGCCTATCGACTCTATTTTTATAACCTTTCATCCTTATTATTGGAGTTGGGTAATCCCAAAATTCATACTCCTTTTAATTCTCATGAGATTCTTCCTTGAATCCTTTCAATACATCTAACTTTTGATTTAATCATTATTCGATTTTAAACTTTATAAAATGCGAATAATTTAAACTTTTATGTTTTACTTTAATTACTTCTTATCAACTATTTTGAATCAATCTTATTTTATGATTGACTTTTTCATTATCATATACATTTCAATCTAACCTTTACATATTAGATAACTCTAACTTTAGCTTTACAACTCAATATAAAACTATATATCATAAAACATTTACTACATCTCATGAGTCTTAATCATGGTTTAAGGAAATAACAACTTTAGATAAAATATACATCTTCATATATTATTTCGAACCACTTCATTCAAGTAAAGACATAGTCATCTCTTCAATCCTTAACTGCAAAAATGATTATTTGCAAGGTTGAGCTCGACAACCAGCAAAATTTAACAGTTTGCATGCATCACATAGCATATAATAACATGCTCAATATATATCTCTTAAACATTGGACTATCATAACATACAGGCTACAATTCATATAACAAGTATAAAGATTGAGTTCCTTACTCAATCAGCATGTTGTACTCAATCAACGTAGTCATAAGTTGACTTTAACGTTTCATGCTTTCAACATAAATATAACACATCATGTTATTTGAAATAAAGATTTAAAACAGTTAATCATCAAGTTCACATAGCAAATAAGAACTGAAAGACTTGCATGGTTCGTAGATTACCAATTACCGAAAAATAGCTTAAATGCTTTGTGTACATCCTACAACAGTTCAAAGGTTCATATTCACATGCATTAGTTACACATATAATGAAACCACAATGACTCTTAGTCCTAATCTTTTTTTATAACTTGCGTCTCTTTGAAACTTAACACATAACTTCAGGTGTTTACTCCTCTTCGTATGACACCTATCATTACGTAATCCCATATTTTGTTTCTTTATACTTCTTTCGTAACTGACACTTAACGTTCAGCAAAGTTGGCATAGACTCCATTATCTCATATTGGATGTGTTACACTTGTTAACAACAACTAACTTATATAACCTCCCTCGTTACCTTCCCTTACAATTGACAGTTAAGTCTTCTTACGTGTATTTACATCCTTTTAAACATATATTAGATTAACTAATCAAGTTACCATTCAAAACGTTCTTTCAACATATATCTCACTATAAACCAACATAAACCTTATCATTTATTTCTTACTTTTGAAAACATCACATTTTGTTCCATTACATAACTTAATTAAGCAATCACTTCAAATCTTTACACTTTGCATTACAACACCTTACAATCTGTTATTGTAGTTTCTATTATGTCTTAAAATCATTAACATGCTTGCATAGCTAACATAAGTCCATTATGCATGACCTGCAAATAGGCGTAAGTCATGCGTGTGGAAGCCATTAGAATCGCATCGCTGTATGCAAGCAATGCTTGTAAATGCAGACAGAATTGCAATACAGAATGAAGCCTTTGTTACATAGCAGCCACCCAAAACTCTCCCAATTGCCACAGAAATTCATGAAACTTACATCTAAAACTTTGTAACAATTTCTATAAACATGATACACACAATTCCAACCACATAAACATTGCATATACTAAATTTTAAAGACTCGAAACCATAATTTTCCAAGTTTCTTTTTTTTACACTTTTAACAAATTCAATCGCCACGAATTCGTTACTTAACTTATTGACATGATTTAGACTTCGTTGTTTTCGTTTCTTAATATACTAACACATTCTAACATCAAATAGCACATTATAGCAAGTATTGATCATGATTTCTTGTAATTTCTAAGCCATTTCATATGAGCATAAACACTGTTATTTATTTCTTCTTCTTACAAACCAATTTCATGAATTTGACAACTGATACAACACTCATATATGATGACAACATATTATACAATATAACCCACATCACATAATCATGTTTGAAATAATAAATCAACAAAACCTAACTTCAGAGAATAGCAAAATTACAAGACTGAGAATTAGAATTAGAATTAGGGGTAAATTATACCTAAATCCTTTGATTGATGAGAAGAAGAATAATAAGAACCTTGATACTCCAACTCCTTAGCAAGATATACAGAGAATCACTCTCTTCCTCACAAACTCTCTTTCTCTGCTCTTAGACTTTAGAAGAATACTTGAAATAACATAAGCCAACTGATAATTGTGGATATCAGTTAACAAAACCAATAGACGTCAGTTACAGTAAGCCAAAGGCCACAATGCCTTGTTTGGCTAACCACACTTTTCCTCTACTAGATTATTTTAATAATTTTATATTATATGTGATGTGATAAAAAAATTGTAACTGCAAGTGCACAGTGTCTAATTGAAGAACTGGCATGTACAAGTCGAACCCACAGAGACTAGATTAATTTTAATATTTCCTTACTATCTATTTTATGGGAATTAGAAATAAATATGGTGGAGATAATTTATTAACTAAATTATTCAAACTACTAATTAATAACGGAAACTATTAATGAGAAAAGATACCTAGGAATCATAATCCACCAAATATTAACATAATAAATAATTTCTTATTTCCTAAATCAATTCCCAAATTATTCTCCATTCCCTCAAAAAATAATGATTCATATAATTAATATGGGCAAGCATAAGTTATGAAAAATTTACAGATTAACTATAACTTATCAAAACCTCGCAATCAATATAAAAATCAAATGCAATTTATACGGAGGAAAATATGAAAGTGAAAATAATTAGGCATTAATTATGGAACGGAAAGAAAATATAATTATGAAATACTTAGTTTCATCATAATCCTAGGTATTAGAAATTTAGCTAGCCATGGATTTAAAAACAAAAATAAATAATATTAGTACTACAATTCGCATGAAATAAGAACAATAATTAAAAAGAGAATCTTTATTATATAAATAAAAAAAGTTACAAATACTCCCTGACAGTATGTTCCACACGTGATTGGAATAAGAGAGACAAACTCTAAATATCTTCTCCCTCCTACAGTACTAGTGAAAAACTAACAAAAATAAAATAACAAGTGATGTCCTTCTCTCTAAAACAAGAGGCCTGTTTATAGGGAAAACAACTTTGAACCCTAATTGAATTTGGACACTTTTGTTCCCTTTCCATGTAGGATTCAACTTCCTAGTGGCAATCAACTCCTCAAAAAGATCTTCTAGATAGACTTTCTTTTCTCTTTTTGGATCTGACTTGCACACCAAGATTGTTCCACCTCTTTCCTTCTCCTTGTAGAATTCTTCTTGGATATTCCTTATATGAATAAAAGCATTAAATATCCTTTGATCACCAAGATTTTGACTTTATTGCAACAAATATTAAATCCTACAAAATAAAATAAAACATATTAATTTAATAAACTAATATAATTAAAAGGATCAAATTAGGGATAATAAAATGTATGAATTACTTGTCTATTAAATACCCCCATACCTAGCTTTTGCTCGTCCTCGAGTAATAAAAAATAAAAATAAAACAAAAATTACACTACCCCATTTTCATAGGAAACACGATTGCACTTAGCATGTGCAACAAGCCTTTAAACCCCAAGGTTACCCCAAGTGGACGAGTTGTGTCTCGTGAGGGTTTGCAGTAAATATACCCACAAAATTCAAAAAATAATTTTGGATTCAACAAATTATGAAATTGAAAGAAAACTTCTAAATATCTATAGGCATTATACATAAGCAAGATGTGACAACCCCAAAACAGGTCCATTCCATCCAACCCATTCTGAGTTGCCAAATACATGGTACAGAAAACAACTACAACTTTATTACAACAATTGTCGTACAAAATACAACAACTCATGTGTTGTGAGTTTTGATACAAATATATATATCAACTGTGACTCTTGACACCAACTTGGGTAGCACGTCACCATGACATCTTACATAAAGGTATAGTCAAAAACTATTTTAAAAATTAAAATCTTTGGGAAGTGCTCAAGGAAACCTTCGTACATAGGAGGCCATTTGTCTAGGTTATGATAGATATCATATGGCCATAGAATTATCCTTGGTTGACCCAATAGACCCCAAAGAAAAATGAGAAGATTACTATCATATTCTTTCCAATGGTGAGTCTTCTCTTGACATATCATTATCTCCACTGTCTCTAATTGAGAGTTATACTTCAACCAAACACCAAGATTATATAGGTAGTGCTCGTAGATATACTCAGCAAGTGAATGTGCACAACCATGTCTTATGATAACACAAGTTTGTATGTTATTAGACATCTTGTATGATAGTGGCAAAACACCCTTCCAAAGTTAAGTTCACCTCACCCTATTCGGTTCACCAAAATTAAATATCAAATGACGTATACAATACGACACACTTATCTAAAGTTCTCAATAAAATTATTTCCATACTATTTAGGGAGAACCTCAACAGCTATAGACCAACGTTCTATTCCCCTGTTATCTCCGCTTGACCCAGCTATACTCTTATTACCTGAAAGGAATTATGAAGCAAAAGGGTGAGCTCAACTAGCCCATAAAGAATATCATGACTAAAGATAATTAAATTATCAATAGCCTTCATCAATAATAAATCAGAGATTTAGAACATATGATAGATGATAAAAATATTCAACCATAGTTGCAGCGGAACGAGCAATCCATTAGAAGAGTCAAATAGACTATAAAGTCTATTATCTTCTCCCTGTTAAAAATCCATCAACAATGTTTTATCCATGTAACATCAATCAACAATTCTGGTCCACAATTATATGAATAACTCATAATCATAATTGTAGTTCTAAATTCCTCTTCTCATCCAAGACGAAGATAATTTTCATCACCTATCTTTACCTGAAACATCAAAGATCATGGTTACACAAAATCACATTTCCTGTTCATAATCATACTAATAACTTCATCTTTCCACTACGGCCAAATATATTTGTCAACAGTTCATATTTGCACTACTGGCCAAAGATATTCAACAACATGTCATCTTTGCACTGCGGGCCAAAGATATTCATCAATAATTAATCTTTGCACTACAGGCCAAAGATATTCCTCAACAGTTCATATTTGCACTACAAAGCAAATATATTCATCAACAGCTTCATATTTACACTCTACGGATCAAATATATTATTATCTCAAAGAAATATATAATCATTTCAGAATTTATATAAACAATAATTATAACCATGTTGATCATTTCACCTTTTCACTTAAGCTAAAGATATTCAATTATAAATTCAATGGTCATGATCATACCAGTCAACAATTCAACTTTGTACTACTGGCCAAAGAGAACCCATAGTCATGATCATACCAAAAATCTACCCATCTTTACACTCAAGTCAAAGAGAAATATCATCATCGGGATTATAAAAATGTTATATATAATAGTAAAATCAATATAATCAAAACATCTAGATTTAATCTCAAGAGTAATATTCATAAATCAACGGTAATTTGGTCAGAAAAAGAAACCAATTTTGTCGTGAATAGTACCTGTGAATAGTAACTCATGAATAGTAACTCATGAATAGTAACTCGTGAATAGTAACCTCGACATGAAAAAGGCAAAAGTTTCACAATAAAATTCATATCAATATTTCGGTATAATGATATTGAAATAACATTTCTTAAACTTATAAATAATTTATTTTAGTTGTTTACACTATACTAAATAATGCATTTAATCATCCTAAAATTCCAAACTCATAAGATTTCATCATCAATAACCAAAACCCTCATAAAAAATCTGCATATACCTCATATAGGATTCTCAAGCCATAAAATTCTATTTTTCAATTTTCTTACTTCACATAACATATTTAATTCATTTACTCATAACTAGTCCATTTTCATGAAAAATACCAAATCAGTCCCAAAAATATTTCTTTTCTGGGATTTAGCATAATATTGTCCCACATTGAACATATATTTTTCTCAGAATTTTTAAAATTCATTTACTATTTTTCATATGGCCAAAACCGTCGAATATTTAGACATTTATCAAAAAATTTAATCTTGTCCAAAAATTCCAAAATTCGTAGAGTACACTGATATTATATAGATTTACTCCCAATAAAAATTTTATCAATTTTGGAGTTAACCACAAGGAGTTATAAGCGGTTACTTTTAAAATAGTCTTTTCTCATAAAATTCACAACTCTTAATCTATACATCCAAAAATCGCCATTTTTGGACACAATCAAGAAAACTCATCAAATTATCATTTCAAATTTTTCCAAAATTTTTGAAGGTCAGAAAAATTACGAAACTGAAAAACATAACAACCCTTAAAATCCCTTACTATCCCTTATCTCAAAAAGCGACTTCCATTTGGATATCGGATATGACATCAAAGGAAACTTGCAGTGATGAAAAGCAACTCACCAAGTATCTAAATACTCACAAAATACACTCAATAATCTAGAGAGAAAAAGAGAGAAAACTTATGAATTCTGGTGTGATTTTCAATTCTAACTTAGCCCTCTATTTATAGGAAAGTGTTAGCACGCCGAAGCAGACTTGACCTGCAACCTGATGGCTTTACCTGCTACTATTGCCACCCACCACATTTGAAATAAAATTCAGCACATTTCTTCACCAACCACAAGTGGGGCCCACTCAATTCTAGAATTTTCCACCAAAATCATTTATAAACCTAATTTCCGAATCAGTCACCTCTTAAAATTCATAACAAATCATATGTTCATTTTTAACGGTTCAAAATTTGTGGACATATACTCAACTTATATATGTATAACATATCCAAAAATCACAACGATCCAACGGTCGGATTAAAAATTATAACTCACGCAATATATCTCAAAAACACTGGTTTAATTTTTAATACCTTCATTCCGACAAAAATACTTATAAAACACCTCAACATTAACTCCTTCATTTTTAACCACAATAAATATATCCAACATTTATATCCACATAAAATAAATATTTTCTTATCATATGAATCAATAATTAATTATTCACAAATAATATTACGAAATCACATTTATGATGACCAGTAGTTCCCGGAAAGAGGGGCTTTCAATAAGAATTTCTCCTTACTAAGCGCGCAATTAGGTGACCAAACCTCTCCTTGATGTAACTTTCTAGACATTGCCAATAATATTATCTAATAATATTATTCAAATAATATGAATTATTGTTCGAAAATGGGAAATCATCATGCGATGATAATTATTGAAACAACAATAATATAAAATATCAACGTAGCAATTATTGAATCAATAAAATAAAATATTGAATAAAGAATTCACCGTAATAATTATTGAGTAGTGCCTTCTTACGTAAGGATCAATAATTCATCAATCTTGTGCATCCACCAGACATCGTATTTTAACCACCGGTATTTCAACAAAGTTAATTGATAACTACTTCTGTTATTTTTATAAAAACTCAAACTTGTCGTTTTTCTTCATCCGACGGTTATTACATTATGGGGCCCACAAATGATCACAAGGCCATTATGCGGATATTTCCGACAAAAAGAATATTCCCCGACAACAATGAGTATTTTATAACCACTTGCGTATTTTGAAAAAAATTTCATATCTCACCCTTAACTTTAAACTTTTATCAATTTAACCATTTACTGAATAATAATTATAAGAAAAATTGAATACTTTATATTTCATAAAATTCGGGGTCTTACACAAGACAATTCAAAATCACACTTTTACCTTATCAAAAATACTCAATCTTCATTTTAGATAACATCCTTCATTAAATTAATTCCATGTGATGCATGCATGTGTATACGATGTAACTCTTAGTAGGAATTTTTACCATGAAAATCAAGCAAGTTCATTTTTTCTTTTTCTTTTTTTTTATTTCTTTTTTTTCATCATTTTTTTTCAATTTTGATTCTGGACTTGTGCAATATCTCATTTTCTTAGGCTTTTCAGAGTCACCCATGTAGAGCGAGCGTTGGACCAATGACTCCCAAACCAGATGACTTTAGGGCACTAGGTGTAGAGACACCCCTAAGGGCTTACTTACTCGAGTAACAAAGGCCACAAAACAAGACTAGTCAAGCTGCTTTTATCCATCACACTTTTCAGCGTGAATATAGATGTTTCCCGAGGCTTAGATACCCAGTTATTTCATTTAATGGACATTGAAGCAGTTATTTATTCCTTTTTTCAACTTTCTTTTTTCAAATTTTTTTTTTCATTCTTTTTTTTTTTTTGAAATTACTCTAATCATGGTTTATACTCCACAACTAAGAATTAGTGCAAACGTGAAGTGCAAAAATATTTGTTGTAAGACCCCAACTTATTATTAATGAAATTTAATTTTCTCTATTTATTATTTTGAAATAGTAAGGGTGGATTTGATTAATGTGGTTAGTTATGGGTAAAATGCGCAAATATTTCAAAATAAGCAAGTGGTTATAAAATATTCATTGTTGTCGGGAATATTCGTTTGGTCGTGGAATATTCGTGCTTTGTCGGGGAATATTAAATGCGACCAGCGCGACCATGTGTGGGCCCCCATAACGAAAAGCGATTGGATGAAGAAAATGACAAATATAAGTTGGTTAAAAATAACTTCGGCGTAGTTATTACTGAATAAGACTGTTGGAATACCGGTGGTTAAAATACAAGATGTCTGGCGTGGTTGCACGCAAAGAAGCACACGGTATTGCATGCAAAGATTGTTGAATTATTGATCCTTACGTAAGAAGGCACTACTCAATAATTTTCACACGGTAGTTACTGTTCAATATTTTATTTTATTGATTCAATAATTGCTTTGCGTTGATATTTTATATTATTGTTGTTCAATAATTGTCACTGCACATTATCTCCATTATCAGATCAATAATCCATATTATTTGAATAATATTATTAGATAGCATTATTGGCAATGTCTAGAAAGTTCTGTCAAGGAGAGGTTTGGTCACCTAATTGCTTGGCCCAATGAGGAGAAATCCTTATCGGAAAGCCCCTCTTTCTGAGGAAGCTACTGGGTTGTCATAATTGTGATTACGTAATATTATTTGTGAATAATTAATTATTGATTTATATGATAAGAAAATATTTATAAATGATGGATTTATTTGTTTTATGTGGTTATAATTGAATGATTTAATGTTGAGGTGTTTTATCGGTAATTTTGTTTGGAATGGAGGTATTAAAAATCAAATCGGTATTTTTACGATATATTATGTGAGTTATAATTTTTAATCCGACCGTTGGATCGTTGTAATTTTTTGGGTATGTTATACATACATAAGTTGAGTATATGTCCACAAATTTTGAGCAGTTAAAATTCACGAATGATTTGTTATGAATTTTAAGAGGTGGTGATTCGGAAATTAGGTTTATAATTGATTTTCGTGGAAAATTCTAGAATTGAGTGGGCCCCACTTGTGGTTGGTGAAAAAATGTGCTGAATTTTATTTCAAATGTGGTGGGTGGCAATAGTAGCGAGTAAAGCCATCGTAGCTTGTCGAAGTCCGCTTGGCTGGCTAACATTTTCCTATAAATAGAGGGCTAAGTTAGAATTGAAAATCACACCAGAAACAAAGTTTTCTCTCTTTCTCTCTCTATATTATTGAGCGTATTTTGTGAGTATTTAGATACTTTGAGAGTTGCTGTTCAGTACAAGTTTCATTCAAAGATCACTTGACCTTTCCTTTCAATCTTCGATTCTTTGAGGTAAGGGATATTATTTTTTTTTTCGTAATGATATTATTTCTTCAATATCATTATCTTTGAAATGTTGATCTAAAGTTTTATCAAATTTGGAACTTTTTCATGTCGGGGTTACTATTCATGAGTTACTATTCACGAGTTACTATTCATGAGTTACTATTCACGAGTTACTATTCACGAGTACTATTCATGAAGCGTGAAAATGTTTTTTTGTGGAATTTCTATCTTTTGGTGTCGGAGTTACTATTCACGTATACGGCACTATTCACGTATACGGCACTATTCATGTATACGGCACTATTCATCGAAAAATAAAATTTCTTCTTTTCGTCCAAAATATCTATTCTGGATACTAGCTTTGATTGTATCCATGTTTTGATCATTCTTGAATTTTACACCACTATGATTATTTTTGAGGTATTTTTGGACGTGGATAAAACCAAGTACGAATCCTTAATCCTTGTCATTTTGTTTCACTGGATTCGTTTCTTTAAAAATATTTTTCATCATCCTCAGTCTTAAATGATGATATTATTGAATATCTTTGGCCTGTAGTGCAAAGATGAATGATTTCTGAAGAATATCTTTGGCCTGTAGTGCAAAGATGAGCAGGTGTTTAAATGAACATGACCGACTGATGAATATCTTTGGCCTTTAGTGCAAAGATGAACAGGTGTTTAAATGAACATGACCGACTGATGAATATCTTTGGCCTTTAGTGCAAAGATGAACAGGTGTTGAGATGAACATGACCGACTGATGAATATCTTTGGCCTGTAGTGCAAAGATGAATATTTGATTTGAGATGAATATTGATTGATGTTACAGGGATAAAATATTGATGATGGACTGTTAAATTCATAGATTATAGTAGATTTCATTCTCTACGTAACTCTTCTATGAATTATTATTTCACTGCGAATATTGATCTGAAACTTGTTGTCTATTGTATTCTATCAGATTTTTCCTGTTGAAGACTAACGATAATTTGTTCTATATTATCTTAGTCATAACATTCTTTACTGGGCTAGTTGAGCTCACCCTTTTCCTTTTTGTTCCATTTTTCTCAGGAGGCGAGAATATAGCGAGTACGAGTCGGGGTATGGAATGAAGGTTTTAGAAAGGATTGTTTAGTAGTCCTCACCATTTTTTTTATGTATCAATAAATGTGATGAGGATTTATTTGAGTATAGATATTGTCTAGAAGATAATATTTGTATTCAAACTCACAGTTTTACTGTTGTAATAATAAAGTTGTAGTTGTTTCTGTACCATGTATTTGGCGACTCAGAATGGGTTGGATGGAATGGACCTATTTTGGGGTCGTCACATTTGTGAAATCAATTTTAATCCAGATGGTGTTTCAAACTAAGATTTTGTATCTTATCAAAAATTCAAGAGTTCTAAATCTTTCAATCTTACTCATGAGTTTTGCTCCACAAACACTTATTAGAATTAATTCAATCCATAAAAAGTCAAACAAAATTTTTAATACTTTTTTTAAAAAAAAAATAAATTTTTTTGTGGTGTTTTTTACTATTTTTTCCTAAAAAGAAAAAAAATATATAATACAATAATACAAAACAAACTCCCCCCATACCAAAATCATGCCTTGTCCTCAATGTATGTAAATGAAGAAAAGAGAACAAAGATGTGAAAGAATTGTACCTTGTATGCGGGCCATTTGTTCTGCAAGAAAATGTGGTGAGAAAGAAAACAAATGTACATATCTACAAATTTTAAGCATCCTAAAAACTATCGATCAAATGATCGGTGATGATACAAACAGACAACCTATAGTGGATTTCGTATGGTTTTCAGGAGGTCTGGGTAATTGAAAATAGTTAGAATTTGCAACAGAAGAGCAATTGTGAGCATACCCGACTGATTCTTTTAAAATTAAGTCAGGGAATGATAACGAAAAATGATAGTTCCTTTTGAAAAATTCTAACTTTATAAAATCTATCCAAACTTGCCATGCAAATTCGTTACTAAGGGACACTAAAACATTTTCATCATTTTGAATAATCGTTATACCAAGATGTTTAGACACCACTGGATTATCACATGCATTATCTGAAATGGGAGATATGATCTCATTATCTAAACATGGAAGATTATCATTGTCCACAACCTTTGGTTCATTTGTTAAATCACATTTAGTGTTTTTGGATGACGCTTCTGATGGACCCATGGTAGACATAAAATGATTATAAGAGGATTTAAGGTCAATTTGATTATCTTGAAAATGCTCAAAATGTGTCAAACTTGATTCAACCATAGGTTCCAATCTAGAGTAAGATTTTTGGGTTGTTGAGTCCAACATCTCATTGACCTCATTCAAGTATTTAGTTTCATCCCAATTTTGACCAAAATGATTTAGACAAAAGTTAATAATTTCATCTTCCCCCGTAAGTTCATTTCCTGATATTTTCTGAATCATGTTCACTTCAACGAACTGGTCAAACAAATCACTAGGTTGCTCTCCCACATTAAACACATTTAAGTCAATTGTCATGTTTCCAAATGTCAATTTCATTAGCCCATTTCTACAATTAATTAACGCATTAGAGGTTGCTAGAAATGGTCTACCTAAAATGACAGGAATTTGACCATTGGGAATGACAACAGACTGAGTTTCAACCTTAATAAAATCAACTATTCCTTTTAGCACTTTAACGGAACGGTCAGCTAGTTGGAGTGTGACACTTGTCTTTTTCAACTCCCCTAAGCCTAAGGTTTGGTACACAGAAAATGGTAATAGGTTCACACTAGCTCCTAAATCAAGTAAAGCCTTTTCAATTAAGGTATCACCTATGATGCATGAAATAGTAGGACAACCAGGGTCCTTATATTTCACAGGGACTTAACATGACAAGATAGAACTAATATGGGCTGTTAGAAAAGCTTTCTTAGGAACATGAGTGGTTCTTTTGTGTGTGCACAAATCTTTTAGACATTTAGCATATGAGGGAACTTGTTGAATGGTATCTAGAAGAGGAATGTTAATTTTCACTTGTTTGAACACTTCTAGAATCTTGTCCAACTGGGTTAACTACTTGTTCGAAATAAGTCTTTGAGGGAATGGAGCTTTTGGTTTAAAGACTTTTTCATTTAATTCAGAAGATTTGGTTTGATCATTTTTTGACACAAGCTTAGTAGATGGACCTACTGACTCAGAGTTTGTGGGCTTTTCAGGCTGAGCTGACTTTGAAGATGGATTGTTAGATTCAACATTTAAAATTTTCTCTTCTTCATTATCAATGTCAGCGTGATTATTAAAATAATTTCCAGACCTTAAAGAAATTATAGAATTCACATGATTGACTTGGTTGTTTTCAAGTGAATTAGCATGATAAGGTTTTTGATTAGGGACTGGAAATTTTGGATTGGTCTCGGGTTGACTGGGAAGCTTACCCTTCTCTCTTTCACTAACTATAGTGGCCAATTGACTCATTTGGATCTCTAGGCGAGATAAGGTTTGGTTAGTGCTTTACATGAAATTATTGAAATTATTATGAGATTTCATTAAAGTTTCTATGCTCTTCTCTAAAACGTTAAGTCTCTTCTCACTTTCATTAGAAAAACCTGGTGGATATTGCGTTGTTGAACTTAAATTTTGGTACGAACCAGGGTTAGGCTTTTGGTAAGGTTGAAAAGATTGATTTAGAGACTGATTGACCTGATTTGAAGAATTATTTGCGTAGGGTCCTTGGTTCCATGCAAAATTAGAATGATTTCTCCAACTTGGATTATACGTGGGTGCAAATGGGTCATTCCCAGGTTTTTGAAACATTGCATTGACTTGTTCATATTCTTCTGGTTGGGGCATGACTCTAGAACATTCATCAATCACATGGCTTGGTGAATTACTTAGACACAAAGGTGTTGGTGTTGAGACTTGGTTCATGTGTGATTGTCCCCTAGTTTCTAAAGCTTCAAGTCTTTTAAGTACACCAGCCAACTTAGCTTCTGTAGCAATTAAATTGTCAATTATATGAACACTGTAAGACCCCGAAGTTTTTAAATAAAAAGGAATTTCCTTTATTTATTATTTTGAAATAGTAAGGGTTGATTTGATTAATGTGGATAGTTAAGGGTTAAATACGCAAATATTTCAAAATAAGCAAGTGGTTATAAAATATTCATTATCGTCGGGAATATTCGTTTGGTCGTGGAATATTAAATGCATCGTCGGGGAATATTAAATGCACGGACAATGCATGACCATGTGGGCCCAATAACGGAAAGTGATTGGATGAAGAAAAGCGACAAATATAAGTTGTTTTTAAATAACTAGCGTAGTTATTACAGATTATCTTTGTTGGAATACCCGGTGGTTAAAACACACTAATACGCGTTGTTGAGCAAGTAGCACACCTGAGTATTGCACCAATTATTGATTCTTATGTAAGAAGGCACTACTCAATAATGGTTACAGAATTCTTTATTCGATTATTTTATTGAGTTAATAATTGCTTTGCGTTGATATTTTATATTCTTTGTTGTTTCATAATTGTCATTACACAAGATTTTTCATTATCGAAGCAATAATTCATATTATCTGAATAATATTATTAGATAACATTATGGGCAATGTCTAGAAAGTTCTGTCTAAGGAGAGGTTTGGTCATCTAATTGCGCCCAAGAAGAAGAAATTCTTATTGGAAAGCCCCTCTTTCTAGAACCGCACGGTTGTCAATATTGTGATTACGTAATATTATTTGTGAATAATTAATTATTGATTTATATGATGAGGAAAATATTGATTTTATGTGGATATAGATGGAGAAAATTTTTAAAATGACAATTGTTGAAAATTAATATTTTATCTTTTTCTGATAAAATAATTCATTTAAATATATTATTTTAATAATATATTAACGGTGATATTTTTACAACGAATGTGGGATATATGAGTATACGAGGAGGAAGAGTATTTTTGTGGCATTAAATGTTTAAAACATGTTAAACATGTCGGTGGACCCCATTTATTGGTGAAATTTGATTATAAATGTAAAATCGCCCGGTTTGTGGATTTCGGTCAATTTCTATTTGGAATTTGGAAAAACTTTCTTCTGCAAAGTTGTAGAGAATTGAATTTCCTATAAAAACTCGTGAGATTCGAATTTTCTGATGAAAGGGCTATTTATTATGAATTATTGAAGTTCCGAAGCTCCGAAATAATTGATTTTTGGGAGTTTAAATTATTTTTGTTAAGAAAAACGTTTTTTGTATTTTTTTGGACATCATTAACATGTGTGGCTGGTGTTTTGACCAAAAGGTGGGCTAAGGAAAATTTGTATAATTATATTAATATTATATTAAATTTTACGCTTTGGTTCTAAGCATTTTCCTATAAATAGGGTGCTTAGGTTAGAATTGAAAATCACACCGAAACTCAAGTTTTCTCTATTTCTCTCGATATTTTGAGCGTATTCTTGTGAGTATTTTGAGTATACTTTGAGTATTGATATACGGTGCAAGTTCATTCAGCATTATTCCAGTCAGAAGTACTGCTCTCTTGAGGTAAGGGATATTATTTTTTTCATAATGATATTATTTCTTCAATATCATTATACTGAAATGTTGATCTGAAGTTTTTATCAAATTTGGAACTTTTTCATGTCGGGGTTACTATTCATGGGTTACTATTCATGAGTTACTATTCACGAGTTACTATTCACGAGTTACTATTCACGAGTTACTATTCACGAGTACTATTCATGAAGCGTGAAGATGTTTTTGTGGAATTTCTATCTTTTGGTGTCGGAGTTACTATTCACATATACTAAGCACTATTCACGATATCTGACACTATTCACGTGTATACTGCACTATTCAATAGAAAAATAAAATTTCTTCTTTTTGTCCAAAATATCTAATTCGGATACTAGCTCGATTGTATCCATGTTTTGATCATTCTTGAATTTTACACCACTATGATTATTTTTTTGAGGTATTTTTGGGCGTGGATAAAACCAAGTACTGAATCCTTAATCCTTAATCCTTGTCATTTTGTTTCACTTTGGATTCGCTTCTTTAAAAAATATTTTTCATCATCCTCGGTCTTAAATGATGATATTATGGAATATCTTTGGCTGTGTAGTGCAAAGATGAATGATTTCTTAAGAATATCTTTGGCTCAGTAGTGCAAAGATGAATGATTTCTGAAGAATATCTTTGGCACAGAGCAGTGCAAAGATGAACAGTGTTTAAATGAACATGACCAATCGATGAATATCTTTGGCTGTGAGTGCAAAGATGAATATTTGATTCGGATGTATATTGATTGATGTTACGAGGGATAAAAGATAGAGCGATGAACTTTTAAATTCATACATAGAAGATAGTAGTTTGCATTCTCTACTTAACTCTTCTAATGAATTATTATTTCATTGCGAGTATTGATTTAAAATTTGTTGTCTATTGTATTCTATTAGATTTTTCCTGTTGAAGACTAACGATAATTTGTTGTATATTATCCTAGTCATAATATTATTTACTTGAGCTAGTTGAGCTCACCCTTTTCCTTTTTGTTCCATTTTTCTCGGGGAGGCGAGAATATAAGCGAGTGCAGTCGGGGTATGGAATGAAGGTTTTAGAAAGGATTGCTTAGTAGTCCTCACCATTTTGTAAAATAATGTATCAATAAAGGTGATGAGGATTTATTTGAGTATAGATATTGTCTAGAAGATAATATTTGTATTCAAACTCACGCAGTTTCTTGTTGTAATAATAAAGTTGTAGTTGTTTACATGCCATGTATTGACAACTCGAGAATAGGTGATGTATACCTATTTTGGGGCGTCACGGTTGGTATCGAGCTTAGGGATATGATCTCTGGCGGAGATCGGGAATAGAACTAGGAGGGAGGCACGAGTAAATCCTTCGCTAGTGTGTCCTACCTAAGCTTATTTGTTAGTTGGTCGAGATATAGGGATATTATGTGATATATTGATTTCCTTAATTAACCCTTGTTTTATGACGATGTTTGAGAATGTCGTGAGAATATTAACGATGGAGTAAATGAGACCGTGGAGATGCTGTACTCTTTACCAACGAGGAGAACGTCAACAACAGTGGCAATGTACCTCCTGAACAACACCGTTGAAGCGAGATGATGAACGAGGGATGTTTAGAAGTTTTTTGCGCTCATGCAAAATCGACGAGGAGACTTCGTGTTCAAAATCTGAGGAAGAAATGATAGCAATTCACGGGTTGTCACGCCCAAGCGCTTCAAAGAGTTGGGACCACGAATTTAAGGAAAGCGAGATCCGATCATGGCGGAAACATGGATCAAACAAATTACCAAGATATTCGATGTCTTGGGATGCACGGAGAACAGAAGGTTCCATTCGCCACCTTTATGTTCGCGTGGCGAGGCGGACTCTTGGTGGAGTCTGTGAAGCGTACCCATCCATCCAAACTTTTCGGCATGTCTTGGGAGACGTTTGAAGCTATTTAATGACAAATACTTTCACGAAAGTGTTCGTCATATGAAGGAAGTGGAGTTCATCGATTGGAACAAAACAACATGAGCGGTGTCTCGATGACGAGGCAAAGTTTGCGAGAGTTATCCAGTTTGCACCTCATTTGGTGGAGAATGAGGAACGATGACGCGGATGTTTCTTAGAGGTTTGAAACCCGGCATACGTCGAAGATCTCATTTCTCATAAATTTTCTCTTTATTCGGATGTTGTAAATGAGGCTCAATTATTAGAGCGAGATAACGAGTACTGCGGTCAACCGAGGGACCACAACCAAGATCGTGTCGTAGATAGCGATCAATGAGAATAATGATAACTGCGGAGAAAGAAAGCAGACGGACGAAATGGTAACCACTCGGTGGTAATCATGGCCATGAAAATAGAAGAAGCGAGTCGGGGAGATTTTAAAAGAGGAGATTTTTAACGACCATATGAAGATGATGATCTTGCGTGACAAGAATCGGTTCTAAGGGAGGAGAACGACCACCGGTCATATGCTACAAATGCGGAAAAGAGGGACATATCGGTCAAACCGCCCCCTATACAGTTCAAGGTATGCTATAGTTGTGGAAAGGAAGGACATATCGTTCGAGATTGTATGGTAGCGAAACCTAGTTCAATGGGGACGGTGACTCAAAAGATCGTCCCGAAAAAGTCAAAGTCAACGATTCCGGGAAGAAGCGTTTGTTGTGGTTGGTCATAATGCGAGGAACCCAAACGAGGTGATCACGGGTAAGCTATTTATAAATTCTTGCGAAGTTTATACCTTACTTGATACTTATGCTACCCCCATTCATTTATCTCTCCGCGTGTGCTCAACGTTTAAACTTGACTCAGGAGAAATTAGACTTTGACCTATCTGTGGAAACTCAGATTAGGAAAACTTTCATCACATCCAATCGTTTATAAATCTTGTTTGATTCAAGTTGGCACCATTACCTTACACTTATTGACCTTATCTCTTTAAAGATACTTGCTTTTGATGTGATTTTAGGGATTGATTGGTTAACTACTCATCATGCCAAAATTGATTGTTTTCGTAAGGTTGTTAGTTTTCATATTCCTAACCAACCTGTTGTGCGAATTCAAGCAACTAAACCATTAAAATCGATCGATCACCATCATATCTAATCATAAAGCTATTCGTTTATTAAAAAGCGGATGTCAAGCTTTCTTAGCCCATGTTATGGATTTGAATAAAGACACGTCAAATTTGAATGATATTCCCATTGTTATTGACTTTCTGACGTATTTCAAAGAACTTCCGATCTACCCCGAACGTGAAGTTGAATTCTTTATTGATCTTGAACCTGGTACAAAGCCCATTTCTAAAACCCCATATCGAATGGCTCTATTGAACTTCGAGGAGTTAAAGGTCCAACTACAGGAATTGTTGGACATCGCTTTCATTCGTCCCTAGTACATCTCCTTGGGGTGCTCTGTTTTATTAAGTAAAGAAGAAAAGCGGGGGAGTATGCGACTTTGTATTGACTATCGGGAATTGAAACCATGTCACCATCAAGAATAGGTATCCTCTACCTCGTATTGATGACTTGTTTGACCAATTCTGAGGGGCACAATTCTTTTCAAAAATCGATCTTCGCTCGGATATCATCAAATTGAAGATTAAAATCGAGGATATTCCAAAGACCGCCTTGAACTCCGGTATGGGCATTATGAATTCTTAGTCATGTCTTTCGGACTAACTAATGCTCCTCTGCTTTTCATGGATATGATGAACCGAAAGTATTCAAGGAATATTTGGATCAATTCGTTGTTGTCTTTATTGATGACATCCTCATATATTCCAAAAGCCGTGAAGATCATGAGCACCATTTGAAGTCGGGTACTCCAAAGGCTTCGTGAAAACCAACTATATGCCAAATTGAAGAAATGTGAGTTACGGCTTGAGGAAGTAGCATTCCTTGGCGCACGTGGTGTCGAAACATGGAGTATCTGTTGATCCGTGAAGATTGAAGCAATACAAAGTTGGGAGCAACCGGTCGGTGATGATAATGCGTAGTTTTTGGGCTTAGTTTGGTTATTATCGGAGATTCGTGGAAGGGTTTTTCTCGAATCGCTACTCTATTAACTCATTAACTTCGGAAGGATACAAAATTCGTTTGGAGCGAAGAATGCGAGAAAAGTTTCCAAGAGCTTAAGAGGAGACTTATTTGGCACTGTTCTAACAATACCATCTGGTTCGGATGGATTTGTTATCTCTCTGATGATGCTTCGAGCAAAGGGTTAGGATGTGTTCTCATGCAACGTGGGAAAGTCATAGCCTATGCCTCGCGACAACTTAAAGAGTATGAGAGGAATTATCCTACTCATGATCTAGAGTTAGCGTGATCGTTTTTCAGCGCTAAAAATATGGAGGCACTATCTATATGGGGAGAAAGTGGAGATATATTCGGACCATAAAAGCCTTAAATATTTCTTCACTCAAAAGAACTCTCAACATGCGGCAATGACGTTGGCTCGAGCTATTGAAAGACTACGACCACACTATTCAATACCATCCCGGTAAAGCGAACGTGGTAGGCGACGCATTGAGTAGAAGATCATATGTGGGAACGAGTGCGATGATGTCAAGTATACGCGAGAGCCAACTTTAATAGAAAAGTTAAGGTTGCTCAAGCCACCCAATCGGGCCGATCGTATGAAGAAGAAAAAGTACAAGAAGGAGCTATTAGGAAGCGAGAATTGATGAAGAAGGAATACTTGAGTCCACTCTGAGACTTTGTGTTCCTAACGACTTCGATTTGAAGTACAAGATTATGACGGAGGCACACAATCGCCATTTGCAATCCATCCTGGAAGTACTAAAATGTATCGTGATCTTGACATACATTTTGGTGGAACAATATGAAGAGAGAGATTGCAAAGTTTATCTCGATGTGTTTAACTTGCCCGGCGTGTAAAGGCGGAGCATCTTGTACCTAAGGGTCCGTTGCAACCACTTGAGATTCCGAATGGAAGTGGAACACATTACTATGGATTTCAATTCACGGGTCTTCCTACGGTTTCTCAAGGCATCAATGCTATTTGGGTTATTGTTGATAGATTAACCAAGTCTGCTCATTTCTTGCCGATACGGGAGACTTATTCCCTTGAACGTCTTGCTAGTATGTACGTGAATGAGATTGTGAGGTTGCATGGCATGCACCCAGATCCATAGTTTCGGATCGTGACCCAAGATTCACTTCAAGATTTTGGGTTAGCTTGCAAAAAGCTATGGGCACGGATTTGCGATTTAGTTCGGCATACCATCCCCAAACGGACGGACAATCAGAGAGGACTATTCAAACTCTTGAAGATTTATTAAGACTCTGTGTCCTAGACTTCAAGGGTAGTTGGGATAAGTATTTACCATTGGTGGAATTCTCCTACAACAACAAGTTATCGAGCAAGTATAGGTGTGGCTCCATTCAAGCATTATATGGGCGAAAATGTCGTTCTCGATATGTTGGGATGAGGTGGGTGAAGCAACATTGTTGGGACCCGAGTTAGTATGCGATATGACTCACCGAAAAGATCCAAATGATTCGACAAACGATATACAAAACCGGCACAAGATCGACAAAAGAGTTATGCGGATCTTCATCGAAAGGACGTGGAATTTAATGTAGGGGATCATGTATTGTTGCGAGTTGCTCCATGGAAGGGAGTTACAAGATTTGGGAAGAGAGGAAAGCTCAATCCACGATTTATTGGTCCATTTCAAATTCTTGACGAGAGTAGGAAATGTAGCCTATAGACTTGCGTTACCTCCGGTATATGTCTAGTGTTCATAATGTGTTTCACATATCGTACTTCAGTAAATATGTGAAAGACCCGAACCACGTTATTGAGTTAGAACCCGACGAGATAGCCAAGACTTAACGTATGAAGAGGTACTGTCAAGATCTTGGATAGGAAGGAGCATGTCCCTACGCCAAGAAAGGTCATACCACAAGTTAAAGTTTTGTGGAGGAATCATGCTATAGAGGAAATGACCGGGAATTGGAAACGGAAATGAAAGCGAGGTATCCTCACCTTTTGAAACACACAGTCGTAAGTCAATTTCGAGGACGAAATTTCATAAGGAGGGAGGTTGTAAGACCGAAAGTTTTTAAATAAAAGGAATTTCCTTTATTTATTATTTTGAAATAGTAAGGGTTGATTTGATTAATGTGGATAGTTAAGGGTTAAATACATGAAATATTTCAAAATAAGCAAGTGGTTATAAAATATTCATTATCGTTGGGAATATTCGTTTGGTCGTGGAATATTAAATCTTTGTCGAGGGAATATTAAATGCGACAGTAGCATGACCATGTGTGGGCCCCATAGCGGAAAGTGATTGGATGAAGAAAACGACAAATATAAGTTGTTTTTAAATAACGGCGTAGTTATTCTGCTATTATCTTTGTTGGAATACCGTTGGTTAAAACACACTAATACGCTTGTTGTTGAGCGATGGCACCAGCGGTATTGCACCAATTATTGATTCTTATGTAAGAAGGCACTACTCAATAATGGTTACGATTATTCTTTATTCGATATTTTATTGAGTTAATAATTCTTTGCGTTGATATTTTATATTAACATTGTTTCAATAATTGTCATTACACACGATTTTTCATTATCGAAGCAATAATTCATATTATCCTAATAATATTATTAGATAACATTATGGGCAATGTCTAGAAAGTTACTGTCTAAGGAGAGGTTTGGTCATCTAATTGCGGCATGATGAAGAAAATTCTTATTGAAAGCCCCTCTTTCACAGAACCGCTCGGTTGTCAATATTGTGATTCTGTAATATTATTTGTGAATAATTAATTATTGATTTATATGATGAGGAAAATATTGATTTTATGTGGATATAGATGGAGAAAATTTTTAAAATGACAATTGTTGAAAATTAATATTTTATCTTTTTCTGATAAAATAATTCATATAAATATATTATTTTAATAATATATTAACGGTGATATTTTACAACGAATGTGGGATATATGAGTATACGAGGAGGAAGAGTATTTTGTGGCATTAAATGTTTAAAACATGTTAAACATGTGGTGAACCCCATTTATTAGTTGAAATTTGATTATAGCACAGTAAAATCGCCCGTTTGTGGATTTCGGTCAATTTCTATTTGGAATTTGGAAAAACTTTCTTCTGCAAAGTTGTAGAGAATTGAATTTCCTATAAAAACTCGTGAGATTCGAATTTTCTGATGAAAGGGCTATTTATTATGAATTATTGAAGTTCAAAGTCAAATAATTGATTTTTGGGAGTTTAAATTATTTTTGTTAAGAAAAACGTTTTTTGTATTTTTTGGACATCATTAACATGTGTGGCTGGTGTTTTGACCAAAAGGTGGGCTAAGGAAAATTTGTATAATTATATTAATATTATATTAAATTTTACGCTTTGATGTTCTAAGCATTTTCCTATAAATAGGGTGCTTAGGTTAGAATTGAAAATCACACCGAAAACTGAAGTTTTCTCTATTTCTCTCGATATTTTGAGCGTATTCTTGTGAGTATTTTGAGTATACTTTGAGTATTGATATACGGTGCAAGTTCATTCAAAGATTATTCCAAATCGAAATCTTTTCTCTTGAGGTAAGGGATATTATTTTTTTCATAATGATATTATTTCTTCAATATCATTATATCTTTGAAATGTTGATCTGAAGTTTTATCAAATTTGGAACTTTTTCATGCTTTGGGGTTACTATTCATGGGTTACTATTCATGAGTTACTATTCACGAGTTACTATTCACGAGTTACTTATTCACACGAGTTACTATTCACGAGTACTATTCATGAAGCGTGAAGATGTTTTTGTGGAATTTCTATCTTTTGGTGTCTGAGTTACTATTCACATATCGGCACTATTCACGTGATCTGCACTATTCACGTATACGGCACTATTCAATAGAAAAATAAAATTTCTTCTTTTGTCCAAAATATCTATTCGGATACTAGCTTTCGATTGTATCCATGTTTTGATCATTCTTGAATTTTACACCACTATGATTATTTTTGAGTATTTTTGGACGTGGATAAAACCAAGTACGAATCCTTAATCCTTAATCCTTGTCATTTTGTTTCACCGGATTCGTTTCTTTAAAAAAAATATTTTCATCATCCTCGGTCTTAAATGATGATATTATGGAATATCTTTGGCTTCGTAGTGCAAAGATGAATGATTTCTTAAGAATATCTTTGGCACAAAGATGCAAAGATGAATGATTTCTGAAGAATATCTTTGGCTTCAGTAGTGCAAAGATGAACAGTGTTTAAATGAACATGACCCGGTGATGAATATCTTTGGCTGTAGTGCAAAGATGAATATTTGATTCGGATGTATATTGATTGATGTTACGGGGATAAAAGATGAGCGATGAAATTTTAAATTCATACATGAAAGATAGTAGTTTGCATTCTCTACTTAACTCTTCTAATGAATTATTATTTCCGTTCTTGAGTATTGATTTAAAATTTGTTGTCTATTGTATTCTATTAGATTTTTCCCCGTTGAAGACTAACGATAATTTGTTGTATATTATCCTAGTCATAATATTCTTTCTTGAGCTAGTTGAGCTCACCCTTTTCCTTTTTGTTCCATTTTTCTCGGGAGGCGAGAATATAGCGAGTGCAGTCAGGGGTATGGAATGAAGGTTTTAGAAAGGATTGCTTAGTAGTCCTCACCATTTTGTAAAATAATGTATCAATAAAGGTGATGAGGATTTATTTGAGTATAGATATTGTCTAGAAGATAATATTTGTATTCAAACTCACGCTTTCTGTTGTAATAATAAAGTTGTAGTTGTTTCTGTACCATGTATTGACAACTCAGAATAGGTGATGTATACCTATTTTGGGGGCGTCACAAACACCCCTAGATGAACTAGGTTTATCGGTCTCTCGGGTGGTTTCCCATTGCATGGTTATTTCTGCTAAGTCTTCTAAAAACTCCCAAGATTTTTCCTCATCATTATTCAAAAAATCCCCTTGACACATTGACTCTAACATTGTTTTAGTGGGATAGTCTAAACCTTCGTAAGCTATTTGACACAATCTCCATTTCTCAATTCCGTGGTGTGGGCACTAGGATAACAAATTTTTAAATCTATCAAAATATTTCCAAAAGGACTCTTTTTCAAGTTGGCAAAATTGATGAATTGCAGTCCTAATTTTATCAGTTTTATGATTTAGAAAATAATATTTTAGAAATGTAACAACAAATCCCTCCCAGGTTGATATGGAATTATTTGGTAGGCTATATAACCATTTTTTAGCATTATCTTTTAAAGCAAATGTTATAAATCTTAGCCTAATTGAGTCATCAGACAATTGTTGAAATTTCATTAGGGCACAAACTTCCACAAATTCCTGAATAAATAAATATGCATCTTCTATCCCTGTGAACCTAGGTAACATATTTATAAATTGTGGCTTAAGTTCAAAATTGTTACCAGTTACCGGTGGTAGACTGATACATGAAGGTTGGGCAGAGCGGGAAAGAAGTTTTCTCACTAATCGGGATGTTTCGTCCCTAATCCACACTTTTTGCATACACTACTTAACAAATAAGTAGATAAACACAAAAAATAAAAAATAAAAAATAAAAAATAAAAAATAAAAAATAAAAAATAAAAAATAAAAATAAAAATAAATTTACTTCTAAGGTCAACCTAAATAAAATCTAGACAGCTCCTAACTGTTCCAAGTTACACCTCAAGGTCCACCAAATTCAAAATTAATCACACCACTAGCCAGGTAAGTGTAAGAAAGGCGGGAGTCTCTCCGTAGAAACAGTGACTAATTGAATAACCACACAATCTTTAGGCGTATACCTTTTGAACCACTTGCCTAGACATCAGTAGTTTGATTAATTTAAAATTCAGACTCCTCTTGGAGTTTCTTGTCCTAATTGAGCTCGAGAGTCCTAGGGGCCAATGTCTACTTGATTTTATTAGGTCATGGTTATGTAAAATGTAAATTGGGTTGTTTGTGGGCCAAGGAAGGGTGATGAAATCCCCACCTTATCTTGTTACAGGTTGTGCCCTTATTGTTAGATTAAAGATGAAAATGCACAAATAATAAAAGAAACTATAAACAAATAAAGTGTCCTAAAACTATGTGAATTACGAAAGAATGAGAAATTTTGACGTACCTCAATCCTCCAGCAATCACCACAGTTTATATTTGACAAAAATAAATAAAAATAAAAATAAATAAATAAAAACCTAACAGGATGTGCTCTACGTGAGTGAATGCATGAATGCGGAAAATAAAAAAATATTAATAATAAAAAAAACTAAACTAATTTTTTTAATATTTTAAAAAAAAAATAATATGGAGATACGAAGTACCGAAGAAAGCGCAGCAACAAAATCTTTATCTATTCGCTCCTTCGATCCGCTTTAATAATCCTGGAAGAAGAAAAAAAATTAGAGTTAAAACTAATTCGAATAAATAAAAATTAATTCTAGTCCTCGGCAACGACGCCAAAAACTTTATGTGATAAAAATATGTAACTGCAAGTGCACGGTGTCTAATTGAAGAACTGGCAAGTACAGGTCGAATCCACGGAGACTAGATTAATTTTAATATTTCCTTACTATCTATTTTAGGCGAATTACAAATAAATATGGTGGAGAGAATTTATTAACTAAATTATTCAAACTACTAATTAATAAAGGAAACTATTAATAAGAAAAGATACCTAGGAATCAGAATCCACCAAATATTAACATAATAAATAATTTCTTATTTCCTAAATCAATTCCCAAATTATTCTCCCTTTCCTCTAAAAATAATGATTCATATAATTAATATGGGCAAGCATAAGTTATAAAAAATTCACAGATTAACTATAACTTATCAAAACCTCTCAATCAATATAAAAATCATATGCAATTTATACGGAGGAAAATAAGAAGGTTAAAATAATTAGGCATTAATTATGGAACGGAAAGACAATATAATTATGAAATACTTAGTTTCATCATAATCCTAGGTATTAGAAATTTAGCTAGCCATGGATTTAAAAACAAAAATAAATAATATTAGTACTACAATTCGCATGAAATAAGAACAATAATTAAAAAGAGAATCTTTATTATATAAATAAAAAAAGTTACAAATACTCCCTGACAGTATGTTCCACACGTGATTGGAATAAGAGAGACAAACTCTAAATATCTTCTCCCTCCTACAGTACTAGTGAAAAACTAACAAAAATAAAATAACAAGTGATGTCCTTCTCTCTAAAATAAGAGGCTTGTTTATAGGGAAAACAACTTTGAACCCTAATTGAATTTGGACACGTTTGTTCCCTTTCCATGTAGGATTCAACTTCCTAGTGGCAATCAACTCCTCAAAAAGATCTTCTAGATAGACTTTCTTTTCTCTTTTTGGATCTGACTTGCACACCAAGATTGTTCCACCTCTTTCCTTCTCCATGTAGAATTCTTCTTGGATAATCCTTATATGAATAAAAGCATTAAATATCCTTTGATCACCAAGATTTTGACTTTATTGCAATAAATATTAAATCCTACAAAATAAAATAAAACATATTAATTTAATAAACTAATATAATTAAAAGGACAAAATTAGGGATAATACGTGAAATAACATAAGCCAACTGATAATTGTGGATATCAGTTAACAAAACCAATAGACGTCAGTTACAGTAAGCCAAAGGCCACAATGCCTTGTTTGGCTAAACACACTTTTCCTCTACTAGATTATTTTAATAATTTTATATTATATGATTTCATGTGTTACACTCTAGTTAATTTAAATAACTTTATCTTAATTAATTTAAATAACTTATAATGGTAATTATAATAATTATAATGTTTATTATAATTATACTTATAATTAATAAATAATTACATATATCTAATTTAATTAATAAATTAGAAACATCACTTTATTTAATTTATTATTTACTTTAATATTAAACCATTCCTTTAATTTAATTATTTCAATAAATTAAATCCTCACGAATAAAATTTACCTTTGCTTTAATTTAATTACCATACACATGTTACTAAATTATTATACCACAATTTCATAAATTATTTATTTTTCTCAATAAATAAATTATTTAAAATATTTATTTAATTGATAAATATTTAAGATTAATTACAAGATTCCTTTAATTTCTTGATAGTGAACTTAATTATTAAACCTCACTTTCCCAATATATGAATATATATTTCTCTTCACACCAGAACACATATTTCAAAATATGTAACACGTATATATACATACTCAAACTCAAAACATCTCATAATAAGAATTTTAATTATTAAATTCTTATTTTAATAACTTATAAAAATTTGGGTTGTCACATCCTTCCCTCCTTATAAGGATTTCGTCCTCGGAATCACCGAAACCCCACCTTACTCAGGTTTTCCTCAAATCTATTCATTGAATAACTTCAACACATTACCTTAATATAGGTTTTATATTTCCTACTCCCACCATTCTTGATAATAAATTCTTGTAAGTTTTATTTCATAACATATACTTAGACTAAATTATATTTGAGTATTACGTATTCTTTGACCCGTTCATTATTTTTTTTTTCTAAAGATCGTTATCATATACTATATGATCAAACTCTCGAGACATTACAGTGATAAGTGGATTTTATATCCATGAATCGATGTCCATTTCAAGCTTAATCGTTGTTACTTTCGTATTTTCATGTTTGTTTTTACTCGTTTCGTGTTCTTTATTGTGCATGGTGGTTGTTGTGGAAAGTAGTGAAGAAAATGAGGCATTTGGAGCACAATTGAAGCAAGTTTAGAAAATGGCCATATTCTGTTAACAGGAGCCATGCCCGCCGGGCAGGCCTCTTTTGCCTATACACCCCCGCAGGGGCGAGGGTCCCGAATTTGGGGCAGTCCTAGCATGCTTCGAACTCTGCTGGAAGGTGAACTTGTGGACTTTGGATAGCATATGGACTCTCTTTGACATGGAATTTCGGCTGGAACATTATGGGAGATATATATGGCTTATAAAACAACGAATTAAGGGTGATTTCATTAGATTAAAGTAGAGTAGAATAGGAGAAAATGCCAGTTCTAATGAGTTTTGGAGAATGAAGCAACTTGGAGACCATTGAAGATTCAAAGTAGGAGCAAGGAGAGAGCATCAAATCTACAAACAATAGATTCTATCTTCTCATCTTGTTTATATCTTTGTCTTTTATTGTTTATTCAATTGTGAACTCTTAGTTTTAATTCAATAATCATGAACTAATTCTTCGTTTAAGATTGCAATGGATCTTATTGTGTAGTTTATTTTAATATGCTTCGCTATCAATTATTATGTTCTATTGTGAGGATTGTCTATTTTGATTTGGCCTTAATTGTTTAATTGATTGGCCATCAATTATCATGATAATTTATATGAACTTGAGAGATGAAGCATTGATTTAGATCTTATCATGATAACATGTGTTTGTGATTTCTGCATAGATGGAATTCATGATTCGTGTTTAAGATAGAGATATGCCTTTACGCCATATGTAATCTTATAGAGAACTTGTGCCTTAAATCCTTTTTAATTGTAATTCACATAGAGATATAGTGGATTAGTTAGTTAGGGTGTCTTGCTTAATTTTATCATCTGTGGATTTAGGTGAGTATGAGTATTATGCATCGAGAGGTGGTTTTATCTGCTTTAGTGTTCTTGATTAACAATTCATGATAGAGAATAATTGATGAGAAGTGTGTTAACTTAAATGAAGCAATAAGTGAAGTTGTGATCTGAAATCTCCGTAATCTTAATTTAAATAGTGGTAATTAGAATTAGTTTACTTGTAAATTGAAATTCATTCGTTTAAATAATATTGAGTTGGTTACGGGTTAGTACTTGGTGATTTTTATTAAACAATTTTACGTCGGAACGATACTTTACTTTCACTTTATTACTTGTTGACCACGTATACTTGCGTGTTGTGCGTAATTAGATTTTACCAAACAAGTTTTTGGCGCCGTTGCCGGGGAATTAGTTAATATATTTTTGCCAATATTAGCTTCAATCAAATTAGTCTTAATTTAAATATTTTTTTTCTTTTTATTTAATTCTCTTCCTATTTTTCTTTCCTTTCAGGTACCATAGCGGAATTTAATTATCAATGGCCGTATACGAGAATGACTCAGCCAAGGGGAGTGGGGATTGATGATCTCAATGCATTTTTTGCATTATCAGCGCAGCTTGAGACACTTTCGAGGAGGTTGGACGTTGTTGCAGCCCAACGTAATCGAAGAATAGCAGTTAATTTCAATTATTGTGCTGGTAATCATCTGAGTCATCAATGCGCCATTAGTTTTGGGCCGAAACAACATGGTGGTGAATACCTCAATGATTATACATATGCTAATTATCATCACATTTGGGGGTATCACCCGGATTCGTCATGGAGCTATACTTATGAACACCAATACTACTCTCCAAATCCAACATACACACCGGAATTTTCATGTAAAACTCCATTGCCACAAGAAGAAAAGCCAAATCTGAGGGATGTAATATTGAAGGGTATAGCAAACCTAGAGGAGATGAGGATTAGCCAAGAGCTGTCAACCCAAAATTTTAATAATCGGATGGAACAAATCGTCACTACCTCAACCTATGGTCCTCAATACATGTCTTCCGAGACTGAAACAGAAAATTCAATGCTGGGGGAATTATTGTCCAAGTTCGTATCATCAAATGAGGATAGGAGAATTAATCAAGAGCGGTTAATTCAAAATCTTCAGAATAAGATAGATCAAATGACCAAAGCAAGACATATCAAATGACCAAAGTCGTAAGTAACCTTCGTCCAAACACTTGGCTTTATGACATGGATGAAGAAATTGATGAAGTGCCCGAGCCAAATCTATAATTAGATGAGCCACGAGATGTTGAAAAAGAGGAGACAAGTGGGGATAATGAAAAAAAGGTCGGTGAAGAACTAACTATGAGTACTAACGAGGATGAGCCGATGTTATTAATGCCTCAAGTGCCTTCTCCACCAAAGTTCAAGGATCTGGTTAGATTTGTAAAACCTTGTCTGCTAGGTAGTCATGTCGTCGACAATACTCCTTATGACGTAAAAGCGAGTACAACTTCGAAGCCATGGTGCGATGAGCTGGATAAGATAGAAGAAAAGATTGTTGTGTCTGACAAGCCTCAATGCCACAATCTATTCGCGGACATATGGAGAAAATACCTAGATATTGGACGTACTTGAATGTGATCTTATCTAAAGAAAGCATACTAGGTGACTTTAATGCAATGACTATCACAATTAGGAACCTACCAAAAGTTGCGTTATTTCCGATGGATGGAGGGTTCCTCAACTATCGAAGAGGAATTGGATAGCATTGACTAGAAAAAGTCAAGCTGAAAGACTGTAATTCAAGCGCTAACTGGGAGGCAACCCAGGAATTTTTATATTTATATGCTTTACTCGTTTATATAGTAGATAGGAATTAGTTTACTTATTAAGTTCTATTACCAATCCAAGTGATATTCTAATCCATGTTGTCTCTCTTCATTGCAAGTATTGGAGGTTCAATGGATAGGAAAATGATCGTTGCCGCCATCGCCACCATCACCTCACGCTTAGTTGATTACAGGAAAGTTCTCTTCTACTTACCGATATATTCTTACAATGAGGACATTGTAATTGCTAAGTTTGGGGGAGTTTAGTTTGTTTTATTTGGCATTTTATGTTCGCATGCATACTATTATTAGTTAGGTTTGCATTTGTTTGCATGTAGTTTTAAGCATTCATGTAAACATATAGTTGCATAGTAACTTAGGTGCATTTTTAGTTTTATTTTTTTTTATGTTTGCATTCGTATTATGTTTGACTTATCTAAAAAAAAGAAAAAAATATATATATATATATAGTTAACTATTGTGTTCATTGTGCATATGTCCAGCAGTGTTGTAGCTCATTTTATTGTGGTCGATGATGAGATTGAGATTAAGTATACAAATACAGTATTCAGTAGTAGAACTAGGATGTAGTTTTGAATCATGACTCGGATCTTGTTCTTGTGTGAAACTGGTATAAAAAGGATAGCATGTAATAACTTTTGTGTTGACTGATTAGTTTAAATCAATACATAAATAGTTTCTAAAGGATAATGCTAGCATAGATAAGAGAATGACAAGAATAGGAAGTGAATGCATCAAATTAGGCAAGAACCTAAGTTTGGGGGAAAATGTAGGGTGTATAAGCTTCAGAAGAAAAAAAATAAAAAAATTTGGAAGCGAGTTGAGTCTTGTGGTGGGTTGAGGAGAAATACTCCCCATAAACACAAGCGTGAGATGGAGCGTAAAACGCACTCACCAACCATCTATCTAAGAAAAAGAAAAAAAAAGAAAGAAAAGAAAAATAAAGAGCAGACGGGAAATAAGGGCAAAGAGCCCCCGTCAGTGGAAAAAGAGAGCATGAATACCCTATTCGGACCCCTAATCTTGGTAATTGTTTGATTTGAGTTGGAACTTGTTTGTTTTTTGAAATTTTTGAGTTTATTCTGTATGAATCCTAATAAGAGATTGGTTATGTGTTGAATTTGAATTTGAATCAGTTAGCATAAATGTTGACCACACACACACGATATTAGTGATGATACGTATAAGATTCGAGGAATTGATGAAAAGTTATTAATTGGTTTTAATATGAAGTGTGGTAATGTTTGCTTGATTTTTCTGAGGTCGGATGAATAAATTTGATTCTATGATATTGTTGGATTTGTAATCATTTAGTTAGATACATTACATACCATTGCATTGCATAGCATGTAGTTTGTTTTATGCTCGAGGACTAGCACGGTTTAAGTTTAGGGGATTTTGATAAGTGGATTTTATATCCATGAATTGATGTCTATTTCAAGCTTAATCGTTGTTACTCTCTTATTTTCATGTTCGTTTTTACTCGTTTCGTGTTCTTTATTGTGCAAGGTGTTTGTTGTGGCAAGTAGTAACGAAAAGGAGGCATTCGGAGCACAATTGAAGTAAGTTTGGAAAATGGCCATATTCAGTTAAAAGGAGTCATGCCCGCCGGGGCGGGCCTCTTTTGCCTATACACCCCCGCCGGGGCGGGGGTCCTGAATTCTAGGTAGTCCTAGTATGCTTCGAACTCTGCTGGAAGGTGAACTTGTGGACTTTGGATAGCATATGGACTCTCTTTGACATGGGATTTCAGCTGGAACATTATGGGAGATATATATGGCTCAACAAACAATGAATTGAGGGGGATTTCATTAGATTAGAGTAGAATAGAATAGGAGAATAATGCTAGTTCTAATGAGTTTTGGAGAATGAAGCAACTTGGAGACCATTGAAGATTCAAAGTAGGAGCAAGGAGAGAGCATCAAATCTATAAACAATAGATTCTATCTTCTCATCTTGTTTATATCTTTGTCTTTTATTGTTTATTCAATTGTGAATTCTTAGTTTTGATTCAATAATCATGAACTAATTCTTTGTTTGAGATTACAATGGATCTTATTGTGTAGTTTATTTTAATATGCTTCGCTATCAATTATTATGTTCTATTGTGAGGATTGTCTATTTTGATTTGGACTTAATTATTTAATTGATTGGTCATCAATTACCATGATAATCTATATGAACTCGAGAGATGAAGTTTTTATTTAGATCTTATCATGATAGCATGTGTTTGTGATTTCTTCATAGATGGAATTCATGATTCGTGTTTAAGATAGAGATATGCATTTACGCCATATGTAATCTTATAGAGAACTTGTGCTTTAAATCCTTTTTAATTGTAATTCACATAAAGATATAGTGGATTAGTTAATTAGGGTGTCTTGCTTAATTCTATCATTTGTGGATTTAAGTGAGTATAGGTATTATGCATCGAGAGGTGGTTTTATCTGCTTTAGTATTCTTGATTAACAATTCATGATAGAGAATAATTGATGAGAAGTGTGTTAACTTAAATGAAGTAATAAGTGAAGTTGTGATCTTAAATCTCTGTAATCTTAATTTAACTAGTGGTATTTAGAATTAGTTTACTTATAAATTGAAATTCATTCGTTTAAATAAGATTGAGTTGGTTACGGGTTAGTACTTGGTGATTTTTATTAAATAATTCCTCGTGGGAACGATACTCTACTTTCACTTTATTACTTGTTAACCACGTATACTTGTGTGTTGTGCGTAATTAGATTTTACCCAACAGAAAGCACGACTATATTGAGTCTTAAAAGGTTTGTAAAAGCAGTCATTTCAATTTTTGGTGATGAATATCTGAGATCTTCCAATAGTAATGTCATCGTTAGATTGCTATCAAAAGCTTAAGAATGTGGTTTTCCTGGGATGTTGGGGAGCATTGACTGCATGCATTGGAAATGGAATAATTGTCCGGTTGTGTGGCATGGTATGTATTTTGGACATGTGCATGAGCCAATAATTATTTTAGAAGCGGTGGATTCATATGATCTTTGGATATGGCATTCATTTTTTGGATTACCATGCTCTCATAATGATATTAACATTTTGGAGAGATCATCTATCTTCTCTGCTCTAACTGAAGGTCGTGCTCCACCTGTGAACTACTCAATTAATGGAAATGAGTACGCAATGGGATATTACCATGCTGATGGTATATATCCCCCATGGGCAACATTTGTTAAAACTATTTCAGCACCCCAGGGAAATAAAAGAAAACTTTTTTCTAAGACTTAAGAGGCGCTTAGAAAGGATGTTGAGAGAGCATTTAGGATACTCCAAGCACGTTTTGCGATCGTTCGTGGTCCTGCACGATTTTGGGATCAAACAACACTAAAAGATATTATGACTGCATGCATAATATTACATAATATGATCGTTGAAGATGAAAATCAAGAACCAACAACTTATGATACACATGACGAGATTCCAACTGTAAAAGTGTCTTGTGAGCGTACCCCACAATTACATGAATTCATTGAAGTCAATCATCGCATAAGGGATAAACAAGTTCATTCTAAACTTTAAGAAGATATTATTCAACACTTATAGTCACTACATGGAAAAGCGTAATCTATTACATTCTACTACAATAATAAGCAAATCCTGATTCTCTAATAATAAGCAAGTCAACTACTAAATGTAACTCTTTTCATGATTTTTTTCTTGCGTTGTTTGTAATATTCAGCTACTTCAGGCTCCATGTTATCGGTGTCAATCATCATGATCCTTTCATCCTCTTGTGCTTTCATTATATTCAACTTCTCTTGCTCTTGAAAATATATTTTGTCCATGTTCTCTTGTCTCTTTTGTTGGTTCAATTTCATCTGATGCTCGAACTTCTCAAACCTCAATTCCATAGGTGTAGTAGTATCACCGGTTCCTTTTCTCTTTTTAAATAATGCTTTTGAAGACTTTCTTCCCATTGGCCTCTCTAATCATACAGAGATTGTATCTTCAATATCATCATCTTCACCCAAATTTACTTCTTCGACAGTTGATGGAGAAGATGCTACTAGACTTTACTTTCTTGTACTTTTTTATTTTTTTCCACTATTATCTGTTCTCCATTTCGGTGCATCCTTTAATATTCTCCAACAATGCATAAATCCAAATGGTTGGTTTTGGATACTTTTGAACATCTCTAATGCTTGACATATCTATTTTTAAAATTATTTACAAAGTATTAAGTATAAAATATAAGAATAAACTTAATGAAATTTTACAACTTAAAATTGAAATACCTTATCTTGTTCACCTACACCACTTTGTTGCATTCTTTCAATTGAAGCATAATATCCACAAAATTTGTTCACCACAAGTTGAATTGTTTACCAATATTTTGCCAAAGCAGTAAAATTGTGTTCAGACTCAAAATTTTTGTATTCATGAAAGTATTCGTGAACTCTTTCCCAATATCTTCCATGTATATGACCATTTCCTTGAATTGGATCCATGTTTACATTAAGCCATGCTGAAACAAGAAAGGTATCTTCATCAATTGTGTAATTTTCCTTTCGCCATGTTCTTTTATTGTACTCATTTTCGGGAGTCTGAATTGGTACATCAGTTTGAATTGGAAATTCATCCAACAAATTTGGATCATCAAGTGAGAAACCTTCAGATAATAATGAAGAACAATACATCGGAGGACCATGATTTTCTATCTAAAAAATAAATTAAAGAGATATTATCAATAAAAATACAATAATTAACAAAATACTTATAATTGCTAAATGTTGAAGTAATTGATTGAGAGATGGTAAAATGTGTTGAATAATGGTACATATTTATAGATTTTCATTTTATATCCGTTGATTTCTTTTTCTTACCGTTCTGATAACGTTTTATTACCATTGATTTCTTTTTTATTACCATTCTGAATTTTCAGATCTATCCGTTGCCCCTCCCCCTTCGTCTCCTTCATCTGTGAACTCCTCCTTCTCCTTCATCTCTTCTTCAACCTCCCTTCTTCTCCTTCTCTATTTTTTTTCTCTAACCGAGCCTTCTATTTAAATATAATATAAATTATAGTCTACGAAATTTATGTTCGTTAATTTGGTCGATTTGACTTGCCGAAAAAATGGCCCGACTAAATTTACTCCATCTGCTGGAGCGAAATTTCCATCCTAGACTAAAGGGGGTGTATTCAATTAAGATTTTTAAAGACTTTTTTAAGTGACAGACTTTTGTAGAATTTGTGGGTTTTAATGATTTTTAAAGACTTTAAAGACTTTTTAAAAATGACTTTTATAGACTCTATGAAATAAGTACAGACTTTTATAAAAAATTTATCAAGACTGTGATAGACTTTTGTATACTTCTAATATATCTTGCAACTTATATTTGTTAATTATCCCGTGTGTATAACTTCTCCCTCTTTTTTCATGAACTAGAGTAAATCTCATTATTTCATTAAATTATTGTGGCATGAGATTTAATATATGTTGAAAGCCTTCATATTATTCTACTCATTTCATGATACATTTGGATACTCAGATACTAATAAAACTTTAGAAACTACAGACACAACACAAAAATTAATCTCACTTTTCATTGAGCTATATATACTTTATACATATGCGTACGTTTTTTAGTAGGAATATCAAACTCTGTTTTTCACAAAATAATATTGTAAGACCCCGAATTTTATAAAATAAAAGTATTCAATTTTTCTATTTAGTAAATGGTTAAATTGATAAAAGTTTAAATTTAAGGGTGATATATATAAAATTTTCAAAATAAGCAAGTGGCTATAAAATACTTATTATTATGCAGGAATATTCGTTTGGTTGTGGAATATTCTTTACATTGGAGAATATTATTATGCATGCAGACGCCTTGATCATTTATGGGCCCCATAACAAAATAAGCTGGCTTGATGAAGAAAACGACAAATTTGAATTTTTTAAATAACGGCGTAGTTATTACCAGTTAACAACATTGGAATACACGGTGGTTAAAATACGATGTCTGGCGTAGTTATTGCACATGCACACCGGTATTGCAAGACATTTTTTTAATTATTGATTCTTAAGTGAGAAGACACTACTCAATAATTTTATAGTAATTACTGTTCAATATATTATTTTATTGAATCAATAATTGTTGCGTTGATATTTTATATTATTGTTGTTTCAATAATTGTCACTGCACAGTATCTCCATTATCTGATCAATAATTCATATTATTTGAATAATATTATTAGATAGCATTATTGGCAATGTCTAGAAATTTCTGTCAATGAGATGTTTGGTCCCCTAATTGCGCGCCATTAAAGAGAAATCCTTATCGGAAAGCCCCCTCTTTCTTGAGAACTGCCTGGTTGTCATTATTGTGATTCTGTAATATTATTTGTAAATAATTAATTATTAATTTATATGATAAGGAAATATTTATTTGATGTGGATATAAATGATGGATTTATTTATGTGGTTATAAATGAAGGAGTTAATGTTGAGGATAGTATTTATAAATTTTGCAAAGTACGGAAGTTGTTATATAATATTCAATTGGTCGGGGAATATTCTTTTTGTCGGAGAATATCCGTACGATGGTACAATCATTGGTGGACCCCGCAACGGAATTATTGTCGGATTGAGAAAATGACAAAAATACTTTATGAAAATAACGGCGGAAGTTTTCTGAGTTAACTGTTGAAACACCGGTGTTAAAAAATGCGATGTCTGGCGTGGTTGCATAGTAGCACACGGTATTGATTATTGATGCTTACGTGATAAGTCACTCAGTTTTATTTTATTAGTATTATTAATGTAATAAAACAGAATACTTTTATAAAGTTATTCTATAAATAGAATATATTATATTCTATTATGCATAGTGTTGCATAGTGTCTGCATAGTGTTGCATAGTGTCTGCATAGTGTTATGCATAGTAAAATCTTTTTATATAAAACAGAATACTTTTATAAAGTTATTATTATATTTTATTATGCATAGTGTTGCATAGTGCCTGCATAGTGTTTTGCATAGTAAAATCTTTTTATATAAAACAAAATACTTTTATAAAGTTATCTGTTTTATTAGACAATAATTAGAATATATTATATTTTATTATGGATAGTGTTTGCATAGTGCTGCATAGTGTTTGCATAGTAAAATCTTTTATAAAGTTATTCGTTTTATTAGATTATAAATAGAATATATTATATTTTATTTAAAAGATTTTGCTTTAAATATGGATAAATCAGTTAAAGTAAATCAATCTGGACCGTTCATGAGTTAATTCTTATCTGATCCATTTTTCTATAAATAGAAGCTCATTCATTCATTATTTCTTACTTAATTCACTAAAACTATAGAGAGAAACTAAAGTCTATATATCTTATATATCGATTACTCTTCTTCTTAAGGTAGGGAATATTATTTGTTGTACTCATAAGGGGTATTCTTTCTTTCTTATTCATGAAGAGAAGTTACATTATTCCATTCTTTATTATTACATTGGAATAACTTTTGTATCTGTGAGGATACCCTATACTTGGTGAAATTCTTCTATTATTTCATTCTTTATTATTACATTGGAATATCACTGTTTACATGCGTTTTTATTATTACTGTGGGACACAGCTCAAAATCTTTATTATTATTATTTGGAATATATCATATGCATGCGTTTTCTGTGGGACTGTTTAAAATCTTTATTAGTATTCATTGGAATAACACATCTCATCTGATACCGCATGCATGGTGATTTACATTATTATTCCATTCTTTATTATTACATTGGAACATCACATGCATGTGCTTTCTACGCATGACTTTGTTCCGTTAATTATTATTACATTGGAATAACTTTTATATGTGAAATCTGCGCATGCATGGTGATTTCTTTTGTTATTCCATTCTTTATTATACTCGGGTTGGTTAAAACTTTGACTTCCATACTCCATGAAATTAGTGGAATATCCTTGATATTTAAGCTTCATCCAATATCTTTTCATGGAAATATTCTTCTAGCATTCTTGAATTTTACTCTACAAAGCGATATCATGTTGACAATTTGGGCGTTATTAGTTCTGGATAAATTAATTCTTGAACTTGTTTTATTGAATTCTTATATCATTGTCATCATCCTCATTTTATATTTTGTTGAAAGTCATTTGTGGCACATAGTGCATAGATGGACTTGGTATGATTATGACCCGGGATTATTCGATGTAATCATGGCCGTAATGTTATAAATGATGTGGAAAAAGTCCTTATTGGCCCGTAGTGCATTGATGGGCGATTTTTGGTATGATTATGGCTATGGATTCTCTTGACCAAGGTGCAAAGATGAATTGTTTTATAAGCGTGATCAAGACCGTTGATGAAAACATGATTATCTTTAAGTAGTAATGCATGGATAATTGTGGTCGTGATCTTAAAGAATATCCTTGGCCAGAAGTAGTGCGAGGGGGATGATTCGATGATGTGGATTATTTATTAAAATTTGAGTCCCAATGATAAAAGTGATGAAAAACCTTTTAAATCATAAAAGATAGTAGATTTTATTCTTTACTTGACTCTTTTAATGGATTGCTTGTTCATTGCGAGTTAAACTTGATGTTTGTTATATTATATCGGTTTAACTTATTTGTTTAAAACTAATAATAATTTATTACGCATTATCTTAGTCATAATATTTCTTCTTTGGGCTAGTTGAGCTCACACTTTCTTTCATTTGTTCTCTTGGGAAATGAGCGTATAGCGGGGGACTAGTCGGAGAGCAGTGATGGTCCTAGATGGTGCATTAGTAGTCCTCACTATTATTACGTGAAATAGTGTGATAATAAATGTAATGAGGACTCCATTGAGTTTGTATACTCTCTAGAGGACAGTATTTGTATTAAAAGTCACAGCCTATGTTTTGTCATATTTTACACGACTGCTGTATAATTAAGTTGTATTTGAATTCTGTACCATGTATCTGGCGACTCAAAATGGGTGATGTATACCTAATTTTGGGGGCGTCACAGTTGGTATCAAAGCTTAGGGATATAATCCCTGGTTGAGATGTGAGACAAGAACTAGGAGGGTAGAGACGGGGAATTCCTTCGCTAGTATGACCTACCTAAGTTTATTTAATATTTAATTGGTCGGTTAGAGTATAGAGATAATATGTGATATGTTAATTAACCCTTGTTTTATGGCAGTATTTAAAAATGGCATCTGAAAATATTGAGATAAGCAATGAAGCACATGAGACTGTTGATTCTCCACAGATCAATAATCAGGACAATATGCAACAAGATGGCGATAATCCTCATATAAACAACAACACTGATCAATTGACGAACGACGGTACGTTTAGGAATTTTTTAGAATTCATGCAGCATCAGGCGAAGACAGCTCCTGTTCATAATGTAGGAGGAAACAATGGCAACCCATGGTTGGTCACCACTAAGCAATTCAAGGAGTTGGGACCACCAGAGTTTTTGGGAAAGCCAGAACCACTTACGGCGGAGACGTGGTTAAAGCAGATCACCAAGATTTTTGATGTCCTGGGATGCTCCGAGGAGTAAAGGTTACTTTTGCCACCTTTATGTTGCGTGAAGAGGCGGATCAACGGTGGGAATCAGTAAAAGCGTTACCCGACTGGCCTTTCAAGATGTCTTGGGAGAAATTCAAGAGTGTTTCAATGACAAGTACTTTCCGGAAAGCATTAAATCACATGAAGGAGGTGAAATTTATCAAGTTGGAGCAAAACAACATGGCCAGTGTCGCGATCTGAAGCCAAGTTTGCCGAGTTGTCCCAATTTGCGTCCCACTTAGTTGATAATGAAGAGAGAATGGCGGATGTTTTAAGAGGTTTAAAGCGGGAGATACATCAATATCTTATCTCTCATAAAGCGTGTTTATATTCGAGATGTTGTTAATAGGGCTCGATTAATTGGTAGCGATAATGAGTCAACCAAACCAAAAGAAGCGGTGAAAAATGATAATCTGGTGATACTTGATCATCAAAGCGGTGACAATAAGCATGGAGGAATCAACATGTCAAAATGGTAACCACTTGATGGTGGTAATCATGGCCAAAATAATAAGAATGGACATTTCAAGAGAGGAGATTCAACAATGATGGAAAGACGTCGTCGACCACCGACACCGTTGTTAAGGAGGAGAAACGACCACCTATCATATGCTTCAAATGCGGACGGGAGGGACACATCGTCCAAGCTGCATGACGATGATCAAAAACGTGTTTTAATTGTGAAGAGAAGGTCACCTAGCTTCAATTTTGTCGTATGGTGAAGTCGATTCCGGTTGGGATAGTGATGCCAAAGTATGTCCCGAGACAAGCCAAAAGCCGATAGTTTAAGAGAGAGCATTTTTTTTTCGTGACGAGGAACACGAATAAAATTATCACGGGTATGTTAGTCATAAACTCTTGCGAAGTCTATACCGTGTTAAATACCAGTTCAACTTACTCATTTATTTCACCTAGTTATGTTCAATGTTTGAAGTTAACTCCAGAGAAATTAGACTTTGATATATCTGTTGGGAGAAACCTTCGTTACCTCCACTATTTATAAATCTTGTTCAAATCAACACTTTCACGTTACCTATCAATCTTATCTCTTTGAAAATACTTGCCTTTGATGCGATTTAAGGAATCGATTGGTTAACTACTCATCATTCTTTTTGTAAGGTTGTTAGCTTTCATATTCCTAACAAACCTGTTATGCAAATTCAAGTAACTAAACCACTAAAGTCAATCATTGTCATATCAAGCCATAAATAAAGAGCCCCGATCCTTTCCTTGTTAACTTTCTTGTGTGGAATGCACCGAAGCTAGACTTTCTGTAGGCAACGTCGTGAATGACGATGGCAAGTTGATAGGTATCAATGTGACGTGTTATCCAAGTCTTGGATGAGAGTCACAGTTTTGAATGGTATTTCTATTGTTAATAAATTTCCTGACGTAATCTTGAAGACTTCTTAGCCTACCCTAGGCGTGAAATCGAATTTTGTATTGACCCCGATCAAAAACCCATTTCTAAAACCCTCAAATATTTCTTCAACTAAAGCGAGCGTAACATCGCCAAAGACGCGTTGGCTCGATTTGTTGAAGATTACGATCGTACCATTCAATACCATCGTGGGAAAGCGAGCGTGGTAGGCGGCGCGTTGAGTAGAAGATCGTGTCGTTTCTGAGTGCGATGTTGTTAACACAAAGACCCATTTAAATACTTACTTACAAATGATGAAGATAGAGTTAAAGACTCTAGGACCCAGCGTGAAGATAACGAATATCTGATTAGAATAGACTTGAATCGATAAAGTTAAAGTTGCTCAAGCTACATACTCAGAGCTGATGAATGTGAAGAAGAAGGTTCAATAGGGTGTTATTCTAGAAGCAAGAATCGACGAAGAGAGGAAATCTCAACCCTCGATTTAATTGGCCCATTTGAAATCTTTGATCGAGTAGGAACTGTGGCTTATAGACTCGTTTTACCGCCAAGTATGTCGCGTATTCATAACGTTTTTAACGTATCGATGTTACGTAAATATGTGGACGACCCGAACCACATTATTAATTTAGAACCGAACGAGATAGCAGAAGATTTAACATATGAGGAGATACGTGTTAACATCTTGGATAAGAAGGATCATATTCGACGCACAAAGGTTATACCTCAAGAGTTAGAATTTGAAGTGAAGTAAAGGTATCCTCACCTCTTGACATACCACAATGCGTACATAAATTTTGAGGCGAAATTTCATAAGGAGGGAGATTGTGAGACCCCAGTTTTATGAATAAAGATTTAATTTTCTCGAAATATTTTTTTTTGAATATTATGGTGTGGATTTGATATAATGTTATAGTTGTGGATAGTATTTATAAATTTTGCAAAGTATGCAAGTTGTTGTATATATATATTCGATTGGTGGGAATATTCTTTTTGTCGGGAATATTAAATGCGATGAATACAATCATTAGTGGACCTCATAGCGAATTATTATTATCGGATTGAGAAAATGACAAAAATACTTTATGAAAATAATGGCGAAAGTTTTACTGATTATTAGCTGTTGAAACACCGGTGTTAAAAAATAAAATGTCTGGCGTGGTTTGCATAGTAGCACGCGCGCGGTATTGATTATTGATGCTTACGTGATAAGTCACTTTCGGTTTTGTTTTATTGGTATTATTAATGTAATAAAAAGAATACTTTTATAAAGTTATTCTATAAATAGAATATATTATATTACTATTATAGTGTTGCATAATATAGTATTTTGCATAGTAAAATCTTTTTATATAAAAGCAGAATACTTTTATAAAGTTATTCTATAAATAGAATATATTATATTTTATTATGCATAGTGTTACATAGTGCTTGCATTTATTAGTAGTATTTTGCATAGTAAAATCTTTTTATATTAAATGAGAATACTTTTATAAAGTTATACATTTTTATTAGATAATAATTAGAATATATTATATTTTATTATACATAGTGTTTGCATAGTGCTGCATAGTGTTTGCGTAGTAGTAAAATCTTTTATAAAGTTATTCATTTTATTATATTATAAATAGAATATATTATATTTTATTTAAAAGATTTTGCTTTAAATATGGACCGTCAGATTAAAGTAAATCAATCTGGACCGTTTCATGAGTTAGTTACTTATCGCGATCCATTTTTCTATAAATAGAAGCTCATTCATTCATTATTTCTTATGAATTCACTTTGAAACTACTAGAGAGAAAAACTATAGAGAGAAAGAAAAAAGTATTATGCTACTTCACTACTTATATATCCAAAGACTCTTCTTCTTAAGGTAGGGAATATTATTTGTTGTACTTTCGTAAGGGGTATTCTTTCTTTCTTATTCATGAAGAGAACTTCTTTTATTCCATTCTTTATTATTACATTGGAATAACTTTTGTATCTGTGGGATACCTATACTTGGTGAAATTCTTCTATTATTTCATTCTTTATTATTACATTTGGAATATCATGCATGTAAATGCGTTTTTTTTACATGCATTGGGACTGGTTCCGTCTTTTATTATTATTTTGTTGGAATATCACATACATGCATGCGTTTCTGGCCGGACACAGTTAAAATCTTTATTGGTATTCATTGGAATAACATATACATGAAAATCTTCTACATAAACATGGTGATTTCTATTATTATTCCAGTTCTTTATTATTACATTTGGAACATCACATGCGTGCTTTACGCATGTGACTTGCTTTAATTAATTATTATTACATTGGAATAACTTTGTCATACAAATACCGCGTGCATGGTGATTTCTTTTGTTATTCCATTCTTTATTATATTCAGTTGGTTAAAACTTTGACTTTCATACTCCATGAAATTAGTGGAATATCCTTGATATTTGCGCTTCATCCAATATCTTTTCATGGAAATATTCTTCTGAGCATTCTTGAATTTTACTCTACAAAGCAGTATCATGTTGACAATTTGAACATTATTAGTTCCTGGATAAATTAATTCTTGAACTTATTTTATTGAATTCTTATATCATTGTCATCATCCTCATGCTTATATTTTGTTGAAAGTCATTTGTGGCCTGTAGTGCATAGATGGACTTGGTATGATTATGACTAGGGATTATTCGGTTGTAATCATGGCCGTAATGTTACAAATGATGTGGAAAAAAGTCCTCGTTGGCCGTAGTGCATTGATGGGCGATTTTTGGTATGATTATGGCTATGGATTCTCTTGACCAAAGTGCAGCATGAATTGTTTTATGGCATGATCGGAATAGTTGATGAAAACATGATTATCTTTAGCCGTAGTGCATGGATAATTGTGGGCATGATACTAAAGAATATCCTTGGCCATAGTGCAGGGGTGATTCGATGATGTGGATTATTTATTAAGCTGAGTCCCAGCGATAAAAGTGATGAAAAACCTTTTAAATCATAAAAGATAGTAGATTTTATTCTCTACTTGACTCTTTTAATGGATTGCTTGTTTCGCTGCAGTTAAACTTGATGTTTGTTATATTGTATCAGTTTAACACTGTTTAAGGCTAATGATAATTTATTCTTCATTATCTTAGTCATAATATTTCTTACTGGGCTAGTTGAGCTCACCCTTTCTTTCACTGTTCTCTTCAGGAAATAAGAACGTAGGGGGGACTAGTCGGGGAACAGAGTGATGGTCCTAGATGGTGCATTAGTAGTCCTTACTATTCTGTGAAATAGTGTGATAATAAATGTAATAAGACACCATTGAGTTTGTATACTCTCTAGAGGACAGTATTTGAATTAAAACTCACAACCTATGTTTTGTCGTATTTTACACGACTGTTGTATAATTAAGTTGTATTTGAATTCTGTACAATGTATCTGACGACTCAAGATGGGTGATGTATATCTAATTTTGGGGGCGTCACAGGCCCCACTTTTGGTTGTTGGGGAAGGTGGCTGATTTTTGGTGGGTGGAATTGTAGCAGGTAAAGCCATCAGGTAGCAGGTCAAGTCTGCTTCGGCGTACTAACATTTTCCTATAAATAGAGGGCTAAATTAGAATTGAAAATCACACCAGAATTCATAAGTTTTCTCTCTTTTTATCTCTAGATTATCGAGTGTATTTTGTGAGTATTTAGAAACTTGGTGAGTTGCTATTCATCAGTGCAAGTTTCCTTCAGCGTCATATCCGATATCCAGTCAGAAGTGCTGCTCTTTTGAGGTAAAGGATAGTAAGGGATTTTAAAGGTTGTTATGTTTTTCAGTTTCGTAATTTTTCTGACCTTCAAAAATTTTGGAAAAATTTGAAATGATAATTTGATGAGTTTCTTGATTGTGTCCAAAAATGGCGATTTTTGGATGTATAGATTAAGAGTTGTGAATTTTATGAGAAAAGACTATTTTAAAAGTAACCGCTTATAACTCCTTGTGGTTAACTCCAAAATTGATGAAATTTTTATTGGGAGTACATCTATATAATATCAGTGTACTCTGTGAATTTCTGAATTTTTAGACAAGAGTACAATTTATGATAAATGTCTAAATATTCGACGGTTTTAGCCATATGAAAAATAGTAAATAAATTTTAAAAATTCTGAGAAAAATATATGTTCAATGTGGGACTATATTATGTTAAATCCCAGAAAAGAAATATTTTTGGGACTGATTTGGTATTTTTCATAAAAATGGACTAGTTATGAGTAAATGAATTAAATATGTTATGTGAAGTAAGAAAATTGGAAAATAGGATTTTATGGCTTGAGAATCCTATATGAGGTATATGCAGATTTTAAATGAGGGTTTTGGTTATTGGTGATGAAATCTTATGAGTTTGAAATTTTAGGATGATTAAATGCATTATTTAGTAAAGTGTAAACAATTAAAATAAATTGTTTATAAGTTTAAGAAATGTTATTTCAATATCATTATACCAAAATATTGGTATGAATTTTATTGTGGAATTTCTACCTTTTCATTGGCGGGTTTACTATTCATGAGTTACTATTCACGAGTTACTATTTATGAGTTACTATTCACGAAGTTACTATTCATGGGTTACTATTCACGAGTTACTATTCATGACAAAATTGGTTTCTTTTTCTAACCAAATTATAGTTGAGTTATGAATATTACTCTTGAGATTAAATCTATATGTTGATTATATTATTTTTATTATCATATATAGCATTTTTATAACCCTAAGGATGATATTAATTTCTCTTTGACTTGAGTGTAAAGATGGGTAGATTATTGGTATGATCATGACTATGGGTTCTCTTTGGCCCGTAGTGCAAAGTTAAATTGTTGACTGGTATGATCATGACCATTGAATTTATAATTGAATATCTTTAGCTTAAGTGCAAAGGTGAAATGATCAACATGGTTATAATTATTGTTTATATAAATTCTGAAATGATTATATATTTCTTTGAGATATTAATATATTTGGCCTGTAGTGCAAATATGAACTGTTGATTAATATATTTGGCCTGTAGTGCAAATATGAACTGTTGAGGACTATCTTTGGCCTGTAGTGCAAAGATGACATGTTGTTGAATATCTTTGGCCAGTAGTGCAAAGATGAACTGTTGACGAATATCTTTGGCCCATAGTGCAAAGATGAATTTATTAGTATGATTATGAACAGGAACTGTGATTTGGTATAACCATGATCTTTGATGTTTCAGGTAAAGATAGGTGATGAAAATTATCTTCGTCCTAGTTGAGAAGAGGAATTTAGAACTACAATTATGATTATGAGTTATTCATATGATTGTGGACCAGAATTGTTGATTGATGTTACAGGGATAAAATATTGTTGGTGGATTTTTAATGTGGAGAAGATAATAGACTTTATGGTCTATTTGACTCTTCTAATGGATTGCTTTCGTTCCTATGACTATGGTTGAAATTTTTATCATCTACCATATGTTCTAAATCTCTAATTTATTATTGATGAAGAAGCTATTGATAATTTAATTATCTTTAGTCATGATATTCTTTATTGAGCTAGTTGTGTTCACCCTTTTTGCTTCACAATTCCTTTCGTGTAATAAGAGTGTAGTCGGGTCGAGCGGGGAAATGAGGGGAATAGAATCGGTGGTCATCATTTAGTAGTTATATTTGGTGAATCAAATAGGGTGAAAGCGAACCCAACGTTGGAAGGGTGTTTTCCCACTATCATACAAGATGTCTAAAGACATACAACCTCGTGTCATCATAAGATAGGGTTATGCACATCCACTTACTGAGTATATCTACGCGCACTACCTATATGATCTTGGTATTTATTTGAAGTATAATTCTCAATTAGAGACAGTGGAGATAATGATATGTCAAGAGAAGACTCACCATTGGAAATAATATGATAGTAATATTCTCGTTTTTCTTTGGGGTCTATTAGATTGACGAGGATAATTACGTGGCCATATGATATCTATTATAACCTAGACGCATGGCCTCCCATGTACGAAGGTTTCCTTGAACACTTCCCAAAGATTCTAATTTATAAAACAGTTTTTGACTATACCTTTATTTAAGGAGCCATTGTGACGTGTTATCCAAGGTTGGGATGTGAGTCACAGTTGGTATATATTTGTATCAAAACTCACAGCATATGCGTTGTTGTATTTTGCACGATAATTGTTGTAATAAAGTTGTAGTTATTTTCTGTATCATGTATTTGGCGACTCAGAATAGGTTGGGTGGATTGGACCTATTTTGGGGGCGTCACATTTGGTATCAGAGCTTAGGGATGTGGTCTCTGGCAGAGATCGGGGAATAGAACTAGGAGGGGAGAGATGAGTAAATCCTTCGCTAGTGTGTCCTTCCTAAGCTTATTTGTTGGTCAGTCAGAATATCGGGATATTATGTGATATGTTAATTTGTTCAATTAACCCTTGTTGTGAAGTCGTATTCTAGAATGATATCTCAAAATACGGAGATGAGCAATGGAGAAATCATGAGGACGGGGAAGATGGAAGCAAGCAAGTATTCTCAACTCTTTTGAAATACCAGTGCGTAAAATTTCGGGATGAAATTTCATAAAGAGGGAGATTGTAAGACCCGAATTTTATGAAATAAAAGTATTCAATTTTTCTATTTAGTAAATGGTTAAATTGATAAAAGTTTAAAGTTAAGGGTGATATATATAAAATTTTCAAAATAAGCAAGTGGCTATAAAATACTTATTATTGTCGAGAAATATTCGTTTGGTCGTGAAATATTCTTTATCGAGGAATATTAAATGCGACGGTAGCGACCATTTATGGGCCCCATAATGAGAATAAGCGCTTGGATGAAGAAAACGACAAATTTGAATTTTTATAAATAACGACGTAGTTTTTACCGTTAACACTGTTGGAATACCTAGTGGTTAAAATACAGTAATATGCGTAGTTGCACAGTAGCACACGGTATTGCACAGTATTTTTTTCAATTATTGATTCTTACGTGAGAATGCACTACTCAATAATTGTTACAGTAATTACTGTTCAATATTTTATTTTATTGAATCAATAATTGCTGCGTTGATATTTTATATTATTGTTGTTTCAATAATTGTCACTGCACAGTATCTCCATTATCAGATCAATAATTCATATTATTTGAATAATATTATTAGATAGCATTATTGGCAATGTCTAAAAAGTTCTGTCAAGGAAAGGTTTGGTCACCTAGTTGCGCGCCAGTAAGGAGAAATCCTTATCGGAAAGCCTTTCCTGGGAACTGTCTGGTTATCATTATTGTGATTCTGTAATATTATTTGTAAATAATTAATTATTAATTTATATAATAAGGAAATATTTATTTTATATGGATATAAATGATGGATTTATTTATGTGGTTATAAATGAAGTAGTTAATGTTGAGCTATTTTATCAGTATTTTGTCGGATTGGAGGTATTAAAAGATCAAATCGGTGTTCTTACAGCTCTATTGCGTGAGTTATAATTTTTAATCCGACCGTTGGATCGTTGTGATTTTTGAATATGTTATACATATATAAGTTGAGTATATGTCCACAAATTTTGAGCCGTTAAAATGAGCATTATAATTTGTTAGGAATTTTAAGAGGTGGTGATTTGGAAATTAGGTTTATAAATAATTTTGGTGGAAAATTCTAGAAATGGGTGGGCCCCACTTTTGGTTGTTGGGAAGATGGCTGATTTTTGGTGGGTAGAATAGTAGCGAGTAAAGCCATCGGTGTGAGTCAAGTCCTTGACGTGCTAACATTTTCCTATAAATAGAAATTTGTTAGAATTGAAAATCACACCAGAATTCATAAATTTTCTCTCATTTTCTCTCTAGATTATCGAGTGTATTTTGTGAGTATTTAGAAACTTGGTGAGTTGCTATTCATCAGTGCAAGTTTCCTTGATATCATATCCGATATCCGATCGGAAGTCTTTGCTCTTTTTGAGGTAAGGGATAGTAAGGGATTTTAAGGGTTGTTATGTTTTTCAGTTTCGTAATTTTTCTGACCTTCAAAAATTCTGGAAAAATTTGAAATGATAATTTGATGAGTTTTCTTGATTGTGTTCAAAAATGGTGATTTTTGGATGTATAGATTAAGAGTTGTGAATTTTATGAGAAAATACTATTTTAAAAGTAACCACTTATAACTTCTTGTGGTTCACTCTAAAATTGATGAAATTTTTATTGGGAGTACATCTATATAATATCAGTGTACTCTGTGAATTTCGGAATTTTTAGACAAGAGTACAATTTATGATAAATGTCTAAATATTCGACGATTTTAGCCATATGAAAAATAGTAAATAAATTTTAAAAATTCTGAGAAAAATATATGTTAAATGTGGGACTATATTATGCTAAATCCCAGAAAAGAAATATTTTTGGGACTGATTTGGTATTTTTCATAAAAATAGACTAGTTATGAGTAAATGAATTAAATATGTTATGTGAAGTAAGAAAATTGGAAAATAGGATTTTATGGCTTGAGAATCCTATATGAGGTATATGCAGATTTTTGATGAGAGTTTTGGTTATTGGTGATAAAATCTTATGAGTTTGGAATTTTAAGATGATTAAATGCATTATTTAGTAAAGTGTAAACAATTAAAATAAATTGTTTATAAGTTTAAGAAATGTTATTTTAATTTCATTATACCGAAATATTGGTATGGATTTTATTGTGGAATTTCTACCTTTTTCATGGCGGGTTTACTATTCATGAGTTACTATTCACGAGTTACTATTCATGAGTTACTATTTACGAAGTTACTATTCATGGGTTACTATTCACGATTTACTATTCATGACAAAATTGGTTTCTTTTTCTAACCAAATTATAGTTGAGTTATGAATATTACTCTTGAGATTAAATCTATATGTTGATTATATTATTTTATTATCATATATAACATTTTATAACCCTAATGATGATATTAATTTCTCTTTGACTTGAGTGTAAAGATGGGTAGATTATTGGTATGATCATGACTATGGGTTCTCTTTGGCCCGTAGTGCAAAGTTGAATTGTTGACTAGTATGATCATGACCATTGAATTTATAATTGAATATCTTTAGCTTAAGTGCAAAGGTGAAATGATCAACATGGTTATAATTATTGTTTATATAAATTCTGAAATGATTATATATTTCTTTGAGATATTAATATATTTGGCTGTAGTGCTGAAATATGAACTGTTGATGAATATCTTTGGCTTTTATGGTGCAAAAGATGAATTGTTGATGAATATCTTTGGCCGTAGTCTGAAGATGACATGTTGTTGAATATCTTTGGCGATGGTGCAAAGATGAGCATTTGACGAATATCTTTGGCACAGTAGTGCAAAGATGAATTTATAAGTATGATTATGAGCAGAAGAGCTGTGATTTGGTATAACCATGATCTTTGATGTTTCGTAAAGATAGGTGATGAAAATTATCTTCGTCTGGATGAGAAGAGGAATTTAGAACTACAATTATGATTATGAGTTATTCATATGATTGTGGACCGAAATTGTTGATTGATGTTACGAGGATAAAATATTATTGGTGGATTTTAATGTGGAAGATAATAGACTTTATGGTCTATTTGACTCTTCTAATGGATTGCTTCGTTCACGCTACTGACTATGGTTGAAATTTTATATCATCTACCATATGTTCTAAATCTACGATTTATTATTAATGAAGGCTATTGATAATTTAATTATCTTTAGTCATGATATTCTTTTATTGAAATTAGTTGTATTTCACCCTTTTGCTTCACAATTCCTTTCGTGTAATAAGAGTGTAGCCTGGTGGGTGGTAAGGAGTAACAGAGAAATAGAGCGGTGGTCATCATTTAGTAGTTATATTTGGTGAATCAAATAGGGTGAGCGAACCCAATGTTGGAAGGGTGTTTTGCCACTATCATACAAGATGTCTAAAGACATACAACCTCGTGTCATCATAAAAGTGGCGGGTTGTGCACATCCACTTCTTGAGTATATCTCGCGCCACTACCTATATGATCTTGGTGTTTATTTGAAGTATAATTCTCAATTAGAGACAGTGGAGATAATGATATGTCAAGAGAAGACTCACCATTGGAAAGAATATGATAGTAATCTTCTCGTTTTTCTTTGGGGTCTATTGGGTCAACCAAGGATAATTCTGTGGCCATATGATATCTATTATAACCTAGACGCATGGCCTCCTATGTACGAAGGTTTCCTTGAGCACTTCTCAAAGATTCTAATTTCTAAAACAGTTTTTGACTATACCTTTATGTAAGGAGCCATTGTGACGTGTTATCCAAGGTTGGGATGTGAGTCACAGTTGGTATATATTTGTATCAAAACTCATAGCATATGTGTTGTTGTATTTTGCACGACAATTGTTGTAATAAAGTTGTAGTTGTTTTCTGTACCATGTAATTGGCGACTCAGAATAGGTTGGGTGGATTGGACCTATTTTGGGGGCGTCACAAATATAACAATGAAAAATCTATTTGATCAAAAGTTGCAAAACTTCATACATGTGAGTAAATTGCCACCAAGTTATAGAATATTTACCACAATTGGGTACCAAAAATCACCCATCTTTGTAATCACCAAAATAAACTCAAAATAATTCAAAATTTTTAAGAATTTTAAAATTATTACTCTTGTTACCGGCCAATATTATTATTTTCTCCATGATTTCATTTATTTTTCCTTCGCAGAAAATGAAATCCACACTCTTGTGTGAACGTGTGATTCAATACCATATTGATTGCTTTACTACTATATATATATATATATATATATATATATATATATATAATCCTTCCTTTCACGGTTTTATCAAATTATGCAGTATGATTAATAATAAAACAAAAGCTTTAAACATATATACATGCATAATATTCACAATTGATCTGAGAGTTTCATGATTTTATCTCACCTTTGTTAAACAAATTTCTTTCATCTTTGTATTGAAAGCTTTCGAACTGTCGCTTTCTCCCTTACCAATTTATTGTGCCTTTTTTTCTCTTTCCTCGATTACGTACCGCGATATAGATTAGGTCTTTATTAATTTGTTTACTTATTAATATATCTTATTAATTTTTTTTATTATAATATGATTTAATTTTAGGGTCCTTAACACTAATATACAACAATTAGAAAGTAATTACACTATTAGTGCAGCCACAAAAATAATTACAAAAATAGCGCAATTCACATTAATAAGAAAACCTAAAATCAAGAAGAAATAACTATCATAATTGATAATTCAAATGTCCACCAATCAACAGCACTTCCATGTCCCTCTCCTTTGATGATCTCAGGCGCGAGATACTCATGGGTACTAACAAAGGAGTTGGATCGTGCATCTTTCGGTTAAGCCCTGGCGATGGCAATGATCCGATATGGGTTATAAGATCGACTTTTTGTCTTCCTCATTTTCGTAGAAAGCAAAAGCCTTAGAAATTTGAAGCATGAGACTTGACAGAGGGCTTCATGTAGAAACGATCTATACACTTGGATCCCGCATGGGCAAGCATATCCGTGGAGGCTCCATAACCAAAGAAGATGATTTCGGGGAGCATTGGGTTTACTGAACATCTAAGAGAAATGTCAAAATCAAGTAAGCATGATATGACCATCTTCTCAGACCAGAATGTTTTCTGGTTTCATATCTCGATATACAATACCAAGCATATGCAAGTATTCGAGGTCAAGGAGGACTTCAGTAACGTAGAATCTACATATGGAGTAATTAGTTTGAAGGTTGCATAAAAAATAAATGGATTAACAACCAAGGTAACCAAACTTTTATACAAAGGTGATCAAACCTTTATACCAAGGTAACCAATTTACCTCCACACCTGTAGTATGAATTGGTTACCTTGAGTCCGAAAAGTTAACAACCAACCTGCATGAAGGTTTATTACCAACCATATCGTATTCAAAATAAATTGGTAACTTAATAAAAGCTGAATTTATTACTTTTGGTATGAAGGTTTGCTACTCTCTTGCGTGAAGGTATGGCTACCAATCGCATCACATTCAAAATAAATTGGTAACCTAATAACACCGAATTGGTTATCTTGATATGAATGTTTGGCTACAAATGCACTATGAAAAAAGCTATGCAGTGTGGATGTGGATTGGTTACTTTGGTATGAAGGTTTTATTACCTTTTGGTATGAAGGTTTGATTACATTGATGTGAAGGTTTGGTTACTAAATCGCATATATGAAAAAGCCCGAAGGTATAGAGGTGGATTAGTTACTTTGGTATGATGATTTAGTTATCTTGGTATGAAGGTTTGATTCTGCATCAATCTGACTATGAAAAAAAGCTACGCGGTGTGGAGGTGGATTAGTAACCTTGGTATGAAGGTTTAGTGCTCCTTTGGTATGAAAAGTTTAGTTTCTTGGCATGAATGTTTGGTTACCAATCTCTTCTATCAGTTGTTGATTTTGGATTAAATCCAATAATCAAGGTAAGCATTGGGACGAATATGTCACCACCACCAACACCGCCTACACTTCTAAATGCATCTCCATATAATCCAATTACGGAACCGAGAATAATTTGTCAATTAAATTTCATTCCAGTAATGTTTTTCTCTTTTCATCTCAGTATGCAATTGCATGTCTTCTTGTGTATTCTTCCTGTTTTCTAGTTTGAAGATTGGTTAAGCAGCTAACATGCTGGGGAGGAAACATGGTGATGTAGTCTACGATGAAATTTGCAACAATATTTTTTCCACGGGCAATGGCTGCCCAGATCTTGAGAAACATGCCTGCCGACAAAAAGTCAGCAATGCGATGATTTCGAGCAACCCAACTGCAGTTCCACCGCAGCCAAAGTGATTGATTTGGATCGATAAAGGTACTTGGTCACCGAAATTTGTGGACATTGATTGAGGATTAGGAGGATGTAGTTGTTGCAACAGATGGATTTTGGAGTGTTCAAAGTATGGTGGACATGGTGTCACTAACTAGCATTTCGATGTACTCCACACCTTGATCATGGCTTTGATGGTAAACAAGTCTTTGATCCGTCCAGCAAGGGGATACATATGATTTAGTGTCCGTGAGAGTGATTGCTTGAATAAATTTAAATAAGAAAATAATAATTAAGGGGAAGAGATAAGGGAGATAATCGTGTGCCACGATTAAAGGATACTCAAATGTATTAATTTTGTAAATAAATATGAAAAAATATATTAATTTTATAATTATTTTATCTATGCACTATTATTGTAAATATTTCTAAAAATATACTAAAATATGTAATTAATCCTTAATTTTATCCACATATAAATTAAATTCAATTAGTTTTAAGGCCCAAATTTTACCAAATTTATTTATCAATGACATAGTAATACTTATTAGTCCATATAATTTGACCCAATAAAAGACAAAGTCCATCTTTGTGTTTAATATTTGGAAGTCTTTAAAGATGAGGTTAGACTTTGGATATGAGTTGATAATTATAATTCTTCTTCTAAAGTTTGTTAAATTCTACCATTTGATAGAAATTTAAAAAATCTATGACTTTTTGAATACCAAAATACTTTTATAGACTTTATAAAAATCTTAATTCAATATCACCTAACTTTTAAAGACATTAAAAAAGTTAGAAGTTGTAATTGAATACCAATAAACTTTTATAAACTCTTTAAATATCTTGATTAAATACAACCAAACTTTTAAAATCTTTAAAAAATTTTAAAAATCTTAATTGAATATACCCTAAATATAGTCTGAAACTGACTTCATATATGTAAGAGACAAGAGTGAGAGGAATTGGAAAAGGCTCACGGAGAAGAGGAAAAGCTTGTTGGGGATTTGCCTAAATGGTTAATAACCAACAACCAAGTGAGCAGATCTCCTGCCCCCAAATTCTATGTCACCTTGTGTCCTCCCACTTAAATTTTGACACATATTTTTTTATTTAATTTTAGAATTAATTAGTGTTAACTAAAAGGCTAAGGGGGGTGTATTCAATTATGATTTTTAAAGACTTTTTTTAAGTGACATATTTTTATAGAATTTGTGGGATTTTAATGACTTTCGCAGACTTTAAAGACTTTTTTAAAATGATTTTTATAGACTCCATGAAATAAGTAATAGACTTTTATAAACTTTTTATCAAGACTATAATAGACTTTTGTATACTTCTAATATGTATCTTGCAATTTATATTAATTGTTAATTAGCCCATGTATATAACATCTCCTCTTTTTCATGAACAAGAGTAAATCTCATTATTTTATTGTGGCGTGAGATTTTATATATATATGTTGAAAGCGTTCACATTATTCTACTCATTTCACGATACATTTGGATACATACACAATATATAAAATTTAAATTCTCACTTTTCATTGAAATTATATATACTTTATGCATATGTGTATGCTTTTTAGTAGTAATAATATCAAACTACATTTTTTCACAAAATAATATAATGATGAAATACGTATATATTTATTAAATGCGAATACATATATATATATATATTTGTCATGCGAGAATAGAACCACATGTTACATTATTTCACTATGATACACCAAAGACACTTGAAGATTTAATATGGAGGATGTCTCAAAATTAATGATAATTTTCTTCGTTTAAAATGGCAAAAACTAAAAAAAAATATACACATCATATATTTTCTATTTTCATATATTATATATACATAATCTTTACAACTAATATGAGAGTTTCATGATTTTATCTCATTTTGTTGAACAAATCTCTTCCTCTTTCTATTGGAAGCTTTCGAGGCAATTACTTTTTCCCTCACTAATTTAGATTAAGTTTAGTTATTTGTTTACTTATTAATATATCTTGTTAATTCTCTTATTATAATAAATCCAATTATTTTTATGGCCCAAATTTTATCAAATTATTTATCCATCACATATTAATATTTATTAGCCCATATAAAATAAATAAATAATTTGACCCAATAAAAGAAAAAGTCTAATTAATAACTAGTTTTATCCAAACTTAAATGTGTTTATTTAGAAGTCTTTAGAAATCTTTAGAGGTGATGCAAGACTTTGGATATGGGTTGATAGTTATAATTTTTTTTTAAAGTCATGTCAAAATCTACCATTTGATAGAAATCTTTAAAATCTATGACTTTTTGAATACTAAAAAATACTTTTATAGACTTTATAAAAATCTTAATTCAATACTTAATTTAACTTTTAAAGACATTAAAAAGTTGTAATTAAATACCACTAAATTTTTATAAACTTTTTAATTATCTTTGATTGAATTAAATAAATTTTTTAAAATTTTTAAAAGCGCTTTAAAAATTTTAATTGAATCTATTCCCTAAACGCCAAAATTTAAAAGTTGAAAATTTTAAAAGTATTTAAAAATGATACGGTCAATAATAACCAAATGGTCGGACCCTACAAGGGCGCCGAGACCCAAAATCCAACATTGCAGAACAAAACCCCAATCACAACACCAAATTGATCACAAAATCTTACAAAAAAACTCGATTCAGTTCAAATTCGGATTTGTATATAAGGAGATGAAAATAGTTGATTTGAAGGAGAAGTATCAATTATTTGAAGAGAGATGCAACGAACTTGAAGCTAAAGAGAGGGAAATGGATTTTGCTAAAAGAGAGCTTGAATCAAAACAAAAGCAACTCGATGATCGGATTCGGGAACTTGAATTGAAGGAGAAGAAGTTAGCTAATATCATTAAAATACGTGTAGGTGCAGATCAATCTGAAGGCAATTCTCCATCTCTAGATTTGGGGTTTGTGGTTACTATGTTTGGGAAAGGATTGCAATTGTTCTTAAATGAACATGTAAAATATCACGATTCGATTGCTGGGAAAGTTCTAGAAGCTCTTAAGCACTCTATTGATCCTTCAAAGTTGGTTGTAGATGCAATGGAAGGGTTTTACCCTCCCCATTTGAAGAAGGGGAATTTTGAGTTTGAAGGGAGTGTAGTTAGGAGGAGTTGCATTCTTTTATTGGAACAAATAATGAAGATTTCTCCAACGATTCGCACTGATGTGAAAGAAGCAGCGCTGGGAATTGCTGCGGAATGGAAGACGAAAATGAAGCCTGTAGTTGAGAATTGGTTGGAAGTGTTGGGATTTTTGTGTCTGTTAGCTGCCTATGAGTTGGGTGGGGATTTTGATGTGGATGAGCTTTTAAGTCTTTATAAGATTGTTCCTCAACATAGGCAAACTCCTGAATTGTTCGTGCTCCTTGATTTCACAGATGAGATTGGTGGTATGTTTTTTTAACAAATTGCTTTTAGTAAGGCATACACATAGTATCTTCATTGAATAGAGTTGACAATTCCCAATATTGTGGAAGATTCTATTATATATTCATTATTGTTATGTTTTTAGTCATAAATTGTTACCTTTTTTTTTCTTTTTTGTTTTCTTCTTGGTTCGGACGTATCCATCTGCTAAATTTGTTGGTTTAATGTGCTTTTGATTGTAAATTGCAAATATTTAATAGATTTGTGGTAAGAATATATATATATATATATATATATATATATATATATATATATATCATCATATCTGTATGACAAAATTATGAGCATCAGGTTTCCGTATGATATAAAAACTAAACTTCATGCCTTCCAGCTTGGTCCTAGAATTCATGCCGAGTCAGAAAGCTAAACCGCAGTATAAATTCTATCATCCATAATTTTTTTAACCATATAACCTCATTTCATTTGTTGATTCCTACTTGATTTTTATTATTTAAATTTCCCATATTTTGTTGAAGGTTGAGTTCAATATGCACTTGTGCTTGCAGTACATGGTCCCTGTTTCCACCAAGTCAGCAACATATCCAAGTGCCAAACTAATCCTCAACTTTGAAACTCTACATTATTTACAAAACAGATTACTTGTGACTTCACTCGGTTCACATGCCTCCAACATACTACCTCCGTCCCAAATTAAATGCTCGGTTTTGACTATTTTGGGTCAAATTGACCATTTTTAATACTAGTTTTTATACCAGTTTTGCCAAAATATAGGTGAAGAGATTATAACCAACATAAAACATATACAATTTACTACTAACCTCAATTTTTATAATTTTAAAAGTGTATTTATATATGTTCAATTATTAATTCTAAAATGGTCAATTTGACCAAAAAAGAGAGTCAAAACTAGGCATTTAATTTGGGACGGAGGGAGTAGTAATTTTTGTAAATTAAAAGTTACATTAGAAGTTCCATGCTTATAAATTGCATAAGAAGAATATAAGCAACTTGGACCTGTTTTCACTATCCCAATCATTGTCTTTATTAAAAAAACTAGGATGCAGCTCGAGAACAGATCTTCTTCCGAGTATTGACAATACTCAATCTAATTTGGTAAGCATGAAGAACATGGAAAATGTTGGGTCTCTTGCATTTGCATCTATAAATTTCCAATGAGTTGGGTTTGGACTTTGATGCTGATGGCTTGTAAGTCTATATATGATTGTCTCCGCGCAGTATAACTCTTAAATTATCTGCTAGCTTATTCCGGCTCCTTCATTTCACAAAAGAATTTGGTGGTAATTTCTTTTATATGTTGTTTTGAAATTAACGCACACGTATTGGTGCCCTTCACTAATTTATTACTTCCTATTGTAGTATTGGTTTTGCTCAAGACTATGAGACATTCCTAATTATACTCAAACAATGTGAAACATAAACAATAGTTTCCCGAATATTGGTTCTTAGTTCTTACAAATCAACACACGAGAAGTTACATTCTGCCTTCAAATTTTGAAATATGTTGTATTCTCTTCAGATTTTGGTACTCTCGTGCAATGTCAGTTTTACCATCAGGGTCACCATAGACGTTAATGTTTGTTCAAATTTTAAATATTTAATGTAATTAGAAATTAAGGCTTAACCGAAATATATCTAGTAAGAAAATACCCTAGATAGTTGTCACTTTTTCATCGTCAAATCCTGATATAGAACCAATTTCAGGTGGAGGAGCTACTTCTAAGCAACGGAAAAGATCTTTGGATCTTAGCAAGTGTTATGATTCAGCAAGAAATGCTGCAAGGAAATCCCGGTTACCTCCTAAACAGTTAATCCAGGACAAAATTCCGAATGTCTCTACCTTTAAGTTTGGTGGTTTGAATGACCATCAATCAACAGATTTTCCCGATGGCTGTCAATCATTTTGGACGTGTTGTCCATTTTGTACTATAAAGTACAAGGATTTTGTGAATAGATCTTTGCACTGTCAAAACTGCTCAAAACACTTTATTGCATATGATTTAGGTGCCCAAGGTGCACCTCCAGTATCTAACCAGGCCAATACCGGTTCCAATAGAGGTCAGCCTCAAGTTTCTCAGCAGAAACAGGTACCAACAAAGTCCTGCAAATTAGGTGCACGAAGTTCTGGACCGTTTAATTCTTACCATCTGCGATCTGTGGTGAATTCTAGCAGAAAAATGGGTTCAGAACATGTGACTAGGACTAGCGGCACTGCAGAAGTTGGCGGGGGTTTAAAGAACAACGTGAAAGGAATTGCCCATGTGAATACAGAAGAAGGAAATACAGTTGATGCAGCAAAGACCAGGGAATCAGGGACCTCCAGAGACGGAAAAAGGAAAAGAGGTAGGCCTCCAAAAAGGTCCCATGAGAATACAGTTGGTAAGTTGGTGTTTTGAACACCCATTTTAGAATTTAGTCTTGTCTATTAGTGTTACTTCTTTATCATCATTTTCAACTCCTTTTTAAAAGACAATTTAGTTCAATCCAAAGTTCTACTTGCTTCCAGTTATAAGTTGGAGGAGGTGTTAGCATAAAAGTATGGAATTCATTGTCCTGTGGACTTTCATCCTCTTGGACCTTTTCTGCAAAGATCTTTTCATCTGTTATATGTCTTACTATATTTTACTTTTTATCTTGTAGTTTTTCTTTCTAAATCAATTATATAGTATTATAATTACAAGATACACAACCTTTTTTTCTCTTTTTCTTTTAATATAAAAAATAGTACATTCCATTTCCATATAGGCCTAAATCAGAGTATGTTCCTTATGCTGCAGAGTTTGATAAGAAAGCTGTCACACTGGAGTCTGGTGCTAACAAATTCAACGTAATTTATGATTCTGAATCTAAACCAAACTTGGGTTCTACCTCAGATCCAGAGTTCTATGAATGTCCTGATCCAGAATTCAGTGATTTTGACAAGGATAAAGACGAAAAATGTTTTTCTGTTGATCAAATATGGGCTTGTTATGATACAGTTGATGGCATGCCTAGATTCTATGCTAAGGTTAAGAAGGTTCTTTCACGTGGATTTAAGCTGCAAATTACTTGGCTAGAGGCTGATCCAGAGGAGCAAGGTGAGATTGACTGGGTAAATGAAGGCTTACCTGTGTGTTGTGGAAAATTTACTCGTGGAGACACCGAGGAAACTTCAGATCGTCTTAGCTTCTCTCATTTGATTCATTTTGAAAAAGGCATTGGTAGAGGCTCTTACTTGATATATCCTAGATTGGGGGAAACTTGGGCCCTCTTCAAGAACTGGGAAATTGGATGGAGCACTGACTCAGAAAATCATAAAAAGTACATATTTGAAATCGTGGAGATTCTCTCGAATTTTAGCAATGTTACTGGTATAAAGGTTGGTTACTTAAGAAAAATGGAAGGGTTTGTAAGCCTGTTTCAGCGAATAAGATTGGGAGGGGATGCAATATTTGTGATACCATCCAGTGAAATGCTTAGATTTTCCCATCGAGTTCCCTCATTTAAAATGACTGGCGCTGAAAGTGAGGGCGTCCCAGAAGGATCTTTTGAGCTTGATCCTTCTGCTTTACCTACCAATCTTAAAGAGCTTTGGCAACCCGAGGAGGAGAAGGTGGAGGCTCAAAGCATTGCATGTTAACTTGAATGGTTCATCTTCTAAATCTTCTGATGAAAAAGTGAAATCCACAATCGGTTCTGAGAATACAAACACACCAAAGAATGTGGACTTTGAAAGGAAGAATTACTTTGACAAGGAGGTAGCAAAACTTTGAAGATCTCCGTGGGAATTGAATAGCACAATTAAGAAAAGTGTTCGTGCTTATTCTGTTCCATGTGCGAGTCAGGAAGGAACTGCCAAACATCTAATTGGCTCAAAAAATGACACTGGTTCACTCCATCTAAAAGAAAGGCTTCATCACCTATTTGAATCATCTCTAGCCTTCACTATCACAATTAGTTTTTGGGTATGTTAATAGATATATTGGAAAGAAGAGATAGACTTACAATACTCTTCTTTCCTTCTTTTTTTTTTGTTTACAATTCTCTTGGGTTACATTTTGCCAACATTATTGGTGGAATACGACTATTTGTACTAATTTATACTCTCCCTGTTCTAAAAAGATTGTCGTTTAAGGTTAATATTATACTACCCTTATTAATTGTCTCAACCAATTATTCCCTTCTCAATGTTTCTTATCCAATTCAACCAATTATTACTTGGATTATAGCATTGAATTGAATATGAATCATTGAGAAGGGAAGAAAACTTTAAATAGGAAAAAATTTTAAATAAGGGTAAAGTAGGAAAAAAGTAGCTAATGTGTATTGATAAACTCAAAACGATAATCTTTTTGGAACAAAAATTACTTCTTAAAACGACAATCTTTTAGAAATAGAGGGAGTTAGTTTTAGACTATTTTATCATATGATTAGTTCGTTACTTAATTTATGGGCTATTTGTGATTATTTCCACTTGGGATTGTAATTCATCATTAAATAGCCTTAGAAATGACAAAAACATAGCACGTTGGATTAAATAATTATAGGAATATCTTCTAAAAAGTGACGAAGCTATTCAGCTTCTTCTCTACCTTTAACCAATTAATGCAATAAATTCAGATTTCATCGTTGATCGAGCAATGTATGTTTGTTTAGAAGATTTCTATGATATTGCTCGTCCACCTAGTGTAAACACAAAATCACTTTTTGGTTTAGAGTTTTTTGTATCCGATATCCAGTTCGCATCACAGTATCTTTCGAGTACTGCTGGATATCTTGAGTAGTGCAATCTAAAGTTTTTAGTATATTTTAAATACCTTAAAACTCTTATAATTACTTTTCAGTGATCTTTTTCTGGATTGCTTGTAAATCTACTCAATTTATTGACAACACATGCTATGTCATGATGTGTACAATTCATTACGTACATCAGGCTTCCAATTATTTGTGTATACTCAGCTTGTGATATGCTCCCTCCTTTATTTTTAGACAAATGTAGATTTTATATCTACTGGTGTTCCCACATGATTACAATCATATTGATTGAATTTTTTGAGTATTTTTTCAATATAGTGTGATTGTGATAACACTAACTCATCTGTTGTTTTAGAAAATTTAATTCCTAATATTACATCAACAACACCCATGTCTTTCATGTCAAACATATTATTTAACATTTTCTTGATAGTTTTAATGATTTCATTATTACTACCCATAATGAGCATATCATCTATATAAAAGACAAATAATAACATATCATTTCTCAGTGTCCTTGACATACATAAATTTGTCACACTCATTTATCTTGAAACTATTTGACAACATTGCACTGTCAAATTTTTCATGCCATTGTTTAGGTGCTTGTTTTAATCCATAAAGAGATTAACAAGCCGACATACTTACTTTTCTTATCTTGGAACAATAAACCCTTCTGGTTGTTCTATGTAGATTTCTTCTTCTAAATCTTCATTCAAGAAAGTTGTTTTCACATCCATTTGATGTATCTCTAATTTATATATAGCTGCAATGACTATTAACATCCTAATTGAGGATATTCTTGTCACATGAGAATAAATATCAAAATAATTCAAACCCTCCTTTTGCCTGTATCCTTTGATTAAAAATCTTGCTTTATATTTGCTATAGATCCATCTGTTTTCATTTTATTCTTGAATATTCACTTATATCTAAGAGGTTTAGAGCCTGGTGGGAGATCTACTAATTCTTATGTATGATTGTGCAGAATTGATTCTATTTCACTATTTATAGCCTCTTTCCAATATGGAGCTCGACACCGCTTCTCTATAAGTTTGAGTCTCATTTTCTAACAAATATGTTAGAAAATTCGAACCATAAGATTTTAATGTTCTAGCACGTTTACTATGTCTAGGTTCATCAATATCTTCTAACCCATGATCACTATCATTAATAGTGTCATAAGTTCTTTTGTTTGAACTTGTTTCTTGTTCATTAGAACTTGACTCTTATTCTTTTTTATTAGGAAATACTGTTTCAAAGAATTCAGCATCTTTTGACTTAATAATACTATTTAATGTATTTCCTATATTTTTGATTTATTAACCAAAAATCTATATGCACTGTTATTATTAGCATAACCAACGAATATACAATCTATTGTTTTCAGTCCTATTTTCACCTTTTTGGGTGGATGAACCATTACTTTTGCTAAATACCCCCACACTTTTAAGTGTTTATAAGACAACTTACGTCATTTCCATAATTCATAGGATGAAGCATTAGACTTCTTTTGAGGTATTCGGTTGAGAATATAATTTTCCAAAAGAATTGCTTCCCCCCACAAATTTTGAGTTATCCCAGAAATTAATAATAATGCATTCATCATTTCTTTCAAAGTTCTATTATTTCTTTCTGCAATACCATTTTGTTGTGGTGAATAAGGTGCAGTTGTTTGGTGTATTATACCATGTTGTGAACAAATTTTAGCAAAAAGAAATTCATATTCCCCATCTCTATCACTTCTAACTATCTTGATCTTTTTATCAAGTTGGTTCTCAACCTCATTTTTGTAATATATAAACATTTCCAAAGCCTCATCTTTACTTCTCAATAAGTAAACATAACAATATCTTTTACAATCATCTATAAAAGTAATAAAGTATTTCTTACTTCCTCTTGTTTGTAAATATTTTAAATTACAAATATTAGTATGTATCAACTTAAGAGGTTCTGTACTTCTTTCAATTAATTTAAAAGAAGATTTTTCAAAGTTTTGTCTCAACACAAATTTCACATTTATGATTAGAGTTAATCTCACATTTTAGCAAACATTCTATATTAATTAATCTACGTATAATATTATAATTAACATATCCTAATCTACCATGCCATAAATTAGATGACTCAATCATATAAGCAGAAGATGTAATTTTATTAATATTAGAATGTATAATTGTCATTACATTCATTTTGAAGAGCCCATTGCTCATATATCTCTTCCCCACTTACATCCCTTTTTTAGTTTGGACAAACTTGTCTGATACAAAGATCAATTTAAATTCTTTTTGACTAAGAAAGGAACCTGACACTAAATTCTTCCTAATATCAAGCACATGGAGCACAATGTTGGGGGTGAGTTCCTTTCCAAATGTCATCTTCAGAACAACCTTTCCTTGTCCAACAATTTTTTATGAAGAAGAATTTCCCATACATAATTGTTCTCCATTCTCAATTTATTGATATGTGGAGAACATCTTCTTGTCAGAACACACATGACGGGTTAATAAGTAGACTTTATACCTACTTATCCGGTATTTGTTACTTGAATTAGTTGCTTAAACTCATGTTTCTTAGTTATTTTTCATGCATTTTGTGTTCATTTTGTAGATTATACGCTTGGGAGCTATGTGAGAGACTATTGGTATGAAATCGTAAAGATTTGGTATGAAATCGCAAAGAATTGGTATGAAATCGCAAAGAAAAGTAAACCGGACATCGTTTAGGCTTTCATGTTTATTTCACGTTCTTGGCTTAGAACTTAGATTATATTGTAGAGATTCTTCTTATCTTTCCGGAACATCTTGAATCATTCCAATAGGAGTTCGGATGCAAGAGTTATGACATTTGTACCAACGGACGTTGAACTTCACTGTTTTGGGTGGCAATTTGTATAGCAGTCACTTTCAGCCCAATTTCGACCTTCATCCATTCGTTATTTCTCAATTCTTAAAGCATGAAAGTTGTAGAGCTCGTCGATATATTCAATTTGATAGGTGGCGGGCCTCGTAACGCTTCACGGATCAAAAGTTATGGCAATTTTACCAGAGGACACTTTAGTAGAAAAATGATGCCTGCCGGGGCAGGCTTTTACTAAGGAAAACCCCCGCCGGGGCGGGGATCCCATGAGAATACATAACAATTATTGAATCAATAAAATAAAATATTGAACAGTAATTACTGTAACAATTATTGAGTAGTGCCTTCTTACGTAAGAATCAATAATTTAAAATATAATGCAATACCGCAGGTGTCTTATTAGGCAACCACACGTATTCTTGTATTTTAACCACCGGTATTCCAACGGTTATTACTTGAATAACTTCTGGCGCCGTTATTTGTAAAAACTCAAACTTGTCGCTTTCTTCCCACCGCTTTTACATTATGGGCCCATAAATGGTTGCGTCAATACTAATATTTCGAAGCGCAAGAATATTCCACGACAGCAAGAATATTCCACTACCAAACGAATATTCCCCGACAACAATGAATATTTTATACCCACTTGCTTATTTTGTAAAATTTGCACATTTCACCCATAACCAAAGCATTATATCAAATTAACACCTTATTATTCAAAATAATAATTAGAGAAAATTCAATTTTATTTATAAAAAGTTGGGGTCTTACAAGGGAGAACCATTGAATGTTCATAAAGTGATGTCCCCACAGCTATTTGAGAACTGGAAGAAAAATCCTAAGAAAAATAAGAGGCTAATAACATCCAACAGCAGCAAGGCCTCTGCAAAGAAGAGGAAGACGAAGGAGGTGGAAAGCTCTCAATCTGATGACTCTGTACCGGTAGCAGCCACACCAGCAAAGAAGAAGTCTAAGAGTGTGAAGAATACAGAGGCTCCACCAAGCAGTCTCTCCACTGACAACAAGAGACATAGAGCAGGAGAAGAAAAAGCATCAACTGCAGAAACCCCAAAAAGAAGAAGGAGTAACAGATTACTCCAAGGGCCATCCAAGAAGAAAACAAAGGTGATGAAGAAGTCATCATCAGTTCCCCAAGAAAGTCTATCTTCCAAGGAAGAGAACATAGAGTCAGAAGATGAGAAGGGAACTAAAAGCCTCAAGATTGAACCCTCAAAGAGCAAGTCCAACAATGAAGAAGAAGTTGAATCCATGAAAAAAATAGCCAAATCTGGTGAGGAAGAAGAATGTACAAGTCCTATGGCTAACCCTCAGAGCAGCCACTCTGCTGATGAAGAAAGGTTGCAAGTTGAAACAATTGCAACTCCTACTGCTAAAACTCTAACAAGTTCATCCGATGGCTCAAAAGATGTTTAGTCCAAAGAAGAAGGACCTGCTCCAACTATTCCTGAACAACAAGGAAGCCTATCTGATGACACGAAGGCTTCAGATTTTGAAGAAGAAAAGTCTAACTCTCCTATAGCTGACCCTCCAAGGAGAAGAAAGAGCAACAGACGGCTTGCTAAATCGGTCCTAAAAAAGAAAGGTGAACCCTCTACTGCAATCATTGAACTGAGTGATGATGAATTTGAATCCAAGGGAGAAGATGCTGAAGAAGGTACTAGTAATGAAAATCAGAAAGAAGGGTTCACTGAAGAATCAGATGAAAGAATTCAGCATGATTCAAGCTCAGAAGGTGAATGTAGACACTCGAAATTTTGCATTCCTGTTACTAACCTTGCAGGATGGCAGAATCGTCTTTCAGAGAAGCCTGGAGGACAGCTCAACTCGGTCCTGGAGACAACCCCAGGATACCCACTCTTTGCCATCTCGGAGATAACCCTGAGATATGTCGTCACAGTCCCGGAGACAACCCCGGGATCTTCAATCTAACCGCGGATATAACCCAGAGGAGTGCAATTATAGTTCCGGAGACAACACCTGAGAAATTTGCCATCTCGGAGATAACCCCGAGATACTCAATCCCAATCTCGGAGACAACCCCGGGATCTTCAACCCAACCTAGGCGACAACCCCGAGGAATGTTGTAGCGGTACCGAAGATAACCCAGGAAATGCTCTTTTTCGCTCCCAACAATTAGCTTCAACACTCGGTGATAGCCCCGAGGCACTCATTCCCCAAGCTCGAAGATAACTCCGGGAGGTCAGGCACACCTCAGAGACAACCCTGAGGACGGTCAACACTTGCAACAGTCCAATCTCAGAGATAACCCTGAGCAATGACCGCTAAAACAGCTCAAACCGGAGATAACCCCGCTGAGGGGTAAAATCGTTATTTGCCATCTCAATCCCACATTGCGCCATCTCAACAACATTCAAACATACATTCTACACAGAAATATCCTACAAGAACCAAAGAGCTCCAATCCCGAGTGACTACTGCACAAGACAGCACACCGGATAGAATTTGAAGTTTGAAGACCAAGGGCATGGTCCCATCTTCCTGACTTTGTACAACCTCTAATCCCATGTCATTGTGTAGTTCTCAACAACAGCATGCCGTAAAAGGTCTTATACACCTCGATCGGATGTCCGGATTAAAGTTCTAAAAGTTTGAGCGGACAACACGTTGCCTGCGATGCACGTACGAACATTTCGAGACTACAGGACCAAAACCCGAGGCGTACCAGCAGAGCATCTAATATTGTTGCAGTACACCTACCTCTGCTAATATGAATAATAAAAATGTGTAATAATTAATTATATGAGTATAGTAATTTTAATAATACAACAATTTTAATTGAATATATATAAATATGATAAAAATGCTAATAAATAATTATAATAGAAGTTAAAATGGGAAGATAAATTTAAAGTATTATATATATATATATATTAAAAAATTATAATAATAAATATTTTAAATATAAATATATATATAAGATAACTATCAAATAGACAAAACTTATAAGTAATTAACTATTTAAATTTTTAGTTCTTCCATATTTGTGAGAATATCTTGAATGACAACATCATTATTTACTAGCTCTTTATATTTTGGAGGGGGTTTAGACTCATCAAAGGTTACATTCATTGACTCCTCAACGACTAGAATTCTTTTATTAAAAACTATATATGCTTTACTATGAAGTGAATATCCCAAATATATTCCTTCATCAAATTTGGGATCAAATTTCACCAAATATTAATTAATATTCAAAATAAAACATTTACTCCCCAAAATAAGAAAGTAGTTTATTTCTGGAGTTCTTTTATAATAAAGCTCATAGGGAGTTTTGAGCAACATTGGTCTTAGTAAAACTCGATTTAAGATATAACAGCATGTTGCAACTGCTTCAGCCCAAAACTATTTAGGAAGTCGATATTCATTTAGCATAGTATTAACCATTTCTTGTAAAGTACGATCTTTCCTTTCAACCACACCGTTTGATTGAGGTGTGTAAAGAGCATAAAATTTATGGTTTATACCGTGCTCATCACAGAACATTATGAAATTAGAATTATCAAATTCTCTTCCATGATCAGACTTAATATAAACAATAGAGCTTCCCTGTTGATTTTGAATTTTCTTGCATAATACAGAGAAATAGTTTATCACTTCATTTTTGAATTTTAGAAAATATACTCATGTGAATCATGAATAGTCATCAACTATAACTAGAATATAGACAATGCCACCCATGTTATGTTTAGGGATATGACCTACCAAATCCATATGCAAGAGTTCTAATGGTTGAGAGGTTGATACTGTGAGTTTAGGATTATGAGATGCATGTATTTGTTTTCCTAATTCACAGGCTTCACAAATATGGTCTTTTAGAAATTTTAGTTTTGGAAGACCACAGACATGTTCCTTAAAGGATATATTATTTATTAATTTCATGTTAATGTGTCCTAACCTACGATGCCAAAGCCATGGATCATCATTAGCAGATACTAGACACACATTTTCTAGGTGAGAATATGTATATAAGTCACACGTGTATACATTTTAACTTCTAGGACATAATAAAACCACTTACCAGATTGATCACATATTGAACAGTTATGAGGACTAAAAGATATTTTAAAATCATTATCACATAGTTAGCTAATAGATAGAAGATTGTACCCGAGTCCAGTGACTAATTGAACGTTAGAGATTGTTATGTGTTTATTACCAACACTTCCAATTCTAATAACCTTACCTTTGTTTCTATCTCCAAAGGTTACCTCACCATAGTCTATAGCTTGTAGATTGATCAATAGTGATTTGTCTATTGTCATGTGTCTTGAACAACCGCTATCAAGATACCATTTAATTTTAATACAATCAGCTGCGAGACATACCTGCAATAGATAATAGTTTCACAAACTGATACCCTTTTATAAGAAGGGTCTTTTGGCTGAGTTTTCCATTTTGTATAAGAATCATTTGTATTTTCCTTTACAAAATTTGGTACATGATAATATGCTTTAGTAGACACACAAGTGTTCTTTGGGTAGAAGATCTATAAGATGCATGATTTACTCTATTATTGTATCATTAAAAGTTTTAATGAAGATTTCTAGACAATCTTTCATTTTTCTGATACTGAAATACTTTTCTTGTATTCTTTGTGACAATAGGTGCAGAGTAAGTTCATTTTGGTACCCAAATCATTTTTCCTTTATAGTTTTCATTTTTGGCATTGCATGTGTGAATGGAATAACCATTCATATTACGGTAAGAACATTTAGTAAAGGGTGATGTATGACTTTATTTTTCTTTGCTTTTAACATGATAAAGTCCTTTATCTTTTGTTCTACTAGATTATCTAATATATTTTAATCCCTCTTTATTAAAACCACATCTTTGTTGATTAAGAAAAACATCAAGGTTTTCTTTTCCTTTTGTGAATTTAATGACTGTTGAGTTTAAGTCATCACGTTCTATAGTTAACATTCTAATTTGATTTAATAAAGTGGACTCTTCACTTTGATTTTCTAATCCTAATTTTTAAGATGAATTTTCCTCCTTGAGTGTTTTAATTTCTCACTTAACTCTTAATTTAGTATTTGAGAATCCTCGATAAGAACAGTGAGAGTTGAATCTTCAACTTCAAGATTTTCAATAGAAATAACAAGTGTTGAATTTTCTATTTTAAGATTTTTTTTTATTTTTCTAGTTTTTCCTTTAATATAGGATTTTTTGAAGAATCATTTTCTAGTTTCTCATTTTTTTTAAGGTTTCATTAATTATAATTAGATTTGAATTTTTTATTTCAAGATTTCTATTAGTATTAATTAATTTTTCTAATGAAATTTTTAGTTTAATAAAGTCTTCTTTAATAATTTCATTATCCTCATATAAACAATTATATGCTTCTTGTAATTCATGATGTTCTTCATTTATATTTTCTAAATTATGCGTCACAAATGAAGTACTAGGTAATTGATGTTTCGAATTTATCTCTGATCTTGGTGATGAATTATTGTCTGCAATTAAACATAGATTTGCAATTTCATCGGTTTGTTCGATAGTTACTTCTTCGTCACTTAGATCCTAGTCTTCCTCAGCTACTAAAACTTTGTTGTTGACTAGTTTTGGACAGTCCTTTTTGAAATGTCCTGGCTGGTTGCATTCAAAACATTTATTTGAGTTTTCATTTGAGCTAGTATTTTTGAAGTTGTTATTTTTAGCTTTGAAATTTTCTCCTGGTGCTTTTGGCTTTTAGCTTGCTTATTTTTGAAGTTGTTAAAGTTGTTGTTTGTCTTCATAAAGCCTTTGCCATATCTTCTTACTTTACTTTGGATTACTCTCTTGAGTTGTCTTGATAATAAAGAAACTTTGTTATTATCTAAACTCAGGAGTTCTTCATTTAACTCCTTATCATCACTTTCTTGATCTACAAGTAGAGCTTTGAAGGTAATTCCTTTCTTTTTGAGATCTGTATCTGATTCTATTTTTTCGACTAACATGTCGACTTTGTGGGCATGAAGATTTCCAATAAGGTTATCAAGACGATATGAAATTACATCTTGCATTTCCATAATGGTTGTAACCTTCATTTTCCATAAAAATGGAAGGGCTTGAGAATTCTTCTGATTTTCTCATTGGTTGTGTAAGCTTTTCCCATTTGTTTCAGCTCATCAATGATTTTGAAAAAATGTGTTTCCATATCATTGATTTTTTCACCTTCTTCTAACTTGTAACTTTCATACTCTTCGATTAGAGCATCTTTTCTGGTTTCTTTGATGTGATTGGTTCCTTCATAGGTTACATTCAATTTTTAACAGATTTATTTAGAATTTTTACAGTTGCTGAGGTCAACACTTGTTCGGCTCTGACGGCTATATTCATAGTCTCTTCATCTTCGGTGTTGAATTCAATAACATTTTTTTCAACGATCTTTTCACCTTCAATTCTTGTGTAAATTTTTACGCCTCGTTCTATTGTCAGCCAGATTTTGATTCCTTGTGACTTGGCATATATTTTGAATCTATTCTTCCATATGGAAAAGTTTGTGCCATCAAATAGTGGAGGTCTAGACATTGACAGTCCTTCTCCTCAACCAGTAGCATTTTAGGCCATAGATAGATCTATTCTTAGATATGTCTGTATTCACTTAACAAACAAGTTAAAGAGCACCGCTCCGATACCAATTGAAAGTCTAATAATAATCTAGAAGGGGGTTGAATAAATTATCACTGTTTAAAAAATTATTTTAGGTCTTTCTGAACTTTTAGTAAATTGTGTCAGAAATTGATAATTGATAATTCAATCACACAATGCACATATATTTATCTGGTTCACAACATACAACTCGGATATGTTGCTACATCCAGTCTCAAGCTCCTTTCCAGGACTTACTCCCAATAATAAAAACTCCTTCAATAGGAGGAGAAGCATTTACAAAGTTTTAAAGATTAACTTACAACTATCCACAACTAACTTATCTTGGATAACAAATTCCCAGCTCCTTCCTCAAGTTTAGTTGTATATTTCCTTTAAGTTCAGTTCTATTCTAATATCTGATCTTGAAACAATAGATTTTTTCTAACTTCACAAGTACACTAGAGACTCAACTCTCAGCTGACCTCTTTAAGACTCTGGTCTTGGTCAAAGAAATTCTTGTCTTTCTCACAGATACATGAAATAAACTAACTCTACTCTTTTCCTTTTACAAATGATTTGATAGTTATATCATTCTTAAATAAGTAGATACAATTTAGTACAAATATAAAAGTTCAACTTAATTTTATATTTTTTGCTTCTCAAATAAACAAATAAGAGTTCAAGTTTATTTATAAAAAGGTGTTTCTAAGTAAGCAGATAAAAAGTTTAATTCAAAATTATAAATATCTTACTTTTCTTTATAAATAAAGAGTGTCTTTCTATGTTAAATGATTAAGTAAAGATTTTTTATATATGTAAAATAAAGAATGTGTTTCTATGTTTAAACAAATCTAATAAATATTTTTTTATTATATAAAATAAAGAATGTGTTTCTATGTTTAAACAAATCAAGGTTTCGAGTTCGATATAAGTTTAAATAACTTATATATAATGCAACAAGTATTTTATGAATGAATAAGATTGTATGCAAAAATACTTGTGATGTTAGTTTATCAAGTATAATAATTTAATCAATAAAACTTGATATAACAAATAAATTTTTTTCACTCAAATATATATTATATTATATTTAATCTATGTTGTGAAAATTTAGCCACTTAGGATTTCAAAGACCATTCAAATAATATTTCTTTTAAGAAATATTTTCAAATATCGATATTCAAGTAATCGACCAAATTTTAGTTTTCACAATCTAATATTTATATAAGCATTTCCGATAAATCACTTAGAACTTCAAACACAGTTCAATAATTTTTGTATTAAAGAATATTTCCAAATATTAGTATCTAAAATCGATATATTTTATGATATTTATATAAATAAATTATATCAATAAAGGATCACTTAAAACTTCAAACATTGTTCTAATAATATTCTTGTTAAAGAATATCTTCAAATATCAAAGATCTAAAACTAATCTTTTAATTGATAAGAATAGATGACATATATATATATATATAGATATATAGATATATAAATGTGTATAATAATTTATATTTGTATATCTATAATTATAACGGTTATGAGATAATGTAAATACAATAATTTAATAACTTATCTCAAATGTTTGACCAATTTTTTATCTTCTTCAAAAGATTAGAACTATGAGTACAAGATAGAGAAAAAAGCTTTTTCAGAGAGAAATTATGTAGGCAAGGAGAGAGCTTTTCTTGTGATTTGGTAAAGAAAAATGAAGTGAAAAGCTTCCTATTTATACTAGATTTTTGAGTCGAGGGTAAACATGTAATTTTTGGAAATTCATTTTGAATAAGTGGCTCGGATTGTGCTTGGATTAAAATGGAGGGCTCGGATCTCACTATGGATCACACGGATTGAGCCAACATATTTCTAGCCCAAGTTCAAAAACTCAGTATGCACTGTTAAGTCATAAAAGTATTGGCCTTAGATTTTAATTCCTTATAATTTCCGAGTATCACATGCCAGCACAATACACATGCTATATTAATAACACTTTCACACACATATGCATGTGTTATAATATATATATATATATATATATATATATATATATATATATATATATATATATATATATACACACACACATCTCATATATATTTTAAACATATGTATATATATGATGAGTGAGTTGAAAACCTATGAATTAGGTATTATTTTATTTGAATTATTATGTGTTCTTAATAATTTTCCTTATTAACTTTTTGTGTTTTGTGTCATTTTGCAAGAAAGAAGCATGGATGGGCTTAATAGATGAAAAGGGAGCAAATCGAGAAGAAGTGGCAATTCTGATACACTAGCGTGGGCCGCGCTAAATTGCACTGATGATGGCGCTTGGGCGCTGTAAAGTTTCGATTACGAGGCTACCGGATAGTGGTACAGTTATACTGTTTGATAAAGGAAATCAAGCGCTAAAAGGCCACACTTGAGATTTTCAGCAGATTTTATTTTCTTTTTGTCCATAGTTGATTCAAAAGAGGAGTTCTACTCATCTTATGTACTAGGATTTTGTTAGAGAATATAAATATTATATTTGGCTTAGTTTAAAGAGATCTTGGGAAGTGATAATCATTGAGAACCACTGATGGAGATTTGGACATTACATTGGAGAGCATTCAAGGTGGTGATTGAAGCTTGGATATTGAAGATTCCTCGATAGAGTTTTTCTTCCTCTCTTATTTGCATTATTTGTACTTATGATGCTATTTAATTCTAATTTTCTAGTTTTTATCATGACGATGAACTAATTTCTTAATTAGGAATACAATAGAACCTTTTGCAAAGCTTTAATTAAATTATCATTATTTTCACTTGATGATCCTCTTGAATTGATTATTATATTTTGTGCTTAATTAAATAATTGTTTGGCTAACATTTAATCGCATATCTTTGATTGAATTGAAAGAGAAAATCTTAGGTTAGATCTGAATATAATAATACATGAAATTGTTGATTCTTATTAAGGATAACATAATAGTGTATGAGACGAAAGTACTTATATATCATGTGTAACTATGATAGGAGTTTGTACTTAATGAATCTATTTTAAGTGTCTTGCATGAAATTAGAAAAATAACTGAAATAAGTCTTTTTATTAATCATTGAAAGGTGTTAATAAATTACTATGCGATCCTAGCTATCAATTTATTGGATTAAATCAAGTGAGAATAAGGTAAGGGGATTATTGCAAAAATGTTAGAGTTTATGCCCTAGAGGCTAATTATTTGATATAATTGTTTAACATTTTGATATTATATTTGATTGAATAAATGAATGATTTTATTATGATTTTTTTTACTGCGTTATATAAATGTTAACATAATAAAAGTCCTTAGAATAGTGATACAAATTATATAACTTCAAGTAAGTGACTTGAACATGAGATTATATAATTACAATTAGTATCATTGCTATTAAATGTCCCTAGTCGAGTATCATTATTAATGGGACAACAATAATACATTGAGACTAGTATGTGGATTGACTGATGACCAAATCTCATTGGTCATAAATATATGAGATATTGAGTCAATGCATAGGTACATGTTAGAGAACGATGTACCGGACAGACCCACCATGAGAATTCTATGTGGAACATTATGCGATGTGTCATTAGCAATTCTCATAGTGACAATGATGTAATGATCTTTCGACTTGAAATCACTATATTACTACACGGGAATTTATGTACTTTGATATCATCAAAGGTCACCTTTAATAGGGTGGACTATAAAGGTGATTATTGGGTACATCATGAATCGTGTGAGGAATATAAGTGATCTAGATGGAATTTAACCCTCCTATATAATATGGGTGATATCCATAGGCCTCTTGATTGAGTAGGACTATGAAATGCATGGCCATGCTCAAATATTGATTTGTTTCATATAGTCTACTCATTGATCAAGAAACTCAGATTAAATTATGAAGAGTATGACACATTTCATGACACGAGTTTAATCTAGGATGTCAAGGTTAAAAGGATTAAATTACATTGAAACATTGGTCACGAAAAGGTTAGATCGAATCATCGATCTTATTATTACTTGGGTAGTAATGATGCATTACTAGATGCCGCTCACTGTTTATAATTTTATAATATGATTTTAAAATTATTGCCAACGTAATAATAACCTATATGATCACACACATAGAACGTTATTAAAAGGGAAATTAATTTAAATTGTAAGGATTTAAATATATCAATATGATTGATAGTATTTAAATCACAAATTTAAATTAGAAGGATGATTTGTATATATATATATATATATATATATATTAATTAAGTAAGACTTAATTAAGATATAATATATATATAAATTCAGATTTTATTTTAATTAGATTATATATTAATTAATTCTGATTTACTGCTATATATATATATATATATATATATATATATATATATGATATATCAGCATTTTAGGGAAGTTAATCATAACCTAAAAACCCTAGCCGCTCTTAGAGAGAGACTAGAGAGAAATTTCGAAAATCTTAATCCTTGGTGGCTTTTTACCGCAGCTTCTTTCACCGCAGATCGTATGCATTTATTCATGCATGCTCATGTGGATACCGTAGAGGCGCGGTTCTGTTTGATTGTGTAAGAGATTTGAAACCGTTTCAGAACTCTTTCATAATCGGTATAATATCTAAACCACTGAATTAATTTCTGTTTTGCATGGATCCTGTTTTTGGGTTTCGAAAATTACTTTGATTATTTTATATTTCCGTTGTGTTTTTGTGCCGAAAACCCAACAAAAACAATCGGGGAAATTATATTCCTATGTCTTAATCATCTGATAATCAATATTTTACGTTTAATTCATTCTTAATTACTTTGTTTTAATCAATTTTCTCAAATCAACTGTAGTGAATGTATAAGTGGGTTAAATTAGTAAAAATTAATCATTGGAATAATTGTTAGTAACTGTTCTCTGTGGGTTCGACACTCTCTTTACTTCTATATTACTTGATTGACCGTGTGCATTTGCGTGTATTGTCATTATATAAATCGGACAACAATTTATTTATACATGTGTGTGTATATATATATATATATATATATATATATATATATATATTATATTTCTTTTGAAATAAAGACAAAATGATTTTTGAAATCTTTAGATAATAAAATTATTTTGAGAATTAATAAGAAATCTCTTTGCCTTAGGAAATATTATTATCTAAATAAATTTTACTAACACTTGATATTTAAATTATCAAGGTCAACAAAAGTAAAATTAATTTAGGATGAAAAATGTTTTTGGTCAAAAATAGAATAGGATATTTAAAACAGTTTTGTATAAAACGCTATGGAGAGGATTCTATTTATTCGATAAATCCTATTTCTTAAATATTGTGTCAGGAATAAGCATGAGAATGCTATTCCTATTTATATATAATTTGATTATGATATATATGTATATGAATGAATAATATGCAAGTATGCTTGCATTAAGAAAAAGTCAGAAAGTCCTCTGATAGATAATAGAAATATGTGTACAAGGACTTAGAATGAATTGATCAAATATGTTAGGTTGATCCTACATAAGAAAGACAACTTTGTAAAGTCCTTAAAAAGAAAAGATGTACAAGGACTATAGAGATAGAAAGATCAAGCATGTTAGGTTGATCTTATGATGTAATAGATAGGCTTGTCTGATCGTCGAGCACTGCACCAGAAGTCGTAGTCTGCTAGGAGAGTCAAAGTTAACTCGGGAGCTATCGAGGCAGAATAGGAGTATGCAAGATAGTGAGATCTCGGAGTTCGTAGACTTCCAGAGGAAACGAGGAAAGATCGTAGTGTGTCGAGAAGAGCTTCCTCGGGATCGTAGTGTGCTGAGGAAGTCATGTTCAGAATCGTAGAGACAGCCTGCCTATGAGCCGAACGATCGGCTGCCGGAACAAAGTCTGAAACATAGACTACACTCGGAGTCGTAGAGTCTAGTGATGCCGGAGCCAAGCCAAGGATCGTAGACTACACTCTGAGTTCGTAGAGTTCATTAAGTGAAGGCAGAGATCGTAGTCGGGCAAGATTAGATGAAGACAACAAGTACAAGGCAGAAATCGTAGAGTGTCAAGATCTGATCTCGGGATCGTAGTGTCTGCACAACCGAAGCTGAATCGTAGAATGCAGAACTACGACTCTAACAAAAGTGCTCACAATGCTAAGTCAGAATCGTAGAGTAGATACGGTTCTCAATGAATGAGCACTCCCTGAATATCCAAAGATACGAAGCCTCCGTCAGCAATCGCAAAGATGCATTCCACAAGTAGTGGAACCAGAGAGCACTCAACGAATGGCGTGCGGAGCTAACAAAAGATCTCAAAGACAAACCTAATCAAAGATTAAGATTGAGGTGTAAGGCCATTCGTGATGAAGTCTTCCACAAGGAGATCCAAAGAAGACTTGTGTCGATCTAAGGAAAGTCACCATGCAAGAGCTATCAAGTGTATTAGAAGACAACGATCTTGAAACAACCAAGATCGTAGTGTTTTCCAAACAAAGAAGGAATTGATGGAAGGTGAACCAGATACCGGGTCACCAAAGAGCAAGGCTAAAGTGATTAAGTGCAGGGTCAGTTCATTGATGATAAGTAAGCGGAAGATCACCAGGAGAAAGTAAGCTGGACGCGCCACAAATCTGAAGTGTCTTGATATTTAGAAGGGGACCAGAACAAGGAATTAGGCTATCATGATTCGAGAACAAATAAGCAAATGTAAGTATCAAGCAATCGCACAAAACAAAGAAGAGGTGTTCTTCAAGGAAGATCAAAGCAACACTCTTCAGGATCATAGTGTTAGCTCTACTAGTCAACGAGCAACACTCAACAAGACACTACGATCAGGTCCTTGAAGACGTTCATCGTAATCGTAGAGTCTCAATAATCAAGACCAAGCATTGGCAAAGGTTCAATCAAGGGTAATATTCGCATAAGTGCCTATTGAGAGCATCGATGCAATAGACAACCTCCGATCGAGGAATCGTAAAGAGGTGATAAAGTCTTCGACCGCCAAGACATTAAAGTTATACATCCGACAGTAGTAGGTGAAACAAGAGATCGCAGCTACGTAAAAAGTATGACAAGTCACATCAAGAAGTCTACCACTGCAAGCAACTTGAGATCCGTGAAGATATTTGAATAGCCTTCAACTACTTTCCAACCAAGGATTGGGAAGAAGTATAAATGAGAAAGAACTTCAAAGATCAAAGGTTGCTGGAGTTGTTGAGTTTGGAGAGAAGGTGGACTGATCTAAACCATGTGATAGTGAGTCCGAAGGCTCACTCTATGATCCACCAAGAACGCTCAGAAGTCAGATCAAGAAAGAAGTAGAAGTGAGAGTTCTACTACATGAAGGGTGTTTTGAACTGTCGAGAGAAAGGAGAGCATCATGCCATCTGGATGTCCATCATGGGAAGACTCTAAGTACAATAGAGAAGAGCTTACGGTCATCTTAGTAAGTCTATCATGAGAATGCATCAACTAGCAAGAAGGGAGATCACAAAAGCCATCTTGGTGTCAAGCATGAGAAAGCTTCTAAGTACCTTACAGAAGAGCTTACAGTCATCTTAAAAGCCTCTCATGTACAGTCATCAAGTACCAAGAAGAATGATCTTCAAGGCAGTTCATCAAGGGGTCATTCGGGGTAGTTGAGCAATTTAAGAAGTTGAGCATCATGCAACACTCAACTGCTCTTCAAGGATGATCAAGCCAAGCTGCTAAGGATAGAAGATGTTCAGAGCATGAAGACATCTTAGCTGCTCAACACCGACTCCAATAACAATAAAAAAATAACTAAACAAAGCCAGGGCCTGAGGGGTTCTTGTCCAGAGGGACTAAATGAAGCAGGGCTAAGATGGTCCTTGTCCAGAGGGACTATACAAAGCAGGGCCAAAGGGTCCTTGTCCGAAGGGACTAAATGAAGTTCCAAGCCTGCTGGACTTGAAGAGTTCCTAGGGAAATAGAGAAGTCCCAAGGTCACGGCCTCAAGAGTTCTTAGTGAATCAAGTCCCCAAGGTCAGCTGGCCTCAAGGAATCGCTGAGATTCGTGGTGTCATCCTTCCTTAATGGAAATCTTGCTAGTTGAAAGCAGAAGAGTGGATTAGGAGCTTTAGTCTCTGAACCACTTAAAATTTCTTGTGTCTTTTACATTATGTTATTTATATTATGTCTATAACTGCTATAACTGCTATGTATGTTCTAACTGCTTACAACTAAACTAACCCAACGAACAATGTATGTATGATTATGAATATATCAATGAAGGGGAATCTTTTACTTATTTCGTTGTGCTTGAAAAGATTCTTATGTTTGTCATATACTTTAATATGAACAATATAACATAAACCAGAAAAGTATTTGAAAGAAAAAGGATCTATTCAACCCCCCCCCCCTTCTAGATCTATTGTGCCCTCTGGGAACTAACAATTGGTATCAGAGCAGGTTTTCATGCTATATTCAAAAGCTAATCGCTTTGAGTCTGATCCCAGGCACTAACATTGTTCTAAACTTAGTTTAGTAGTAAGTAACTTGTTATATGCGTAAGAGCTCACACGTTGGAATTATTGTTATAGTAAAAATGTATACACACAAGTCGCCAGATTGGTCCATATCCTCGATTGCTATATCAACAAGACCAATCCTAGCCTGCAGTCAATCTTGTTGTCTGAAGACCAAACGAGAGAAAGAGAGCAAGAGACATCAGTGACAAAGAGTAAAGCATTCATCAGTCTGAAAGATGAAGAGGTCACGCGTACTAAGAAATGCTGATCGAGAGGAGAAAGAAGATCTTCTCAAACTTATGAGTGACCAACCAACAACTGGGTGCTATCTTTGTAAACTCAAAGATGTTAAAGATCTTAATGCTACGATTCCCTTGATCTACATCTTCAAGACCACGACTGATTGATATAAGGCCAATAAGAGCATTAAGCTGAAAGGAGCAAAAGTAAAAGCTATGCACATCAATACCTGAACTCAGTATATCTAACGTAAATGACTGTTAAGAAACTGACAGTAAAAAGATACAGTTCCTCACCATTATTAATGTATACATCATATTTGCACCATCCTATGTACTATGACAGTATTCTGTCAAGAAGTCATAATCTACCTAAAAAGGTGAAGAGAGAAAGTAGTCTGAAGATGGAAAATTCAAATGACTACAAACTTTCTCTTTAACCAAGTTTTAGGCTGAAGTTGACATCTTAAAGAAAATCTGAAATAGATCATAAGAGTATTACAGACCAAATGAATTTTATGTTAAGTAATCATTGCTGGTGTGCTAGTATGTATGTACAAGCCTATGTTCTAAGTGTTTGACAACACACAGAGAATGAACAGTTCTACAAGAGGATCTTGCTGATTTATAGAAACTGATCACATCCATGAATCAACTAGATACTCATAAATCGTAGAGTTGATTCACACTCTGTGAACACTTAAACATTCCGAATATAACCCAATAAATGATGAAACCATCATAGATAAAGAATGTGTCATTAATTGTCAAATCTTACACACACTCACTATCATGCATCTCAAAAATGTATTATCTCTAGATAGTTGCATGCATGAATATGTTTGTTGGTGATAAACATGATGATTATCCAGTTAAGAGGAATAGGGGTTTTAGAAAACTAACCTAGCAGGACCCATTCAACAATGGGGACCAAAAGTAGAAATATACTTAAACCTGCAGGTACTTTGTCAGTCTGACCACACTAAGGAATGTTGAAGCAGAAGACTTCATTCAATATGACTCAACCAGCAGAAGGCTAAGGACTGTTCAGAGATGAGTCTGATTTTCTATATGTCCAAGCCTGTCCTTGAAGACCCTCTGAGCTAACTGGAATAGAGCTCACATGGTTGCAAATTTGTATATGGGAGCATGCCATGCAACAGAAGATAAAGAGGATTCTATGTGCCCATATCAAGAAGGACATGCTTTATGAAAAGGGTCCTCAAGGGAAGCTCACAATAGAAGATCATTGAGCTTAAGACAAAAGGAGTTCTTTATGAAGCAGAACTTCTCAAAACAAAGGACTGTCAAAGGAGACTACGTTCGTAGTGATGTCAAATGATCGTAGAGTGATCAATCCTGAAAATACTCATCTCTACGATACAAGGAAAACTAAGCAACGATGATGATTCCAGTCAGAAGGAGGAATGATGGGCATCCTTCAAATGAACATGAAGAAGGAATCACATCTATCTGAGAAGACAACATCAACAATGGGGGAACAGTGATCTGTTCAGGAAAAACAACACTATTAAACCTGGAAGAGATGTACCAGTTACAGAGTCCCAAAACTTTGTGGCTGATGAACCAAATGAAGATCCATAGTCGAAGAAAACGCGTCTCAAAACGCATTTCACCGATAACCCTTCACCACCCAATCCATAATCGTGAAGTTCCTACGATCAAACACATGATCGTAGTGTAAAGAGCGTAGGACACCACGATTTCAAAGAATGCGATATATCCAGAGTGGGTGAAAGACCTCCCCATCGAAAAAGGTCTAATGAGATGTCATTGAAAATCACCGCCTTAGTATTTCAACCGGAGAGCGCCTCGGGACAAACCCACCCTTAGCTAACTCTAAGAGGTTGGCCTTCCCGAGCTACCTTATCCCAGAAGGAATGCTTGATCTAGTTCATCTCAAAAGTGTTAGGTTTGTAATATTCATGCTTGCAATCAAATTGCAAAATAATGCGAAGCGTGTAAAAATCGAGTTTAAAATTTTACAAACCATATACCCTTTGATCATCCTTTATGCATAATTATTAATTAAACGAAAAGATAAAGAATAAATCATACCCTTGAAGATCGAAAGCTTCCTCGGTGTACAAGTTCACCTCCAAATCCTTTCGCTCAATCTTGAATCCACCGGTTTGGTTCCTTCCTTTGATCAACGTTAGCCACCCAAATGTTTGGCCTCTAGAGGTGATCCACCAAGGAAGAATAAAATTCAAGAAGAAGGGGTATTGGCTCAACCCTAGTTTTCTATCTCTATAGAAAAGGCATACTCCCAACAACTTGGAATTATTACGTACTTTGTTAAAGTCAACAACCCATACCACACATAATAAGACTCCTCTTATTTATAGATGTGGGCAACCCACCTTAACAATTAAGGAATTGAGTTTTAATTAATTAATTCTTTTAATTAATTAAGCTCCTAATCTTATTAGTGATAATTAATTAAACTCTTTAATTAATTTAACCTCCTAATCTTATTAGGAATAAATGAGAGTACTTATATTAAATTAATTCCTAAACTCTTTTAGAAATTAAAATAATAATAATTGTAATAATATTAATAAGACTCTCTTATTAATTTATATTTAATATTTCTAAAATATTAAATAATAATATTAAGCTATTTAATTTATTCTATCACCATAGATTAAATTAAATATACTTAACGATATTATTACGATTATGCCATTAACTTCTTAAATAATTATTCTTCCTTTTATGGTGTGACCCCTTTTAGGTTCTCCATATTAAACCCATTGTGAATAAATCAATTAGAATAATTCTAATCTTATTTAAATAAATAAATTAAATAATTAATTTATTTAAATAAATAATATTTATTCTACAATAGGGATAAGCCTCCTAATGATCAACGACTTACCGATAATATAGATTTCAACATTAATCATAAAAGAACCTTTGAGTAAATAGTTACCGTGACAATTCAATCCTTCCACCATACAATGTCCCAATTAAATATAAGACATGGAATTATCACAAGTCTTATTTTATTTAATTATATGTATTTCGACTCTTAAATGCACAACTCAAATAATGCAAATTAGAAACTCCTTTCTAATTTCATTCTCCTTCGCCAAGGACTACTGGGTTGTCATTTATCGAATCACATAGACATTTCTCTTCTTTATTGTAAGTGGTAGATTCTTTATCGATCATACATTATCTCCATGTACAACTTATTATACCCAAGCATACCCTTTGATATACCCTAAGGGTCTTAAGGAATAAGTCAAAGTATAACTCATCATACACAAGATACTATGATGATCTCAAGTCCAAGGATTACTTGTACTACTATCACTACAGAAAATTCCTATCGACAGCAAATAAAACTCCATTAGGTATTCCTTAGCGAGCCAATGCTCAAAGGAACTTATTCTCTAATAAGCACCTACATACTTGCTTTAGTGTCTCCACACAAATGATCATGAGATCAATCATCCTCATCCAATGAGCAAGCAACGATGTACCAATCTATCCTGGATTCACTAATCCCCAATTTAGTAATCCAATGATTGGGAACTATTTTAGTTTTAAGCTTTCTAAGAATTTAGATCTCATTAGAATGATCATCATCATTATTCTAAAAGCATTGCTTAAAACTATGGGTTTATCACATATTATAAAACAAAGATCATGTAGATAATTAAAAGCCTTTAATAAATTAATACTTTTTATTAATAAATGAATAAGATTGTTACAAAGTATATGCTTTATCATCAAACATGATCGGCTTGTGTGCATACTACTTTCAATCTCCCACTTGCACTAAAGTCAATCGTCATGGTATCTTATACTCTTTCTTCTCTAAGTGACGATTATCCCGCCGTTGGATAAGCTTTAGTTAATGGATATGTAATGTTGTTCTTGAGAGTCCACTATCTCTATAGTGATTTCCCATCTTTCAATGATTCTAATAATCAAATGAAAGTGCCACAACACATGTTTAGATCCAAGATGAGACTTACGAACTATTCCTAGTTCTCAGAATGAACTTTTAATCCAAACAATCAACTTGCAGCCTTCATTTATAGCTATATACTTTGTCTTTATCACTAAACCAAAGAACTCTTTGTCATTTTGGAACCTTTCCAATTCAATCGCACCACCGCTCAAGATAACGCTTTACCTTAAAGTGGATTTTTTGTCATCTTGGTTTGTCTGAAAAAACTTGAGTCTGTTAAGCCCTCTAGTTTTAATTTAGACCCACCATGTATGCTCACATCTTTAGTGCCGGTTAAGAACTTTAAGATGTTTTTCACCGCCTTTCATGCTGATCTTCTCCGTATTACGACCGATCAACATCAGGTCTCGTATATTTCATTGCATACATGATTGTCACTCATGCGATCTCTCTTCTTTGGAGTCTATGGGGACTATTAAGAGAGATACACTCTATAGCTCATCGATATGAGACATCTCTTGGAGTTTGCCATGCTAAACGATTTTAGCATCAAATGAATATACGTTCCTTGGGTTAAGTCGAGCATCCTCTTAAATCTATCTATATAGATTTATATCCCCAATTAAGATACTCTTCCAAATCATTCATGGAGGAATGTTTAGACAACTTTATCTTTACTGATTGTAGCATTAGTATGTCATTCCTTATCCGTAGTATATCAACATATAATACTAGAAATTTCACGACGCTCCCACTGACCCTTTTGTACACACTAGAAGTCTTACCTCATCAAATGTAACTTTGGATCATCATCTTCTATGATGTGTACCTCATCATCATCATCTATGATGAATCCATACCTCCTAGGTATCTTCTTGCACTATTCCGCATTTGCGATTCTGGTTGTTGGTATAATAGGTCTACTGTGTTCCTCTTATTTGACTTATAGTGTTTTGTGGTTCTTGAACTCTTCAAGATCTATTATCCTCCCACTAGCCCTTTCAATGATAAACACCTTTATCTTAGAAGGAAGCGTGTTTCGTAACAAACACCTTTTGCTAAGTAGGATTATAGAACATATACCCTAAACTTACTTTAGGATGTCCCACAAATCGACACTTATAAAATCTTTGTTCCAAGCTTATCTTTTAAACCTTTTCACATAAGTTGGACAACCCCTTATCTTAACATACTTAAGATTAGGAATTCTCCTATCCATAACTTTTATGGAGTCTTGGGGCCGGATTTTGAGGTTACCTTTTCGTAGATATGCAGCCATTTCTAGGACATGATCCTAGAAGGATACTGGAATGTCGGTAAAATCATTATGGACCGCACCACGTTCAAATAGGTGCAATTTTTTTCTTTCAGATACATCAATCAATTATTATGTATCGAGAGGCGTCCATTATAAGAAAACCATTTGTGATGATCTAGAAACTTATTGCACAAGTATTCCTTCCTTGATCCGATCAAAGAATCCTAATACTTTGCCAATTTGTTTCACTTTTGAATTCTTTGAACCTTTCAAATAATTCACACTTGTATTTTAGCAAATACATACATTCAACTCTTTGAATGATCATCTCCTTTTCTTATACTAGTTTGTTCAATTTATAAAATAATTTTTCACGTAAGTCAAGTATACAAAATTTATTAAGTAATATTCCAGTTCTATACAAAACATTATTATTATAAATAGAACAACAATTGTTCTTAATTATAATACCAAAGTTTTCATTGTCCAACAATAAAATGGAAATAATATTTTTAACAAGAATTGGAATACAATAACAACTTATCGACTTAATAGATTTGCCCGTAGCGAGCGCTAAACTATAAGTTTCTATAGCTAATGCAAACAACCTTTTTTCATTTTCCACACACATAGATTACTTATCTTTGTTTAGCTTTCTACTGCTTAGTCCTTTCATAAATCTATATTTATGATAACCAAAGTTGATATCCAATATCCAAGTAGAACCTCGACTTAAAGAAAATTTATTTTAAATCTTGAACAAAATTGTATTGTAAATCAAACTTCACTAAGCTTCTTTGGTTAGCCTCTCTGCAAGATGCTTCTCGCAGCTTTCTTTCCAAAGTCCAGTTTATTGCGTGGAAGCAAACTTCTTTGCTATCCGTACGCTTTTATTCTTATTATCCTTTGTTTATGCCTTTCTATATACCTTCTTTGAATCATTCTTCTTTTCGTAAGATCCTTTGGCCCCTACCAAAGAAGACATGGTCTTTCTTGGTTGAAAGTGACTCTCAACATTTTTCAACATATTAAGCAAATCAAAGAAAGTCGATATCTAGCTTGTTTATATGAAAAATTCACAACAATTGTGAAAAGAGTCCGGAGTGAGGCAAGATCAAATCTTGGCTCAACTCTCCATCCATGACAAAACTCGTTGTCCTAATCGATCAATCAAATTGATTATGTTAAGAACTTTTTGTCTGCATTTATAGTGCCATTGGCCATTCTAGATCTAAGAGCTCCTTAGATATCGATATCTATCGGCCCCACTTTCCTCACCATCAACTACTTGATGTGCGTGAATATAGTAGAAGTATCCATAGTTTCAGTCGACGTGAAGCTTGTTACTCATGGATACGAGCATGATGCATCGAGCCAATCATGCATCATCTTGCCACTTTCTAAAAGTAGCAATCTCTTCCTCGAGGCATTATTCGCAACCATTGCGAGGATAAAGCGACATGACATAAGATAGCTTTTTCAAATGAGAACTATTCTCAAATTCCTTAACCAATCCGCTTTAATTTGGTCTCGATTAATTTAACATCTAATATGCTTCAAGTTGATAGTAATTTTAAACATTGTAAAATTTCAAATGAATTTGTAATTAACAACATTTTAACATACATTCTTTTATTAATTACCAAAATAATTTAGGTCTTGTTTTAAATTGGTATCTCCCACTATTTTCTTCAAACTATATTACCCTCACTTATATAGTTCGGAAAAATCTAATTAAAGATTTGCTAATGAGAATAAGGATCCCATTTCAAATGTATATAGCCTTGTGGTGACACAACAAACTATATATAAATAAATAGGTAGACAACTTTTGTCAATTACATCAACTATGCAACTCCTTGATTTTGCCTCTTAGATTATTTTGATCAAGTGATGGCACATCCGAATCAAAATTATCCAAGTTAAGTCCGACCTAGCACTCCATATATTCAAAAGAGAAAATATCATCCTTGTGGTGACACAACAAAACAATATTGTTCAATTTTCTTTATAAGCATCAAATGTGATAAATTAACATCTTAAATACTTAATACTTGCCTTGTGGTGACACAACAAACTCATATTAAATATTTAATACTCTATTAATTTTATCATGCTAGAAGGCTGACGCTCGATATTCCAAATATCTTTGAACGCTTAGGACTTAATATAAAAATTGAGGGGTTTGTTATTAATTTATCTCATCTTGTTTAGCGCATTATATATATATATATAAAATACGCGTCATATTAATGAACATGCAAGCATGTTTGCATAATATATAATATATATAATATAAGCATGCACATATATAGAATACTATATTCTACCCGGATTGATTATGGACTTTTATTCTAGTTTGGTTCACTAGAGCCACCAAGTGAACCAAAAGGTCAAACCCTAGGGGTGCAAGAAATAATATTTAAATATAACTATTACATTTAAACCCGGGCTTCATTACAAACGGTCTTCAAGCGCCTCTTGCTTTCCTTGATCTCTAATTTTTAAAATTAATTCTAACTATTCCTATTACAAAACTATTTAAAATAAATAGAAACCTTGATCAGCAGTCAAGGGGAAGTACATAGGAGAGAGATAGAATTTACATTAAGAAAAATTAGAGAAGACGAGGTACGCAGACCCCATTTAATAAAACCCATACATTCATGCATTCAACTAAAATAAAATCCAATCATATTGGTCAATAGTCCATAATCAATCACATTTATTATCATACACATCACCATATGCATCAATAAATAACATTCATCTCATGAATAATAAACATTTAATATATATATTGATATCATTTAATGGGCAAATTTAGTTAGTATAAAATCTATTTTTTGAATAAAAATAAACTCCTTTATTTAAATCCAAATTTAAATCAAAATAAAACTATTTTATTTTAATTTATCCAATTTTGAATAAAATAAACTATTTTATTTTAATCAAAATCTTTAATCAAAATAAACTCCTTTATTTTAATTAATTATGGAATCCAATTCCATGTATAAAAAAAATCTTTAATTAAAATAAACTCTTTATTTTAATTAATTATGGAATCCAATTCCATGTAAAAAAATCTTTAATTAAAATAAACTCTTTTATTTTAATTAATTATGAATCCAATTCTATGTATAAAAAAAAATCTTTAATTAAAATAAACTCTTTTATTTTAATTAATTATGAATCCAATTCCATGTAAAAAAAAAAAAATTTAAAGGAAACACGGATATTCTTTCCTATTCACAAATAAACTCCTTTATTTTGAATAATATGAAATCTTATTTCATATTTAAATAAACTCCTTTATTTAAGGAAACACGGATTTTCTTTCCTATTCACAAATAAACTCCTTTATTTTAAATAATATGAAATCTTATTCCATATTTAAATAAACTCTTTTATTTAAGGAAATTCTGATTCTTTTTCCTATTCACAAATAAACTCTTTTATTTTTGAATAATATGAAATCTAATTTCATATCAAAATAAACTCCTTTATTTAAGGAAAAATAGAATCCAATTTCAACTCCAATTAGTTATCATGGAATCCAATTCCAACTCTAATTAGTTAGCATGAAATTTAATTTTATAATTAAAATAAATTCTTTTATTTTAATATTAAAATAAACTTTTTATTTTAAGATTAAAATAAACCTTTTTTTTATTTTAATTATAAAATAATTAAAATATTATATATATATATAATAAAAAAAAAGCGTGTGGGATGAAGTCTCCTGTACCATTAATAAAGTAATCATGCATTCACGCTTCAATGATTCAATCAGATGCGTTAGTTAATATATATATATATATATATATATTAACAAATAAGATCTGAGTGAATAATGTTCACTTTTTGCATGGATACCGTATTATAAAATCAGATTATTATATATATATATATATATATATATATATATAATCTCGATGGATACCAAGTGGATCACGAAAATTTCAAAAGGCGTATCGCGAATGATTACGGTTTTTTTTTTTTAAAAAATAAATTTTATACAATAAAATTATGCCCAATTAAATTGTTCTAAACACATATCAATATACATATCAAATTAAAATAATTAATAATTAGCATAAAGGTTTGGCTCGATGCCACCGTTAGGTTTGTAATATTCATATGCATGAATCAAATTGCAAAATAATGCGAAGCGTGTAAAAATCGAGTTTAAAAATTTTACAAACCATATACCCGATCATCCTTTATGCATAATTATTAATTAAACGAAAAGATAAAGAATAAATCATACCCTTGAAGATCGAGCTTCCTCAGGTACAAGTTCACCTCCAAATCCTTTCGCGTTCAATCTTGAATGCACCGGGTTTGGTTCCTTCCTTTGATCAACGTTAGCCACCCAAATGTTTGGCCTCTAGAGGTGATCCACCAAGGAAGAATAAAATTCAAGAAGAAGGGGTATTGGCTCAACCCTAGTTTTCTATCTCTATAGAAAAGGCATACTCCCAACAACTTGGAATTATTACGTACTTTGTTAAAGTCAACAACCCATACCACACATAATAAGACTCCTCTTATTTATAGATGTGGGCAACCCACCTTAACAATTAAGGAATTGGGTTTTAATTAATTAATTCTTTTAATTAATTAAGCTCCCTAATCTTATTAGGGATAATTAATTAAACTCTTTTAATTAATTTAACCTCCTAATCTTATTAGGAATAAATGAGAGTACTTATATTAAATTAATTCCTAAACTCTTTTAGAAATTAAAATAATAATAATTGTAATAATATTAATAAGACTCATCTTATTAATTTATATTTAATATTTTAAAATATTAAATAATAAATATTAAGCTATTTAATTTATTCTATCACCATAGATTAAATTAAATATACTTAACGATTATTACGATTATGCCATTAACTTCTTAAATAATTATTCTTCCTTTTATGGTGTGACCCTTTAGGTTCTCCATATTAAACCTATTGTGAATAAATCAATTAGAACAATTCTAATCTTATTTAAATAAATAAATTAAATAATTAATTTATTTAAATAAATAATATTTATTCTACAATAGGATAAGCCTCCTAGCGATCAACGACTTTCCGGATAATATAGATTTCAACATTAATCATAAAAGAACCTTTGAGTAAATAGTTACCGACAAATTCAATCCTTCCACCATACAATGTCCCCAATTAAATATAAGACATGGAATTACCATCAAGTCTTATTTTATTTAATTATATGTATTTCGACTCTTAAATGCACAACTCAAATAATGCAAATTAGAAACTCCTTTCTAATTTCATTCTCGCCTTGCCAAGGACTACTTGGGTTGTCATTTATCGAATCACATAGGACATTTCTCTTCTTTTATTAGAAGTGGTAGATTCTTTATCGATCATACATTATCTCCATGTACAACTTATTATACCCAAGCATACCCTTTGATATACCCTAAGGGTCTTAAGGAATAAGTCAAAGTATAACTCATCATACACAAGATATTATGATGATCTCAAGTCCAAGGATTACTTGACTACTATCACTACAGAATTCCTATTGACAGCAAATAAAACTCCATTAGGTATTCCTTAGCGAGCCACGCTCAAAGGAACTTATTCTCTAATAAGCACCTACATACTTGCTTTAGTGTCTCCACACAAATGATCATGAGATCAATCATCCTCATCCAATGAGCAAGCAACGATGTACCAATCTATCCTGGATTCACTAATCCCCAATTTAGTAATCCAATGATTGGGAACTAGTTTAGTTTTAAGCTTTCTAAGAATTTAGATCTCATTAGAATGATCATCATCATTATTCTAAAAGCATTGCTTAAAACTATGGGTTTATCACATATTATAAAACAGCATCATGTAGATAATTAAAAGCCTTTAATAAATTAATACTTTTTATTAATAAATGAATAAGATTGTTACAAAGTATATGCTTTATCATCAAACATGATTGGCTTGTGTGCATACTACTTTCAAAAAGAACCAAGTCAGTCAACGATCGTCGAGTTGAACTTGAAGAGGACTAAACGATTGAAGAAGACAACTCAACGATCGTAGTCCTACCAAAGGGTATTCCAGTTCACAAGGAGCATGAAGAATGAGACATCTGCTAAGCCATTCAAGTTGAGGAGATAAGTTCGAATACATCAGTGATTGAGCTATGCTGCATCAAAGAAAGGAGGAAAGATAAAGCCATCCATTGCAGCATCTCTTAGAAGTTGATCGTTGAGTCAACAAAGGAAATTGTAGAGTCTATAGCTGCCTCATCATGCCACTCTACGAATCTAAAGGTCAATGGGTAAAGCCACATTAATTAAATGTCCACTCTTCAAATAACTGAAAAGTTGTGGGGAGTTACAGATCATTACTGGGTAACGTGCAACCAATGGACAGTTGACACATCACTGAGTATGCAGAGTTAGAAGGAACTGCCATAAAGACGATTTCAAATCTGGACAAGCTACCAAAGATATCGAACCTTTCTCCCTCCCATTTTCAAAACCCTAGAAAGATTTTCAAGAGCAAAATCGCTTAACCCTCGAGCAAGTACCAAATCTCGACCACCATCTCAGATAAATCTCTAAATCAAACATCCACAGCCTTCTAATGATTCAAATGGAGAACTGCTGTTATCAACGATTCACTTGGAACCAAATCGTTTGAGAATTCGAGAAGAAGTTCGAGGACATACTAAGACTCGTAAAAGGAAGTTGGGTTTTCGTAATGTCTCGAGGCGGTACTACTGTATACATCGACCGTTAAGGAGTTCTACTCAAACGTCTCCATAAACTCCGAACTCTATCTACCAAGGTTAAAGGTCGATTCAAGTCGAAATCTTCCGACCTTAATCAATGCCTAGGTTTCCCTAGCCAAGGGTCAAGAACCTTGAAGATGTCAACATCGAAAGCAAGCGAAAGAGTTGATGGGATACCAAAGAAACCCTAGCTTCAAAGACATGAAGAAGAAGGAGTTCCACAAGAGAGTATGAGTTCCTTCTTTGAAATTGTAGGAAAGTGCATCTTGTGTAAAAACACCGCATACATGATACGGTTGATTGATCAACAATCAAGATAATGTCACTATAGTTCAAGAAACAAATTGACTTTGGAGCCATTTTGTTTGATCATATCTCGAAGTGGGTAGAGAAGGCTGAGAAGAAGCCACTGACCAAGGTATTTCATGGAAGGTTGCTGAGTATCATTCTGAAGAAGAAACTAGGAGGGAAAATCAAGGAAGATGAGGGAGAAGCCTTGAATGTGCACAAGGTGATGTCTCCACAGTTATTTGAGAACTGGAAGAAGATCCCCAAGGAAAACAAAAGGTTGACAGCTGGAAGTAGCAGTAGAGCCTCTGCAAAGAAGAGGAAGATAGTAGAGATAGAGAGCTCTGAATCCAGTGACTCTGCAACAGCTAAAATCACGCCAGCTAAGAAGAAATCAAAAGTGGTGAAGAAAGCTGGTAATGCGAAGAAAGCCTAGGCCCCACCAAGGAGAGTTTCCTCCATGAACAAGGATAAAGAAGAAAAGGCCCAAACTGCTGAAACCACAAAAAGAAGAAGCAGCAGGTTGCTTCAAGGGTCAGTCAGCAAGAAAGCTAAGGTGGATGACAAACCAAATTTTAGCTTCTCAAATCAATGCATCTCACGAAGAAAGGGACGAGAGTCGTTAGAGAGAGGAAGAAATGAAGATGTGGTCCAATCCCCACAACAAGATCCGAAATGAAAGTGAAGCTGATGAGATGAAAGAAAGTGCAGCAACTATTGATGAAGAAGAATGTGCAAACCCAATGGCTGATTCTCAGAGTAGTCACTCTGATGATAAAGAAGAAACCCAAGATGATAGGACAAGTAATGTTGTGTCTGAAGAAGAACTTGCCCCAACGAGCCCATAGAATGGGTCAAAAAATACTGCTAAAGAAGAAGATGAAAATGTATCCTCCAATCTAGAAAGCCCTCATGATGACTCAGGAAGTGATGAGTCCAAGAAACAAGAATCTGCCCCTGCCAATGCTGAATTCCAAAGAAGTCTGTCTGTTGAGCAAGAGGAGTCAGAGATTGAAGAAGAAGAAGAGTCAGTATCTCCAATAATTGAACCTCCACAAAGAAGGAGAAGCTACAGGCTGCAAGCCAAGTTTGCCTCCAAAAGGAACAGTGGTCAATCAAATGCCATCATCGAATTAAGTGATGATGAGTCTGTATCCCCAGGAGAAAGTGCTGAAGATGGAGCCAGCACTGAAGAAGAAAAGTCTGAGGAAATACTTGTTGAAGAAGGTTCTGATAATGAAACTCAGCTAGAAGGATTTTCTGTTGAAGATGCTAAAGAAGGTTCTGATAATGAAATGCAGCTAGAGGAATTCCCTGCTAAAAATAATCAAGAAAGTTCAGGCTCCGAGAGAGAAGAGATTAAAGGAGATTACGGTTACGCACCTCAAGAAGCGGCATTTAACAAGAAGATTATCCAGCCCCTCTCCTAAAAGATTTGATGTAAGTATCGTAGAGGAAGTATCAAATGATCTAACAGATGCTCCACCGTAAAGATGGTTCTTCCAAAGGGATACCATGGCTCAAGGCCCACATCGAAAAAGATGGAAGCTCCTTCAGCTTGGTGCTACAAGAAGTTTCCAAGCATAGAACCGTGGCTCGTAACTTTCCAAGAGTAAAGAAGTTTGCTACCAAATCGATCAAAGACCACCTCACTTCAAGGTCTATCGACAGTCGAGAATATCTATATCCCCTACGATCGTAGAGTGGATTCTGAAGGAAGAAGGAACATGACCAAGGAGCTAATCGTAGAGTCTGTTCACTCTACTACTGCTGATGCTCAAGTCCAAAACCAGAAGCCTCCTTATGATCAAGCACTACTATCAGATACTCCATCATCCTCTGTAAGCAATTGGTACTCCACGATTGTTCAGATTATCCAAACCTTTGACAATCTGTCCAAAGATCATGATCGTAGAGTCCAATCCATTGCTCAACCTGAAGCTGCCAATCAAGAAAATCAAACTGCTTTAGAGCAGGAACTACTGAAGAGCTCTGATGATCTAAACAAGAAGATATCTATACTCACTGAAGAATCACAGAAGTAGACAGCAGCAGGAGATGATTCTTTCCAGCACAAGCTTCAAGCTATCTTGGTTGATGTATCTCTCAAACTCCAAGAGAGAGATAACATCTATCGAAGGCCATCCAAGATCGGGCGCGTAAGCTCTACAAATTCGTAAGACCAATACAGAAGCGGATCGAAGCCCTCTCGACAAGATTGATGATATGAGGCGACCTTCTCGATCTGAACTTGAGCTCGGCCAAAGAAGAACTAAAGTTTGAAGTTGCTAACTCCTCCCACTGATGGAGCGCGATTATGTCCAACATGGAGCAGCTCTCTCAAATGATTGATGACAAAAAGGGGGAAAAAAGAGGCATAGAAAGAAGAGGAGCAAGAGGCACCAAAAGAAGAGCAGAGGTTTAAGGGAGAAGAAGTCAAAGAAGAAGAAAGTAGCAGCGGATAAAGAATCATCATCTGAGGGGGAGCCTGAAGATGATGATACCAAAATCGCAGAAGCGGAAGGGGAACCAGAACAGAAAGGTGATGAAGGGGAGCCAAACAAAGATAGAAGATCATCATCTGAGGGGGAGCAAGAGCAAGAGGCAGAATCAGATGAGTAGTTGATCAACAAGAATCCTGGAAATACACATGGAGCCAAGGAGGTACATCTCTAATCTGTTAGGAATGTTCTGGATCCAGGATGTAGAATGTCTTAATGTATAAATTGCCATATCAATATAAATGACATTCATGATTAAATGTTTTAGAAATACAGCTGCTCACTGTATATAAGATTCATTCATAACATGCATATGCACTTATTGTTTTTGTCATAATCAAATAGGGGGAGATTGTCAGGAATAAACATGAGAATGTTATTCCTATTTATATATGATTTGATTATGATATATATGTATATGAATGAATAATATGCAAGTATGCTTGCATTAAGAAAAGCTGTAAAGTCCTCTGATAGATAATAGAAATATGTGTACAAGGACTTAGAATGAATTGATCAAATATGTTAGGTTGATCCTACATAAGAAAGACAAACTTTGTAAAAGTCCTTAAAAAGAAAAGATGTACAAGGACTATAGAGATAGAAAGATCAAGCATGTTAGGTTGATCTTATGATGTAATAGATAGGCATTCTGATCGCTGTCAAATCGCACTGTAAGTCGTGAGTCCGCCAGAGAGTCAAAGTTAACTCGGGAGCTATCGAGGCAGAATAGGAGTATGCAAGATAGTGAGATCTTGGAGTTCGTAGATTTCCAGGGGAAACAAAGAAGGATCGTAGTGTGTCAAGAAGAGCTTTCTCGGGATCGTAGTGTGCTGAGGAAGTCATGTTCAGAATCGTAGAGACAGCCTGCCTATGAGCCGAACGATCGGCTGCCGGAACAAAGTCTGAAACATAGACTACACTCGGAGTCGTAGAGTCTAGTGATGCCAGAGCCAAGCCAAGGATCGTAGACTACACTCTGAGTTCGTAGAGTTCATTAAGTGAAGGCAGAGATCATAGTCGGGCAAGATCAGATGAAGACAACAAGTACAAGTCAGAAATTATAGAGTGTCAAAATCTGATCTCGGGATCGTAGTGTCTGCACAGCCAAAGCTGAATCGTAGAATGCAGAACTATGACTCTAACAAAAGTTCTCACAATGCTAAGTTAGAATTGTAGAGTAGATACGGTTCTCAATGAATGAGCACTCCTAGAATATCCAAAGATACGAAGCCTCTAGTTGGCACTGCAAAGATGCATTCCATAGTAAGGGAACCAGAGAGCACTCAACGAATGGCATGCATGCTAACAGAAGATGTCAGTACAAACCTAATCAACATTAAGATTGAGGTGTAAGGCCATTCGTGATGAAGTCTTCCACAAGGAGATCCAAAGAAGACTTCAGAAGCTGACTAAGGAAAGTCAGCTTATGCAGTAGCTATCAAGTGTACAGAAGATAACGATATTGGAAACAACCAAGATAGTAGTGTTTTCCAAACAAAGAAGGAACTGATGGAAGGTGAACCGAGATACCGGTCAGCTTCTGAAGAGCAAGGCTAAAGTGATTAAGTGCAAGGTCAGTTCATTGATGATAACTGAGCGGAAGATCACCAGGAGAAAGCAAGCTGGACGCGCCATAAATATGAAGTGTCTTGATATTCAGAAGGGGACCAGAGCAAGGAATTAGGCCATCAAGATCTCGAGAACAAATCGAAGCAAATGTAAGTATCAAGCAATCGCACAAAACAGTGAAGAAGTGTTCTTCAGTGAAGATCAAAGCAACACTCTTCAGGATCGTAGTGTTAGCTCTACTAGTTAACGAACAACACTCAACAAGACACTACGATCAGGTCCTTGAAGACGTGCATCAGAATCGTAGAGTCCGAATAACTGAAGACTGAAGCATTGGCAAAGGTTCAATCTGAAGGGTAATATTTGGACAAGTGCCTATTGAGAGCATCGATGCAATAGGACAACCTCTGATCGAGGAATCAGAAAGAGGTGATAAAGTCTTCGACCTGCCCAAGACATTAAAGTTATACATCTGACAGGGTAGGTGAAACAGTAGACTGCAGCGTCAGAAAAAGTATGACAAGTCACATCAAGTAGTCTACCTCAAACAACTTTAGATCAGTGAAGATATTTAAATACCCTTCAATGGTTATTTTCCAACGGAAGGATTGGGAAGAAGTATAAATGAGAAAGAACTTCAAAGATCAAAGGTTGCTGGAGTTGTCGAGTTTGGAGAGAAGGTGGACTGATCTAAACCATGTGATAGTGAGTTCGAAGGCTCACTCTACGATTCACCAAGAATGCTCAGAAGTCAGATCAAGAAAGAAGTAGAAGTGAGAGTTCTACTACATGAAGGGTGTTCTGAACTGCCGAGAGAAAGGAGAGCATCATGCCATCTGGATGTCCATCATGGGAAGACTCTAAGTACAATAGAGAAGAGCTTACGGTCATCTTAGTAAGTCCATCATGAGAATGCATCGACGAGCAAGAAGGGAGATCACAAAAGCCATCTTGGTGTCAAGCATGAGAAAGCTTCTAAGTACCTTACAGAAGAGCTTACAGTCATCTTAGAAGCCTCTCATGTGCAGTCATCAAGTACCAAGAAGAATGATCTTCAAGCGCGTTCATCAAGGGGTCATCCTAGAGTAGTTGAAAGCAACCTAAGAAGTCGAGCATCATGCAACACTCAACCGCTTCTTCAAGGATGATCAAGCCAAGTCAAGCAAGGATAGAAGATGTTCGTAGCATGAAGACATCTTAAAGCAAATTTCAACACCGACTCCAACAACAACAAACAAACAACTAAACAAAGCCAGGCCCTGAGGGGTCCTTGTCTAGAGGGACTAAATGAAGCAGGTCCAAGAGGGTCCTTGTCCAGAGGGACTAAACAAAGTAGGGCCAAAGGGTCCTTATCCAAAGGGACTAAATGAAGTTCCAAGCCTGCTGGGCTTGAAGAGTTCCTAGGGATCTAGAGAAGTCCCAAGGTCACGGCCTCAAGAGTTCTTAGTGAACTTAAGTCCCCAAGGTCACGGCCTTGAAGGAATCATATAGAGATTCGGTCTTTGCCGCCTTCTTTAGTGGAAATCTTGCTAGTTGAAAGCGAAGAGTGGATTAGGAGCTTGAGTCTCCAACCACTTAAAATCTCTTGTGTCTTTTACATTATGTCATTTACATTATGTCTATAATCGCTATAATCGTTTCTAACGCTTACAACTAAACTAACCCAATGAACAATGTATGTATGATTATGAATATATCAATGAAGGGGAATCTTTTACTTATTCCGCTGTGCTTGAAAAGATTCTTATGTTTGTCATATACTTTAATATGAACAATAGAACATAAACCAGAAAAGTATTTGAAATAAAAAGGATCTATTCAACCCCCCTTCTAGATCTATTGTGCCCTCTGGGAACTAACATATTGTTATCATCAAAAGGTTTGGAGACCTATCACGTTTCTTGGGTCAAGCCGAGCATCGTTTTAAATCTATCTATATATATTTTTATTCTCAAAATATAGGATGTTTCTCCCAAATCATTTATAAAGGAATGTTTAGATAATTTTATCTTTACTAATTGTAGCATTGGTATGTCATTCCCTATCCGTAGTATATCAATATATAATACTTGGAATGTCACAGCGCTCCCACTGAAATTCTTATCCACACATGGTTCATCTTCGTTCTTGATAAAATCAAACTCTTTTGATTATCTGATCAAAACGAATGTTCCATCTTTGAGAAACTTGCTTCAATTCATAAATGGATCATTGTAGCTCACATACTTGATTTTCTCCATCTCTTGAGACAAATCCATTTGGTTGTGTCATATATACATTCTCCTTTAATTGTTATTGAGGAATGACATCTCCACGTTCATTTTTCAGATTTCGTAATAATAAACTGCAATCACAAGCAAAATTTGAATGGACTTGAGCATTACTACCGGTGAGAAGGTTTTATCACAGTCAACTTCTTGACTTTATTTGAACCCTTTTGTAACTAGTTTGGCCTTATAAGTCTCCACCTTACCATTTGCTCCAATCTTTCTCTTAAAGATCCATATACACCCTTTAGGCTTTATGCCTACCGGAGGGTTAACCACTTAATTTTTATACATGGAGTCCATTTCGGATTTCATGACCAGCTGCCATTTGTTTGAGTGTCTACTACTCATTGTCTCAACGCATATAACTAAATCATCATCCTTTATGATGTGTACCTCATTATCATCATTTATGATGAATCCATGCATTTTAGGTATCTTCGGTACTCTTCTAGATTCACGATTCGATTGTGGTACAATAGGTCTATCTACAGGTTCTTCTATTTGACTTATAATTCTTTGTGGTTCTTGAACTTCTTTAAGATCTATTATCCTCCTACTAGCCCCTTCAATGATAAACTCCTTTATCTAAGAAGGCAACATGTTTCACAACAAACACCTTTTGCTCAGTAGAATTATAGAAATAATACCCTAAACTTAGTTTAGGATGTCCCACGAATCTGCAGATCTTGTCCCAAGCTTATCATCTTGAAACATTTTCACATAAATTGGACAACCTCGAATCTTAACATACTTAAGATTAGGTTTCCTCCTTATCCATAACTCATATGTAATATTGGAGCCAGATTTTGAAGGTACCTTACCCAGAAGGATACTAGAATATTGGTAAAACTCATCATGGACATCACCATGTCCAACAAGGTACGATTTCCCCTTTTAGATATATCGTTCAATTGTAGCGTACCAGGAGGCGTCTATTGTGAGAGAGAACGATTATCTCTAAGATGATCTAGAAACCATTAGTTGCCTTTTATATGAAAATCTTCTTTAAGACTTCTCTCTCCTAAACAATGTGGGACTTAGTCCCTTTTATTAAGAAAGTTTCCTTAAGACTTCTCTCTTCTAAACAATGTGGAACTTAGAGTCCTATGACCAAATGATGAAAAAAGATGGCAAGTTATAAGCGAGCAAGCATATTCCCTGCACAAATCCTTGATCCTCCACCAAATACTTGGTATGTTCCAGGCTTTGTTGCCTTGCTAAAAGAAGGTCAGAAAATGAAAAATAGTTAAGAACGATTAAGATGCATTTCCGATTAAAAGTTCGATTCGAACTCGACTCGAAATATAAATGAGTCAAATATGAGCAAATTTTAAAGTTCGATAAATTACTTTAATCTCTTCTAATTGTAATTTTCTATTAATACTCAGATCATATTCATTCGAAAAGTTCAAACCGCTTCTACTCGATTCGATTCGAATCGTGACTTCGACTTTGGTAGTTAAATGAAATTTCAATCAAATCTTATTTTATACTCGATAAATTTTATAAACCAAATCTGAACAACTCAATACTCAGATCGATTCGATTCGTTTACACCCTTACTTGCTAGTTCGTAATTTAGTAGGAAGTAGTAGTATCAACGAATTATATAACTGAAGAACATACTATCTTTTTAATTAAATTAGAGGCACACATATATAGGTAACATACATTCCATCTATCAGGATTAAAGCACATTAGATTCTCAAAGTTTTCTGAATTTGTGTGAAAATATCTGACCCAAACAATCACTTTCATATGTACCCTGCCAGTCATCCAAATTAGGTTAGCTTTATGGGTATATAATTTTATATTATGTCCCGTATGGAATTCAATAATGATCAATTTGCAAAATATAAAGTTTGTAAGCTTGTCTTGTTGGAATATATTAGTTTAGTAATGTCATCGCTCATTGGGAGCTCCCCATGCTTGTGCTTGCTAAATGACAAAGAAAAGAAGTACCCTTCAAAAAAAGACTGAGCTTCTAACTTTACAAGTGGTAGTGCCTAAGCCTAACCTTCAGGCTTCCTCAGACCACTTTTTAAGGGATATGGGCATTTAAGTTTGTCTGCTCGATTATCTGGCTTGACCTTCTTGCATTTAAGTCTGTTTGGGCATGGCTTGGTCAATGGTCAAAATTTTGGTCAGGCGGCCTGTTTGGTCATGTCTGCCTTTTAGTTTTAGGTAAACATAGGACAAAACATTAAAACATAGTACAACCCCATTTCGAAACACTAAAGTTGGTGATATAAAACTTTATTTCCTATTTACTATTATTTCCATAAAATATAATTAAGATGCAAATATATATATATATATATATTAAAAATGAATATGTTATTTATTCATTTATTGTCATGTAATACACAAGAGTTTGTAAATTTATAAATTTACATTACAGTATTACACAATCATGATTACAACTCTATTCTTTAATTACAAAAAGTAGCGTCCCTTATATAGGTCTTGGGTCATATAATCTATGGCTAGTATCATATCGAATGGAAGATTAGTATTTGAACATTTATAATCATACTCTACAATATTTAGATATTACTAACATATAAGTTTATTAAATGAGTAAAAGTGGAACACTATATGAAATTCTAACATATACGGAAAGATTTTTAAAAATGTGAACTAGTATAAAATTGAAACACGAAAATCAAACACTAGACACTATATAGTAAATAATTGTATTCCTATGGTCATATTTTTTTTGATCAGTCATGCGAAAATACTAGGAAGAATGCATTTAATTTGAAAGATTTTAGAGTTGAAGCGGTACCTCCTCTATCCAATAATGATATTTGACCATATGTTTTAATACTCCTTCCGTTCCATAGTTATAGGCTGATTTTTTTTGGCACGTAGTTTAAGAAAATCAGTTTAGTGACAATTTTTAACATAAATTTTCCATATACACCCCTTAATATGGAATTACTCCCTCCGTCCCAAATTAACTGCTCAGTTTTGACTTTTTTAAGTCAAATTGACTATTTTTAGAATTAATAATTAAGCATATATAAATATATTTCTAAAATTATAAAAATTAGGATTAGTAATAAATTGTATATACTTTCTTTTGGTTATAATCTCTTCACCTATATTTTTGCAAAAATAGTAAAAAGATTAGTTTTAAAAATGGTCAATTTGACTTTAAAAAGTCAAAACTGAGCAATTAATTTGGGACAGAGGGAGTAATGAATAAATTAATTACTTCTTACTTATCACACTGAAACTTTCAACTTCATTGATTGACGTGTACTGACCATTAAAATCCATAAACTTTAACCAAAGAGAATACAACAATATTAAATGTGGTGATAAAAATAATGACATTTAATGTTGTTTCTTCAAAAAAAGAGTAATGGTTGAATATTTATTATAAGGGCATAAAAGTAAAACAATGAACCAACTAAATTTTATAAATAGTAAGTAGCCTATATATTGGGACATCTCAAAATAGAAAATCAGCCTATAACTATGGAACGGAGGGAGTATGTTTTACTTAATCAATTTCCTGAACATTTTGCATTTAGGATTATATACAAATAAACAACAACTAAATGCAACATAATAATAAAAATTTGAAGTTAATATAAAATTATGTATGTCTAGATTCATATTATGGATGTCTAAGTACATGTAACTCCCATGTCCATTGAGTTATGAAACTCATAACCTTTGAGTTTTGTAACCTACTACTATTTATGTTAGTATTGATGTTATTATATCTATAAATAATAACATTTATAAAGTGAATGATGGATATATCAAAGGAAAAAGAGAATGATGTCTTTTCTCTAATCTTGTGTGTTCTTGATTTTAGTAATATTTTATAACACGTTATCAGCACGAAACTAAATTTGTCCATTAAAACTAAATAACAAACCAACACTACTAAGTATATTTGTCATTGTAACTTCATACAAAAATATATCAAAAATCATTAGAAATTTAGTTTATTATAACTATCCACATGTGCATGAATATCTAGTTATAAAAATTATATAAGCATACAATATATATTTATTTAAATTTGACTATGAATTTTTTTTTATATGTCTACCTTTTTTCTTGTACATTCAAAACAAGTATAACGAGCCGTGAAGACAAGGATGCTAATTGAAGTATTTAATAGTAAGTGAACAGTAAGCAACAATATGCGAAGACTACTAAAAAGTAGAATTGAAGAAATATATGATGTGTGGATGTAAAAAAAACATATAACGCAAAAGAGGGAAAAAATGATCAATCAAAAGTAAGCAACAATGCAGTGCACAAGAGTACACATCATATAAATAAGAAGATGCAACAACAACAGCATACAAGTGAGTAAGTATTAGTGCACAAAGTCTGTCGCTGCAGCATATACATGAAGACAATTGAGATAACTTGGTATAATATATAGCAGCTAGTTGCACTACATGGCTAGTCAAAGTAACTCATTTGTGATATAAATGAGCTCAGCAGGTACCTTAAAAAATCAAGTCATATGTGCTAAAACAACATGATAATGTACTTGCACATAATTAGTTATCAAAGAAACCCACATACGTACAACATTATATATATATTGTGATAGCAATATCATAACTCTTACGTTAACCAATTATATATATAAGTGATGTACATGTACACTAAAATAAAAATAAAAATGAGCATACAAGTAACTGCACATATATAATATATATATTGTAAGACCCCGAATTTTATGAAATAAAAGTATTCAATTTTTCTTATAATTACAATTCAGTAAATGGTTAAATTGATAAAAGTTTAAAGTTAAGAGTGATATATGAATTTTTTTTTAAAATAAGCAAGTGGTTATAAAATACTCATCGTTGTCGGGGAATATTCGTTTGGTCGTGGAATATTCTTCTTGTCGGGGAATATTCGTACGACGGCGCAGCCTTGTGTGGGCCACATAACGGAAAGCGATTGGATGAAGAAAATGACAAGTATAAGTTGTTAATAAATAACTACAGTAGTTATTTATTCACGCTAACACCGCTGGAATAATACCGATGGTTAAAATACAGTAATACACGTTGTTGCACAGTAGCACACGGTATTGTACCAATTATTGATTCTTACATAAGAAGGCACTACTCAATAATTGTTACAAAGAATTATTGCTCAATATTTTATTGATTCAATAATTGTTGCGTTGATATTTTATATTACCGTTGTTCCAATAATTGTCAACGCACGATTATTTTCCATTATCGAAGCAATAATTAATATTATCCGAATAATATTATTAGATAACATTATTGGCAATGTCTAGAAAGTTCTGTCTAAGGAGAGGTTTGGTCACCTAATTGCGCGCCCAAGAAGAGAAATCCTTATTGAAAGCCCCTCTTTCCTGAACCGCCTCGTTTGTCATTATTGTGATTACGTAATATTATTTGTGAATAATTAATTATTGATTTATATGATGAGGAAAATATTCATTTTATGTGGTTATAGATGGAGAATTTTTTTAAAGTAACAATTGTTGAAAAATGACATTTTATCTTTTCTGATAAAATAATATTTTATTATATTATTATAATATAATAATGATGATATTTTTACAATGAATGTGGATATATGAGTATATGAGGAGGAAGAGTATTTTTGTTGCAAAAGTTGTTTAAAACATGTTAAACATGTCTGTGGGCCCATTTCTTGACTGAAATTTGATTATAGCTTGTAAAATCGCCCGTTTATGGATTTCGGTCAATTTCAGTTTGGAATTTGGAAACACTTTCTTCTGTAAAGTTGTAGAGAATTGAATTTCCTATAGAAATTCGTGAGATTCGAATTTTCTGATAAAAGGGCTATTTATTATGAATTATTGAAGTTCCGGAATAATTGATTTTGAAGTTTTAATAATTTTTATTCAGAAAAACTTTTTTTATATTATTGGTGGACCCCACTGGTGTGAATGCATGCTGAATTCAGATTCTTGGTATACGTAGGAAGTTTATATAAATATAATAATATTTTATTAAATTTTCTACTTTGGTGTTCTAAGCAATTTCCTATAAATAGGTGCTTAGGTTAGAATTGAAAATCACACCAGAAACTGAAGTTTTCTCTCTATTTCTCTCTCTATAATATCGAGCGTATTTTGTGAGTATTTTTATACTTTGAGTGTTGCTATACGGTACACGTTCTTTTAACACTATATCCAGTATTTCAGTCAGAAGTACTATTCTTTTTGAGGTAAGGGAGATTATTTTTTTTCATAAATGATATTATTTCTTCAATATCATTATGCCGAAATATTGGTTTGAACTTTTTATCAAATTTAGAACTTTTTCATGTCGGGGTTACTATGCATGAGTTACTATTCACGAGTTACTATTCACGATACTATTCATGAGTTACTATTCACGAGTTACTATTCACGAAGCATGATGATGTTTTTTGTGAAATTTCTATCTTTTGGTGTCAGAGTTACTATTCACGTATACGTTACTATTCACGTATACGGCACTATTCATAAATACGACATTATTCACAAAAAAATTAAGTTTTCTTCTCTGTGTCCAAGATTGTCTGTTATGATTCCTATCTTTGATTGGATCTATGTTTTGGTCTTCATTCTTGAATTTTACTCCACTTTGGTTATTTTTGAATTATTTTTGAACTTGGGTTATTTAAAGTACGAATCCTTAATATTTATTCTTTTGTTTCACTGGATTCGTTTTCTTTAAAATATTTTGCATCATCCTTAGTCCTAAATGATGATATAACTGAATATCTTTGGCCTGTAGTGCAAAGATGAATGATTTCTGATGAATATCTTTGGCTTGTAATGCAAAGATGACCTGTTGTTGAATATCTTTGGCTCATAATGCAAAGATGACCTGTTGTTGAATATCTTTGGCTCGTAATGCAAAGATGACCTGTTGTTGAATATCTTTGGCATGTAGTGCAAAGATGACTTGTTGATGAATATCTTTGGCCTGTAGTGCAAAGATAACTTGTTGATGAATATCTTTGGCCCGTAGTGCAAAGATGAATTTATTAGTAGGATTATGAACATGAACTGTGATTTGGTATAACCATGATCTTTGATGTTTCAGGTGATGAAAATTAACTTTGTCCTGGATGAGGAAAGGAATTTAGAACTATAATTACGATTATGAGATATACACGTGATTGTGGACAGGAATTGTTGATTAATGTTACAGGGATAAAATATTGTTGATGGACTTTTAACATGGAGAAAATATAGATTTTATGGTCTATTTGACTCTTCTAATGGATTGCTCGTTCCGCTGCAACTATGGTTAAAAAGTTTTATCATCTACCATATGTTCTAAATATTTGATTTATTACTGTTGAAGGCTATTGATAATTTATTTATCTTTAGTCATAATATTCTTTACTGAGCTAGTTGTGCTCACCCTTTTGCTTTACAATTCCTTTCAGGTAATAAGAGTGTAGCTGGGTCGAGTGGGAATAACAGGAGAATAGAACGGTGGTCTATAGCTGTTGAGGTTCTCCCTAAATAGGTGAAGCGAACCCAACGTTGGAAGGGCGTTTTGCCACTATCATACAAGATGTCTAATGACATACAACCTCGTATCATCATAAGATAGGGATGTGCTCATCCACTTGCTGAGTATATATACGAGCACTACCTATATAATCTTGGAGTTTGCTTGAAGTATAATTCTCAATTAGAGACGGTGGAGATAATGATATGTCAAGAGAAGACACACCATTGGAAAGAATATGATATAGTAATCTTCTCATTTTTCTTTGGGGTCTATTGGGTCAACCAAGGATAATTTTGTGGGCATATGATTTCTATAATAACCTAGACGTATGGCCTCCCATGTACGAAGGTTTCCTTGAGCACTTCCCAAAGGTTTTAATTTCTTAAACAGTTTTGACTGTACCTTTATATAAGGTGTCATTATGACGTGCTATCCAAGTTGGTGTCTAGAGTCACAGTTGGTATATTTTAGTATCAAAACTCACAACATATGTGTTGTTGTATTTTGCACGATAATTGTTGTAATAAAGTTGTAGTTGTTTTCTGTACCATGTATTTGGCGACTCAGAATGGGTTGGATGGAATGGACCTATTTTGGGATTGTCACAGTTGGTATCGAGCTTTAGGATATGATCTCCATGCGAGATCGGGATTAGAACTAGGAGGGAGAGATGAGTGAATCCTTCGACATGTGTGTCCTACCTAAGCTTATTTGTTGGTCAGTCATAATATCGGGATAATATGTGATATGTTAATTTGTTAAATTAACCTTTATTTTTGAAGCTGTATTCTAGAATGATATCTGAAATACAGGAGATGAGCAATGGAGAAATCATGATGACAGGGGAGATAAAATCTGAAATGGAAGCAAGTTATTCGCAACTCATCGAAATACCAGGTACGTAAATTTTGGGGACGAAATTTCATAAGGAGGGGAGATTGTAAGACCCCGAATTTTATGAAATAAAAGTATTCAATTTTTTTTATAATTACAATTCAATAAATGGTTAAATTAATAAAAGTTTAAAGTTAAGGGTGATATATGAAATTTTTTTAAAATAAGCAAGTGGTTATAAAATACTCATCGTTGACTGAAATTTGATTATAGCCTGTAAAATCGTCCGTATGTGGATTTCGGTCCATTTCTGTTTGGAATTTGGAAAAACTTTCTTCTATAAAGTTGTAGAGAATTGAATTTCCTATAAAAATTCGCAAGTTTGAATTTTCTGGTAAAAGGGCTATTTATTATGAATTATTGAAGTTCCGAAGTTCCGAAATAATTGATTTTTGGAAGTTTTAATTATTTATATCAACAAAAACGTTTTTGGTGGGCTCATTTTGTTGTTAAACATGTGGGATTCTAGCATTCAAAGGTTGGCATAGGAATATATATATAATATATTATTATTATATTAAATTTTCTACTTTGGTGTTCTAAGCAATTTCCTATAAATAGGGTGCTTAGGTTAGAATTGAAAATCACACCAGAAACTAAAGTTTTCTGTGACGCCCCCAAAATTAGGTATACGTCACCCATCTTGAGTCGCCACTTACATGGTACATAAATTCAAATACAACTTACTAATATAACGTGCCGTATGCAATACGACATAAACTATGAGTTTGAATACAAATATTGTCTACTAGATATTATACAAACTCAAAAGGAGTCCTCATTACAACTATTATCACACTATTTCACGTAATAGTGAGGACTATTAATGCTATCCTCTCGACCATTACTTACGTTCCCCGACTGTCCAAATATATGTTCTCATTTTCAAGAGAAACGGTGAAAAGAAAGGGTGAGCTCAACTAGCCCAAAGAAGAAATATTATGACTAAGATAATGCGAATAAATTATCATTAGCCTTCAACAATGTTAAACCGATAAAATACAATAGACAACCAGTTTAATCTGCGGTGGAATAAGCAATCCATTAAAAGAGTCAAGTAGAGAATAAAGTCTACTATCTTTTAGGTTTTAAAAGGTTTTCATCAATTTTATCATTTGAGACTCAAACAATAAATAAACCACCACATCTAATCATCCCTGTATTACGGTCAAGGATTTTCATCAAATTATCAATGGTCATGACTATACTTAGAATCACCCCAGTCATAATCATACCAAAAATTATCCATCATCGCATTACGAGCCACCGAGGACTTTGTCACATCATTTATATCAAGTCATGATTATACCGAATGATCCTCGGTCATAATCATACTAAGTTCATCTATGCACGTAAGCCAAAGATAACATAATATAACATGAGGATGATGACAATGACATAATAATTCAATAAAACAAGTTCAAGAATTATTTAATCCATGAATTATTAACGTCCAAATTGTCAACATGATCTTGTTTACGTAGAGTAAAATTCAAGAATGATCGAAGAATATTTCCATGAAAAGATCTTTGGATGAAACGCAAATATCAAGGATATTCTACTAATTTCATGGAGTATAGAAGTCAAAGTTTTAACCAACCGGGTATAATAAAGAATGGAATAACAAAAGAAATCACCATGCATGCGGTACTTGCATGACAGATGAGTTATTCCAACATAATAATAATAACGGAACCGTGTCGGGTGAAATTCACACCGACGGGATGTTCCAATGAATAATAAAGATGGAACCCGGATCCTGTAAAACACATGATAGGATATTCCAACGTAATAATAAAGATTTTAACCCGGTCCTGTAAAACACATGCATGTGGATGTTCCAATGAATAATAAAGATTTTAACCAGTCCTGTAAAACACATGCATGTGATGTTCCAATGTAATAATAGAAGAATGTCACCAAGTATAGGTAAACCAGCGTATACAAAGGTTATTCCAACATAATAATAATAACGGAACCAAAGTTAGGTGAAATTCACAACGATCGAGGATGTTCCAATGAGAATAATAAGCAATGGAATAACATAAGGATTTCACCAAGTATAGGGTATCACGATTATCACAGGTTATATGTATAGGTATGCCACTTTTACGAGGTTATTCAATGTAATAATAGTGAATGGAATAATGAAGTTCTCTTCAAGAAGAAAGAATAACACCCTTTACCGTAAAAAGAACCTAATATAGAAGTAGTGAAGTAGCGAGAATACTCTTCTTCTTTCTATAATTTTCTCTATAAGCTTCTCTCTATAATTTCTCTCTCTAGAGTTTCAATGAATTCGTAAGAAAATAATGAAGGAATGAGCTTCTATTTATAGGAAAATGGAATGCATAAGTAACTAATCCATGAGCGGTCAGATTGATTTACTTTAATCGTGATCCCATATTTAAAGAAAAATCTTTTAAATAAAATATAATATATTCTATTTATATAAAAACATTTTACTATGCAAACACTATGCAATATACTATACAAAACACTACTGCAAAAACACTATGCATAATAAAATATAATATATTCTATTTATAGAATAACTTTAATAAAGTATTCTATTTTATATAAAAGATGTTTACATTTTATTACGTTAATAATACTGAATAAAACAAAACGTCATTATCGCTATAATAATTCATATTATTAATCGACATAATGGAATCAAACTGGTGACTTCTCACATAAGCATCAATAATCAATACCGGTAATGCTACTATGCAACCACACGTATTCTTTATACTTTTACTACTGAGTAGTTCAACAAGAACCACGGTAAAACTTCCGCCGTTATTTCAATAAAATATTTTTGTCGTTTTCTCAATCCGATAATTACATTCGTGGGGTCCACCAATGATTGAGCCGTTATACGAATATTCCCTCTTAAATCAAATATTCCCCACCAAATCGAATATAATATAACCACTTGCATACTTTACAAAATTTATAAATACTACCCACAACTATAATATTATCTCAAATTCACACCATAATATAAAAATTATTTTGACAAAATTTAAATCTTTATTGATAAAATCTGGGTCTCACAATCTCCCTCCTTATGGAATTTAAGCCCTCGAAATTAGAATGCGTACGTACTGATATGATAAAGAGGTGAGGATACCTTGAATACCTTTATCGTTGAAAACATTAAATTCATCTTTGCAATCCGGCCAAAGATATTCATTAACAATTCATCTTTGCACTACGGGCCAAAGATATTTATTAACAATTCATCTTTTTGCACTACTGGCCAAAGATGTAAAACCAATAATATCGAGACTCGACTTAATAGTATCACGACCACGAATTATCCATGCACTCATCGGCTAAGGATATTCGTGTTTTCAATCTATTATGATTATCTTACCGAACAATCCTCAGTCATAATCATACCAAGTCCATCTATGCACGTAAGCCCACGATGACTTTGAACGCATCCATGAATTAATATTTCATTCTTTGAGACTCAAATTTCAATAATTAATCCACATCATCGAATCATCCCCGCACTACGTGCCGAAGGATATTCATTAGTATCACGACCACAAATTATCCATGCACTACGACCAAAGATAATTGTGTATTCATTAAGATCCGACCACAAATTATCCATGCACTACTGACCAAAGATAATTGTGTATTCATTTACTGATTATGATTATACCGAATAATCCGTGGTCATAATCATACCAAGTCCATCTATGCACTACAGCCACGAGATGACTTTCAACATAATATAAACATGAGGATAATGATATAAAGAATCAATCAAATGAGATAAAGGATAAATATTAAACATTTATAATATAATTTATCCAGATTCAAGAATATCCCCATGTTATCAATCATTTAATAATCTCATAATCTAATAACATTAATATTATAACAATATTTTAATCACTTCTTAAATTTATAAACAATTTATCTTAATTGTTTACACTTTACCATATAATGCATTTAATCATTCAAAATGTCATACTCGTAAGATATCATCACCAATTATCAAATCCTCATCAAAAAATATGCATATACTACTATATAGGATTCTCTAGCCATAAAATCCTATTTTCAACTTTGTTACTTCACATAACATATTTAACTCATATGTTCGTAACTAAACTATTTTCATGAAAAATACCAAATCAGCCCCAAAAATATTTCTTTTCTGGGATTTAGCATAATATAGTCCCATAATGAAAATATATTTTTCTCGGAATTTTTAAAATTTATTTACTATTTTTTAAAAATCAATTTCCATTTAATTCCTTAAGAAATTAGCTACCTCAAGTTTAACTCCAAAAATTCCCAAATCTTGATAGGACCTTACCCATGTTAACGTGAGCTTCTAGTTTAAATTTCATGGTCATCGGAGTTATAGAACTCCGGTTATAGCATTTTTCGTCGGAAAAACCTAAATATTGAAATAGTCATAACTTGCTCATTTTAAGTCAGAATGAGCTCATTTTTGGACAGGAGGTACTTTATACCATATACCTTCATGTCCCAAAAGGCCAGAATTTTTCTCATAATTTAAGTGGCCGAAACAGTCCCTTAAAGTTTCTGGGCAGTAGCATTTTCGAAATTTACAGCTTTGACCTCCTTTGCTAAAATCAGTCCACACAAAAATCTACAACACCTTTTCCAGTAATTCCACTTGGATTAGTTAGGTAACTCATAGATCTAACTCTAGGACTTGACCACATTCAAAAATTCAAAATATAATAGGAGATATGGTCAATTGAATTTCATGTTACGTTTTTCACCAAAATCTGATTTTCAACTCTTTGTGATTTCTAAGAAACTTTCATGTTTTCACATACTAACCAACATAACTCATCATAAAACTTACTAATACCTCATATACCCATGATTTTCATTAGTCCTATGCTTTTATTATGACTTTCATCATAAACCACGTAAACTGTTCATTTTAGTTGAAGAATTATTTGAGGGTTTAAGAAATGGGTTTTGTATTGGGGTCAATACAAAATTCGATTTCACGCTCTAAGTAGGTTAAGAAGTCTTCATAAATACGCTAGAAAATTTATTAATAATAAAAATATCATTCAAAACTGTGACTCTCATCTAAGACTTGGATAGTATGTCACATTGATACCAACTGTGACTTCTATCCCTTAACCTAGATAGTACCTCACAATGATACCTATAAACTTGCCATCTTCATTCATGATGTCGCCTCTGAAAAGCCCGCGGCTTGCATTCCACACAAGGAAGTTAACAACGAAAGGTTCGGGGCTCTTTACTTATGGCTTGATATGACAATGATTAACTTTAGGATTTGGTTACTTTGAATTCGTGTAACAGGTTGGTTAGGAATATGAAAGCTAACAACCTTACGAAAAGCATGATGAGTAGCTAACCAATTGACTCAAAAATCACATCAAAGGCAAATATTTTCAAAAGATAAGATCGTCAATAACGTGAAAATGTTTATTTGAATTAAACAAGATTTAAAAATAGTAAGCGGTAACGAAGGCTCCTACTAACGAAGTTTCAACCAATAAGTCAAAGTTTAACTTCTTCGGAGTCAAATTCAAACGTTGAATGCAACTAGGTGAAATAAAAGAGTGGGTAGAACTTGTATTGAATAAAGTATAGACTTCGCATTAATTTATAATTAACTTACCTGTAATAACTTCGTTCGGTTTCTCGACAAAACGCCTCGCTTAAATTACCGAAGTTGACTTTACTATAGGGTACATTCCACCCTTAAGTGCTTCTTCACATTCCCGATCCATTATTTGAATCATTATTCTCCGATCCATATCGAATTCGGGTTGACCGCTATGCATGAGGTAATTCAATTCGATGTTAAATTCTCCCCAATTCTTGTCCAAAAGCAAAGTCCATTTCATCTATTTTGGCTTTATTGGATCGGACGTTTTTCTACACTATCAACGCGTTGTGCCTTTTTTACCATGCATCGCCTATTCTCCTTCGCTTCGATTGTTTCTTCTTTTAGCGATCTTTGATTTTTAAATTCTCGATTCCAACTTTAATATCTTACACCGCGCCAAAGCGTGATTTTGTTCGAGCATCACATATCGGGTAACCCAATTTTGAATTATTGTATCCCTTTGTTCCACGACTCGCTTTGCCATTCTTCAACCTCGTTCTTCTAGCTCACGAACACGATTTTGTAATTCTAAGTTTTGATCATAAATTTCTTCTAACCAATTCTCCTCGGGTTCCTCTTCTTCCTCTTCTTCCTCTTCTTCCTCACTTTCAATTTGCTACCTCTGCAACTAGCTAAAGGTGCAACAATTAGTTCTTCATTCACTACGTGGATATCTCTAATTTGTTCCTCGTCTCGACCTTTGCATTAACTCGATTAGTGATTAAAGGTGTCACAATGGTCACATTCACTCCATTGTGAATATTTTCAATGCCATTTCAAACACCGCCACAACACACGAGGTTAATTAATATATCAAATATTATCCCTATACTCGACCACCAATTAAATACCAAATAAACTTAGGTAGGTCATACTAGCGAAGGAATTTCCGTCTCTCCCTCCTAGTTCTTATCTCACATCTTAGCCGGGGATCATATCCCTAAGCTCGATACTGTTGTGACGCCCCAAAATTAGGTATATCGTCACCCATCTTGAGTCGCCACTTACATGGTACATAAATTCAAATACAACTTACTAATATAACTGTAGGTATACAATACGACATAAACTATGAGTTTGAATACAAATATTGTCTACTAGATATTATACAAACTCAAAAGGAGTCCTCATTACAACTATTATCACACTATTTCACGAATAGTGAGGACTATTAATGCTATCCTCTGGACCATTACTTCGCTCCCCGACTCGTCCCCAAATGTATGTTCTCATTTCACAAGAGAATAGTGAAAGAAAGGGTGAGCTCAACTAGCCCGAAGAAGAAATATTATGACTAAGATAATGCGAATAAATTATCATTAGCCTTCAAATGTGTTAAACCGATAAAATACAATAGACAACCGGTTTAAGCTGCATGATGAATAAGCAATCCATTAAAAGAGTCAAGTAGAGAATAAAGTCTACTATCTTTTAGGTTTTAAAAGGTTTTCATCAATTTTTATCACTGAGACTCGACAATAAATAAACCACCACATCTAATCATCCCCGTACCCACGGTCAAGGATTTTCATCAAATTATCAATGGTCATGACTATACCGAATCACCCCCGTCATAATCATACCAAAAATTATCCATCAATGCATTACAAAGCCAATTTGAGGACTTTGTCACATCATTTATATCAAGTCATGATTATACCGAATGATCCTCGGTCATAATCATACTAAGTTCATCTATGCACGTAAGCGAAAGATAACATAATATAACATGAGGATGATGACAATGACATAATAATTCAATAAAACAAGTTCAAGAATTATTTAATCCATGAATTATTAACGTCCAAATTGTCAACATGATCTTTGTTTAGTAGAGTAAAATTCAAGAATGATCGGGAAGAATATTTCCATGAAAAGATCTTTGGATGAAACGCAAATATCAAGGATATTCTACTAATTTCATGGAGTATAGAAGTCAAAGTTTTAACCAACCGGGTATAATAAAGAATGGAATAACAAAAGAAATCACCATGCATGCGGTACTTCGCGCCAGACGAGTTATTCCAACATAATAATAATAATCGGGAACGGTCGGGTGAAATTCACAATGACAGGGATGTTCCAACAGAATAATAAAGATGGAACCCGGATCCGTAAAACACACGATAGGATATTCCAATGAATAATAAAGATTTTAACCAGTCCTGTAAAACACACGATGTGATGTTCCAACAGAATAATAAAGATTTTAACCGTGTCCTGTGTAAAACACACGATGTGATGTTCCAGCGAATAATAGAAGAATGTCACCAAGTATAGGTAAACCGCGATATCAAAGTTATTCCAACATAATAATAATAACGGAACCAGGTTAGGTGAAATTCACAATCGCAAGCGATGTTCCAAATGTAATAATAAGCAATGGAATAACATAAGGATTTCACCAAGTATAGGGTATCAGCAGTATCTGAGGTTATGTATAGGGTATGCCACTTTTACAAAGTTATTCCAATGTAATAATAGTGAATGGAATAACGTAAGTTCTCTTCAAGAAGAAAGAATAACACCCTTACCGTAAAAAAGAACCTAATATAGAAGTAGTGAAGTAGCGATCACTCTTCTTCTTTCTATAATTTTCTCTCTATAGCTTCTCTCTATAATTTCTCTCTCTGAGTTTCAATGAATTAAATGAAGAAAATAATGAAGGAATGAGCTTCTATTTATAGGAAAATGGAATGCATAAGAATTAATCCATGAACGGTCCCGTATTGATTTACTTTAATCGACGGTCCATATTTAAAGAAAAATCTTTTAAATAAAATATAATATATTCTATTTATATAAAAACATTTTACTATGCAAACACTATGCAATACTATGCAAAACACTATGCAAAACACTATGCATAATAAAATATAATATATTCTATTTATAGAATAACTTTAATAAAGTATTCTATTTTATATAAAAGATGTTTCGCTTTTATTACGTTAATAATACTGAATAAAACAAAACGTCATTATCGCTATAATAATTCATATTATTAATCGACAATAATGGAATCAAACCGAGTGACTTCTCACATAAGCATCAATAATCAATACCGCAGTGTCTACTATGCAACCACATCGTACATCGTACTTTTACTACCGAGTAGTTCAACAAAGAACTACGGTAAAACTTCCGCCAGTTATTTCAATAAAATATTTTTGTCGTTTTCTCAATCCGAATAATAATTACATTATGGGGTCCACCAATGATTGAGTAGTTGTACGAATATTCCTGCTAAATCAAATATTCCCCACCAATCGAATATAATATAACCACTTGCATACTTTACAAAATTTATAAATACTACCCACAACTATAATATTATCTCAAATTCACACCATAATATAAAAAATTATTTTGACAAAATTTAAATCTTTATTGATAAAATCTGGGGTCTCACATTTTCTCTCTCTTTTTCTCTCTATAATATCGAACGTATTTTATGAGTATTTTAGTACTTTGAGTATTGCTATACGGTGCCAGTTCTTTCAGTATTATATCCTGTATTCCAGTCAGAAGTACAGTTTTTGCGAGGTAAGGGATGTTATTTTATTCAAAAATGATATTATTTCTTCAATTTCATTATGCCAAAATATTTGTGGGAACTTTTTATCAAATTTGGAACTTTTCATGTCGGGGTTACTATTCATGAGTTACTATTCACGAGTTACTATTTATGAGTTACTATTCACGAGTTACTATTCACGAAGCATGATGATATTTTTTGTGAAATTTTTATCTTTTGATGTCGGAGTTACTATTCACGTATACGACACTATTCACGAATACGACACTATTCACAGAAAAATTAAATTTTCTTTTCTATGTCCAAGATTGTCTGTTATGATTCCTATCTTTGATTGAGTCTATGTTTTTGTCTTCATTCTTGAATTTTACTCCACTCTGATTATTTATGAAGTATTTTTGAACTTGGATTGTTTAAAGTACGAATCCTTAATATTTGTTCTTTTATTTCACTGGATTCGTTTCCTTTAAAATATTTTTCATCATCCTCAGTCTTAAATGATGATATTACTGAATATCTTTGGCCTGTAGTGCAAAGATGAATGATTTTCGATGAATATCTTTGGCCCGTAGTGCAAAGATAAACAGTGTTTAGATGAACATGACTAATCGATGAATATCTTTTTGCACAGTAGTGCAAAGATGACTATTTGATTTATGATGTATATTGATTGATGTTACGAGGATAAAATATCGATGATGGACTTTTAAATTCATAGATGATAGTAGATTTCATTATCTACTTAACTCTTCTAATGAATTGTTGTTTCACATTGCAATTGTTGATCTAAAACTTGTTGTCTATTGTATTCTATCGATTTTTCCTGTTGAAGATTAAGGATAATTTGTTGTACATTATCTTAGTCATAATATTCTTTCTTCGGGATAGTTGAGCTCACCCTTTTCCTTTTTGTTCCATTTTTCTTCTCGGGAGACGAGAATATAATGAAACTAGTCGGGTGTGGAGTAATGGTTCAAGACAGTTGTTTTAGTAGTCCTCACTATTTTGTAAAATAGTGCATCAATAATTGTAATGAGGACTTATTTGAGTGTGGATATTGTCTAGAAGACAATATTTATATTTAAACTCACAGTTTATGTGTTGTCGTATTTTGCACGACAATTGTATTAATGAAGTTGTAGTTGTTTCTGTACCATGTATTTGGCGACTTAGAATTGGTGATGTATACCTATTTTGGGGCGTCAACAGTTGGTATCGAGCTTAGGGATATGATCTTTAAGGAGATCGGGGAATAGAACTAGGAGGAGAGACGAGTAAATCCTTCGCTAGTGTGTCCTACCTAAGCTTATTTGTTGGTGGTCATAATATAGGGGTATTATGTGATTTGTTAATTTATTTAATTAACCATTGTTTTATGGCGATTTTTAGAATGTCGATTTGAGAATGTTAACAATTGGAGTAAATGAGACCGTGGAGACACCTTTGCTCACCAACGAGGAGAACGTCTGAACAGTCGGGTAATGTTCCTTCCGTGAACAATACCACCGAAAGCGATGATGATGAACGATGGTATGTTTAGGAACTTTCTAGAATTCATGCAAAACCAAACGAGAAAGACTACTATTCAAAATGCAGTGGAAACACCGGCAACTCACTTGATGGTCACCGCTAAGCGCTTCAAGGAGTTAGGACCGCCGAGTTTTTGGGAAAGCTAGAACCACTTACGGCAGAGACATGGATAAAGCAGATCACTAAGATATTTGATGTCTTGGGATGCTCAGAGGAGCAAAAGGTTCCTTTCGCCACTTTCATGTTACGAGGAGAGGCAGATTATTGGTGGGAATCTATAAAGCGTACTCAGCCTACCGCACTGAAGATGTCTTGGGAGAAGTTTCAAGAATTGTTCAACGACAAGTACTTTCCCAAAAGTATTCGTCACATGAAGGAGGTAGAGTTCATCAAGCTGGAGCAAAACAATATGAACGTGTCGCAGTACGAAGCTAAGTTTGCCGAGTTGTCCCGATTTTCATCCCATTTGGTTGATAATGAGGAGAGAATGACGCGAATGTTTCTGTGAGGTTTGAAACCCAAAATACGTAAATACCTCATTTCTCACAAACATTGTTTATATTAAGATGTTGTGAATAGGGCTCAGTTATTGGAGCGCGATAATGAGTCGGCTCAACTGAAAAATAATGACCAACAACTCGATGATAATCGTACCGGTGGCAACGGTCATCGAAACAATGATAACCATCGTGGAGGAAATTATTATGCCAGAAATGGTAACCACTTCAATGGTAATCATGGCCAAGATAATAGAAGAAATAATTCAAGTGGAAATTTCAAAAAGAGAAGATTTAACAATGACGGGAAGACGTCGGCACCAACACCAGCAACGATTTTTAGAGGAGGAGAAAGACCCCCAGTTAGATGCTACAGATGCGGAGAAGAGGGACACATAAGTCCAAACTGTTCACAACCTTCCAAGGTATGTTATAATTATGGAAAAGAAGGTCATATCGCTCAAAATTGTACGGTAGAGAAACCCAATCCAGCGGGGATGGTGACTCAAAAGGCTGTCCCAGAAAAGTCAAAGTCAACGGTTCCTGGAAGAGCGTTTTTCGTGACTTCTCAAAAAAGCGAGTAACCCGAACGAAGTTAGCACAGGTTAGTTAATTATAAATTTTTGCGAAGTTATACCTTATTAGATACCGGTTCTACCCATTCATTTATCTCTCCTGCTTATACTTAACGTTTAAACTTGACTCCGGTGAAAATTAGACTTTGACTTATTTGTTGAAACTCCGTTATGAGAAACTTTCGTTACATCCACTGTTTATAAATCTTGTTTGATCAAAATTAGTTCCCTCACCCTACCTGTTGACCTTATTTCTTTAAAGCTACTTGCATTTGATGTGATTTTGGGGATTGATTGATTAACTACTCATCATGCCAAAATTGATTGCTTTTGTAAGGTTGTTAGTTTTCATATTCCTAAGCAACCTATTATTCGAATTCAAGCAACCAAACCATTGAAGTCAAACACTTTCATATCAAGCCATAAAGTCATTCGTTTATTGAAAAACGGATGTCAAGTTTTCTTATCCCATGTTATGGACTTGAACAAAAATACGTCAGATTTGAATTATATTTCTATTGTTAGTAAATTTCCTGATGTATTTCCTGAAGAATTTCTTGGCGTGCTCCCAAAGTGTGATATTGAATTTTGTATCGACTTTGAACCCGGTACAAAACCCATTTCTAAAATCTCATGGCTCCTATTGAACTTCAGGAGTTACAAATTCAAACTGTAGAAGTTTGTACCCGAGCCTTTATCTGGTGACTTCCTTTGTGGAATGCACTGAAGCCAGACTCTCCGTAGGGGATGCCATATTTGTGTGATAGTAAACTGATAGGTGTCATTGTGACGTGCTATCCAAGGTTGGGATATGAGTCACAGTTGAGAACAACCTAAGTCAGTAATCGAAATTAGTAGCTTTCTAGGCTTAGCTGGTTACTATCGGAGATTCGTGGAAGGATTTTATCAAATCGATACTCTATTAACTCAGTTGACTCGAAAAGATACAAAATTCGAATGAAGCGAGGAATGTGAGAAGAGCTTCTAAGAACTCAACATGCGGCTACGACGTTGGCTCGAGCTGTTGAAAGATTACGACCATACCATTCAATACCATACTGGAAAAAAAACCGGATGTGGTAGCTAACGCGTTGAGTAAAAGATCGTATACGTTTACGAGTGCGATATTGTTAACACAAAGACCCATTTCGTATGACTTACAGAAGATGCAGATAGAGTTAAAGATTCCAAGAACCTGCGAATATACGATTAGAATCGACTTTAATCGATAAATTTAAAGATGCTCAAGCTACAGACTTGGAGTTGATGAATATGAAGAAGAAGATGCAAGAAGTCGTTATTCCAAAAGCGAGAATCGACGATGTGAGAAAAGCTCAAACCTTCGATTTATTAGTCCATTTGAAATCCTCGATCGAATAGGAACTGTGGCCTATAGACACATTTTACCGCCAAGTATGACGCGTGTTCATAACGTTTTTTACGTATCGATGTTACGTAAATATGTGGACGACCCGAACCACATTATTGAGTTAGAACTAGACAAGATAGCAGAAGATTTAACGTACGAGGAGGTACCAATCAAGATCTTGGATAGGAAGGATCATGTCCTACGCACGTCAATTTCGAGGACGAAATTTCATAAGGAGGGGAGGTTGTAAGACCCCAAATTTTTATAAATAAAAATTTAATTTCCTCTATTTATCATTTTGAAATAGTAAGGGTTGATTTGATTAATGTGGTTAGTTATGGGTAAAATGCACAAATATTTTAAATAAGCAGGTGGTTATAAAATATTCATTGTTGTCGGGGAATATTCATTTTGTCGTGGAATATTCTTGCTGTCGGGGAATATTCGTACGACGACGCAGTCTTTTATGGGCCCCATAACGGAAAGCGATTGGATGAAGAAAACGACAAGTATAAGTTATTTATAAATAACGACGTAGTTGTTACCGTTAATACTGTTGGAATTCCCGATGGTTAAAACACGATGTCTACGCTGTTGTCAGCACAAGAAGATTACCTGTGATTGCACCAATTATTGATTCTTACATAAGAAGGCACTACTCAATAATCAAGCGTATGTAGTTAATTCTTCATTAGATATTTTATTTTATTGATTCAATAATTGTTGCGTTGATATTTTATATTACTTTGTTTTTGATAATTGTCACTACACGTTATTTTCATTATCGATCAATAATTCATATTATTTGAATAATATTATTAGATAACATTATTGGCAATGTCTAGAAAGTTCTCGCCTAAGGAGAGGTTTGGTCACCTAATTGCGGCCAAGAAGGAGAAATCCTTATTGAAAGCCCCTCTTTCTTAGGAACCGCACGGTTGTCAATATTATGATTCAGTAATATTATTTGTGAATAATTAAATATTGATTTATATGATGAGGAAAATATTAATTTTATGTGGATATAGATGGAGAAAATTTTAATGTGACAATTGTTAAAAATTGATATTTTATTTTTCCGATAAAATAATATTTTATTATATTATTATAATAGAATAATGATGATATTTTTAATGATGAATGTGGGATATAAGAGTATTTTATTGCATTAAATGATTAACACATATTTTGTGTGTGTGATGGATCCCATTTCTTGATCGAAATTTGATTATAGCCGTAAAATCGTCTGTATGTGGATTTCGGTCCATTTCATTTGGAATTTGGAAAACTTTCTTCTATAAAGTTGTAGAAATTGAATTTCCTATAAAATTACGCAAGTTTGAATTTTCTCGTAAAAGGGCTATTTATTATGAATTATTGAAGTTCTGAAGTTTCGAAATAATTGATTTTTGGAAGTTTTAATTATTTATATCAACAAAAACGTTTTTGCTGGGCTCATTTTGTTGTTAAACATGTGGGGTTCCAGTATTCAAAGGTTGGCATAGGAATATATATATATATATATATATATATATATATATAATATTATTATTATATTAAATTTTCTGCTTTAGTGTTCTAAGCAATTTCCTATAAATAGGGTGCTTAGGTTAGAATTGAAAATCACACCAGAAACTAAAGTTTTCCTCTTTCTCTCTCTATAATATCGAACGTATTTTGTGAGTATTTTAGTACTTTGAGTATTGCTATATCTGGTGCAAGTTTTTCAAAGACTATATCCATATTCCAAATTAAAAGTACAGCTTTTAAGAGGTAAGGATGTTATTTTATTCAAAAATGATATTATTTCTTCAATATCATTATCTTAAAAATATTGGTGGAACTTTTTATCAAATTTGGAACTTTTCATGTCGGGGTTATTATTCATGAGTTACTATTCACGAGTTACTATTCGTGAGTTACTATTCACGAGTTACTATTCACGAGTACTATTCACGAAGAATGATGATGTTTTTTGTGAAATTTCTATCTTTTGGTGTCGGAGTTACTATTCACGATACTACAAGGCCTTATTCACGATATCTGACACTTATTCACGTAAAAATTAAAAAAATTTATGTGTCCAAGATTGTCTGTTATGATTCCTATCTTTGATTGGGTCTATGTTTTTGTCTTCATTCTTGAATTTTACTCCACTCTGATTATTTATGAAGTATTTTTGAACTTGGATTGTTTAAAGTACGAATCCTTAATATTTGTTTTTTTGTTTCACTAGATTCGTTTCCTTTAAAATATTTTTCATCATCCTCAGTCTTAAATGATGATATTACTGAATATCTTTGGCCTGTAGTGCAAAGATGAATGATTTTCTGATGAATATCTTTGGCCCGTAGTGGAAAGATAAACAGGTGTTTAGATGAACATGACCAACTGATGAATATCTTTGGCCTGTAGTGCAAAGATGACTATTTGATTTATGATGTATATTGATTGATGTTACAGGGATAAAATATCGATGATGGACTTTTAAATTCATAGATGATAGTAGATTTCATTCTCTACTTAACTCTTCTAATGAATTATTGTTTCCGTTTTAGTTGTTGATCTAAAACTTGTTGTCTATTGTATTCTATCAGATTTTTCCCTGTTGAAGACTAAGGATAATTTGTTGTACATTATCTTAGTCATAATATTCTTTACTAGGCTAGTTGAGCTCACCATTTTCCTTTTTGTTCCATTTTTCTTCTCAGGAGACGAGAATATAGCGGGAACTAGTCGGGGTGTGGAGTAATGGTTTAAGACAGTTGTTTTAGTAGTCCTCACTATTTTGTAAAATAGTGTATCAATAATTATAATGAGGACTTATTTGAGTGTGGATATTGTCTAGAAGACAATATTTGTATTTAAACTCACAGTTTATGTGTTGTCGTATTTTGCACGACAATTGTATTAATGAAGTTGTAGTTGTTTCTGTACCATGTATTTGGCGACTTAGAATGGGTGATGTATACCTATTTTGGGGGCTTCACAATTGGTATCTGAGCTTAAGGATATGATCTCTGGCGGAGATCGGGGAATAGAACTAGGAGGGGAGAGACGAGTAAATCCTTCGCTAGTGTGTCCTACCTAAGCTTATTTGTTGGTCGGTCATAATATAGGGGTATTATATGATTTGTTAATTTGTTTAATTTGTTAGGTTTGTAATATTCATGGGCGCAATCAAATTGCATAAAAGTGCGGAAGCGTGTAAAAATCAGAGTTTAAAAAATTTACAAACCATATACCCGGATCACCCTTTATGCACAATTATTAATTAAACGAAAAGATAAAGAATAAAATCATACCCTTGAAGATCGAGCTTCCTCGTGCAAGTTCAAGTTCACCTCCAAATCCTTTCGCTCAACTTGAATCCACCGGGTTTGGTTCCTTCCTTTGATCAACGTTAGCCACCCATATGTTTGGCCTCTAGAGGTGATCCACCAAAGAAAACTAAAGAATTCAAGAAGATGGTGTTTTTGGCTCAAACCCTAGTTTTCTATCTCTATAGAAAAAGGTGTACTCTCCCAACAATTAGAATTATGTCGTATGTTGAAAAAGTCAACATCCCCCACCACCCATAATAAGACTCCTCTTATTTATAAATGTGGGCAACCCATCTTAACAATTAAGGAATTGGGTTTTATTTAATTAATTAAATTCTTTTAATTAATTAAGCTCCCTAATCTTATTAGGGATAATTAATTAAACTCCTTTAACTAATTTTCCTTCCTAATCCAATTAGGAATAAATGAGAGTACTTATATTAAATTAATTCCTAAACTCTTTTAGAAATTAAAATAATAATAATTGTAATAATATTAATAAGAATCCTCTTATTAATTTATATTTAATATTTCTAAAATATTAAATAATAAATATTAAGCTATTTAATTTATTCTATCACCATAGATTAAATTAAATATACTTAACATATTATTATTACGATTATGCCATTAACTTCTTAAATAATTATTCTTCCTTTTATGGTGTGACCTTTTAGGTTCTCCATATTAAACCTATTGTGAATAAATCAATTAGAACAATTCTAATCTTATTTAAATAAATAAATTAAACAATTAATTTATTTAAATAAATAATATTTATTCTACAATAGGATAAGCCTCCCTAGCGATCAACGACTTTCCGTGATAATATAGATTTCAACATTAATCATAAAAGAACCTTTGAGTAAATAGTTATCGCATAATTCAATCCTTCCACCATACAATGTCCCAATTAAATATAAGACATGGAATTATCATCAAGTCTTATTTGATTTAATTATATGTATTTCGATCCTAAAATGCACAACTCAAATAATGCAAATTAGAAACTCCTTTCTAATTTCATTCGCTTTAACCAAGGACTACTGGGTTGTCATTTATCGAATCACATAGACATTTCTCTTCTTTATTAGAAGTGGTAGATTCTTTATCGATCATACATTATCTCCATGTACAACTTATTATACCCAAGCATACCCTTTGATATACCCTAAGGGTCTTAAAGAATAAGTCAAAGTATAACTCATCATACACAAGATACTATGATGATCTCAAGTCCAAGGATTACTTGTACTACTATCACTACAGAAATTCCTATCGACGAGATAAATAAAACTCCATTAGGTATTCCTTAGCGAGCCACGCTCAAAGTGAACTTATTCTCTAATAAGCACCTACATACTTGCTTTAGTGTCTCCACACAAATGATCATGAGATCAATCATCCTCATCCAATAAGCAAGCAACGATGTACCAATCTATCCGGATTCACTAATCCCCAATTTAGTAATCCAAACGATTGGGAACTATTTTAGTTTTAAGCTTTCAAAGAATTTATATCTCATTAGAATGATCATCATCATTATTCTAAAAGCATTGCTTAAAACTATGGGTTTATCACATATTATAAAACAAAGATCATGTAGATAATTAAAAGCCTTTAATAAATTAATACTTTTATTAATAAATGAATAAGATTGTTACAAAGTATATGCTTTATCATCAAACATGATTGGCTTATGTGCATACTACTTTCATAATTAACCATTGTTTTATGGCACTATTTAATAATGTCGACTGAGAATCTTAACAGTGGAGTAAATGAGACCGTGGAGACACCTTTGCTCACCAACGAGGAGAACGTGCAACAGGCTGGCAATGTTCCTCCTGTGAACAACACCACCGAAAGCGATGATGAACGATGGTATGTTTAGGAACTTTCTAGAATTCATGCAAAACCAAACGAGAAAGACTACTGCTCAAAATGCGGTGGAAACATTGGCAACTCACGGATGGTCACCGCTAAGCGATTCAAGGAGTTAGATCGCCGACTTTTTGGGAAAGCCGTAACCACTTACTAAGAGACGTGGATAAAGCGAGATCACTAAGATATTTGATGTCTTGGGATGCTCAGAGGAGCAAAAGGTTCCTTTTGCCACTTTCATGTTACGAGGAGAGGCAGATTATTGGTGGGAATCTATAAAGCGTACTCAGCCTACCGCACTGAAGATGTCTTGGGAGAAGTTCTAAGAATTGTTCAACGACAAGTACTTTCCCGAAAGTATTCGTCACATGAAGGAGGTAGAGTTCATCAAGCTGGAGCAAAACAATATGAACGTGTCGCAGTACGAAGCTAAGTTTGCCGAGTGTCCCGATTTACATCCCATTTGGTTGATAATGAGGAGAGAATGACGCGAATGTTTCTGCGAGGTTTGAAACCCAAAATACGTCAATACCTCATTTCTCACAAACTTTGTTAATATTAAGATGTTGTGAATAGGGCTCAGTTATTGGAGTGCGATAATGAGTCGGCTCAACTGAAAAATAATGACCAATAAATCGATGATAATCGTATCGGTGGCAACGGTCATCGAAACAATGATAACCATCGTGGAGGAAATTATCATGCCAGAAATGGTAACCAATTCAGTGGTAATCATGGCCAAGATAATAGAAGAAATAATTCAAGTGGAAATTTCAAAAAGAGAAGATTTAACAATGACGGGAAGACGTCGGCACCAACACCAGCAACGAATTTTAGAGGAGGAGAAAGACTGTCAGTTAGATGCTACAGATGCGGAGAAGAGGGACACAAAAGTCCAAAATTTTCACAACCTTCCAAGGTATGTTATAATTTTGGAAAAGAAGTTCATATCACTCGGGATTGTATGGTAGCGAAACCCAATCCAGCGGGGATGGTGACTCAAAAGGCTGTCCCAGAAAAGTCAAAGCCAACGGTTCCTGGAAGAGCGTTTTTCGTGACTTCACAAAAAAGCGAGTAATCCGAACGAAGTTGGCACGGGTTAGTTAATTATAAATTTTTGCGAAGTTATACCTTATTAGATACCGATTCTACCCATTCATTTATCTCTCCTGCTTATACTCAACGTTTAAACTTGACTCCGGAGAAAATTAGACTTTGACTTATCTATTGAAACTCCATTATGAGAAACTTTCGTTACATCCACTGTTTATAAATCTTGTTTGATCCAAATTGGTTCCCTCACCCTACCTGTTGACCTTATTTCTTTAAAGATACTTGCTTTTGATGTGATTTTGGGGATTGATTTCTTAACTACTCATCATGCCAAAATTGATTGCTTTCGTAAGGTTGTTAATTTTCATATTCCTAAGCAACCTGTTATTCGAATTCAAGCAACCAAACCATTGAAGTCAAACACTTTCATATCAAGCCATAAAGTCATTCGTTTATTGAAAAATGGATGTCAAGTTTTCTTATCCCATGTTATGTACTTGAACAAAAATACGTCAGATTTGAATGATATTTCTATTGTTAGTAAATTTCCTGATGTATTTCTTGAGGAATTTCTTAGCGTACTCCCAAAGTGTGATATTGAATTTTGTATCGACTTTGAACCCGGTACAAAACCCATTTCTAAAATCTCATGGCTCCTATTGAACTTCAGGAGTTAAAAATTCAAACTGTAGAAGTTTGTACCCGAGCCTTTATCTGGTGACTTCCTTTGTGGAATGCACTGAAGCTAGACTCTCCGTAGGGGATGCCATATTTGTGTGATAGTAAACTGATAGGTGCATTGTGATGTGCTATCCAAGGTTGGGATATGAGTCACAGTTGAGAACAACCTAAGTCAGTAATCGAAATAAGTAGCTTTCTAGGCTTAGCTGGTTACTATCGGAGATTCGTGGAAGGATTTTATCGAATCGATACTCTATTAACTCAGCTGACTCGAAAAGATACAAAATTCGAATGAAGCGAGGAATGTGAGAAGAGCTTCTAAGAACTCAACATGAGGCAACGACGTTGGCTCGAGCTGTTGAAAGATTACAACCATACCATTCAATACTATCTTGGAAAAAATAAACGGACGTGGTAGCTGACGCGTTGAGTAAAAGATCGTATGCGTTTACGAGTGCGATATTGTTAACACAAAGACCCATTTCGTATGACTTACAGAAGATGGAGATAGAGTTAAAGATTCCAAGAACCTGCGAATATATGATTAGAATCGACTTTAATCGATAAATTTAAAGATGCTCAAGCTACAGACTTGGAGTTGATGAATATGAAGAAGAAGAAGCAAGAAGTCTTTATTCCAAAAGCGAGAATCGGCGATGTGAGGAAAGCTCAAACCTTCAATTTATTAGTCCATTTGAAATCCTCGATCGAATAGGAACTGTGGCCTATAAACACATTTTACCGCCAAGTATGACGCGTGTTCATAACGTTTTTTATGTATCGATGTTACGTAAATATGTGGACGACCCGAACCACATTATTGAGTTATAACTAGACAAGATAGCAGAAAATTTAATGTACGAGGAGGTACCAATCAAGATATTGGATAGGAAGGATCATGTCCTACGCACGTCAATTTCGAGGACGAAATTTCATAAGGAGGGGAGGTTGTAAGGCCCCAACTTTTTATAAATAAAGATTTAATTTCCTCTATTTATCATTTTGAAATAGTAAGGGTTGATTTGATTAATGTGGTTAGTTATGGGTAAAATGCTAAAAATTTTTTAAATAAGAAGGTGGTTATAAAATATTCATTGTTGTTTGGGAATATTCGTTTGGTCGTGGAATATTCTCTTTGTCAGGGAATATTAAATGCATTTACCTTATCAGTTTTTGTGGGCCCCATAATAGAAAGCAATTGGATGAAGAAACGACAAGTATAAGTTGTTTATAAATAACAGTAGTAGTTATTCACAATTAATCTTGTTGGAATACCCGTGGTTAAAACACAAGAATACGCTATTTGTTGCAAAGAGAGACCACGGTATTGTACCAATTATTGATTCTTACGTGAAGGCACTACTCAATAAGCTATTACGATGATTCTTGCTCATAGATTTTATTTTATTAATTCAATAATTCTTTGCATACCGATATTTTATATTATTGTTGTTTCAATAATTGTCATTACACATTATTTTTCATTATCAGATCAATAATTCATATTATTTGAATAGTATTATTAGATAACATTATTGGTAATGTCTAGAAAGTTCTGTATAAGGAGAGGTTTGGTCACCTAATTGCGTGCAAGAGGAGAAATTCTTATTGAAAGCCCCTCTTTCCTGGAACCGCACAGTTGTCAATATTGTGATTCTCGTAATATTATTTGTGAATAATTAATTATTAATTTATATGATGAGGAAAATATTGATTTTATGTGGATATAGATGGAGAAAATTTTTAATGTGACAATTGTTAAAAATTGATATTTTATTTTTCTGATAAAATAATATTTTATTATATTATTATAATAGAATAATGATGATATTTTTACAATGAATGTGGGATATAAGAGTATTTTTATTGCATTAAATGATTAACACATATTTTGTGTGTCGGTGGATCCCATTTCTTAACTGAAATTTGATTATAGCCTGTAAAATCGTCCGTATGTGGATTTCGGTCCATTTCTGTTTGGAATTTGGAAAAACTTTCTTCTATAAAGTTGTAGATAATTGAATTTCCTATAAAAATTCGCAAGTTTGAATTTTCTGGTAAAAGGGCTATTTATTATGAATTATTGAAGTTCTGAAGTTCCGAAATAATTGATTTTTGGAAGTTTTAATTATTTATATCAACAAAAACGTTTTTGGTGGGCTCATTTTGTTGTTAAACATGTGGGATTCCAGCATTCAAAGATTGGCGTAGGAATATATATATATATATAAAATATTATTATTATATTAAATTTTCTACTTTAGTGTTCTAAGCAATTTCCTATAAATAGGGTGCTTAGGTTAGAATTGAAAATCACACCAGAAACTAAAGTTTTCTCTCTCTTTTTCTCTCTATAATATCGAACGTATTTTGTGAGTATTGTAGTACTTTGAGTATTGCTATACGGTGCAAGTTCTTTCAGCACTATATCCAGTATTCCAGTCAGAAGTACTATTTTTGCGAGGTAAGGGATGTTATTTTATTCAAAAATGATATTATTTCTTGAATATCATTATGCCAAAATATTGGTGGGAACCTTTTATCAAATTTGGAACTTTTCATGTCGGGGTTACTATTCATGAGTTACTATTCACGAGTTACTATTCACGAGTACTATTCACGAAGCATGATGATATTTTTTGTGAAATTTCTATCTTTTGGTGTCGGAGTTACTATTCATGTATACGGCACTATTCACGTATATGGCACTATTCACGAATACGACACTATTCACAGAAGAATTAAATTTTCTTTTCTATGTCCAAGATTGTCTGTTATGATTCCTATCTTTGATTGGGTCTATGTTTTGGTCTTCATTCTTGAATTTTACTCCACTCTGATTATTTATGAAGTATTTTTGAACTTGGATTGTTTAAAGTACAAATCCTTAATATTTGTTCTTTTGTTTCACTAGATTCGTTTCCTTTAAAATATTTTTCATCATCCTCAGTCTTAAATGATGATATTACTGAATATCTTTGGCCTGTAGTGCAAAGATGAATGATTTTCTGATGAATATCTTTGGCCCGTAGTGCAAAGATAAACAGGTGTTTAGATGAACATGACCAACTGATGAATATCTTTGGCCTGTAGTGCAAAGATGACTATTTGATTTATGATGTATATTGATTGATGTTACAGGGATAAAATATCGATGATAGACTTTTAAATTCATAGATGATAGTAGATTTCATTCTCTACTTAACTCTTCTAATGAATTGTTGTTTCCACTGCAGTTGTTGATCTAAAACTTGTTGTCTATTGTATTCTATCATATTTTTCCCTGTTGAAGACTAAGGATAATTTATTTTATATTATCTTAGTCATAATATTCTTTACTGGGCTAGTTGATCTCACCCTTTTCCTTTTTGTTCCATTTTTCTTCTCAGGAGACGAGAATATAGCGGGAACTAGTCGGGGTGTGGAGTAATGATTCAAGACAGTTGTTTTAGTAGTCCTCACTATTTTGTAAAATAGTGTATCAATAATTGTAGTGAGGACTTATTTGAGTGTGGATATTGTCTAGAAGACAATATTTGTATTTAAACTCACAGTTTATGTGTTGTCATATTTTGCACGACAATATTATTAATGAAATTGTAGTTGTTTCTGTACCATATATTTGGCTACTTAGAATGGGTGATGTATACTTATTTTGGGGGCGTCACATTTAACATGGAGAAGATAATAGATTTTATGGTCTATTTGACTCTTCTAATGGATTGCTCGTTCCGCTGCAACTATGGTTGAAAAGTTTTATCATCTACCATATGTTCTAAATCTCTGATTTATTACTATTGAAGGCTATTGATAATTTATTTATCTTTAGTCATAATATTCTTTACTGAGCTAGTTGTGCTCACCCTTTTTCTTCACAATTCCTTTCAGGTAATAAGAGTGTAGCTGGGTCGAGCGGAAATAACAGGGGAATAGAACGGTGGTCTATAGCTGTTGAGGTTCTCCCTAAATAGGTGAAGCGAACCCAACGTTGGAAGGGCATTTTGCCACTATCATACAAGATGTCTAATGGCATACAACCTCATATCATCATAAGACAAGGATGTGCTCATCCACTTGCTGAGTATATATTCGAGCACTACCTATATAATCTTGGAGTTTGGTTGAAGTATAATTCTCAATTAGAGACGGTGGAGATAATGATATGTCAAGAGAAGACACACCATTGGGAAGAATATGATAGTAATCTTCTCATTTTTCTTTAGGGGTCTATTAGGTTGACCAAGGATAATTTTGTGGGCATATGATATCTATAATAACCTGTAGGCGCATGGCCTCCCTCGCATCACGAAGGTTTCCTTGAGCACTTCCCAAAGGTTTTAATTTCTAAAACAGCTTTATCGTACCTTTATGTAAGGTGTCATGGTGACGTGCTATCCAAGTTGGTGTCCGAGTCACGATTGGTATATTTTAGTATCAAAACTCACAACATATGTGTTGTTGTATTTTGCACGACAATTGATGTAATAATGTTGTAGTTGTTTTCTGTACCATGTATTTGGCGACTTAGAATGGGTTGGATGGAATGGACCTGTTTTGGGGTTGTCACAGTTGGTATCAGAGCTTAGGGATATGATCTCTGGCGGAGATCGGGATTAGAACTAGGAGGGGAGAGATGAGTAAATCCTTCGCTAGTGTGTCTTACCTAAGCTTATTTGTTGGTCAGTCATAATATCGGGATATTATGTGATATGTTAATTTGTTAAATTAACCTTTATTTTTGAAGCTGTATTCTAGAATGATATCTGAAATACAGGAGATGAGCAATGGAGAAATCATGATGACAGGGGAGATAGAATCTGAAATGGAAGCAAGATATTCGCAACTCTTCGAAATACCAGGTACGTAAATTTCGGGGTCGAAATTTCATAAGGAGGGGAGATTGTAAGACCCCGAATTTTATGAAATAAAAGTATTCAATTTTTCTTATAATTACAATTCAGTAAATGGTTAAATTGATAAAAGTTTAAAGTTAAGGGTGATATATGAAATTTTTTTAAAATAAGCAAGTGGTTATAAAATACTCATCGTTGTCGGGGAATATTCGTTTGGTCGTGGAATATTCTTCTTGTCGGGGAATATTCGTGCGATGGCACAGCCTTGTGTGGACCCCATAACAGAAAGCGATTGGATGAAGAAAACGACAAGTATAAGTTGTTAATAAATAACTACAGAATAGTTATTACTGCTAACACATTGGAATACCCGATGGTTAAAATACGATTAATATGCGTTGTTGCGACAAGAAGATAGCGGTGTATTGCACCAATTATTGATTTTACGTGAAAGGCACTACTAAATAATTGTTACACGATAATTCTTCGTTCGAGATTTTATTGATTCAATAATTGTTGCGTTGATATTTTATATTATTGTTGTTCCAATAATTGTCACTACACAAAGATTTCCATTATCGAAGCAATAATTAATATTATCTGAATAATATTATTAGATAACATTATTGGCAATGTCTAGAAAGTTACATCTAAGGAGAGGTTTGGTCACCAATTGCAAGCTACCAATAAGGAGAAATCCTTATTGAAAGCCCCTCTTTCTGAAACCGCTCAGTTGTCATTATTGTGATTCAGTAATATTATTTATGAATAATTAATTATTGATTTATATGATAAGGAAAATATTCATTTTATGTGGTTATAGATGGAGAAAATTTTTAAAAGTAACAATTGTTGAAAATGATATTTTATCTTTTCGATAAAATAATATTTTATTATATTATTATAATATAATATTGATGATATTTTTACAATGAATGTAGATATATGAGTATATGAGGAGGAAGAGTATTTTTGTTGCAAAAGTTGTTTAAAACATGTTAAACATGTCTGTGGGCCCATTTCTTGACTGAAATTTGATTATAGCTTGTAAAATCGCCTGCTTTATGGATTTCTTCGATTTACATTTTGGAATTTGAAAAAACTTTCTTCTTCAAAGTTGTAGAGAATTGAATTTCCTATAAAAATTCTCGAGATTCGAATTTTCTGATAAAAGGGCTATTTATTATGAATTATTGAAATTCCGGAATAATTGATTTTGAAGTTTTAATAATTTTTATTCAGAAAAACGTTTTTTATATTGTTGGTGGGCCCCAATCGGTGTTGAATGCATGCTGAATTCAGATTCTTGGTATAATGAGAAATTTATATAAATATAATAATATTTTGTTAAATTTTACGCTTTGATGTTTCTAAGCGATTTCTATAAATAGGTGCTTGGGTTAGAATTGAAAATCACACCGTAAACCCAAGTTTTCTCTATTTCTCTCTATAATATCGGCGTATTTTGTGAGTATTTTTATACTTTGAGTGTTGCTATCTGGTACATATGCTTCTTTTAGCACTATATCCAAAGTATTTGATCGTAAGTACTATTCTTTTCCGAGGTAAGGGAGATTATTTTCTTCATAAATGATATTATTTCTTCAATATCATTATGCTGAAATATTGGTTTAAACTTTTTATCAAATTTAGAACTTTTTCATGTCGGGGTTACTATTTATGAGTTACTATTCACGAGTTTACTATTCACGAGTTACTATTCATGAGTTACTATTCACGAGTTACTATTCACGAGTACTATTCACGAAGCATGATGATGTTTTTGTGAAATTTCTATCTTTTGGTGTTGGAGTTATTATTCACGTATATGGTACTATTCACGTATACGACACTATTCACAAATACGACATTATTCACAGAAAAATTAAGTTTTCTTCTCTGTGTCCAAGATTGTCTGTTATGATTCCTATCTTTGATTGGATCTATGTTTTGGTCTTCATTCTTCAATTTTACTCCACTTTGGTTATTTATGAAGTATTTTTGAACTTGGGTTGTTTAAAGTACGAATCCTTAATATTTATTCTTTTGTTTCACTGGATTCGTTTTCTTTAAAATATTTTGCATCATCCTCAGTCCTAAATGATGATATAACTGAATATCTTTGGCCTGTAGTGCAAAGATGAATGATTTCTGATGAATATCTTTGGCTCTTAATGCAAAGATGACCTGTTGTTGAATATCTTTGGCTCGTAATGCAAAGATGATCTGTTGTTGAATATCTTTGGCTCGTAATGCAAAGATGACCTGTTGTTGAATATCTTTGGCATGTAGTGCAAAGATGACTTGTTGATGAATATCTTTGGCCCGTAGTGCAAAGATGAATTTATTAGTAGGATTATGAACATGAACTGTGATTTGGTATAACTATGATCTTTGATGTTTTAGGTGATGAAAATTAACTTTGTCCTGGATGAGGAAAGGAATTTAGAACTACAATTACGATTATGAGATATACACGTGATTGTGGACAGGAATTGTTGATTAATGTTACAGGGATAAAATATTGTTGATGGACTTTTAACATGGAGAAGATAATAGATTTTATGGTCTATTTGACTCTTCTAATGGATTGCTTTCGTTCAATTTGCAACTATGGTTGAAAAGTTTTATCATCTACCATATGTTCTAAATCTCGATTTATTCTTGTTGAAGGCTATTGATAATTTATTTATCTTTAGTCATAATATTCTTTCTTGAGCTAATTGTGCTCACCCTTTTGCTTCACAATTCCTTTCAGGTAATAAGAGTGTAGTGGGTTTGAAAGGCGAATAACAGGGGAATAGAACGGTGGTCTATAGCTGTTGATGTTCTCCCTAAATAGGTGAAGCGAACCCAACGTTGGAAGGACGTTTTGCCACTATCATACAAGATGTCTAATGACATACAACCTCGTATCATCATAAGACAGGGATGTGCTCATTCACTTGCTGAGTATATATACGAGCACTACCTATATAATCCTGGAGTTTGGTTGAAGTATAATTCTCAATTAGAGACGGTGGAGATAATGATATGTCAAGAGAAGACACACCATTGGGAAGAATATGATAGTAATCTTCTCGTTTTTCTTTGGGGTCTATTGGGTCAACCAAGGTTAATTTTGTGGGCATATGATATCTATAATAACCTAGACGCATGGCCTCCCATGTACGAAGGTTTCCTTGAGCACTTTCCAAAGGTTTTAATTTCTAAAACAGTTTTGACTGTACCTTTATGTAAGGTGTCATGGTGACGTGCTATCCAAGTTGGTGTCCAGAGTCACAGTTGGTATATTTTAGTATCAAAACTCACAACATATGTGTTGTTGTATTTTGCACGACAATTGTTGTAATAAAGTTGTAGTTGTTTTATGTACCATGTATTTGGCGACTCAGAATGGGTTTGATGGAATGGACCTGTTTTGGGGTTGTCACACACGTGTATATATATATATATATATATATATATATATATATATATATATATATATATATATACATTCTCCTTCAAGTCAAATATGATTCTTCAAGATGAAATTGAGAAGGACTTAAGGATATATTCATGAGGGGGAGCTAATACACGATGCACTTTTTTTCTCTTAACCAAGGTTTTTTCCCATTGCGTTTTTCCTGGTAAGGTTTTTAATGAGACAGCTTTCAATGCGTATAGCTATACAATAGACATCCAAGGGGGAGTGTTATAAAATTATGTATGTCTAGATTCATATTATGGATGTCTAGGTACATGTAACTCCCATGTCCATTGAGTTATGAAACTCATAACCTTTGAGTTTTGTAACCTACTACTATTTATGTTAGTATTGATGTTATTATATCTATAAATAATAACATTTGTAAAGTGAATGATGGATATATCAAAGAAAAAAGAGAATGCTCTCTTTTCTCTAATCTTGTTTGTTTTTGATTTTAGTAATATTTTATAAGAGAAGGCAGATAGATATATAGTACGTGTTAAAAAAAACTGTAATAAGATTTCCCTTAAAAGTTTACTCTTCAACTTTGACTATCTTTAATGCTATCGACATTCCATAATAATAGTCGTTTTAACTTCAGCCACATGAATTTAAAAAATTATTTAATAATTAATTTTTTTTTATTAAATTTCATCACTATCCTTTATGGAGAATTGAAAACTATTAATAAAAGGGAGAAAATTTATTTGGATAATGAAAGAAGTTAAGGGTGATATAAGAAAATAAATAATTTATTATCCTACAAAGTTGTAAACGATAAATAAATTGAAATAAATTTTTTCTTCTAAAAAGTCAATTATTATGGAATGGAGGTAGTAATTAATCTTATGCTATGTTTGTTTAAAAAAATTATGATAGATTTGTTCCAATATATTATTACTTTAGATTATTTTATTTAATGATTAATCTGTTATATAAGTTTTGAACTATTTGTTATATTTTTGGTTTTTTTTTCTTGACAAACTTTTGGTGTGACATGCTACTTGAGATTGCTTATTGCAAACTAATTTGTTTTGTTTTTCTTTGGGAAACGGGGGGTGTGTGGGTGGGTTAATAATAGACTAACGAATTAACTTTCGTAGCATAGGAGATTTTCCCTTTTTTACTTCACTCAATGTGGATTGAGGGAATGGAATGGAATAGAAGAAAAAATAGAATGAAAAATAATATATTTGATGAATATTTTGGAGGATAAATCATTTTAATAGAATTTTTATTCAATGTGGAAAGTGGTAGAATAAAATCTATTCCAATAAAGTGGATATATGTAATAATTTTGTCATCATATTATATCATCCTTATTACCACCAACAACCAAACATACATTTAAAATACCTTAAAATCATTTCATTCATATTCATTCAATCAAAACGCAAAATAAAAGAGCAATTTTTTCCCCTTCCAAATGCTGTGTATACATGATAATGTAAAAAAATTAAGTAATTATAAGGTGCTCGAGACAAATTGAAGGATTAACAAATATGTAACTAGTTTATTTCTATGATCCTTGGTTTTAATTTATGCTAACAAGAAATTAAGGTGAGGAAGATGATTAACTAAAATTAAAAAGAAAAGTAAAAAGATAATTTAACTAAGGGAATTGTTAAATCCACAACAGAAAATATTATTTCCATAACAAAAGTGTCGCTATAGATCCTATATCGACGATTTTCACCGTCGCTATACATCTACAGCGACACTTTTATTGTGAAAATAACAAAAAATGTTGTGAATTTAACATTTCCCTTTAACTAATTCAATAAAGAACCAATACACACCAAGTTCATATGCATGTTTTCTCACAAAACTTGGTGGTGAGCTTCTTTGTTCAGAACTTGAACATCTAACTTGATTTCTAAACAAAAACATAAGAGCTTCATTGAAGAAACCAAACCATATATACAGGCTTATCCTTGGCAAAACATACAACGCAAGTCACAGAAAGGACAAAGCAAAGAACAGAACCACACACCAAAATACTCTGTACATATATATTTACAAACAGCTTCAAGAGGCACACAACAAAATACTATATACATCTATATTAACAAACAGCATCAAGAAGGAAAATGACGACGATCTAACACTATGAAAAGACTGGAACTCGGAAAGGTCGTGCAAAAATCGCCATTAACTTAAATTTCATAAAGCACCCTTAACCTTCACTTTCCTGTGGTAGACCTTGATATCGTCTTCCCAGCTTCTCTTGTTTGGTGCTGAGCTAGTTGGAGAAACATTATTGGTCAAAGAGTCAGAGGTACGAGCAATCTGCTTTTCTTTAGCACTCGTGCTTTCAGTTTCAATCATCTCCTTGCAAGCGTGACAAAACTCATTAATGTTGGTAGGTAGAGAAGCAGGATCGAGTTCAAAAGAACCTACTGGGACACCCTCTCTCTTGGTTCCGGTCATTTTAAATGCGGGAATCTGGTGGGAAAATCTAAGTAATTCACCGGATGGTATCAGAAATGAGGGAACCCCTAGCCGAGTTGATCGCTGAAAAAGGCTTACAAATCCTTCTACCTTCTCTAGGTAAGCGACGTGTATGCCAATATGATGGGAATAATCTGAGAGAATTTCCACAATTTCATATACGTAATCTTTATGATTTTCTGGCTCAGACTTCCAACTGATATCCCAGTCCTTGAAGAGCACCCAAGTCTCCCCCTTTCTAGGATATATCTTGTAAGAACCTTTAGTACCTTTTTCACAAAAAATCTGATGAGAAAATTCACTATGATCACAACTTATAGCAGTTTTTCCATGTGTAAATTTGCCACAGGCAACAGGTAAGCCCTCTTTTACCCAATCAATCTCGCATTGGTCCTCAGGGTCAGCATTTAGCCAAGTAATTTCTAACATAAATCCATGTGAAAGAACTTTCCTGACCTGGGCATAGAGTCTAGGCATGCCATCAATTGAATCATAACAAGCCCACACTTGATCAACAGAAAAACAACTTTCTTCTCTATCCTTATCAAAGTCACTCAACTCTGGTTCTGCTTCTATCCTTTTTGAAGGGCTCATAAAGTCATACTCATCTCTTAAACCATCATTGTAAGAAACATAACACGCACAGGATTGGATCATGGACATTCTACCTCTTTTCCTGTTTGTGTTTGTCATAGTAGGTGCATAAACTACTGGAATATCTACCTGATTGTCATCTTCCCCTTTGGTTTTCAGACACCCACCAATCTCACTAGTGCCACCTGTTCTTGTCACTGGGTCTGATCCCCCTGTTCTACTTGATCTCGAAAGGGAACATGGAACCATTCCAGTACTTTGTGCACCCACTTTCCATTGACTAATGAAGCTTGAGCCTACACCTTGCCCACCACTTTTACCCTGGTTTGACCGTTGCTGCTCATCTTGGGCACCTGAATCGTTGGCAATGAAAGGTTTTAAGCAATTTTGACAACGGGGAACTCAATTCATGATATCTTTAAGATATTGGGACTTTATATTACAAAATGGGCAACATATCCAGAATTTTTTACCTCCATCGGTAGCTGGTTCAGTCGTTGTCAGCCAATCGTTTTTCCCTTTGGTCTTTAAACTCCCACCAACCACACTAGCAACTGCTGGCCTTATCACCGGCTCTGGCATCACTTTTGTACTGTTATTCACCTTAGATCCCAGAAGAGAAGACTGAAACCCTCCGGTAATTTTTGCACATAATTTAATTGCCTCCTGTTTTATTGCCTGTTTCGGTTGACAACTTCCACGCTGATCCAAACTGGAATCACATGATACACCTTGGTTACCCTTCCTACCGCAGTTTGATCGTTGGAGTTCACCTTGTGCACCTGAATCATAGGCCATGAAGGTCCTCAAGCAATTTTGACAGCACACAATTCTATTCACAATATATCTGCGATACTGGTACTTTATTCTACAAAAAGGGCAACAAGTCCAGAATGATTTCTGGCCATTGGACTGATCTGGTTGTATTAGTTGATGATGATGATGATTCGAGCCACTGAACTGGGGATTCAGATACTCATTTGTTTTGTTCTGAGCTCCAAATGAGTTTCTAATTTCCTGATTCTGATTTATGTGATGAGGTCTCTTTATTACAGTAGCGTTTCCTGAAAAGCTACCCTTACTAATATGTATAGATCTTTTTCCTGGGTAGGAAACCACCATATTTGATTTATTGATAAGCTTGGAAGCAGCCCCTGCACCACAAATTTGTTCATATCAGCGAAATTTCAAAATGAGAATTTCTTCAGGATGTAATACAGGTTGCAAGGCTTCCTTTACCTATAAATGAATAGATTTAATAAATAAGATACACTTTGATCTACAATGATACTGATGGCGGAAGAGTCATGGAATGGAAATACCATTAGAGAGGAGTTTTCAAATCTTAAGGATAAAGTGATGACAATGACACTTGTTTGACTAATATAGTACCTACATTTTGAGTGGCTATTTAACTTCCCTCATTTCTGATTCTACCTATTTAGGTTAATTTGGAATATTTTCAATGTTTATTTGAGTATAAATTTGGGGAGTATCTCATGGTTTAAAACATAAACAACATCAATAAGAGGAGAAAAATTGTAGTAACTTCCTGAGAAAGTATAGGATAAATGACTGTTTGACTTTAAATAAGCTCTCTATTAATGTCCTTTTATGAAACCAATATGATGCAGTACTACACTCTCCAGCTCCAAAATAAGTAGAATTTTACCTATTGTGGACTTGAATGAGGAAGACATGACCATTTGGAGTTGTACTAGAGAAAATGTAATGCATAAACTTAGTGAGCAAATGAGGTGCCACACTAAGTCATCAAAAGTCAGAATATAAATACTTTTATCCATAAAATGAAAAATACAATACTCTATAAAATATATAAATAAGTAGCAACAGTCCCGTCCCTCCGGCACTATCGATGGTGAGATTTATCATTTGTATTTTGTTAGATAGATTAGTTCTTTGAAGTGTTAGTGTCTCCATTTTGAAACAATTCGTCTTTCCAAAGTTCAAAGTCCATACCTTTCTTTGACATGCTTGTACTCTCAGTACCTACAGTGGATTTCGAAGATGAAACATTCACTTTAACATTCATGCTTTGAGCCTCCACCTCCATCTCCTCAGGTTGCCAAAGCTCATTAGGATTGGTAGGTAAAGAAGCAGGATCAAGTTCAAAAGACCCTTCTGGGACACCTTCTGTTTCAGCGCCAGTCATTTTAAATGAGGGAACTCGATGGGAAAATCTAAGTAGTTTACTGGATGGTATCACAAATATGACATCCCCTACCCACGTCATTCGCTGAAACAGGCTTACAAAACCTTTCATTTTTTCTAAGCAACCAACCTTTATACCAGTATCATGGCTAAAATCTGAGAGAATCTCCACGATTTCAAATATGTAATTTTTATGATTTTCCGGGTCAGAACTCCATCCAATATCCCAGTCCTTGAAGAGGGCCCAAGTTTCCCCCTTTCTAGGATATATCAAGTAAGAACCTCTACCAATGCCTTTCTCAAAATGCATCTGATGAGAGATGGTAAGACGATTTGAAGTTACCACAGTGTCTCCGCGAATAAATTTTCCACAACCCACAGGTAACTCTTGATTTACCCAATCAATCTCACCTTGCTCCTCGGGATCGGGCTCTAGCCAAGTAATTCGCAGCTTAAATCCAGGAGAAAAAACCTTCTTAATCTTGGCGTAGAATCTAGGCAGGCAATCCGTTGTATCATAAAAAGCCCAAATTTGATCATCAGAAAAACATTTTTCATCTTTGTCCTTGTCAAAATCACTAAATTCTGGATCAAGACAATCGTAGAAATCTCTCCCTCTTTTCCTGTTTGTTTTTCTCGAAGTTCCTGATTCCCTGGCCTTTGCATGAACCTTGGGGATTCCAACCTCTTTGTTTACGCCTTCTGTACTTACATTCCCACCATTAGTTTTATTCTTAGAACTCCAAGAAACTTTAGCAGCACCTTCTGTTCTTGTCCCTGGGTCTGAACCCATATCAGAAGATGGAAATTTTCCATTACTCAATTTAAGCACTTTGAAAGCTTCCTGTTTCGGTTGACAAGCTGCAGACTGACACAAACTGGAACCTGAGTTTACACCCTTAGTTCCATGCCTAGTCCAAGCGGAACCTAAACCAAAGACGAGATTACTTTCACACTGGGAGTATATTTGTGTCAAGGCAGAAACAAACAGAAACCATATATTATAAGCACATGAATCAGATACAACAAAGAATTAATTACTTAATGAATACAACAATTAAGCCATGTAACTGAGAAACATAAATATATCATATATAAAAGGATTTTCTACATTATTGGCAATCATCAAACCCATCGGAGAGACAGAGAATCTGTTACCAATGAACATAAGAATCAGTTATCAATGAACACATCTCATGTGTGTGAGTTACTATAAGCATTACATTAAAAACCAAAAGAATTTTGACCAAATTTGCACTTAATGAGAAAGATGTGACCATATAAAGTTGCATTAGAGAAATCACGTATTTGTAATGTTGCAACTCACTGGACAAATAAGGGGCTCTGGCAGAAAGTTATCCAGGGTGTAGCAAAATAACAACTTTTAACTACAAACTAATAGAACCATTCCTAGTACTGATATAACGGACAAAGGGAATTTCGATGCTGCGATGCTCATTGTATAGTGATATAGCTATGAAAATCAAGATTTAAGTTTATGACTAAAACAATTAATTCATGTAACAAAGAAACAGAAACACAATATTGAAGCTAACATATATAAAAGACGAACCATATTAATAAAAAGCAATATATTAAAAAACTTCACCATGAATCTCATCTGTGTAACCAAGGAGCGGGTACGATTCAAGCGTTTGCCTATGCTGAGGAACAATCTCATAAAGACTTGAAACCTTATCTGCACCAAAATCCCCATCCAGCTCATAAGCAGCTAACAAACTCAAAAACCCCAACATTCCCAATGAATCCTCAACCCCGGATCCATTTTCCCTTCCACTCGGCTGCAAGTCTCAGTGCTGCGTCTTTCACATCAGCTCGAATCTCCGGTGATATCCTCATTATTAGCTGCAACAAAAGAATGCAGCTCCTCTTAACCACACTCCCTTCAAACTCAAGATTCCCCTTCTTCAAATGTGGAGGGTAAAACCCTTCCATTGCATCTAAAACTAACTTTGCAGGATCAATAGATAACTTAAGAGCTTCTAAAACTTTCCGAGCAATCAAATCGTGATAATTTATATGATCATTTAAAACAACTGCAAACCTTTCCCATTCATTGTAACCATAAACCCTAAATCCACTGTTGGAGAATTTCCTTCAGACTGCTCTGGAACTAATCGGAATTTAATTAAATTAGCAAATTGCTTCTCCTTCAATTCAAGTTCCCGAATCCGTTCATCGAGTTGCTTTTTCTTTGATTTAAACCCTTTTTGAGCATAATCCAGTTCATTGCATCTTTCTTCACTTGAATTTCTGACTGAATCTAATCGGTTCTTTTTCCGATCAACTTTTTCCATCCGTTCTTCAATCAATTTGGCGTGTCTCTTTATCGAAATTTGAAACGAATCAAGCTGATTTTCCATCAATTTCTGTTTAGTTGGGAGCTTTTCTTCTCTAAAATCCAATGCACAAACTTTTTCTACAGGCATAGAAGAACTGCTGTCACTCTCTTTCTTCCGCCGTATTTCCAGCACTTTCCGGTGATCGTTGGAGTGAATTCACCGGAGAATGTCGGGCTGCATGCGGGTCTGTATTCGGCTAGGAGTCGACCCGACTTGTAACGAACCCCACAGGCGTTACAGAGCGTTTAGGCACCAACTGGACAAGCTCGCCGCTTGTGGGGTATTTTGAACAACACAATGACTGCACCGGCGAGGCTGAGCTCCGCCGCCGCCGCCGCCTGCTTTATCGCCTATCGGTGGCAGTTTCCCGTTTGGGTTGGTAATTTTACAAAAATTGAAGGTTTTTTCACAAGTGGATTTGTTTCGATTTCAAGGTTTTCTTACTAATTCTTCTTTGACCATCAACTAGTTGTTGTTTTTCCTTTTGTTGCTGCATGTCGCTGCTTCATTCATCTGAGTATGTTTTTCTTTTATTGGGTGATGGACTGATGGTTGCTTGTGGGTTTTTCTTTTGTAATGTCATTGGTTTTGTGAATTTTTGTCTCCATTGTTGATTCTTCTGCTCTGAAGTTTGAATCTCTCTCTTCATACATTTTACAAGTTTTACATTAATTCTTTGCTTTTTCTCAATATACATTTAACAATATTCAATGAGGCGATAAAATTTATCGTAATAATTAACGTACAAAAAAATAAATAATATTTGTGTTCCGAATTACATATTAAAAAAATTAAAGAATAAATGTAACTCCTAATTATCCTATTTTTAAACCGCTTTTACATTGGGTTAAATCTATTTTTTCCAACTAAATTAAACACCAATTTAAATAAATTTGTATCATTGATTTTTAGTTTAGTCAACCCATGAACCTCAAAAAAATTTACAAAAATTAAAAAGATCGTCTAACACTTTTAAATTTTAACGGTATATTGAACAAGAAATCAAATTGCCTTTGAAATCACATCAAAAAATATACAAATCGTACTAATTAAAATCGCACCAACGATTTCAGCGTTTGTGACGGTTTTAGGTGGGTTTAAAAATCGGTTTTATGGTTTGAGTTTGGTTATTGGCCAAAATCGCATACATAAAATCGAAATCGCATCATACCAACAAGATAAAGAAGTCAAGTTGTCCAAAGTGATTTATAAATTTTAATCGGAATATGATTGAGTTTACCATCATCATCATTATAATAATAATAATAATAATAATAATAATAATAATAATAATAATAATAATAATAATAATAATTTACAAGAACAAGTCCAAAGAACAAACTTTATTTATCTGTTATCCACCACTGTGTTTATATAGATACATATCAGCTCATATGTATATATATTTTCTATTTTCCTAATATTATTATCCTAAATTTAAAAGGTTAAACTTATGTATTATTTATTTTTCCTTATATAAGTAGATGATTATATATGATACCAAAATTTATTGATATTAAATAAATACTGACAGATCGTGAGATATGATAATAAGCATGAAACTCATTAAATAATTAAATTATTTTATCATTTTATGTTCAACATTAATTAGTCACACCCTACATTATATAAAACCGAATTTACAGTTTGAGTTTTGTTCTATTTAGCTTTTGTTTGGACAAAACATTATAAGTAAGGTTGTGTGTTATTTAAGTGGTACTTAATATTGGGTGATGCTAAATTGTTAATTTAAATTGTATAAAATTTTATTGTTTCAATTAGTTTTGGAACCGAAACCGCACCAAATTAAACTGCACCGCACCAGATGAATCTACACCGCATCGCACCAAACACAAGACGATTTCATGTGCGATTTTAGATTTGTCAAACCACACCTAAACAGTTTCGTGTACAATTTGGGCTTCAGATTGCACCATGCTCACCCCTACTGATAAGGCAAAAATATGAGTTGGATAAATAAATGTAATATAATTAAATTAAACATATTCTATTAAATTAAAACCATTTCACACTTGAAAGATCTCCACCGCCTATTACCATTGCAACTTTCAATAATTTCCATTACAAAACAAAATGCAAAACACATCTGACATTCATAATTTTTCATCAACTCAAACCCTCGTTTACAAAGCAAAACCCACATTTACTTTCATTATTGCTGGAACTGATAAAAATCATCCTTCTTTTGCCTTTGTTAATTTCTCTCAGATGCTCAGGCTCATCATCCTCATTAGTATTGCTAAGATCAACGATCTTTGATGAAGGTCCTCCTTCATTCTTGTGGCTTGGCCTTTGAAGTAGCCGATTACTCTTTCTTCTTCTTGGGGGTTCAACAATTGGAGATCCAGGTGCTCTTTCTTCTTCTGATTTAGATTTATCTTTATCAACAGAGGGACTTCTTGGTGGGGACCTTTGGTGATTTCTTCACAACCTTGGCTTTCTTCTTGATTAGCTTTACTGGAGTGGACACTGGAGATATGGAATCTGTGAGACCCCAGATTTTATCAATAAAGATTTAAAATAAATTTTTAATATTATGGTGTGAATTTGAGATAATATTATAGTTGTGGGTAGTATTTATAAATTTTGCAAAGTATGCAAGTGGTTATATTATATTCGATTGGTCGGGGAATATTCGGTTTAGTAGGGAATATTAAATGACAACTACTCAATCATTGGTGGACCTAGCGGTAATTATTATTTGATTGAGAAAACGCACAAAAATATTTTATTGAAATAACGGCGAAGTTTTACCGTATTCTTTGTTGAACTACTCGGTAGTAAAAGTACGATGTCGTGTGGTTGCATAAGTAGCACACCTGTATTGATTATCGATGCTTATGTGAGAAGTCACTCCAGTTTGATTCCATTATTGTCGATTAATAATATGAATTATTATAATGATAATGACGTTTTGTTTTATTCATATTATTAACGTAATAAAACGTAAACATCTTTTAATATAAAATAGAATACTTTATTAAAGTTATTACATAAATAGAATATATTATATTTTATTATGCATAGTGTTGTATAGTGTTTTGCATAGTGTTTTTTACATAGTATTGCATAGTGTTTGCATAGTAAAATATTTTTATATAAATAGAATATATTATATTTTATTTAAAAGATTTTTCTTTAAATATGGATGGTCGATTAAAGTAAATCAATCTGATAGTTCATGGATTAGTTACTATGCATTCCATTTTCCTATAAATAGAAGCTCATTCCTTCATTATTTTCTTACGAATTCATTGAAACTCTAGAGAGACAAATTATAGAGAGAAGCTATAGAGAGAAAATTATAGAAAGAAGAAGAATATTCTGCTACTTCACTACTTCTATATTCAGTTCTTTTACGGTAAGGGGTATTATTTGTTGTACCCGTAAGGGGTGTTATTCTTTCTTCTTGAAGAGAACTTCTGTTATTCCATTCATTATTATTCTGTTGGAATAACCTGTAAAAATGGTATACCCTATACATAACCTGTATATGCGGCATACCCTATACTTGGTGAAATTCTTATGTTATTCCATTCATATTTATTCTGTTGGAATAACCTGTATACGCGGTTTACCCTATACTTGGTGATATTCTTCTATTATTCTGTTGGAACATCCATGCATGTGTTTTTACAGGACTGGTTCCGCTCTTTATTATTCTCGTTGGAACATCCTGCATGCATGTGTTTTACACCGGACTGGTTCCGTTCTTTATTATTCTGTTGGAACATCATATATGCAGGTGTTTTACACCGGACTGGTTCCGCTTTTATCATTCTGCTGGAATATCCTATCATGTGTTTTTACACCGGATCTGGTTCCATCTTTATTATTCATTTGGAACATCCATCGGTGTGTGAATTTCACGACACACCGTTCCGTTATTATTATTCATTGGAATAACCTTGTCTGTCGCAAGTACCGCATGCATGGTGATTTCTTTTGTTATTCCATTCTTTATTATACCCAAATTGGTTAAAACTTTGACTTCTATACTCCATGAAATTAGTAGAATATCCTTGATATTTGCGTTTCATCCAAATCTTTTCACGAAAATATTCTTCTTCGATCATTCTTGAATTTTACTCTATGAAACGATTATTATGTTGACAATTTGGACGTTAATAATTCATGGATTAAATAATTCTTGAACTTGTTTTATTGAATTATTATGTCATTGTCATCATCCTCATGTTATATTATGTTATCTTTGGCTTACGTGCATAGATGAACTTAGTATGATTATGACCGAGGATCATTTGGTATAATCATGACTTGATATAAATGATGTGACAAAAGTCCTCGGTGGCACAGTAATGCGTTGATGGATAGTTTTTGGTATGATTATGACCGGGGTGATTCGGTATAGTCATGACCATTGATAACTTGATGAAAATCCTTGGCCGTGGTACGAGGGATGATTAGATGTGGTGGTTTATTTATTAAGTCGAGTCTCAAATGATAAAAATTGATGAAAACCTTTTAAAACCTAAAAGATAGTAGACTTTATTCTCTCTACTGACTGTTAATGGATTGCTTATTCATTGCAGCTTAAACTTGTTGTCTATTATATTTTATCGGTTTAACATTGTTTGAAGGCTAATGATAATTTATTCTCGCATTATCTTAGTCATAATATTTCTTCTTGGGCTAGTTGAGCTCACCCTTTCTTTCACCGTTCTCTTGAAATGAGAACATAAATTTTGGACGAAGTCGGGGAACGAAGTAATGGTCTAGAGGATAGCATTAGTAGTCCTCACTATTATGTGATATAGTGTGATAATAGTTGTAATGAGGACTCCTTTTGAGTTTGTATAATATCTAGTAGACAATATTTGTATTCAAACTCACAGTTTATGTCGTATTGTACACGACAGTTATATTAGTAAGTTGTATTTGAATTTATGTACCATGTAAGTGGCGACCCAAGATGGGTGACGTATACCTAATTTTGGGGGCGTCACAGAATCATCAGATTGAGATGACTCATTTTTCACTATGATTGCCTTCCTCTTCTTTGAAGTACCCTTGTTGGTGTTGCCAGATATTCTCAATTTCTTATTCTCCATGGGGTTTTTCTTCCAGTTTTCAAATAGTTGAGGAGACATAACCTTGTGAGCATTGAGAGGTTCTCCTTTATCATCATTTATCTTGTTCTTTAATTTCTTCTTTAGACTGATACTCAAGAATCTTCCATAGAAAACCTTAGTGATAGGTTTATTTGAAGATTTCTTCTTCTCAGCCTTTTCTAGCCATTTGGACAATAAGTCGAATAGTACAACTCCAAAGTTTATCTGTTGCTTAATGAAAATTGCAGTCATGATTATGAATTACAAATCACTTATAATATCATGTACAGTGTTCTTACCCAAGATGCACTTTCCCGTAATCTCTGCTAGGAACTCAAATTCCTCAAGGAATTCCTTTTTCTTCATACCTTTAAGATTTGGGTTCTTCTTATAGCGCATCAACCTCATGCCTTCCACAATGTTTTTTTCTTCGAGATTAATCAGACCTTGGTTAGGAAATCCTAGACATTGATTAATGTCTGATACCCTAATCTTCATATTGACTCCTCTAACTTTTGTAGATAGAGATCCAAAATTTATCGATGCATTCGAGTAAAATTCTTTCACCAAATCAGTGTAGATTTTGGTGTAAGATTCTAAACATTCAAAAAGTCCAGCATCCGAGTTAGCAAATGTCTTTGAAATTCTTTTATGATGATTTAAACTTCTTATAATCGAGTTTAATTCCAGTAACAGCTTGCCAATTTTCCATTTGAAAGACTTGATTGTATATAGTATTTGACTTTAGGTATTTTAATGAAGGTACCTGAAGGAAATTTGGGCATAGCTTCGATGTTTGAGATATTTAGGCTCTGGATAGATTTTAGGGTTAGGGCTTAGAGTGATTTGAGGCAATAGAGAGATTGATAGATTTTTGGTAACTACTGAAAAGAGGCAATCATTTTAATTTGAACTCTGCCTTTTTGTCAGTCCCCTCTTCTTCTAAGCTAAACATGTGTATGTGAGCCATTGAATGCACGATGCCGAAAACTATGACTCTCCATAAATTGGTCAGTGTTTTTAAAATTTAACTAGGCACACTTAGAAGGGGGGGTTGAATAAGTGTGGGAGCAATTTATGACCAATTTTTAAACTTAAGATCAAGCTATTAACTTCAAGCTACTATTTTGATTAATTCAGTTTGCGGAATTAATATAGTCTACTGAAATAACTAAATATCATACTGAATTTATAAAATACTTAGTGTTGAAGAATTATGTGACGCCCCCAAAATTAGGTATACATCACTCATCTTGAGTTGCCAAATACATGGTACCGAATTCCAATACAACTTAATAATACAACTGTCGTGTACAATACGACAAAACATAAACTGTGAGTTTGAATACAAATATTGTCTACTAGAGAATATACAAACTCAAAAGGAGTCCTCATTACAATTATTATCACACTATTTCACAGAATAGTGAGGACTACTAATGCACCATCTAGGACTATCACTCCGTTTCCCGACTCTTTCCAGCTATATTCTCATTTCCTGAAGAGAACAGTGAAAGAAAGGGTGAGCTCAACTAGCCCAGTAAGAAATATTATGACTAAGATAATGCAAAATAAATTATCATTAGCCTTAAATAGTGTTAAACTGATACAATATAACAAACATCAAGTTTAACTGCAGCGGAACAAACAATCCATTAAAAGAGTCAAGTAGAGAATAAAATCTACTATCTTTTATGATTTAAAAGGTTTTTCATCACTTTTATCGCTGGGACTCAGCTTAATAAATAATCCACATCATCGAATCACCCCTGCACTACGGCCAAGGATATTCTTTAGTATCACGACCACAATTATCCATGCACTACGGGCCAAGAATATTTATGTATTCATTAATGGTCATGATCATGCCAACAACTGTCCATCAATGCACTACGGGCCAATGAGGACTTTTACCACATCATTTATAACATTACGGTCATGATTACAATCAATAATCCTCGGTCATAATCATACCAAGTCCATTTATACACTACAGCCCCACAGATGACTTTCAAAAATATAAATATATGAGGATGATGACAATGATATAAGAATTCAATAAAACAAGTTCAAGAATTAATTTGTCCAAGAACCAATAACGTCCAAATTGTCAACATGATCTTCTTTTGTAGAGTAAAATTCAAGAATGATCGTAAAAATATTTTCATGAAAAGATATCGGACGGATGAAGCGCATTATCAAGGATATTCCACTAATTTCATGGAGTATAGAAGTCAAAACTTTAACCAACTGAGTATAATAAAGAATGGAATAACAAAAGAAATCACCATGCATGCGGTACATCACATAGATAGGTTATTCCAAAAGAATACTAAATAACGGAACCAGATCGAAAAAAATTTTCACCGGCGGGGATGTTCCAACAGAATAATAAAGAATGGAATAACAACAAAATCACCATGCATGCGGTGCTTGCATAGAGCAAAGTTATTCCAATAGAATACTAATAAGGATGGAATCGGTCCCACAGTAAAAAGCGCATAGATAGGATACTCCAACGAGAATAGTAAAAGACGGAATCAGTCCCACAGAAAACGTAAACGTCTGAGATAGGATATTCCAACAGAATAGTAAAGACGAAATAATAGAAGAATGTCACCAAGTATAGGGTAGTCCGCGTATACTAGTTATTCCAGCAGAATAATAAAGAATGAAATAACAGAAGTTCTCTTCATGAATACAAAAGAAATAATACCCCTTACGAGTACAACAAATAATATTCCCTACCTTAAGAAGAAGAGTACTGGATATATAAGTAGTGAAGTAGCAGAATACTTTCTTCTTTCTCTCTATAGTTTATCTCTCTAGAGTTTCAAAGGAATTAATAAGAAAATAATGAAGGAATGAGCTTCTATTTATATAAAAATGGATCGCATAGTAACTAACTCATGAACGGTCAGATTGATTTACTTTAATCTGACGGTCCATATTTAAAGCAAAATCTTTTAAATAAAATATAATATATTCTATTTATAATCTAATAAAATGAATAACTTTATAAAAGATTTTACTATGCAAATACTATGCGAGCCTTATCTGAACACTATGCATAATAAAATATAATATATTTTAATTATTGTCTAATAAAATGATAACTTTATAAAAGTATTACATTTTATATAAAAGATTTTACTATGCAAAACACTATGCGATATTTATGCAACACTATGCATAATAGAATATAATATATTCTATTTATAGTTAAACTTTATAAAAGTATTATGTTTTATATAATAAGATTTTCTGTATTATTACATTAATAATACCAACAAAACCGAGTGACTTATCACGTAAGCATCAATAATTAATACCGTGTGCTACTATGCGAACCACGCCATTCATCGTACTTTCTTTAACACCGTGTGTTACAACGATTAACTGGTAAAACTTCCGCCGTTATTTTCATAAAGTATTTTTGTCATTTTCTCAATTCGATGATAATTCCGCTTGTAGGGTCCAATGATGATTGTAATGCGTTATGCGAATATTCCTGTTAAAACGAATATTCCCCTAGCCAATCGAATATTATATAACAACTTGCGTATTTTGCAAAATTTATAAATATTACCCACAACTATAACATTATATCAATTTCACTCCATAATATTCAAAAATAATATTTATAGAAAATTCATCTTTATTCAAAAAGTTGGGATTTTACAAATTATCATAATATAATGCAAATATTCAAATTTTAATTATTAAGATAATTAAATGACTTACGTGAGTAATTAAAATTAAACAAGTAGTAATATCAACACCAAGATTTTTTACGTGGTTCAGCTATTACCCTCTATAATAATAGCCTAGTCCACGTCCAATACCAACTAGTATTGGAGACTCACTTTATTTATATCTTTATAAATAAACACCAATTACAAAACATATTATTACACAAATTAATTAACAATTAATTTCTCTTGAGCACTCTTGCTCCTTGTGCACCTATGCACTCTTCAATCACCTTTGCTTCCTTGAACCTGTTTGTAAACCTTTTCTTTAATCCAATAGGATTAACACCTTTAGACTACACTTAGTCTAAAACATAAAATTCAATACAGATATAGAGGTCTATGATCAATGCAAGAATAATCAATTTAACAATTAAAGGCTCAACTATATGCAATGATCAATTAGCACACAAAAATAAACAATTAATTTCTTACCAAATATCAGCTCAAATAATATCAGAAAATTAATTGCTTGACTACTCAGATGTTGCACTTGAGAAAATCAATTTGCTCGAAAGTAACAGTAATAAGTGCAATAAATAATTTCGTGAGTTGTAATTAATTCAACCATACCTCACGGTTTTTATAGACAAAATAAAATTACCGTTGCATAAAGATATGTACTATTATGTTTAATATTCAAACGGTATAAATCCAACAAATGTGATATTTATCCAAAATAACAAATCAAGCTTATGTTTAGTGTTTTGGGATAAATATAAACAACCCTTTAATAAATAACCCACTTTCAAAAACATCTTTGACTTTATCTTTATATATACCAAGTGGCGTGTGACATCAAAAAAGTTGTAATAGTCATTTTCCCTTTTCCAAGACTCAAGGTCTTTTAAACTTCCAATATAACAATAATTACATCTCCTAGAAAATCGTAGTATATCAAATCATCAAGAAGTAAATCTGCCAGCTTTTTGTTTATCTAGTATACTCTAGATATCCACGTGTATCAAGTCCAAAGCTATCAGTTAAACATTTAGCATACATATCACAATTAATGCTATCCTCCTTTTTAGACATACATATATTTAAGGTATTTAGGAAAATCCTTTTTCAAAACATTTTTCATTTACGACATATAATAAAATGTAAATGATATGTCCTAAAGCCTTTAAATGAAAAATCAATTATTATGTAATTAACCTTACATTTGGTTTTCCTAGTTAATGAGAAAATCTTCACCCACTTGAATATTCCTTATCATCAGATACCTGAAATGCCATAAAACAATTTAGCACACTAATAATTCATCATCAAAACTTAAGGATAAAATATGACTAGGTCAACATTCTCCCCCCTTTTGATGATGACAACAGAAAACCTTTTGATTCCCATTAACTCCCCCTATGTTCATGTATATCATATAATTAGCTCCCCCTAAATTCATGCATCAATATCATTTCAGGAATCTTATAATAACTAACTGAAATTCAACTTTAATTTCAGTAAACTGAAATTTAATAAACAATCCTATTATCTTGGCATGTACCTGCAATTATGTTAGTTCAACATATATCAAATATCAAACTGTTAACATAAAATTTTAAAATTTAAACAATCAGTCTGTAATACCACAAATTCAAAATTTTTTAGTCTTTAAATACCCCCAATAATCCCCAAAATTCTCCCCCTTTGTCATCAACCAAAAAGGAGAGCAGTTCATTCTTCGAGATCTACCACAGCTGCACGCTGAGCGACCCTTTTTGTGAAATAGGGTTTGTGATTGGCACGATGAACCTTCTCAGCAATGCTCAGGTCAGCAGCAAATTGGGGAGGCTTGGGAATGACAGTTGCAAGTGGTAGAGGGACATCGAGAAATTCTCCTTGATACTCGGCCAACCAATTGCAATGCACCCACTCTGGAACCGTTGAATGCTTACGCTGCATATGGAGTTTAGCTCCCACATCATTGAAACGAGTAGAAATGAACTCAGCCAATTCCCCTATTTGATTACTAACAAACTTAAGCTTTTGACTCAACTGACATGAATTTCGATTAAGCCTTCTCTGCATAATCTCTGGCAAAGCAGTGGTTTGCAGTTCAAATACTGCTTGTAAATCAATGAATTCATCTTCAAGATTATGGTACAGTTTGTTAATTTCAGGGGCACCCAAAGGCAATTTGCCTTTTCTAACATATTCATTCGAGTGTGAAGGCCAGACATTTCAGTCTACATTTTTTCTTGATTACTTAGTACCAGTTTCAACATGTCAATTATCTCAGAAGAAGATTGATTATGAGGCTGAACAGAAGAGGATGGAATGGAAATTGGAGGAGCAGGATTTTCAGGAGTGACACGAACAAACATCCCATCAAGTAAAATGATACGTGACATTTTTAGTGACCCAACACTAATGGAATCAATAACCGAAACAGAATTTTCATTTTCAAAAGAGACTTTAAAATGTTTGAACAAATTAGTGAGAGTAGCACTGTAAGGCAAACATGTCTTGGTTTTTCACAAATAGGTGGTCATATGATGAAGCATCATTTGAGACAAATTAAAAGAAACACCTCTTAAAATCATAGCAACAACTATCAAATCTTGATAGGTAAAATCTGCTCCTCCACCTAAACGAGGCAACAGATTGTATCTAACAAGTTGATGGAGAACACAAGAAATAAGAGAAACATCAACTGTTTTTGGTGTAAAAACATCACTTAACACAGAATTGTTCATAACAATTTGTAACTGTTCCAGAGGAGTAAAGGGAGAATGAACATCACCTTTTTTTGTAAAAGGACACACACCCGAAGATGGGATATTTAAAATACTACCAAAATCGATGACTGTAAAATATAACGACTTCCCTTTGACAAAAGTTGTATAAAAATCCCCATGACACTCTAGATTTGTATAAAACTGTTGGACAAGTCTAGGATATGCCACAGACGGAGGAAAAATCATTGACGAAAAACCACAAGACTCAAATAGTGGTCTCAAAGGAGATTGTTGAAAACAGATCTGATCAACCAACTTTTCCTAGACAAATTATTTGGGAAAAATAACTGTTTTAAAACGTACCTCATACGCATTACTTCGAAAGAAGTTGTCAGGAAGATCAGATGAAAGATTAGGGTTTACCAAAACCGGAGGAGGGGTAACCTCTGGCTTAAAGGATGGAGTCAATGGCTGACGTTGCCGAGAAGGTCCAGTAGGTTTAGGCAAGGATGGACTGAAATTAGAATCGTCAGAAGACGAAGAGTCCACGTACTCTGTCTCTGAAGACACAACCTTCTTCAGTTTCCTTTTACTCATGAGATGGTTCGGCGGAAGAGAGAGGAGGAGGAACTTTGGTCCGTCGTCAGTCGGAATCGATAAGTGCTCGCCAGTCGTCTGTCGAAGTTCTCATGGTGATTAACGATCTTAGATGAAGAATAAATGAAAAACAAGATAAGAGAGTAAGAGAGAACCAGAGGATATTAAGAGAATGAAGAGAATGAAAATATAAAGAGTATATAAAAAAGAAGGAATGCATGTATGTATCTCGACGTCTGCCTAGTCTTTACGTTTCCCAAGGCTTTACGTCTCCCAAGACTCCCCATCCGACTTGGCATTTTAATTTCCAAAAACCATTATGTGGTATTCGTACGTCTCCCAATAAACCCTTTAGCCGTCCGATCTTTTCGGTTGTCAAAACTAATTATGATAGACGCCTTGATTCTCGCGTCCATGAATTAAGTGACCAGCCGAAAACATAATTATCCTAATTAATAACAGTTAATACGATATACATGCAATACTAGGATAACATAAAAAATCATGCAGTACACATCCCAAGTTCTCTACGTAACATACAAAATCTATCTTCACTCAAAGGTTTAGTAAAAATATCTGCTATTTGATTTTCGGTTGGAATAAAGATCAATTTAATTAAACCTTTTGACACATTGTCTCTTAAAAAATGATGCCTTACCTCAATGTGTTTTGTTCGTGAATGCAAAACTGGATTTTTAGATATATCTATAGCACTTGAATTATCACAATAAATAGGCACACAATCACATAATATATCAAAATCACATAGAGTTTGACGCATCCATAATATCTCGAGAGCAAAGAATTCCTCGCAGCCTAGGTATTCACCCTCAGTAGTTGAAAGAGCAACTGAGGTTTGCTCTTTACTATGCCATGATACGAGACTTTGTCCTAAGAAAGTACAAGCACCTCTTGTACTTTTTCTATCGATTTGACAACCTGCATAGTCAGCATCTGAATAATCTATTAGTTCAAAGTGATTGAAAATTGGATAAAATAACCCTAAATTAATTGTACCACTTAAATATTTCAAAATTCTTTTAACAGCATTTAAGTGTGATTCTTTGGGTTTAGCCTGAAATCTTGCACACAGACAAACACTATACATTATATCGGGTCTAGAGGCAGTTAAGTATAGTAAGAATCCAATCATACCTTGATATTTTGTTATATCTACATCAATACCTTTCTCATCAGTGGTGAGCTTTATTGATGTGCTCATTGGTGTACCTTTTGAGTTAGATCCTTCAAAGCCAAATCTGTTGAGTAGTTCTTTTATGTATTTGGTTTGATGGATATATATTCCTTCATTTGTTTACTTGATTTGTAGTCCCAAGAAGTAATTAAGCTCTCCCATTAAGCTCATGTCAAATTCTTTATGCATGCACTTGGAAAACCACTCACAAAGGAAATCACTAGTAGCACCAAATATTATATCATCTACATATATTTGAACAATAATAATATCGATATTTTTATGCTTAATAAACAATGTAGAATCTATTTTTCCTCTAACAAACCCGTTTGATAAGAGATACTTACTCAACCTTTCGTACCAAGCTCTTGGAGCTTGTTTCAAGCCATAAAGAGCTTTCTTTAGCTTGTACACATGATTAGGATACTTTTCGTGTTCGAATCCAGGAGGCTGTTTGACGTACACTTCTTCATTGATGTATCCATTAAGGAACGCGCTTTTTACATCCATTTGATGAAGCTTAAAATTTTTGTACCAAGCAAAAGCTAACAGAATTCGAATTGATTCCAGCCTTGCTACTGGTGCGTAAGTTTCTTCATAGTCGATCCCCTCCTGTTGATTGTATCCTTGAGCTACCAATCTTTCTTTGTTACGAATGATTGTCCCGTGCTCATCAAGTTTGTTCTTGAAGACCCATTTCGTACCAATGATGGAAACATCTTTTGGAGGAGACATAAGTTCCCACACTTGGCACCTCTCAAATTGTTGAAGTTCTTCTTGCATTGCCAATAGCCAGTTCTCATCAATTATAGCATCCTTTGCATTCTTTGGCTCAACCTGTGATAAAAATGCAGAGAATGCACAGTGATTTTGTAAACCTCTCCGTGTGGTTATACCTTTATTGATATCTCCAATAATATTTTTTGGAGGATGATTCTTCATGTATCTAGCTGTTCTTGGCATTTGGATATTATGCATAACTTCCTCATGATCATTAGACTCATCTTCAACATCCTGCAAATCTCCAAGTTCAAGTTCATGTTGGTCATTCATTTAAGGTTGCTGAATTTGTTCATTCGGTCTCCTGGTTTGTTCATTTCAGTTTGCTAAAATGTTGACTATCTCTAAATTACTTGCATCATCTTCACTTTCTTTTGGAAGATCATTGTTAGTCTCATTGAAAGTGATATGAACAGATTCTTCTACACATGACTTTTTAATATTGAAAATGCGATAAGCCTTACTATTTTGAGAATAACCAATAAATATTCTTTTATATGACTTAGCATAAATATTCCTTCATATGACTTAGCATCAAATTTTCCCAAATTGTCACTTGTATTTAAAATGAAGCATTTAGAACCAATTTTTTTGAAATAACTTATGTTGGGAATTCTATTATTTAAAAGCTCATATGGTGTTTTCAAAATAATAGGACGAATGAGTACTTTATTTAAAACATAACAAGATGTACTTACTGCTTCGGCCCAAAATTTCTTTGGAAGCTTACTTTCTTGTAATAGAGTTCTAGCTATCTCTTATAGAGTCCTATTCTTCCTTTCCACCACCCCGTTTTGTTGAGAGGTCCTTGGTGCTGAGAATTCATGACTAATACCTCTTTGATCACAAAAAGTTATAAAATCTTTTTGAAATTCAGTGTCATGGTCACTTCTAATTCTAATGAGTTTGAAACTATATTTCGTTTCAAGTTTTCTTATTAATCTTTCAAACTCTTTAAATGCTTCATCCTTAGTTCTCAAGAATAATACCCATGTGAATCTAGAAAAATCATCAACTATTACAAATGCATAGAATTTACCATTAATACTAGAATGTCTTTCTGGTCCAAACAAATCAAGATGAAGGAGTTATAAAGGGGAAGAGGTTGATACCATGTTCTTTGCCGTAAAAGATGTTCTCACTTGTTTCTCGAGTTGACAAGGAACACAAATTCCCTTCTTTTCATATTTTATTTTTGGCAATCCTTTGCCGAGATTCTTTGAGGATAATTTCTTGATTAAATCCATGTGAACATGTCCCATCCTTTTGTGCCACAAATTAGCCTCATCTTGTACAGATGCTAGACATAATTCTTTATCCTATTACTCAAAATTAATAGTATATATATTTCCTTCTCTTTGTGTAACTAGAGTGATATTGTTAGTACCATGAGAAATAGTGCATTTTTCTTTATCAAAACTAACTTAGTGACCATTATCCATTAATTGACTGATACTAATAAGATTAAATTCAAGTCCGTTAACAAGGTGAACATTTTTTATACTTACCTTGACATTTCCAATTTTACCTTTTTCGATGATTTTGCAAGTTCGATTATCTCCAAACGTGACCGTTCCATTCTTTTTCTTGATGTCTAGTTCCATGAACTTTGATTTATCACCTGTCATGTGACGAGAACATCCGCTATCAAGAATCCATTTTTGAGATGGAACTCTTGCCTTTAAACATACCTATCAAGAAAAGATAATTCATCCTTTTGGTACCCATATCTTTTGGGTCCATTTATGTTAGTAGCAAGTAAATCACTCTTTTTAATCCATACCTTTTTAACCTTATTTCGTTTCTTAAAACAATTTATATCTAAATGACCTTTAATACCACAATGTTTACAAGTTGTGAAAGGAGAGCAATAATTTAAAATAAAACGTGATTTTGATTTTAACATTTTCATATTACTCTTTTTATGCATAGAATTAAAACCAATTCCCTGTCTTTCAAAACTAGGTCTTTGTTTACCTAATATGACATTTAGATTTTCTTCACTTTGAACAAATTTAGCAAGAGATGATTTTAGTGAGTCTATTTCTTTTTGAAGTTCATTATTATGAAGTGTTTTAACATGATATTTATCACTAAATGCATCAATACACACATCTCTCATTTTTAGCTTATTAGTCAATTTTTGGACTTCATTATTTAAGAATTTTACCTTATTGAAAAGTATTTTATTAAAATTATCTAAATAATCAATTTTTGCAATCAACACCTTTTCTTCTTTATTTGTAGATTCCTTTTCAATTTCTTTCTTTTCATCTATTAGTGAATCTACTTCATTCATTAGTGTATTAACTAATCCTTTTAAGCTTGCATTCTTTTCTCTTAATTTCTCATTTTCTTGTTCTAAAGAGTTAAGATCATTAAGAGATACCTGCTTAGATTCACCTTCAATTCTCATGAAGCATACTTGTGCTATCTCATCTTTAGCATCGATCTCTACTTCGGATTCTTCATCACTCCAAGTAATAAAGGCTTTGTTCTTCTTGTTGTCGTTGAAGTTTGTCTTCCCTTTATTCTTTAATTGAAAACAGTCTTTCTTGAAGTGACCAGGACGTCCACATTCGAAGAATGTCTCTTTATTTTGCTTTCCTTTGAATTTATTTGAATTGAATATGTTTCTCCTCTTGTTTTTCCTTTTTAGTAACCCTTTGAGTTTCGTTGACATCATAACTATTTCTTCATCGAAGTTATCATCAAGTTCCTCCTCATTATCTGCAGTAAGAGCTAAGACCTTTCTTCGAGGAGTTTCCTCTTCATCATCATATCTCTTTAACTGATGTTCATATTCTTCTAGTTCACCAAACAAGGTTAAAGTATCCATGGAAGAAATAGTAACAGAATCTTGAAGAGTAGTGATTTTAGAAGCAAACCTTTTGGGCATAGGCCAAGCAACTTACTTGTTGATCTCACTTTGAGGAATAGTCTTGTCCAGCAATTTCAAGGAGTTTATAAGGACTAGAAATCTTGCTTGAGCTAGCTTGATGGTTTCATCTTTTTCGAGCTTGAACATTTCATAATCGTGCATAAGCATGCTTAGCTTGACTTCTCGTACTTTTGAAGTACCTTCATGACTTACCACTAAAGTATCCCACATCTCTTTGGCAGTGTTGCATGAGGAGACTTTATCTATCTCGGATTGTACCATGCCGTTGAGAAGTATGTTCATGGCCTTTGAATCATATAAGACCATGTAGATTTCGGTTGAATCCATTTCTAGCAGAATCTTTGGTGTCCCATCATCTCTTCGTGGAACAACTGGTCCGTTCTCTATAACCCACCATTCCCAAGGATCTCTTTTAAGATAGATCCTCATTCGGAATTTCCAGAAGTTGTAATTTTATGTGCCAAACAGCAAAGGAGGTCTATTGGTTGATTGACCTTCTTGATTGTTGTTCTCGAACTGTGCCATGTTAGAATTTTTCCCTACAAGTCACCTTTAAGACCAAGATAAGTAGAGCCAAGCTTTGATACCAAATGAAATTTAACTAGGCACACTTAGAAGGGGGGGTTGAATAAGTGTGGGAGCAATCTATGATCAATTTTTAAACTTAAGATCAGGCTATTAACTTCAAGTTACTATTTTGATTAATTCAGTTTGCAGAATTAATATAGTCTACTGAAATAACTAAATATCCTGCTGAATTTATAAAATACTTAGTGTTGAAGAATTATCTTAATATAATGCAAATATTCAAATTTTAATTATTAAGATAATTAAATGACTTACGTGAGTAATTAAAGTAAAACAAGCAGTAATATCAACACCAAGATTTTTTACGTGGCTCAGCTATTACCCTCTATAATAATAGCCTAGTCCACGTCCAATACCAACTAGTATTGGAGACTCACTTTATTTATATCTTTATAAATAAACACCGATTACAAAACAGATTCTTACACAAATTAATTAACAATTAATTTCTCTTGAGCACTCTTGCTCCTTGTGCACATATGCACTCTTCAAGCACCTTTGCTTCCTTGAACCTGTTTGTAAACCTTTTCTCTAATCCACTAGGATTAACACCTTTAGACTACACTTAGTCTAAAACATAAAATTCAATACAGATATAGAGGTCTATGATCAATGCAAGAATAATCAATTTAACAATTAAAGGCTCAACTATATGCAATGATCAATTAGCACACAAAGATAAACAATTAATTTCTTACCATATATCAACTCAAATAATATCAGAAAATTAATTGCTTGACTACTCAGATGTTGCACTTGAGGAAATCAATTTACTCGGAAGTAACAATAATAAGCGCAATAAATAATTTCGTGAGTTGTAATTAATTCAAGCATGCCTCACGGTTTTTATAGACATAATAAAATTACCGTTGCATAAAGATATGTACTGTTATGTTTAATATTCAAACGGTATAAATCCAACAAATGTGATATTTATCCAAAATAACAAATCAAGCTTATGTTTAGTGTTTTGGGATAAATATAAACAACCCTTTAATAAATAACCCACTTTCAAAAACATCTTTGACTTTATCTTTATATATACCAAGTGGCATGTGACATCAAAAAAGTTGTAACAGTTATTTTCCCTTTTCCAAGACTCAAGGTCTTTTAAACTTCCAATATAACAATAATTACATCTCTTAGAAAATTGTAGTATATCAAATCATCAAGAAGTAAATCTGCCAGCTTTTTGTTTATCTAGTATACTCTAGATATCCACGTGTATCAAGTCCAAAGCTATCAGTTAAACATTTAGCATACATATCACAATTAATGCTATCCTCCTTTTTAGACATACATATATTTAAAGTATTTAGGAAAATTCTTTTTCAAAACATTTTTCATTTACGACATATAATAAAATGTAAATGATATGTCCTAGAGCCTTTAAATGAAAAATCAATTATTATGCAATTGACCTTACATTTGGTTTTCCTAGTTAAAGAGAAATTCTTCACCCACTTGAATATTCCTTATCATCAAATACCTGAAATGCCATAAAATAATTTAGCACACTAATAATTCGTCATCAAAACTTAAGGATAAAATATGACTAGGTCAACATTTTTAATTTTGACTTTATTTCTTGGGGCATGAGCATCATTTTTAGAGCAACGAACAATGAGACAGAGTATGAAGCGGTGCTAGCAGGATTACGACTGGCAAAGAGTCTCGAAGTTCATAGGTTAATCATTTACAATGACTCTCAGTTAGTCGTGAAGCATATTTCAGGGAATATGAAGCTCGAGGTTCAAGAATGATCAAGTATCTCACCGAATTAAAGGATCGACTTCAATATTTCCTTTTTATGAGTTTCAGGGAGTTGATCACAATGATAATTCCATTGTCGATGCGTTGTCAAAGCTGGCTACTACGGATGCAAGTACTTTTGATGGATCCATGTATTTGGAAACTCTACAACAACCTAGTATCCAACATGAATCAGTAATGTGTGTCGAGCGTTCTAACTGCTGGATGACTCCATATCTGGAGTATCTGGTAGATGGCGTACTTCCTTCGGATCAGATGCTGGCTAAGAAAGTGAAGTATAAAAGTGCTAATTTTGTACTTATTGATGGGGTCTTTATCGAAGAGCTTTTTCGTCTCCATTATTGAAGTGTTTAGTTCCTTCAGAGGCTGAGTATGCTCTCCGGGAGGTTCATGAAGGTATCTGTGGTGACCACATGGCTGCAAAGTCTTTAGCCTACAAAGTACTTCGGCAGGGGTATTATTGGCCCACCATTTTTAAGGAGGCTACAGAGTATGTGAAGAAGTGTCAAAAATTCCAGCTGAATAGTCCGATCCTGCATCAGCCACCAGAAGAACTATACTCCATTTTATCTCCTATACATTTTGCTATCTGGGGGGTAGATATACTGGGTCCATTGCCAAAAGCTAAAGGTCAGGTTAGTTTTGTTATAGTAGCAATTGATTATATGACCAAATGGGTAGAGGCGTAGCCACTAAGGTTTATAACGGGAGCAGGAATATTTAAAGTTTTTAAAGGAGTCTATAGTGTTTCGTTTCAGAATACCTAAGGTGGTAATCTCGAACAATGGACGTCAGTTTGTGGGATTAAAGTTTGAAGTGTTTCTGAAGGAGTTAGGGATCCAACACAAAAGGACTTCGGTAGCTCATCCACAGTCTAATGGGCAGGTTGAAGTAACTAACAAAAGGCTTTTAAATGGGATCAAGCGAAGACTGGATGAGGCAAAGAGAAGATGGCTAGAGGAGCTACTCAGCGTATTATGGGCTTATCGGACTATTACGAGTACTACAACGGGAGATTCACTTTTCAGGTTGGCTTATGGTACCGATGCCTTAGTCTCTGTGGAGATTGGATCTACAAGTCTTCGGGTCAGTCAGTTTAAAGAAGTACACATTGATGAAGGGCTGAAGGTTAACATGGACTTACTAGAAGAAGTCAGAGAGAAAACTTTGATAAAGTTGGTAGCCTATCAGCGACGTGTGGCTAAACACTATAACAAAAGGGTAAAGCTTCGAAGATTTGAAGTGGGAGATTTTGTCCTTAGGGAAGTCGAAGCTTCTATGCCTCAGAATTTGGGAAAGCTAATGCCAAATTAGGAAGGTCCTTATGAAGTTATTGAAGTACCGAAGCCAGGGACCTATCGGTTGAGAACATTAGATGGATTAGAAATAAAGAATACTTGGCATGCTGGTAGGGTTTGGAAGTATTTTCAGTAGAGACAGTGTCAGTTTACCAGAGTCTATAAATATTTGAATCATCATTAATAAAAGAAGTTTTTTCTCCAATTATGTTCTGTTCATTAAGTTCTTATGGTGTTCGAAGGTTCGGTTGGAACCATTCGTCTTAAAGGTGGCGAATTGATTTGATTATGGAATTTGTTAGGCCCTTCGTTGGTAAAAAAAGTTCTTATGGCGTTCGGAGGTTCGGTTGGAACCATTCGTCTTAAAGGTGGCAAATCAGTTTGATTATAGAATTTGTTAGGCCCTTCGTTGGTAAACAAAGTTCTTATGGCGTTCAGAGGATCGCTTGGAACCATTCGTCTTAAAAGTGGCGAATCGGTTTGATTATGGAATTTGTTAGGCCCTTCGTTGGTAAACAAAGTTCTTATGGCGTTCAGAGGTTCGGTTGGAACCATTCATCTTAAAGGTGGCGAATCGGTTTGATTATGGAATTTGTTAGGCCCTTCGTTGGTAAACAAATTTCTTATGGCGTTCGGAGGATCGGTTGGAACCATTCATCTTAAAGGTGGCGAATCAGTTTGATTATGGAATTTGTTAGGCCCTTTGTTGGTAAACAAAGTTCTTATGTTGATTGGAGGTTCGGATGTACTCATTCGACCATTCAATGACGAATTGGATTAATACAGATCTGTCTCACACTTCGGTAATGACGAAGTATTATATTACTTTATTACCTGATTTTATTTTAAGTGTTGAGTTCGGATTATGTTATTATTTAATCTTATCTGTTATTTAGTTTGTTTAACTATTAATTAACAGTTCAAGATAAGTATGAAAGGAGCTAGTACATTTTTCAAGTTGATTGATGGTGAATTGTTGACAAGAAATAATCAGAGAAGTATTAAAGATAAGAACTTGTTAATAATTCCATTAATATGAGAAATTGTTTACAAGGAGATAAATTTTTTACAAAAGCAGGTCCTAAAGCTAAAAGAAGTCATCTTCAGGCCTCATCATCATTTTCCCCCTCTGAAGAGTCGAGGAGTTTGGGGTCTACCGAAGCTGCAACAAGTTTTGCTTTGCCTTTGCTTTGGCATACCTCGTATCCTTCTGAGTACATCAGAATGATTTCCTCATTCAGCTCTGCTGCTTTTCCGTAATCTTCCTGTATCTTCTTGCACAGATCTTCAGTCAGGGGTGGACCCATCTCTTTACGTGCTCGTAGCTTCTCATAAAGTTTACGATGTTTGGCCAGATGTCTTTCTTCTTTGGCTTGGACATCATTGACCTGCTTCGCCAAGCTCAAGTTAGCCTGGGCGAGGTCTTCGTTCTTTTTCCTCAAGGCTTCATTTTTCTGAACTAAGTCTATATTCATGTCAACTGTAGTTCGTTGAGTGGCCTTGGTTGTTTCTAGTTGCTCTTTAAATTGAGCAAGTTCTTTCCGAAGACCCTTATTAGCTTCTCCACTATGACTTCTCCCCTTGGCCAAGGCAAACTTCAGGATGGCATTCTCCTTTCGGGCATCATTTTCTTCTACTTCAGCTTTTTTGTATTTTGGACGAAGGCGCCCGAAGATACCATTTTCTTATAAGTATTCAGAGCTAGTCAGTTAATTTCATACAGATTTGTCTAATTCCAAATAGATAAGTTATTGATAACTTACTTTGGCTTGGTGCATCATCCCCTCGTTGATTAGGTCCATGATAGAGTTGTTGCCAAACCGATGGTCATCGGTATCGCGAACAAAGGAGTCGTAGAGTTGAAAGGGGAAGTCTTCATGGAGGTTTGGCCATAGAGTAGGAGATGCCACAGCTTCAGGCCTAACTTTTGAAGAAGATGGTCTTATTGGAGAATTTATAGGTTGTTCAGGAGGAGGTAGGGGGTTGAGTAGTGGCAGGTTCAGGGGGTGGTGGTGGTTGATCATCGTAAGGATGTTTTCTTTTGCGGGTGAATGAAGAAGTGGGTTCAGCTTGTTCTTCGAGTTCTTCTTCGAAAACAATGATTTCAATCAGAACCATTGTGGGTTGACTGGCTTCAAGGGGTGGTACTTGGAGTTCTTCAGCGGAGAGAGGGGTTATATTGGTTTTTCTCTTTTTGATACGAAGGACTCGGGTCCTTTCGTCAAGAGGCATGTCGAGGAGACTTTCGTTAAAGGCTGGTAGTGGAAGTTGTTTGGGCTTTCGGGTGGCTCTTTTCTTCAGGCGAGGTTGGTTAGATTCCTCGGTAGGAGTGGGTTCTGTGGTTTGGGCTTCAATGACCTGAGGTTCAGAAGTTGAAGGTTCTTCAACTGGGAGTTCAGTAGATGTCTGAGAAGATTTACCCGAAAGGAATTTGTCTAAATCCTTTCGGTCAATCGAGGTCGGTTTGATGAGAGACACTGTAAAGAAGAAGGAGTAATAATTCAGAATAGTGTTAATAGAAATTGAAAAAATTATTTATCAATGGAGTTCGAGACTTACGTTTGTGGTCATATAACCACGCCTGCTTGGTCAAGAGTACGTAATTCCATTCTTTCTTCGGGAAATTTTCTAGAAGCTCTATCATCTCGTTCACACGCTCTTCAGGAATGTCGACGAAGTCTGCAGAGACTTTGTCCAAGGTAGTCCAATCCGACATAGAGGCGATTTCTGGTCCTTTGACGAAGAACCACTCCTTATGCCATCCTTTGTTGCTGGAAGGGGTGTTGATCAGGGAACGTCTTTCGAAGTTCTCATTAGGCTTCGAGGCTAGTTTGCTCAGAACTTTAAATCCCTTTTCACGGGATTTGTTGATAGTATAGATGGAGAAGAAGAAATTGAGGGTAGGAGCAACTCCCACCTCGTGGAAGAAGGCGATGAATGCCAGGATATGAATGTAGGAGTTCAGGACCAGTTAGGCAAATCCTACACCAACAAATCCTAGGAGGGTAGCCAGAAAAATGTGGAGAGGGAAGCGAACCACTTTCTCCAAAAGGGTGAGAGGCATAGCCGTCCAACCATCTAGACATTGCTACATCCTCTCTGTGAAAGAAGGTCGTCTCAAATGGTGGGTCTCCGGTATCTGGTAGCGCTCTTTGATGATACGAAGATCTTTCTCGGAAAATGACGATGGAGTATTGGCGTGAGGAAATTATTTTTCACTTTTGAAGAACTCGGAGGGTTTTGGAAGGGGTTTTGGTGTTGGATTCTTGCTCGGAGTAGCAGTTGAGTTGGGGTTTGACCTCGAAGTCACTTTAGTATGGCTTGGGGAAGGAGGAATGATGGAAAGAGGAATTGCAGAGATGGGGATTGCGTTATTGGAACTTTGGGAAGCCATTAATGTCGATTTGCAGGGAGAAAAGAAAAATCGGGAGGAAGAAGGAAGACAATGCTGTGAGATTCAAAATCTTGGAAGGTGAAACTGTCAAATATGGAAGAAACCAGCTTTTGTATTAGCTGTCTTTTCAGCTGTTCCCGGAACTCAAGGGTGACACATTTAATGGTGTCCATGATGATAAATTTGAAGAGTTGGCTCCCGGTTTTGATTTCCTTATTAATTGGGATGAGCTCAATTTTATTTGGGTTACCGTATTGGGCTTGATATGGGTTCATTTGTACCATTTATACTCTTTTATTAAACATTCTATTTAATAAAATACTGGGGGGCAATGTTGGGCCATAATACTTTAGACATGATGGGCCCGGGTCTTAAAAGTATTGGGACAGTTCATTGAGCCGACCCATTGGGTGAATAATATCTTTAGTTGGGCTTTGACCGGTGATCATTACAAGGATAGAACTTTGACTGTTATCTTGCATTGCATTAATGAGGATTAGACATAGTCGGCCGGCGGTGGAAAAAGGTGACAAACAGTGATGGGAAGAGCAGGTGAATTGCAGGCATTGGGATGGGGTCAGGAGAGGTCGGTTGCATACAGGACAAACGTGAGAGTATATGAGGCAGGAACAGAACACAAAGGGAGGTAACTGATATTTTTCATTATCAAACACTAGAGCTAATATCCTCCGTTGTTATCCTTGTATCTGCATGTATTGACTCTCACGCCAGAGCTATCTCCCGACGGTCCAAGCCGTCAAGCTTCTGGTATTGACGTGTTTACCGTTTAGGATTAGACGCGCTTTTACGTGATTGAGGCGCGTGGAAAGATCTTGGCGTTAACAATCATTATGATTATTTTCACTTGATATATGTTTGATTATGAATTGAATCAATGCCTACTGGTTTTGTTAACAAAATTAATTTCTCCAAGCATGGCCCTAATTATTTTTAAGATTAACATTCTGATGTGTTTGTTTACTAGTCTTGATCTCCCAATCTTGTAATATCTATGTAGTTGCTTCAACATGTACTAAGGTTTGTTACCTTTAAATTTGTAGGTCCGATTCAATCGACATGGAATCCCCATTCAGATACTACCACAGAAATGATTTAACCGATGTTATTGAAGCAGTAAAGTCATCACATATATTGTATAGCACATTAGTGAGTGCAATCAGAAATTTTGGAATGTATCTCGCAAAAGTAAAAAATGACATGGGTTTTGCATTATTACTATTTCCATAAACTATATAAGGAAAGGGCATGTCCTACTATACCTTTACTGACCCATCGCTTTCGGCACCTTTAGAAACTATTCAGATGAGATTCCCATTGAAGGGAGAACTGAAGAAAAATCTATGATATTTACATGTTCTGGTAATGTAGAGTGCGAGGTTTCAAATTGGATTCCATGTTTCCTTAAATAAAGGAGTTTATTTAGATATGAAATAAGATTTCATATTATTCAAAACAAATGAGTTTATTTGTGAATAGGAAAGTGAATCCATGTTTCCTTAAATAAATGAGTTTATTTATATATGGAATAAGATTTCATATTATTCAAAATAAAGGAGTTTATTTGTGAATAGGAAAAAAAAATCCGTGTTTCCTTAAATAAAAGAGTTTATTTAGATATGTAATAAGATTTCATATTATCCAAAATAAATGAGTTTATTTTGACTTGGAATTGATTTCATAATTAATTAAAATAAATGAGTTTATTTTGATTAAATATTTTGATTAAAATAAATAATTTATTTTATTCAAAATTGGATAAATTAAAATAAAAGAGGTTTATTTTGATTTAAATTTAGATTAAAATAAAGGAGTTTATTTTGATTCAAAATTAGATTTTATTCTAACTAAATTTGCCCATTAAATGATATATATATATATATATATATATATATATATATATATATATATATATATATATTGAATGTTTATTATTCATGAGATGAATTTTATTTATTGATGCATATGGTGATGTTTATGATAATAAATGTGATTGATTATGGACTATTGACCAATGTGATTGGATTTTATTTTAGTTGGATGTATGAATGTATGAGTTTTATTAAATGGAGTATGCGTACCTCGTCTTCTCTAATTTTTCTTAATGTAAATTCTATCTCTCTCCTATGTATTTCCCCTTTACTGTTGATCAATGTTTCTATTTATTTTAAATAGCTTTGTAATAAGAATAGTTAAAATTTATTTTGAAGAATTAGAGATTAAGGAGCAAGGAGCGCTTGAAGACTCGTTTGTAATGGAGCCTAGGGTTTAAAGGTAATAGTTATATTTAAATATTAAATCTTGCACCCCTAAGGTTTGACCTTTTGGTTCACTTGGTGGCTCTAGTGAACCAAACTAGAATAAAAGTCCATAATCAATCTAGGTAGAATATAGTATTATATATGTGCATGCTTATACTATATATATATATATATATATATATATATATATATATATGCAAACATGCTTCACATGTTAATTAATATGACGGGTATTTTATATATATATGTGTCTGCGCGCTAAACAAGATGAGACAAATTAATAACAAACCCCTCAAATATTTTATATTAAGTTGTAACGTTCAAAAATATTTAGACTATCGAACATCGTCCTCTAGCATGATAAAAAATAATAGAGTATCAATTAATTATTATAAGTTTGTTGTCTCACGACAAGACTTATCTTAATTTTTTGAGATGTTAATTTTATCACATTTGATGTTTATAAAAAAATTAAACAATGTTGTTTTGTTGTGTCACCACAAGGACAATATTTTTCTTTTTTGAATATATGGAAGTGCTAGGTTGGACTTAACTTGGATAATTTTGATTCAGATGTGCCACCACTTGATCAAAATAATCTAAGAAGCAAAATAAAAGGAGTTACATGATGATGTAATTGACAAGAGTTGTCTACCTATTTATTTATTTATAGTTTGTTGTGTCACCACAAGGCTATATACATTTGAAATGGGATCCTTATTCTCACTAGCAAATCTTTAATTATATTTTGTTGAACTATATAAGTGAGGGTAATATAGTTTGATGAAAATAGTGGGAGATACCAATTCAAAACAAGACCTAATTTATTTTTGTAATTAATAAAAGAATGTATACTAAAATGTTGTTAATTACAAATTCATTTATAGAATTTTATAATGTCTAAACTTACTATCAATGCGTAGCATATAAGATGCTAAATTAACCGGGACGAATTAAACGGATTGGTTAAGGAAATTAAGAATTGTTCTCATGGCTGAAAAGTTATCTTATGTCCTTAATACGCCTATCCCTACAATGGTTGCAAAAAATGCCTCTGAGGAAGAGATTGCTACTTTTAGAAAGTGACAAGATGATGCACAATTGGCTCAATGCATCATGCTCGCATCCATGAGTAATGAGCTTCAGGGTCAGCATGAAACTATGGATGCTCTTACTATATTCCTGCACATCAAGTAGTTGATGGTGAGAAAAGTAGGACTGATAGATATCAGATATCTAAGGAGCTCTTCCGATCTAGAATGACTGATGACACTACAGTACAGATAAAAGTCCTTAACATAATCAATTTGATTGATCAATTAGGACAACGGGTTTTTATCATGGATGGAGAGTTATGCCAAGATTTGAGCTTGCACTCACTCCCGAACTCCTTTCACAATTGTTGTGAATTTTTCATATGAACAAGTTAGATATCAGCCTCGCTGATTTTCTTAACATGTTGAAAAATGTTGAGAGTCAATTTCCAACCAAGAAAGAACATGTCTTACTAGTAGGGGCTAAAGGATCTTCTGAAAAGAAGAACGATTCTAAGAAGGTAAATAGAAAGGGCAAAAATAATGGATAATAAGAACAAAACTGATACGGATAGCAAATGAGTTTGCTTCCACTGCAATAAGCCTGAACACTAGAAAGAAACTGCAAGAAGCATCTTGTAGAGGCTAACCAGAAGAAGCTTAGTGAAGTTTCGGTTACAAATACAATTTTGTTCATGATTTAAAATAAATTTTTCTTTAAGTCAAGGTTCTACTTGGGTATTGGATACCGACTTTGGTTATCATAAATATAGATTTATGAAGGGACTAAGCAGAAGTAGAAAGCTAAACAAAGATAAGTAATCCTATATTTGGGAAATGAAGCAAAGGTTGCTGCATTAGCTATAGAAACTTATAGTTTAGCATTGCCTACGGGAAAATCTATTAAGTCAATAAGTTGTTATTGTATTCCAGTTCTCGTTAGAAACATTATTTCCATTTTGTTGTTGGATAATGAAATCTATGGTATTATATTTAAGAACAATTGTTGTTCTATTTATAATAATAATGTTTTATATAGAATTGGAATATTACTTAATGGATTTTGTGTACTTGACTTGCGTGAAAAATTATTTTGCAATTTGAACAAACTAGTATAAAAAAAGGAGATGATCATTCAAAGAGTTGAATGTTTATATTTAATGAAATACAAGTATGAATTAATTGAAAGGTTCAAAGAATTCAAAAGTGAAACTAATTTGAAAAGTATTAAGATTCTTTGATTAGATCGAGGAAGGAATCTTGTGCAATAAGTTTTTAGATCATCTTAAATAGTTTTCTCAAAATGGACGCCTCCTGATACACAATAATTGATTGATGTATCTGAAAGGATAAATCGTACCTTGTTGGACATGGTGCAGTCCATAATGATTTTACCGATATTCTAGTATCCTTCTAGGATAATGTCCTAGAAATGGCTGAATATTTATGAAAAGGTAACCTCAAAATCCTGCCACAAGACTCCATAAAAGTTATGGACATGAAGGATTCCTAATTTTAAGTAAGTTGAGATAAGGGATTGTCCAACTTATGTGAAAAGCTTTCAAAGGATAAGCTTGGGACAAGATTTGACAAGTACAGATTTGTGAGACATCCTAAAGTAAGTTTAGGGTATATGTTCTATAATCCTACTTAGCAAAAGGTGTTTATTGCGAAACACGCTACTTTTTAAGATAAATGTGTTTATCATTAAAGGGGCTAGTGGAAGGATAATAGATCTTGAAGAGTTCAAGAACCACAAAACACTATAAGTCAAATAAGAGGAACTCAGAGATAAACTATTGTACCACAACCGAATCAGAATTTGAAATAGTACCAAAGATACACGGAGGTATGGATTCATCATGGATGATGATGATGAGGTACGTATCATAGAAGATGATGATCCAGTTTCATACGATGAGGTAAGAGTTGTAGACACTCAGAGAAATGGATTAAAGCGAGCTTCTCAAAATAGAACATTCATTTTGATGAAACAAATCAAAAGAGTTTGATTTTACCACAAATAAGAATGAACCTAGTGGGTACAAAAGGTCAGTGGGAGCGTCGTGACATTTCTAGTATTATATGTTGATATACTACGGATAAGGAATGGCATACCAATGCTATAATCAGTAAAGATAAAGTTGTCTAAACATTCATCCATGAATGATTTGGGAAGAGTATCTTAATTGGGGATACAAATCTATATAGATAGATTTAAAAGGATGATCGGCTTAACCCAAGAAACGTATATTCATTTGATGCTAAAGTCGTTTAGCATGACAAACTCTATGGGATGTCTCATGTTGATGAGCCTTGGAGTGTATCTATGACAAACGAGATTTTGTAATTTAATTTTAATATTTATTGAATTAAATAAATATTTTTGGATGATTTAATTATGGGATTAAATATTTAATTGATGAAATTGTGGTAGATTAATTTAATTATATGTATTATATTTATTAAATTAATGTGGAGAATTTTTATTATTCAAAGTAGGTATTTATGTGAGCTTATCGAATTTAATAAGCATAATATTATTTTAATTAATTTAATAGTTAATTAGAGATTTAATAATTTGACATAATTAATAAATGAGAAATTTAATTTTATGACTACGTTGAATTAATGAGAAATTATTATATTTTATTTAAATTAAATTAAATAAGATATTTGATTTATCATATAAATGGGTGTGACATTATTAAACTATAGTATAAGAAGTTTATCAAATTAAATGGGATGGAGTTTTTAAGACTAACCAAACGGAGCCTTAGGGAAGTTGGGAGTAGTTAACCCATGATTGGGTTAACTGACCACAACTGCGCCAGTTCCTTTATTATATACGTCTTCTTTCTTTTAGTTTGCTAAGTCTAAAAAAAAAGAAAAATCAGAGAGAAATTGAGAAATTGTGAGGGAAATTGTGTGTTGGGTGATTGAAGAAGCATCTGAGAAAAGTTTCTCTACTAACCTACACTCTATACTTTGGGTAATCTCTTCAACCCAATTTCTACTTTATGTTATTTAAAGTTTTCATGAAAATAGCTTTCAAGTTCTGTTAAATCTCTGTAATTGGAAATTGTAGTGATTATGTGGATATATATGTGATAATATGTTAACATAGCATGTTTTTACTATATATTGTATATTTTCCATAACATCAGTTTCATAAAAACATGTCGTATATACTTTCTTCAAAATACAGAGTATGAAATATAGCCATATGGCCCTTACATGCAAATTTAATACGTCAATCATATGTTGTCTTATAAATTTTACACTTGTATATAATTATGTATGTTAAAATGAAGAAAACAAACTTCGAATAGGCAGATTCAGTGTTATAACAAACCCGTAATGCTAATTTTTCTATTTCATGTTCAATATTTTCAAAATCACCAAGAACACTTAAATTACATGAATTGATTCAAGTAATTGTATGTTTTAACCTGTTAAAATCATGCTAGAAAGGTTGAGTAATGATTATGTGTATATTATAATGTCTGGGTATGTTTAAATTCATGTATAAACAAAGAAATTGGTAGACTTTGGGCTGTTCTATGTGTTCTTCGCGAACTGCAGAATCTGGGTCTGCGTCGTAGCGTGGCCGCGCCGCTCCAAAGAACGAATGGAGCGTGTCCACGTCGTGCAGCGTGCCTGCGCCGATTCAGAGAAAAAATGTAGTGCACCCGCGCCCTACTTGCAGAACTTCAGAAATTTTTCGAAGTGTTCAAGTTTTGAAAAAGTGTTTGTAAAACCTAACGTAATGAACATGAAGACATGTTAAGCATATAATAATATGTTAATTAACTTACGTTATGCGATTAATTAATAAGACTTAAAAGTCCACTAACATATTCAAAGACCAATGTGGGATTCAATAAGTATATCGAATTATTGATTAATGGGTATTGTGAATGTATTGATATGTTGGAATTAATAAAGAATGTGAATTAATCGTAGCTTGTGCAAAAGGCAAGTTTCCTAACCCTACTTGTTATTTTTATTCAAATTTATAAACTTACATCGAGCAAATTCTTGTTATTATTAATCAGGTTCAATTTGTTATATTAAAGATTATTAATCTTTTCAAAGTATGATTTCTGTTATACAATTCTTATTCCATTGTATACCTCTTGATTTATTATTCGATTTGAATATCAGTTATTGTGAACCTTGTAAGACTAGTGAACCCTTATTGATTCGACTAGTCCATAGTTGATGAACATTCTAAATTTCAGAACCCTTATTGAATTATCCAAACCAAACTCCCTTTGGTGTGGACTCTCTTCACAAACCGATATGAACAACCCCTATAGGGATTACTTATGCGTTAAATAAGTAAGATATTATTCTTGCATGCAATGTACTGGTACTAAGTAATGATCCCACTAAGTAATGCAGTAGAAGAGTCCATAGTCTTATAGATCATTAAAGGTTTCAAGTATAACCCTTGATAACCTAGGACGTAGTTCAAGGTCTTATGACCCTCAGAAGTTCTTTTGATTCTTGTTATTCATTCTTGATTCAAAAGTTGAGTTTATTTCCATAAGTCTTTGATTCACTCGCATGCTATTATATTGTTGTTTTATTATTATACTTGTGGGCAATTGTGCTCACTCTTGTGTAATAATAACATTGCAATTAAGAACGAAAGGTCCGACGAGCCTTCTTCTAGCAAAGGCAAGGACAAGATTAACAAGTGATGCAGACTTGTTGTCATTATGATTATGTATTTGTGTTTTAGACTTATGTTAATGTTGTGTAAGACTATTAATTGTTTATGTTTCCGCAGTTGATATTTAAGTTTAGTATGACCTGGGATTTATGTAATTATTTCAGATGATGTAACTCCTTAAGGAGATGAATTATTTATATCTATTTATGCTTTCTTTTATATTGGGTAGATAAACATATGATGTTGTAAAGTGAACACCAAATCATGTGGGAATTGAAGTACCCGAATTTGGGGGTGTCACAGGTTGGTATCAGAGCTTTAGGTTATGAACCTTAGGTGGGGGGTACAACCTTAGGTAGTAGCCTTATAGAAGATCAAGAACATAGTGGTGGTAAACTCTTATCGAGTTCTAGGAAATAAATTCCTTAATTCATTAAAGATAATAAAAGACTTTATGTGCTTATGTGTTAATTATGTGCTCGCTAGTACAACTTAGTAACTAAAACTTAAACCTATGTTGTTAGGATGTCGGATATTAGAGGAGCTAGTCGAGCTGGGGAGGAGGAACCCCGAGTACCTACAGAGGAAGAGTCCCGAGACATTCATGTCGTCAGGGAGCAGTTGGTATAGAGAGAGTCATCTCCGTTGATCACTGTTGTTGGTCAGGAGCATGAGCCTGAGACTGATGCAGAGGAGGATCCTGAAGAAGAGGAGGAAGAAGATGAGTTCCCACCGAACTCTATCGATGTTGAGATGTACGATGATCTATATAATCGTAACGTAGAGTTACGTGACACTGTTCAGGAGCTGAATGAGCGGACGATTATTCAGCAGATTACCATCGAACAGAGGGATAGGGAGGTTGTGACTCTTTACACTCATCTAGGAAATTTAGAGTGGGATTAGGTCCACGAGAAGGGTCAAACCGAGGAGAAGACCGAGGAAATAGAGAAGTTGAAGAATGAACTGAAAGAGAGCTCAACAAGGCTGACCATAGCAGAGGAAGCTTGGGTAAGGGAATCACGTCGTGCTGATCTTGCAGAAGAGGATTGTCGTGCGAAGAAGGCTAAGCTTGGGGAGACGTACTCTACACTTCAAAATATAATGGATGAGGCTAAGGATCGAGTTATGAGATACTCAATCCAGTTCAAATGTGACGCCCCCAAAATAGGTCCAATCCACCCAACCCATTCTGAGTCGCCAAATACATGGTACATAAAACAACTACAAACTTAATTAATCCAACTGTCGTGCAAAATACGACCACACATATGCTGTGAGTTTTGATACAAATATATACCAACTGTGACTCTCATCTAAATCTTGGATAGCACGTCACAATGGCACCTTATATAAATGTACAGTTAATAACTGTTTTAAAAATTAAAATTTTTGGAAAATACTCAAGGAAACCTTCGTACGTGGGAGGCCATGCATCTAAGTTATACTCCCTTTGTCCCATAGTTATAGGCTGATTTTCCATATTGAGATGTCCCAATATATAGCCTACTTACTATTTACAAAATTTAGTTGGTTCATTGTTTTACTTTTATGCCCTTATAATAAATATTCAAACATTACTCTTTTTTTGAAGAAACAACATTCAATGTCATTATTTTTATCACCACATTTAATGTTGTTGTATTCTCTTTGGTTAAAGTTTATGGATTTTAATGTTCAGTACACGTCAATCGATAAGTTTAGAGTTCCAGTGTGATAAATAAGGAGTAATTAACTTATTCATTAATTCCATATTAAGGGGTATATGTGAAAAAATTATGTTAAAAATTGCCACTTAACTCATTTTCTTAAACTATGTACTAAAAGAAATCAACCTATAACTATGGGACGGAGGGAGTAATAGATATCATACGACTGGAGAATTATCCTTGGTTGACCCAATAGACCTCAAAGAAAAACGAGAAGATTGCTATCATGTTCTTTCCAATGGTGAGTTTTCTCTTGACATATAATTATCTCCATGGTCTCCAATTGAATAGTATATTTCAACCAAACTCCAAGATTATATAGGTAGTGCTCATAGATATAATCAGCAAGTGGATGTGCACAACCCTGTCTTATGATAACACGAAGTCATAGGTCATTAGACATCTTGTATGATAGTGGCAAAACACCTTTCCAAAGTTAGGTTCACCTCACCCTATTCGGTTCACCAAAATCAACGGTTAAATGACGTATAAAATACGACACACTTATTTAAAATTCTAAATAAAATTAGTTCTATACTGTTTTAGGGGAAACCTCAACAGCTATAGACCACCGTTCTATTCCCCTGTTACCCCCGCTCGACCCAGCTACACTCTTATTACCTGAAAGGAATTGTGAAGCAAAAGGGTGAGCACAAATAGCCTAGTAAAGAATATCATGACTAAAGATAATTAAATTATCAATAGCCTTCGTCACTAATAAATGAGATTTAGAACATATGGTAGATGATAAAACTTTTCAGCCATAGTTGTAGCGGAACGAGCAATCCATTAGAAGAGTCAAATAGACCATATAAAGTCTATTTTCTTCTCCATGTTAAAAGTCCACCAACAATGTTTTATCCATGTAACATCAATCAACAGTTCTGGTCCACACTCATATGAATAACTCATAATCATAATTGTGGTTCTAAATTCCTCTTCTCATCCAGGACAAAGATAATTTTTATCACATGTCTTTACCTGAAACATCAAAGATCATGGTTATACCAAATCACAGTTCCTGTTCATAATCATACTAATAAATTCATCTTTGCACTATGGGCCAAAGATATTCGTTAACAGTTTATCTTTGCACTACTGGCCAAAGATATTCAACAACAGGTCATCTTTGCACTACAGGCCAAAGATATTCAACAACAGATCATCTTTGCACTACAGGGCAAAGATATTTAACAACAGATCATCTTTGCACTATAGGCCAAAGATATTAATATCTCAAAGAAATATATAATCATTTCAGAATTTATATAAATAATAATTATAACCATGTTGATTAATTCACCTTTGTACTTAAGATAAAGATATTCAATTATAAATTCAATGGTCATGATCATACTAGTCAACAATTTATCTTTGCACTACTGGCCAAAGAGAACCCATAGTCACGATCATACCAATAATCTACCTATCTTTACACTCAAGTCAAAGAGAAATTTCATCAGGATTATAAAAATGTTATATATGATAATAAAAATAATATGATTAAAACATGGATTTAATTTCAAGAGCAATATTCATAAATCAACGATAATTTGGTCAGAAAAAGAAACCAATTTTTTGTGAATAGTACCTCGTGTATAGTAACTCATGAATAGTAACTCGTGAATATTACTCCGTATTCGTACATAGTACCGTATACGTAAATAATGCCATATACATGAATAGTGCCGTATACGTGAATAGTAACCCCGACATGAAAAAGGTAGAAATTCCACAATAAAATTCATACCAATATTTCGGTATAATGATATTGAAAGAATGACATCATTATGAAGAAAATAACATCCCTTACTACCCCTTACAATCCCCTACAATCCCTTACAATCCCTTATAATCCCTTACACTCCCTTATAATCCTTTACCATCCCTTACTATCCCTTACCATAATAATGACAATATCCCTTACCATCCTTTACTATCCCTTACAATCCCTTATAATTCCTTACCATAATAATGACAATACCCCTTACCATAATAATGACAATATCCCTTAGCATCCCTTACCTCAAAAGAATAGTACTTTTGGCTGGAATATCAGATATAACGCTGAAAGGAACTTCACCGTATAGCAATACTCAAAGTATCAAAATACTCACAAAAATATGCTCAATAATATAGAGAGAAAAAACTTCAATTTCTGGTGTGATTTTCAATTCTAACCTAAGCACCCCATTTATAGGAAAATGCTTAGAACACCAAAGCAGAAAATTTAATAAAATATTAATATATTAAAAACAATTTTATGCCCACCTTAGAAAATCCGAATTCAGCATGTTTACCACTCATGTGGGGCCCACCCAATTGCAAAAAAATGTATTTCTTAAAATAAATATTTTAAACTCCAAAAATCAATTATTCTGGAACTTTAATAATTCATAATAAATAGCTTTTTTATCAAAAAAATTCAAATCTTATGTCCTTCCATAGGAAATTCAATTCTCTACAACTTTGTAAGTTTAAGTTTTTCCAAATTCTAAATGAAATTGAATAAGAAATTCACATACTAAGCGATTTTTGCTGTATATAATCAAATTTCAGGTCAAAGTGGGGCCCACCAACATGTTTAACATGTTTTTAGCATTTATTGTAACAAAAATACTCTTTCTCCTCATTTATTCATATATCACACATTCATTGTAAAAATATCACCATTATTATATTATTATAATATAATAATATATTTAAATATATTATTTTATCAGAAAAGATAAAATATCAATTTTCAACAATTGTCACTTTTCTAAAAATTTCTCCATTTATATCCACATAAATAAATATTTTTCTTATCATATAAATCAATAATTAATTATTCAAAAATAATATTACGTAATCACAATATCGATAACTGTGCTATTCCCGGAAGAGAGGCTTTCCAATAAGGATTTCTCTTTACTGCCACGCAATTAGGTGACCAAACCTCTCCTTAGATAGAAAATTCTAGACATTTCCAATAATGTTATCTAGTAATATTATTAAAATAATATGAATTATTGATCTGATAATGGGAAATACTGTGTAGTGACAATTATTGAAACAACAATAATATAAAATATCAACGTAGCAATTATTGAAAAATAAAATATTGAACAGTAATTACTGTAACAATTATTGAGTAGTGACTTCTTACGTAAGAAGCAATAATTGGTCCAATACCGTGTGCTACTGTGCAACACTGCGTATTACTGTGTTTTAACCACTGGGTATTCCAACAGTGTTAACGATAACAACTACGCCGTTATTTATAAAAAAACTCATACTTGTCGTTTTCTTCATCCGATAGTTATTCTGTTATGGGGCCCACAAATGGTTGCGCCGTCGTACGAATATTCTCCGACAGTAAGAATATTACACGACCAAACGAATATTCCCCGACAAAAATGAGTATTTTATAACCACTTGCTTATTTAAAATATTTACATATATCACCATTAACTTTAACCTTTTATCAATTTAACCATTTACTGAATAGAAAAATTGAATAATTTTATTTTATAAAATTCGGGGTCTTACATCGAAGGACTACCATCGTATATGCTAGATCGCAGGACGATGTCCCACATCATGGAAGAGGAATGTAGCAAGGCTATTCAGCGTCTTAACAGGCAGTAATATGATTAGTTTGATTATGTGAAAACATATCTGGCAGTTAAAGATGTAAATTCTGATGTGTTTATAAACAAAGGAATATTTTAATGTTTTAAATCCCGTAGATTCTTTATCTCGGGATAGTTGATGTAAATAGCAGTGATGCTATCGTATGATGTTAAAACTTTTGATTTCAATAAATATATCAAGTTGTTTGAGAAAATGTGTTAAGTGATTTTGTTAAATTGTTTGAGTTAAGCTTTAAATATTTAGAGAAGTGAATAAAGATCTAATAAGCATATATTTTAACAGAAATATGCCGCCGAGAAGAAGACAAAATCGTCAATCAACTCAAGAAGAATCGACGAACAACAACGCCAATGCTAACCTCGTTCAGTAATTGGTGAACTTATTAGCTGGAGCGATTAATAATCAACCTCCAGCTCCACCGAATACGATGTTCAAGGATTTCAAGGCAGTGGGACCGCTAGAGTTTAAAGGCTCCATGAACCCGATAGAAGCTGAGACTTGGGTTATGGAGATGGAGAAAGTTTTTGATGTTGCAAGAGTCAGAGAGGACTAGAAAATCGCCTACGTGACGTTCATGCTGAAATCTGAAGCCAGTTATTGGTGGCAAGCAAATAAGGTCCGGGGAGGTGAAGGGGTGATTACCTGGGAGAGGTTCGAGGAGGTGTTTTTCGAGATGTATTTTTCGACCAGCTCGCAGAAGCAAGTGGAGGTCCAGTTTCTGGTGTTGAAACATAGGAATATTGTAAGACCCCGAATTTTATGAAATGAAAGTATTCAATTTTTTTATAATTATTATTGTATTTAGTAAATGGTTAAATTGATAAAGGTTAAAGTTTAGGGTGACATTTGAAAATTTTGCAAAGTAAGCAAGTTGATATAAAATATTCGTTGTGTTGGGGAATATTCAATTGGTTGGGGAATATTCGTTTTAACAGGGTATATTCGTACGATGATACAATCATGGGTGGACCCCACAACAGAGGTACTGTCGTAGTTAGAAAACGACTGAAATATTTTTTAAAAATAACGGTGAAAGTTTTACCGTTAAACTGTTGAACTACCCGGTGGTAAAAGTACAAAGAATACGCATGGTCGTGATAAGCGTAGTACACGGTATTGATTATTGATGCTTACGTGAGAAGTCACTCAGTTATACTCAATTATTGCTACAGTAATTGCTGCATAATATCTCTCATATTATTGATTCAATTATTGTCACAGTATCATCTGCATAATATTTATTATTATTAAATCAATAATTGAGACGACAAAGTTATTCATATTATTATTTTCAATATTGACAATGTCTAGAAAGTTCTGTCGATGAGAGGTTTGGTCACCTAATTGCGCGCCAATTGGGAGAAATCCTTATTGGAAAGCTCCCTCTTTCCTGGGAATGATCTCGTTGTTAAATATTGTGAGTTATAATATTAATGATGAATAAGTTCGTGTTGATTAAAGATGAAATTGATATTTCTATTGTGTTGGGATTATTAGTGTTAGTGGAAATTGACATCTATTACGATAATAATTGATGTCTGGAGGTTATATTGACCAATCGGGTAATTAATCGGATAAATGAGCAATTAATTGCTTTTAATTCACATGTTTATAACTATTTGTTCATATGTGTGTACTATTGATTCACATGCATGTACTATTAGGGGAGGTGGTGCAAGATTGATAATACTTGCATGACTAAATAAAAAATGGAGGTATAGATGAAGGTACTATACTATAATTATTTTTTTCACATGATTATACTATTGATTCACATGATATACTATTAGGGGAAGTGGTGCAAGTTTGATAATACTTGCAGGACTAAATTAAAAATGAAGGAAAAGATGAAGGTATTATACTGTAATATTTCGAGCCCCAAAACGTGCAATTATCGAAACTATATTTTTTATAAATAGAAGCTCATTCTTCCTTTATTCTCACCAATTCACTAAGACTCACAAGAGCAATTATAGAGAGAGGAGCTATAGAGAGAAAGAAGAAGAGTAGTCTGCTACTTCACTATTTCAGTATCCAGTCTTCTTTTGAGGTAAGGGGTATTATTTACTCATATTCAGAAGAGATATTATTTTTCGTATTCGTATGGATATTATCTTTGTTCAATATTCGTAAGAAATAATATTTTCTTTCATACTTTGTAGTATGTAAGTAATATTATTTCGTTTCGTATTCATACTTCTACACTCATTTTGTTGAAGTATTGCTTATATACTCCGTAAAATTAGTAGAAGATCCTTGATATTTGCGCTTCATCCAGTATCTTTTCATGGAAATATTATTTTGAGTTTTCTTGATAATTATTGATCTTTTCATGCCAGAATACTGTTCACGAGTTACTATTCATGAGTTACTATTTACGAGTTACTATTCACCCAGTTACTATTCACTCGAATATTATTCACTCGGGTTTTCGGGGAACTTTTTGTGTCGGAGTACTATTCATGAGTTACTATTCACCCAGTTACTATTCACTCGAATATTATTCATTCAGGTATCTGGGGCACTTTTCATGCTATGGTACTATTCCTGAAGTACTATTCACACAGTACTATTCACCTGGAAGATATATTTCTTTTGTCCAAATTATTTTTGATACACGAAAATTATTCTTGAATTTTACTCCACAAATCAGTATCATGTTGACAATTTAGATATTTTTAAACTCTGGATAAATTTAAAGTCTTTAATATTTATCCTTGATTTCGTTTGATTAATGTTTATATCATTGTCATCATCCTCATGTTTATATTGTGATGAAAGTCATCTGTGGCTTACGTGCATAGATGGACTATTGATTGGTATGGTTATGACCAGGGATTATTCGGTATAATCATGACCATAATGTTATAAATGATGTGGTAAAAGTCCTCATTGACCCGTAGTGCATTGATGGACAGTTATTGGTATGATTATGACCAGGAATTATTCGGTATAATCATGACCATTGTTGATTACATGAATATCCTTGGCCCGTAGTGCATGGATGATTCGATGATGTGGTTTATTTATTAAGCTGAGTCTCAGCGATAAAGTTGATTAAAATTTTTTTAAATCATAGAAGATAGTAGATATGATGCTCTACTTGATTCTTCTAATGGATTGCTTGTTCCACTGCAGTTAAACTTGATGTTTATTGTATTTTATCAGTTTAACATTATTAAAGGCTAACGATAATATATTCTGCATTATCTTAGTCATAATATTTCTTACCGGACTAGTTGAGCTCACCCTTTTGCTTTCATTGTTCTCTTCAGGAAATGAGAACGTAGCTGGGACTAGTCGGGGAACAGAGTGACGGTCCGAGATGGTGGCTATAGTAGTCCTCACTATTTTATGAAATAGTGTGATAATAAATGTAATGAGGACTTTATTTGAGTTTGAATACTGTCTATGAGACAATATTCCTATAAAAACTCTAAGCTACTACCGTCGCGTCGCATCAGATATAAAAAGAAGTTTGTATTTGATTTATGTACCATGTATTTGGCGACTCAGAATGGATGATGTATACCTATTTTGGGGGCGTCACAGTTGGTATCAAAGCTTAGGGATATGATCCCTGGCTGAGATGTGAGACTAGAACTAGGAGGGGAGAGATGGGAAATTCTTTCGCTAGTATGAATTACCTAAATTTATTTGGTATTTATTTTGTCGGTCTGAGTATAGGGATAATATGTGATATGTCAAATAACCTTTGTTTTGTGGCAGTGTTTCAAAATGACATCTAAAAATGTTGAGATCAACAATGAAACACATGAGACCGTTGAGTCACCAATGTTCAATACCCAGGATAATGTGCAACAGAAAGACAATAATCCTCAGGTAAACAATAACACCGATCAAATGATGAACAATGGGATGTTCAGATGCTTTATATGATTCATGCAACATCAGGCGAGAGCGGCTCCTGTTCAAAATGCAGGTGGAAACATTGGCAACTCTCGGACTATCACCGCTAAATAGTTCAAGGAGCTGGGACCACCACAGTTTATTGGAGAGCCAAAACCACTTAACGTAGAGACGTGGATAAAGCAGATCACCAAGATATTTGATGTCTTGGGATGCTCCGAGGAGCAAAAGTTTCCCTTTGCCACCTTCATGTTGCGAGGAGAGGCGACATCGATGGGAATCAGAAGCGTACTCAACCTCGCTTTGATCAAGATGTCTTGGGAGAATTTCCAAGAACTATTCAACGACAAGTACTTTCCTGAAAGTATTCAACACATGAAAGAGGTAGAGTTTATCAAGCTGGAGCAAAACAATATGACCGTGTCACAGTATGATGCTAAGTTTGCCTAGTTGTCCCACTTAGTTGATAATGAGGAGAGAATGACGCGGATGTTTCTAAGAGGTTTGAAACCCGAGATACATCAATACCTAATTTCTCACAAATTATGTTTGTATTCAGATGTTATAAATAGGGCTCAATTATTGGAGCGCGCTAATGATTCAATCCAACCAAGAGATAGCAGCCGACAAATCGATAATACCAGTGGTAGCAGTCATCGAAGCGGTGACAACAAACGTGGTGGAAGTCAACATGCCAGAAATGGTAACCACTTCAGTGGTAAGCATGGCCAAGACAATAAAAGTGGGAATTTCAAGAAGAGGAGATTCAATAATGATGGAAGGACGTCAACACCAGCACCTGTTATTAAGGAAGGAGAACGACCGCCGCTCGTATGTTACAAATGCGGAGGGGAGGTGTAAAGCCCCCGAATCCAGGTACTTGAAACCCGAATTCAGTGCTTCACGATACCATTTCTATGAACAAAATAATACTAATAATAATAACAATAATATAAATATTAAACTTAATTTACATATTTATCAGAGTCTAGCTCCCAAGTACGTAACCTTTAATCATTCCTTACAATACATTATAATAAATATATAAGATTGTCTTAATAATATTAAACTATTACATAAGATAACATTGAAATCATTCAGCAACCTTTCCCTTTCCCTTATTCTTAACAGAGCCTTCAGGTTATTCACACTTAGCTGAAAACATTTAAATTAAGTAAGGATGAGCTTTTGAGTGCCCAGTAAGTAATAACAATTATATATATATATATAAGCTGAAAGAATTTAAATGTTTTTTTATACTACCCTTCTACAACAAATCAATAGTTTTGAAGTAATCTAAACCGATAATAATAACATAACAACCCTCTTTCAAATTTTTGAAACTACGTACTGACTATAAATAGGGTTAAAGGGACATACTATGAACATTGTTTTCATTTTTGAAAAGGTTAAACAAAACTTCATCTATAAACCGTCATAACTTACAGGCACGGGGGTGATCAGCCCGTTGTACCCGGTATTGATCAATACTATATGCAAGAACGATGTTATCGTTCACTCTGTCCACCTTGGGTGCATAAAAGTTTTTCCCGTGTAAGGGATGTTCATACTTGTCGGGGTTCCAAACCAAGGCAATTCGGTTGGATAATAATAAGGTTTTATCTTGTTCAATAATAATCTATAATTCAACATATATGTATATGGGTAATTAACAAAGGTGTATCAACATGTGATCAAATACAATGATTATCCAAGTGGGGACACTTGTATAACCATTTATAGAAATTGATGAACAGAATATATATCTGAATTACCATATACTAACATGTTGACAATCAATGAGCGTATATAATATAGGATTAATAATCAGATAGTAATAATATAATTACAAACATTTTTACTCATGTCCATCAGATAAAGAAAATGTAAAGGTAGGATACTTATCGATGCTACCGCTTAAATACGCAACTTAGTTTTATCTTTTATATCACGACCTATCATTGATCGTGATCATTCGCTCGATTAGAACAATATACTATAACATATAATATCGCATTTTGCGACAAGACATAACCTAATCACATTATCACACATGTTCAATGATCGTTTGCATCACAAACAAACATTAATACAATCAAAATATCTAAGTCCGGATCAATTTCTCAAATATGCTTGCAAAATCAAAGCTTTATCGGGTAATTATCGAGTCTAAGACTCTATTACGTAATTCAATATCTCAGAAATATCACTATATTATTTTAAGTAACTCAATAAATATTTATTAATTTATCACAAATTTTCAAACACCGAAATCATTATTAAATGATTCAAATATCAAATAATTCTATTAACATTTAATTATTATTAAACTATTCATGAAATCATTGCCAAAATATTAAAGTTATATAATAACTCAAAATATTTTTAAAATATTTATATTACCCTTAAATGATTTTTAAAACGTTTAAAATCATTTTTAAATAATTAACATTAATATTATTACTTTAATAATATCTTACTTATGCTTTAGTATCATTAATCAATTAATAATACCTTTATTCATTTACCAATAGTATTAATATTTTATTTATTTACTAATATTATTAGTCATTTAATAATATTTTATTCATGTACTAATGTTATTACATTTTTAATAACATTTTATTTAATCTCGAATATTATTATTTACTTAATAATATTTTAATCATCCAATAATACTTTAATTTAATATTATTAATCTTTTAATAATATTTTAATCTAAGATTAATACTTTAATCTAATATTATTAATCATTTAATAGTATTTTAATGAAGCTTTAATCTTAATATTTTTATTTACTTAACAATATCATATTCTAATATTATTAATATCATAATAACATTTTAATAATTTATTTGATCAATAAAAATTTATTCTAATTGTTCACCCTTTACAAAATCACTTATTTAATATCCATAAAAGGTCATAAATAATATTTCTTATTATAAATTACCAAAATGCCCTAAAGTAGTCATAATATTATAAATTAGGAGTATTCAAGCATTAAAATCATATTTTTCTTATTTAAGACATCATTTAACTTTTTATTTCCTTTTATTCATAACTTCATCATTTTTAGGAAAAATAGCAAACTGATTCTAAAAATTCTTCTTTTCTGGATTTGAACAGTATATGACCCAACAATGATCCCCAAATTTTTCTGGAAGTTTAGCAAAAAAAAATTCTAATTTTAAAGTGCCCAAAACACTAGGATCTTGCTTCATTTTTCATATATCGAGTTTTGCTCAGAAAAATTTGAAATTTTCAGGATATACTCGCATAACATATATGAACCTACTGTAAACATTTCAGATTTTTCCCATGTATACGCTGTGAGATATTCGGGTGTTAATATTTAGGAGTCCTTTACGGAAATAGCCATTACACACAACCTATAACTCAAAACGTGTTCGTTCTTTTTCCTACACGTAGAAAACTTCTCAAGGTACCTCTGTGATTTTTCACAGATTTTTAAAAGACTTAAAACAGCCTGAAACAGACCAAAGAAAAATAGGGACATTAGCTTTTTAGGGTTTAAAAACCTAAATTTTCTATGTGGACTATTTTGGGGAAAACAGCCCCCATGGCTTCAATACATGCTAGATTTGTGTTCTACCACTTGGGTTTACTAGATAACTCATGTATCTAGCACCCCCTTTGACGGATCATAAATCCAAGTTGTAAAACTTGAGTTACACAAGATTTAGTCGAAGAAAAACAAGGGTTTCACCCCTTGGAGAACATATGCTCAATTCTTTCCTCTAAACCTTTGATCTAACACTCAAGATACTTAGTTCCATACATGATGATATGTAGAACTAGGGTACTTTGAGTATTAGACCATAACCCCCATATATGATGAGGTAAAAACCGAAATAGAAGAAGAATAAGAAAAAGAAAAGGATGAGAACCTCACCTAGTTTTGGTTGCTATCCTTATTGTTCTTCCAAAGTAAGTAATGAACTTAGGATGCATGAACAACAACTCCTCTCCCTCTCTTAGAAAAAACAAACCCTCTCTCTCTTCTCTCTTGTATGCTACTAGCTTGGGAGAAAAAGATAGAAGAAGAAGAATGAGAGAAAATGAAATGTTCTAGCAAATGAAATGGGTGATTAACTATTATCCCCCGTACTTTTATTGTCCCATGGATAAAAGGCTTTGCCTTATCACTTCAATTAGCCTAATCATGTGATTAAGGGTGCTTAATAGATTTGCAACCAATGGGAGATTGGCACACATGTCCTTGTGTGTAAGACTTACTATTTAAGGAACTTGATTAACATAATCTTCTTGCCTTAAAAGGCCTAAATGGCATGTCCCCCTTACCCCAATATCTACTCCATTTTGCTTTTATTTTAATGCACAAATTTGATTATTCAAAAGCCTAAAATACCCTTATCAAGTGGGCTAAGTATTGGTTTGCATTTTATTTCTTTTGGGCTTCTCTTTTAATTGTTTTTGGTCATGTAATAAACACAGTCTAACAATTTTTATATATGTTACCCAAATTGTTTATTTAGGGTTTCCATTCCCAATCTTATGAAATTTAATTACTTATACATGTGACTTTAGCTCATAACCTAATTAGGTTTACTAGAAATAGGTTTAAAATTATTAGTCACCTGAAATAACAAGATTATCCACTTAAGTTAGTATACATATTAAATACTAACCCTTCCTTATTACCATAACCCTTAGGTTATTTAATTGTCTCACCTAATATATAATTAGGTTACGAAGCTTTCATTTAGGGTTTAAAATAAAATAAAATTAGTTTCTAAAATTTGTAATTAGGGTTTCACACGAATACAAGGGTTTGTCACATAACACCATAATTGACCAACCCTTACTTGGCCCATTCATATATATCTGATATATTTTATAAAGATCAAAAATCAAAATATAATTATTATTATATTATTATTCTCATGCCTTGATTAAAATCCAAAAACAAGGGTTTTTGATTCTATATCCGATTTACTTGTCATACTTAACATTATTAATTCAAGTTAAAATAATTAACTTAATAATCAACAAAATTCATATACTAAAATAATCATTATAATAATTCTAAAAATCATTTCATAAATTATATAAATAATATATGATTATATCTTCATGGAAAATAATTAATAAAATATTTCTACTATAAAATTAATTATGATAAGAATATAATTTATAATGATCAATAATTCTAAAATAAAATTATTTATAAATATTCATATTTTTATTTATCACATAAATACATATACACATTATCTTGGCACATATTCCCCATATTTAAATTAAAAAAAATTATACGCAAAATTTCTAATTTATTTGTATAGAAAATATCGAGTTGTTACAGGAGGGACAGATCAGTCCAAACTGTACGCAGCAGTCCAAAACATGTTACAATTATGGAAGAGAAGGTCACCTAGCCCGATTTTGTCGTGCACCGAAGTCAAGTCCAGTTGGGATAGAGGTATCAAAGGTCGTCCCAGACAAGACAAAATAGGTAGTTCAAGGGAGAGCGTTTGTCGTAACCTCCTAAAAAGCGAGGAATCCGAATGAGGTGATCACGGGTAAGCTAATCATAAACTCTAGCAAAGTATATACCTTATTTGATACCGGTTCTACCCATTCTTTTATTTCTCCTACTTGCGTTCAATGTTTAAATTTGACTCCAGAGAAATTAGTCTTTTTTTATTTAAATCGGTAACCGCACGTTACCTGTCGATCTTATCTCTTTGAAAATACTTGCATTTGATGTGATTTTAGGGATTGATTGGTTAACTACTCATCATGCTAAAATCAATTGTTTTCGTAAGGTTGTTAACTTTCATATTCCTAACCAACCTATTATGCGAATTCAAGCAACCAAACCACTAAAGTCAATCACTGTCACATCAAGCCATAAAGTTATTCGTTTATTGAAAAATGGATGTCAAGCTTTCTTAGCCCATGTCACGGATTTAAATAAAAATACGTCAGATTTGAATGATATTTCTATTGTTAATAAATTTCCTGACGTATTTCCTTAAGAACTTCCTGGCCTACCCCCAGAGCGTGAAATTGAATTTTGTATAGGCCTTGAATTCGCTAAAAACCCATTTCCAAAGCCCCATATCGAATGGCTCCTATTGAACTTCGTGGAGTTAAAAACCCAACTCTGTAAATTGTTAGACATGGTTTCATTCGTCCTAAGTACGCCTCCTTGGGGTGCTCCTGCTTCTATTCGTGAAGAAGAAAGATGGAAGTATGCGACTTTGTATTGATTATCGGAGTTGAATTATGTCACCATCAAAATAAAATTACCGTGCCACGCATTGCGCATGATGACATGTTTGACTTGTTGCAAGGCGCCAGGTTCTTTTCAAAGATCGATCTTCGTTCTGGATATCATCAGTTGAAGATTAAAACTGATGACATTCCAAAGACTTCTTTCAGAACTCGGTACGGGCATTACGAATTCCTAGTCATGTCTTTTGGACTGACTAATGCTCTTGCTGCCTTCATGGATATGATGAATCGAGTATTCAAGGAATATTTGGATCACTTTGTGGTCGTCTTTATTGATGACATCCTCATTTACTCCAAAAGCCGTGAAGATCATGAGCAACACTTGAGGTTGATACTCCAAAAGATTCGTGAAAACAAGTTATATGCCAAGTTAAAGAAATGCGAGTTCTGGCTTGAGGAAGTAGCATTCCTTGGGAACGTGATATCAAATCACGGAATATCTATTGACCCGGCAAAGATTAAAGCAATTCAAAGTCGGGAGCAACCTAAGTCGTTGATCAAGACGTAGCTTTCTCGAAATTAGCTAGTTATTATCGGAGATTCGTAGAAGGGTTTTCTCAAATCGCTACTTCATTAACTCAGCTGACTCGGAAAGATACAAAATTCAATTGGAGCGAGGAATGTGAGAAGTGTTTTCAAGAACTCAAGAGGAGACTCATTTCAAGACTGCTCGGCTAACAATACCGCCGGTTCGGAGGATTTGTTATATACAAATGATACTTCGTGCAAAAGTTTAGGATGTGTTCTCATGCAATATGGGAAAGTCATAGCCTATGCCTCATTACAACTCAAAGAATATGAGAGAAATTATCCTACTCATGATCTAGAGTTGGCAGCTGTCATTTTTGCGCTTAAGATTTGGAGGCATTACCTGTATGGAGAGAAGGTGGAGATCTATACAGATCATAAAAGCCTCAAATATTTTTTTACTCAAAAGGAACTCAACATGCGGCAACGACAATGGCTTGAGCTATTGAAAGATCACGATCATACCATTCAATACCATCCTGGAAAAGTGAACATAGTAGCTGACGAATTGAGTAGAAGATCATATGCTGGTACGAGTGTGATATTGTCAACGCAAAGGCCCATTTTGTATAACTTACAAAGGATGGAGATAGAGATAAAGACTCCAGGGACCCATGTGATGATGGCAAATATACAAGTAGAACCAACTTTAATCGATAAAGTTAAAGCTGCTCAAGCTACAGACCTGGAGCTGATGCGTATGAGGAAGAAAGTACAAGAAGGTGCTATTCCGGAAGTAAGAATCGATGAAGAAGGAATACTTCGAGTCAACTCCAGACTTTGTGTTCCTAACGATTCTGACTTGAAGTATAAAATCATGATAGAGGCGCACAACACACCATTTGCAATCCATCCTGGGAGTACCAAAATGTATTGTGATCTTCGACATACATTTTGGTGGAGTAATATGAAGAGAGAAATAGCGGGGTTTATCTCAAGGTGTCTAACTTGTGTACGAGTCAAGGCGGAGCATCAAGTGCCAAAAGGTCCATTGCAACCACTTAAAATTCCAGAATGAAAGTGGGAGCACATTACCATGGATTTCGTTACTGGTATTCCCAAGGTTTCTCAAGGCATAGATGTGATTTGGGTCATTATTGATAGATTGACTAAGTCTGCTCATTTATTATCGATACGAAAAACTTATACACTTGAGCGTCTTACTCGTATATACATAAACGAGATTGTAAGATTCCATGGTATGCCAGTATCCATAGTTTCTGATCGAGATCCAAGATTCACTTCACGATTTTGGGTAAGTTTGCAAAAAGCTATGGGCACGGATTTACGATTTAGTTCGGCATATAATCCTCAAGCGGACAGGCAGTCAGAGAGGACTATTCAAACTCTTGAAGATTTATTAAGACTCTATGTCCTTGACTTCAAAGGAAGTTGGGACAAGTTCTTACCATTGGTGGAGTTTTCCTACAACAACAATTATCAAGCAAGTATTGGCATGGCTCCATTTGAGGCATTGTATGGAAGAAATTGTCATTCTCCTGTATACTGGGATGAGGCGGGTGAAGCAACGTTGTTGGGACCGAAGTTGGTACGTATGACTACGGAAAAGATTCAAACAATCCAACAACGTATAAAAACCTCAGAAGATCGACAAAAGAGTTATGCTGATCTTCATCGAAAGGACGTGGAATTCAATATTGGAGATCATGTGTTGTTACGTGTTGCTCCATGGAAAGGAGTTACGAGATTTGGAAAGAGAAGAAAGCTCAATCCTCGATTCATTGGCCCATTTATAATCCCTCATTTAGTAGAACTATGGCCTATAGACTACTTCTTTACTTCCAAGTATGTCTCGTGTTCATAACATTTTTCACATATCTATGTTACGTAAATATTTGAAAGACCCGAACCATATTATTGAATTAGAATCGGACGAGATAGCGAAAGATTTAATGTGATGCCCCCAAAATAGGTATACATCACCCATTCTGAGTCGCCAAATACATGGTACAGAAACAAATACAACTTCAGTAATACAATTATCGTGCAAAATACGATAACACATATATTGTGAGTTTCAATACAAATATTATCTAATAGACAGTATACAAACTCAAAAGGAGTCCTCTTTACAATTATTGATACACTATTTTAAAAAATAGTGAGGACTGCTAAAACAACTATCCTGAACCATCACTCCATACCCCGGCTAGTTCCTGCTATGTTTTCACCTCCTGAGAAGAAAAACGGAACAAAAAGGAAAAGGGTGAGATCAACTAGCCCAGTAAAGAATATTATGACTAAGATAATATACAACAAATTATCATTTGTCTTCAACAGGGAAAAATCTGATAGAATATAATAGACAACAAGTTTTAGATCAACAACTGCAGCGGAAACATCAATCCATTAGAAGAGTTAAGTAGAGAATGAACTCTATTATCTTCCAAGATTTAAAAGTCCATCATCAATATTTTATCCATGTTACATCAATCAATATACATCTTGAATCAAATATTCATCTTTGCACTACAGGCCAAAGATATTCATTTGTATCACTAGTTGGTCATGTTCATCTCAACACCTGTTCATCTTTGCACTATGGGCCAAAGATATTCATCAGTTAATCATTCATCTTTGCACTATAGGCCAAAGATATTCAGTAATATCATCATTTAGGACTGAGGATGATGAAAAATATCTTAAAGAAAACGAATCCAGTGAGATAAAAGATCAAAGATTAGAGATTCGTACTTTAGTTTATCCAAGTTCAAAAATACCTTATAATAATCAATTGTAGAGCAAAATTCAAGAATGAAGATCAAAACATGGATACAATCAAAGATAGTAACCATAATAGACAACTTGGACAAAGAAAAGAAAAAATCATTTTTTTCTGTGAATAGTGTCGTATTCATGAATAGTGTCGTATACGTGAATAATGTCGTATACGTGAATAGTAACCCCGACATAAAAAAGGTAGAAATTCCACAATAAAACCCATACCAATATTTCGGTATAATGATATTAAAAGAATAACATCATTATGAAGAAAATAACATCCCTTACCTCAAAAGAACAAAGATTTCCAAATTTGAAATATCGTATAAGACCGAAAAGAAACTTGCAGATCAATAAGAACTCACAAAGTACGCTCGATAGTATAGAGAGAGAAAGCTTATGATTCTGGTGTGATTTTCAATTCTAACTAAGCACCCTATTTATAAGAAAATGCTTAGAACGCCATAGTAGACTAACCTACTACTTGATGGCTTTACCTGCTACTATTCACGCCCACCACTTTTGAAAATAAATTCTAGCACATTTCTCACCAACCAAAAGTGGGGCCCACCCATGTTTTTAATAAAAAAACATTTATTTCCGAAACTTCAATAATTCATAATAAATATCCCTTTTATCAGAAAAATTTGAATCTTATGTCTATTCCATAGGAAATTATTTTCTCTACAACTTTGTAAGTTTAAGTTTTTCCAAATTCCAAACAAAAAATGACCGAAATTCATATACGGACGATTTTCAACACCTCTATTCGGACAATATACTGATAAAACACATCAGCATTTATTCCTTCATTTATATCCACATAAAATAAATATATCCATCATTTATATCCACATAAAATAAATATTTCCTTATCATATAAATCAATAATTAATTATTCACAAATAATATTACAGAATCATAATAATGACAACCAGGTCGTTCCCAGGAAAGAGGGGGCTTTCCGATAAGGATTTTTCTTTCTTCGGAGCACAATTAGGTGACCAAACCCTTTCCTGATGTAACTTCCTTAGACATTGCCAATAATGATATCTAATAATATTATTCAAATAATATGAATTATTGATCCGATAATGGGAAATATCATGCGTTGACAATTATTGAAACAACAATAATATAACATATACAATTATTGAATCAATAAAATAAAATATTGAACAGTAATTACTGTAATAATTATTGAGCAGTGCCTTCTTACGTAAGAATCTATAATTCAAAATACTGTGCAATATCGTGTGCTACTATGCAATCATGCGTATTATTGTATTTTAACCCAAGGTATTCCAACAGTATTAATGGTAACAATTATACCGTTATTTATAAAAACTTATACTTGTCGTTTTTCTCATCCGACCATTTTCCGTTATGGGGCCCAGAAATGGCTGCGTCGTCGTACGAATATTCCCTGACAGCAAGAATATTCCACGACCAAACGAATATTTCCCGACAACAATGAATATTTTATAACCACTTGCTTATTTTGCAAACTGTGCACATTTCACCCATAACCAAAGCATTATATCAAATTAACACCTTATTATTCACAATAATAATATGAGGAAATTTGATTTTATTTATAAAAAGTTGGGGTCTTACATTTAACGTATGAAGAGGTACCTGTTAAAATCTTAGATAAGAATGATCATATTCTACGCTCCAAGGTTATACCTCAAGTCAAAGTTTTGTGGAGAAACCACGATGTTGAGGAAATGACCTGGGAGTTAGAATCTGAAATGAAGTCAAGGTATCCTCACCTCTTCGACATACCAGGTACGCACCCTAATTTTGAGGAAGAAATTTCATAAGAAGGGGAGGTTGTAAGACCCCAACTTTTATGAATAAAGATTAATTTTTCTCGAAATATATTTTTGAATATTATGGTGTGGATTTGCTATAATGTTATAGTTGTGGGTATTATTTACAAATTTTGCAAAGTAAGCAAGTGGTTATATAATATTCGATTGGTCGGGGAATATTCGTTTTAACAGGGAATATTCGTACGACGGCACAATCATTGGTCGACCCCACAACGAAAGTATTATTGTAGTTAGAAAACGACATAATTAACTTTTTATAAAAATAACGGCGAATGTTTTACCGTTAAACTGTTGAACTACCCGGTGGTAAAAGTACAATAATGTGCGTGGTTGCATAGTAGCACACGGTATTAATTATTGATGCTTACGTGAGAAGTCACTCAGTTATATTCAATTATTTCGATAGTAATTGCTGCATAATATTATTGATTCAATTATTGTCAAAGTATCATCTGCATAATATTTTATATTATTAAATCAATAATTGAGACAACAAAGTTATTCATATTATTATTTGCAATATTGACAATGTCTAAAAAGTTCTGTCAATGAGAGGTTTGGTCACCTAATTGCGAGCTAATAGGGAGAAATCCTTATCAGAAAGCCCCCTCTTTCCTGGGAATGATCTGGTTGTTAAATATTATGAGTTATAATATTAATGATGAATAAGTTCGTGTTGATTAAAAATGAAATTGATAGTTCCACTGTCTTGGGATTATTAGTGTTACTGGAAATCAACATTTATTTCGATAATAATTGATGTCTGGAGGTTATATTGACCAATCGCGTAATTGATTGGATAAATGAGCAATTAATTGCTATTAATTCACATACTTATAACTATTTGTTCACATGTGTGTACTATTGATTCACATGCATGTACTATTAGGGGAGGTGGTGCAAGATTGATAATATTTGCATGACTAAATTAAAAATGGAGGTATAGATGAAAGTACTATACTGTAATTATTTTTTTCACATGTATAGAACTATTGATTCACATGATTGTACTATTGATTCACATGATGTACTATTAGGGGAGGTGGTGCAAGTTTGATAATACTTGCAGGACTAAATTAAAAATAAAGGAAAAGATGAAGGTATTATACTGTAATATTTTGAGCCCCAAAATGTGTAATTATCGAAACTATGTTTTCCTATAAATAGAATCTCATTCTTCTTTCATTCTCACCAATTCACTAAGACTCACAAGAGCAATTATAGAAAAAGAAGATATAGAGAGAGAAGCTTTAGAGAGAAAGTAGAAGAGAAGTCTGTTACCTCACTATTCTAGTATACAGTCTTCTTCTGAGGTAAGGGATATTATTTTGTTCAGTATTTATAAGAATAATATTTTCTTTCATACTCTGTAGTATGTTAGTAATATTATTTCATCTCGTATTCCTGATTATACCCTCATTTTGTTAAAGTATTGCTTCTATACTCCGTGAAATTAGTAGAATATCCTTGAAATTTGCGCTTCATCTAGTATCGTTTCACAAGGATATTTTCTGCACATTCTTGTTAAATTTTAAGCTTTTAATGCCGGAGTACTTTCCATGAGTAGTATTCATTTTTACGGTACTATTCACAAAGTACTATTCACGGGGTTCTATTCACAAAGTACTATTCATGTGTACTATTCACAAAGTACTATTCTCGAAGTACTATTTACGGGGTACAATTCACTCGGGCACTATTCACCCGGGGAATTATTCATGACAAAAATTGATTTCTTTGCTGTCCAAATCATTTTTGATACAATATTATTCTTTAATTTTACTCCACAAAGCAGTATCATGTTGACAATTTGGACATTATTGAATTCTGGATAAATTAAATTATAAATCTTTAAAATTTATCCTTTGCTTTCATTTAATTGAATTATTATATCATTGTCATCATCCTCATGTTTATATTGTGATAAAAGTCATCTGTGGCTTACGTGCATAGATGTACTATTGATTGGTATGATTATGACCAGGGATTATTCGGTATAATCATGACCGTAATGTTACAAATGATGTGGTAAAAATTTCATCGGCTCAGTAGTGCATTGATGGATGTTGGTTGGTATGATTATGGCTGGGATTATTCTAGATAATCATGACCATCGATGATTACATGAATATCCTCGGCCAGAAGTGCGGGGATGATTCGATGATGTAGTTTATTTATTAAGCAGAGTCTCAGCGATAAAGTTCATGAAAAACTTTTTAAATCATAGAAGATAGTATATATCATGCTATACTTGACTCTTCTAATGGATTGCTTATTCCACTGCAGTTAAACTTGATGTTTATTGTATTTTATTAGTTTAACATTGTTGAAGGCTAACGATAATTTATTCTGCATTATCTTAGTCATAATATTTCTTACTAGGCTAGTTGAGCTCACCCTTTTGCTTTCATTGTTCTCTTCAGGAAATGAGAACGTAGTTGTGACTAGTCGGGGAACAGAGTGACAGTCCGAGATGGTGGCTATAGTAGTCCTCACTATTTTTTATGAAATAGTGTGATAATAAATGTAATGAAGACTTCATTTGAGTTTGAATACTGTCTATGAGACAATATTCGTGTAAAAACTCTAAGCTACGCTGTTGTCGCATTGTATAAAAGAAGTTTGTATTTGATTTATGTACCATGTTTTTGGCAACTCAGAATGGTTGATGTATACCTATTTTGGGGGAGTCACAGAAAGTGCAGAACTCTGCTATACTGGGATAAAGTTTGCGAGAGACAATTACTAGGTCCAGAATTGGTACAGTAGACAACAGAGATAGTCCAAGTGATCCGAACAAGACTGGTAGCAGCTTAAGATAGGCAGAAGAAATACGCCGATCCACACCGTAAAAATGTTGAGTTTAAATCAGGTAGTTATGTGTTTTTAAAAGTCTCTCCCTGGAAGGGAAAGATCAGCTTCGAAAAGAAAAGGAATTTAAGCCCAAGATTCATTGGACCCTTCGAAGTACTGCGAAGAATCTGAAAAGTTGCGTATGAGGTAGCCTTACCTCTAGCACTCGAGAATGTCCACAATGTTTTCAATGTTTCGGTTTTACGACCCTACAAACCCGATTACAAGCACGTGATTGAATATGAACCCCTTCATTTTGAGAAAGACTTATCCTATGAAGAAATTCATGTTCAGATTGTCGACAGGAAAGAACAAGTTCTCAGATATAAAGTAATATCTTTCGTTAAGGTATTTTGGAGGAACCACAACGGTGAAGAAGCAACATGGGAACTCGAATAGCATATGATGAAGAATTACCCTCATTTATTTAATTAATTAATGTGTAAGCGATTTTGGGGACAGAATATTTGCAAGGGGGAGAATGTAACGAGACGAATTGATTGAGTCGTGATTCTGGGGACAGAATCCTTTTAAGGGAGGAAAGATGTGACAAATGAGATTTTATAATTTAATTTTAATATTTATTGAATTAAATAAATATTTTTTGACGATTTAATTATGGGATTAAATAATTACTTGATGAAATTGTGGTAGATTAATTTAATTATATGTATTATATTTATTAAATTAATGTGCGAATTTTATTATTCAAAGTAGGTATTTATGTGAGCTTATCAATTTAATAAGCATAATATTATTTTAATTAATTTAATAGTTAATTAGAGATTTAATAATTTGACATAATTAATAAATGAGAAATTTAATTTTATGACTACGTGAATTAATGAGAAATTATTATATTTTATTTAAATTAAATTAAATAAGATATTTGATTTATTGTATAAATGGGTGTGACATTATTAAACTATAGTATAAGAAGTTTATCAAATTAAATGGGATGAAGTTTTTAAGACTAGCCAAACTGAGCCTTAGGGAAGTTGGGAGCAGTTAACCCATGATTGGGTTAACTGACCACAACTGCGCCAGTTCCTTTATTATATATGTCTTCTTTCTTTTAGTTTGTTAAGTCTGGAAAAAAAAGGAAAATCAGAGAGAAATTGAGAAATTATGAGGGAAATTGTGTGTTGGGTGATTGAAGAAGCATCTGAAAAAAATTTCTCTGCTAACCTACACTCTATACTTTGGGTAATCTCTTCAACCCAATTTCTACTTTACGTTATTTAAAGTTTTCATGAAAATGACTTTCAAGTTCTGTTAAATCTCTGTAATTGGAAATGGTAGTGATTATGTGGATATATATGTGATAATATGTTAACATAGCATGTTTTTACTATATATTGTATATTTTCCATAACATCAATTTCATAAAAACATGTCGTATATACTTTCTTCAAAATACAGAGTATGAAATATGGCCATATGGCCCTTACATGAAACTTTAATACGTCAATCATATGTTGTCTCATAAATTTTACACTTGTATATAATTATGTATGTTAAAATGAAGAAAACAAACTTCGAATAGGCAGATTCGGTGTTATAACAAACCCGTAATGCCAATTTTTCTATTTCATGTTCAATATTTTCAAAATCATCAAGAACACTGAAATTACATGGATTGATTCAAGTAATTGTATGTTTTAACCTGTTAAAATCATGCTAGAAAGGTTGAGTAATGATTATGTGTATATTATAATGTCTGTGTATGTTTAAATTCATGTATGAACAAAGAAATTGGTAGATTTTAGGATGTTTCATGTGTTCTTCTTCGCGAATCGCAGAACTGGTTCATATAAATACGCCACCGCGCCCAAAGAACGAATGGAGTGCGCCACGCTGCGCAAATACTTGCGCCTGCCGCTACTTTAAAGAATAAATGGAGCGCGCCCACGCCGATTCAGAGAACAAATGTAGCGCGCCTGCGCCCTACCTGCAGAACTTCAGAAATTTTTCTAAGTGTTCAAGTTTTGAAAATGTGTTTGTAAAACCTAACGTAATGAACATGAAGACATGTCAAGCATATAATAATATGTTAATTAACTTATGTTATGCGATTAATTAATAAGACTTAAAAGTCCACTAACATATTCAAAGACCAATGTGGGATTCGATAAGTATATCGAATTATTGATTAATGGGTATTGTGAATGTATTGATATGTAGGAATTAATAAAGAACGTGAATTAATCGTAGCTTGTGCAAAAGACAAGTTTTCTAACCCTACTTGTTATTGTTATTCAAATTTATAAACTTACATCGAGCAAATTCTTGTTATTATTAATCAGGTTCAATTTGTTATATTAAAGATTTTTAATCTTTTCAAAGTATAATTTCTGTTATACAATTCTTATTCCATTGTATACCTCTTGATTTATTATTCGATTTGAATATCAGTTATTGTGAACCTTGTAAGACTAACGAAGCCTTATAGATTCGACTAGTCCATAGTTGATGAACGTTCTAAATTTCAGAACCCTTATTGAATTATCCAAACCAAACTCCTTTTGGTGCGGACTCTACTGTCAAACTGAGATGAACAACCCTGTATAGGGATTACTTATGTGTTAGCATTAAGATATTGTACATAGTATGGTACTAAGGGATGATCCCCCTAAGTACGAGTAGAAGAGTCCATAGTCTTATGATTGTTAAAGGTTTCAAGTATAACCCTTGATAACCTAGGACATAGTTCAAGGTCTTATGACCCTCAGAAGTTCTTTTGATTCTTGCTATTCATTCTTGATTCAAAAGTTGATTTTATTTCTAGAAGTCTTTGATTCACTCGCATGTTATTATATTGTTGTTTCATTATTATACGTGTGGGCAATTATGCTCACTCTTGCATAATAATAACATTGCAGTTAAGAACGAAAGGTCCGACGAGCCTTCTTCTAGCAAAGGCAAGGGCAAGATTAACAAGTGATGCAGACTTGTTGTCATTATGATTATGTATTTATGTTTTAGACTTATGTTAATGTTGTGTAAGACTATTAATTGTTTATGTTTCCACAGTTGAGATTAAGGTTAGTATGACCTGGGATTTATGTAATTATTTTAGATGATGTAACTCCTTAAGGAGAGGATTTATTTTTATCTATTTATGCTTTCTTTTATATTGGGTAGATAGACATACGATGTTGTAAAGTGAACACCAAATCATGTGGGAATTGAAGTATCTGGATTTGGGGGTGTCACAGTATCTCTCTTAATAGTCCCCATAGACTCTTAAAAGAGAGATCGCATGAGTAACTATCATGTATACAATGAAATATACGAGACATGATGTTGATCGGTCATATTTTGGAGAAGATCATTGTAAGACAGTGAAAAACATCTTAAAGTACTTAACCGGTACTAAGGATGTGATTAAAATTTAGGTCTAAATTAAAACTAGAGGGCTTAACAGACTCATGTTTTTCAGACAGACTAAGACGACAGAAAATCCACTTTAAGGTAAAAAGATACCTTGAACAGCGGTGCAGTGAATTGGAAAGGTTTCAAGCAGCAAAGAGGTGTTGGTTTAGTGATAAAGACAAAGTATATAGCTATATATGAAGCTGCAAATTGATTGTTTGGATGAAAAGTTCATTACAGAACTAGGAATAGTTCCTAAGTCTGATCTTGGATCTAAACATGTGTTGTGGCACTTTCATTTGAATATAGGAATCATTGAAAGATGGGAAATCACTATAGAGATAGTGGACTCTCAAGAACAACATTACATATCCATTAACTAAAGCTTCTCCAACAGCAGGATAATCGTCACTTAGAGAAGAAGGGTATGAGATACCATGGCGATTGGCTTTGGTGCAAGTGGGAGATTGAAAGTTGTATGCACACAAGCCAATCATGTTTGATAATAAAGCATATATTTTGTAACAATCTTATTCATTTATTAATAAAAAGTATTAATTTATTAAAGGCTTTTAATTATCTACATGATGTTGTTTTATAATATGTGATAAACCCATAGTTTTAAAAAATGCTTTTAGAATAATGATGATGATCATTCTAATGAGATCTAAATTCTTAGAAAGCTTAAAACTAAAACAGTTCTCAATCGTTGGATTACTAAATTGGGGATTAGTGAATCCGGATAAATTGGTACATACATTGCTTGCTCATTGGATGATGATGATTGATCTCATGATCATTTGTGTGGAGACACTAAAGTAAGTATGTAGGTGCTTATTAGAGAATAAGTTCACTGAGCGTGGCTCGCTAAGGAATACCTAATGGAGTTTTACTTGCCTGTCAATATGAATTCCTGTAGTGATAGTAGTACCGGTGATCCTTGGACTTGAGATCATCATAGTATCTTGTGTATGATGAGTTATACTTTGACTTATTCCTTAAGACCCTTAGGTATCAAAGGGTATGCTTGGGTATAATAAGTTGTACATGGAGATAATATATGATCAATAAAGAATCTACCGCTTCTAGTAAAAGACGAGAAATGTCATATGTGATTCGATAAATGACAACCAAGTAGTCCTTAGCCAAGGCAGAATGAAATTAGAAAGGAGTTTCTAATTTGTATTATTTGGAGTTGTGCATTTAAGGATCGAAATACATATAATTAAATAAAATAAGACTTGACAGTAATTCAATGTCTTATATTTAATCGGGACATCAGATGGTGGAAGGATTGAATTGTCAAAGAATTATTTACTCAAAGGTTCTTTTATGATTAATGTTGAAATCTATATTATCCGGAAAAGTCGTTAATCGATAGGAGGCTTATCACTATTATAGAATAAATATTATTTATTTAAATAAATTGATAGTTTAATTTATTTATTTAAATAAGATTAGAATTGTTCTAATTGATTTATTCACAACCTATTTAATATGGAGAACCTAAAGGGTCACACCATAAAAGGAAGAATAATTATTTAAGAAGTTAATGGCATAATCGTAATAATATAGTTAAGTGTATTTAATTTAATCTATGGTGATAGAATAAATTAAATAGCTTAATATTTATTATTTAATATTTTGAAAATATTAAATATATAAATTAATAAGAGGAGTCTTATTAATATTATTATAATTATTATTATTTTAATTTCTAAAGAGTTGGAAATTAATTTAATATAAGTACTCTCATTTATTCCTAATAAGATTAGGAGGCTAATTAATTAAAATATTTTAATTAATTATTCTAATAAGATTGGGAGCATAATTAATTAAAAGAGTTTAATTAATTAAAATAAAATCCAATTCCTTATTTGTTAAGGAGGGTTGCCCACATCTATAAATAAGAGGAGTCTTATTATGGGTGAGGGTGGTTGACACTTTCACAAAATACGTGAATACGTAATTCCAATAGTTGGGAGAGTACACCCTTTTCTATGAGAGATAAAAAAAACTAGAGTTTTGCCAATTACTCATCTTCTTGAATCTTTCTTCTTTCTTAGTGGATCACCTCTAGAGGCCAAACACTTGGGTTGCTAACTCGGTGAATTCAAGTTAAACGCGAAAAGGATTGGAGGTGAACTTGTACCTGAGGAAGCTCAAATCTTCAAGGGTATAATTCGTGTTCTTCATATTTTTGTTTAATTAATAATTGTGCATAAAGGATGATCCGGGTATATGGTTTGTAAAATTTTAAAACTCTATTTTTCCATGCTTCCGCTTATTTTGTGCAATTTAATTGCGTTCATGAATCTTACAAACCTAAAAGTAATAAGTTAAGGTGTGACGCCCCCAAAATAGGTTCAATCCACCCAACCCATTCTGAGTCGCCAAATACATGGTACAGAAAACAACTACAAACTTAATTAATCCAACTGTCATGCAAAATACGACCACACATATGTTGTGAGTTTTGATACAAATATATACCAGCTGTGACTCTCATCCAAATCTTGGATAGCACGTCACAATGGCACTTTACATAAATGTACAGTCAATAACTGTTTTAGAATTTAAATTTTTTTGGAAAATACTCAAGGAAACCTTCGTACATGGGAGGCCATGCATCTAAGTTATAATAGATATCATATGACTGGAGAATTATCCTTGGTCAATAAACTACCCATCTTTACACTCAATTCAAAGAGAAATTTCATCAAGATTATAAAAATGTTATATATGATAATGCAAATAATATGATCAAAACATGGATTTAATTTCAAGAGCGATATTCATAAATCAACGATAATTTGGTCAGAAAAAAAACCAATTTTATCGTGAATAGTACCCCGTGAATAGTAACTCGTGAATAGTAACTCGTGAATAGTACTCTGTATTTATACATAGTACCGTATACGTAAATAATGTCATATACGTAAATATTTCCATATACGTGAATAAAGGTCGATATCGTGAATAGTAATGATATCGTGAATAAAGTGTTGTATACGTGAATAGTAACCCTGACATGAAAAAGGTAGAAATTCCACAATAAAATCCATACCAATATTTCGGTATAATGATATTAAAAGAATAACATCATTATGAAGAAAATAACATCCCTTATTATCCCTTACCTCAAAAGAATAAGACTTACGCTTAGAATATCGATATATACGTCAAGGAACTTGCAATCAGATAGCAACACTCAAAGTATCAAAATACTCATAATAATACACTCGATAATATAGAGAGAGAAAACTTCAGTTTCTGGTGTGATTTTCAATTCTAACCTAAGCACACTATTTATAGAAAAATGCTTAGAACACCAAAGCAGAAAATTTAATAAAATAATATATTTATAAAAAATTTCACACCCACTTCTTGAAAATCTGATTTCAACCACCAGTGGGGCCCACCAACAATGATAAAAATGTTTTTCTTAAAAAAAATAACTAAAACTCAAAAAATTAATTATTCTAGAACTTCAATAATTCATAATAAATAGTCATTTTATCAGAAAAATTCAAATCTTATGTCCATTCCATAGAAAATTCAATTCTCTACAACTTTGTAAGTTTAAGTTTTTCCAAATTCTAAATAAAAATTGACCGAAATTCACAAACGGACGATTTTACAAGCTATAATCAAATTTCAGTCAAAAATGGGGCCCACCGACATCCCTTACTATCTCCTACCTTAAAAGAATAGTACTTCTGGCTGGAATATCAGGTATAACGCTGAAGAGAACTTGCACTGTATAGCAACACTCAAAGTATCAAAATACTCATAATAATACGCTCGATAATATAGAGAGAGAAAACTTCAGTTTCTGGTGTGATTTTCAATTCTAACCTAAGCACCCTATTTATAGAAAAATGCTTAGAACACCAAAGCAGAAAATTTAATAAAATAATATATTTATAAAAAATTTCACACCCACTTCTTGAAAATATGATTTCAGCTACCAGTGGGGCCCACCAACAATGATAAAAATGTTTTTCTTAAAAAAATAACTAAAACTCAAAAAGTTAATTATTCCAGAACTTCAATAATTCATAATAAATAGCCATTTTATCAGAAAAATTCAAATCTTATGTCCATTCCATAGGAAATTCAATTCTCTACAACTTTGTAAGTTTAAGTTTTTCCAAATTCCAAACTGAAATTGACCGAAATTCACAAACGGACGATTTTACAAGTTATAATCAAATTTCAGTCAAAAATGGGGCCCGCCGACATGTTTAACATGTTTTTAGCATTTAATGTAACAAAAATACTCTTCTTCCTCATTTATTCATATATCACACATTCATTGTAAAAATATCACCATTATTATATTATTATAATATAATAATATATTTAAATAAATTATTTTATCAGAAAAGATAAAATATCAATTTTCAACAATTGTCACTTTTCTAAAAATTCCTCCATTTATATCCACATAAATAAATATTTTCCTTATCATATATATCAATAATTAATTATTCACAAATAATATTATAGAATCACAATACCGATAAATCGATCGCTTCCAGAAAGAGGGGCTTTCAATAAGGATTTCTCCTTATCATGCCGCAATTAGGTGACCAAACCTCTCCTTAGACAGAACTTTCTAGACATTGTCAATAATGTTATCTAATAATATTACTAACATAATATGAATTATTGATTTGATAATGGAAAATATTGTGTAGTGACAATTATTGAAACAACAATAATATAAAATATCAACGTAGCAATTATTGAATCAATAAAATAAAATATTGAACAGTAATTATTGTAACAATTATTGAGTACTGTCTTCTTACGTAAGAATCAATAATTGGTGCAATATCGTGTGCTACTATGCAACACCGCGTATTACTGTGTTTTAACCACCGGGTATTCCAACAGTGTTAACGATAACAACTACGTTGTTATTTATAAAAACTCATACTTGTCGTTTTCTTCATCCGATCGCTTTCCGTTATGGGGCCCACAAAAGGATGTGTCGTCGTACGAATATTCCTCGACAGGAAGAATATTCCACGACCAAACGAATATTCCCCGACAACAATGAGTATTTTATAACCACTTGCTCATTTAAAATATTTACATATATCAACCTTAACTTTAACCTTTTATCAATTTAACTATTTACTAAATAGTAATTATAAGAAAAATTGAATACTTTTATTTCATAAAATTCGGGGTCTTACATAAGGTCTTCGTACATAGGTGTAGAAGGTAAGATTCCTCATATGTTTTGAAAGAATAGTATAATTATTCTTATGATGTATTAAGATGTTTGTATGATAGCACCAGAATCCGATTTTGAAGATAGAACCGGGATTCAGGGATGTCACACTTGGTATGTTATAGCTCTAGGGTAAGAGTACCTTAGGATATGACTTGAGAGAAAGTAAGGAGGTAGACTCAGATAGAGTTTTAGGAGATGAATTGAAGCATTCATCGTGAGAAAATAATAATGAATATATTGTTATTTTGAGATGTTAATTAATTCATTAGGCTTGATTTGGAATGCCAGGAAAGGCAGAGATAGCAATCGAAGAATAAGATCATGATGTGATCTGATTAAGAAGGACAGATGATCAATCGAAGGATTGAATTTTTTTAGCTAATGCTATACAAGAATGGTACTATGAAATAGTACAAGGAAAACTCAGAAAGAGTTATTAATGATAAGATACGGATTAAGAATATTCGTTCTGAGTAAGAGAAAGTTAGAATTTATGTGGGATTTCAATCGAGGACTCATGTGGTGACTAAGTTGTACACACCTTTGTATGCTATCACTTGGTTTCCCATATTTATAATCGTTGAAATGTTGGTGTTGCGCTATCGATATACTGATGATGAAGAGGTGATTCTTTTCTCAGGAGTATATTTGATAAATAGAGGATATTAAGATAAGACGTGAGTTCTTGAAACTCATACTTATGATAAGTTTGTAACTCATGATTGTATGGTATGTTCTTGGACTACGTATTGTTAGGACAAGTTCCTAACTCATATTATCGTGGCAAGTTCCTAAACACATAATGTGTGGTAAGTTTGATGAACTATACGGGGGTATAGAAATATTGTAAGTTAAGAACTAATTGTTTTCAGTGGATAGAGCATTGATGGAGCGATGAGATAGTTGAAGTTGATGGAGAAAATATGGATCTTCCAAATCTTCTAGCTATGCTAGATTTCAAAAGTTATTAAAATCGTACTAATAAATGTTTTTTTGAAAAAAAATATATTAGATCAGATTATTGAACCAATGAGTTTTAAAAGGTTTGTTATTTACACGTATATGCTAATTGTTTTGGCTAAGAAAAAATGATTTAAAGGTATCAAAAGGTATTTTACATAGTCGTTGATCCATCATTGAATATGGTATGGATATGACAATTGATGGAGTCATCAATGTAGTTTAACCTAGTGTTCGATGTGATCATAGAATCGTCAACCCACTATGATATGTTGTGTTATGACAAAATCAAAATGACAGAAACCTCAGTGTATTGTTAAAACAGTGCGATATCATGATTTCATAAACTGATTTTCAGTATTTTGAATTATTTAAAGAAAGGTTTGCCAGTTAAGCTGGTTAAAAATATTTCGATTGATATTTGAACTGTTAAATGAAAGTCTAAGATATTTGATTCGGCTAGAAAAATATTATAATTGATTGATGAAATTCAAGTGTTCTTTGAGAACTTATGGTCAACCAAATTGTTTTGGTGTGGAGTCGTATAATAAAATTGAGATAAACAACCTTAATATTGGGGAAAATATTTTTTATTGTCGACATGTAATGTCTAGTGACGGAAGAACATAAATTAAGTCGTTTGCCATGCAGTATTGATCAATACAGGGTACAAAGGGTTGATCACCTAATGTACTCGTAAGTCCAGACGATTAATGGCGGAATAGTTGTGTAAACCCTTTCAAAAATAAAAATGAAAATTCAAAGTTACTTCACAATTAACGAACAATTGTGAAGATTCCTGAAAGATATTTCATTATTTAGGAAATGGGGAGAATGATGATAGAATGTGATGATTGAGCAAGAGATCCTTAAAGAATGAAAGAGTTGAGTAGGTATGTAAAGGTTGATTTGAAAACCTAGTGTTGATGTATGAGGTTAGTAAATAATGATATTAAACCACTACGATAATAGTGGCATTCAATGGTCCTTAGACAAGGAAATGGATGGATAATACTCAGAATATAAATGAGTTACTAAGGTTATGAAATAAAACCTACAAGAATTAGTTGAGATATGGATTAAATAGGTAATATAATACCTAACTGGAAATAATATACTAAAACTATTTAGTGATAAAATCTCAGAAGAAGATGGATGTAAACCGAGTAAGGATGGTTTGGTGGTTATGATTCCGAGGACAAAATCCTTATAATGGGGAAGAATGTGACGACTCGGAAATTTTACTTAATTTGTAAATTAAGTATTTTGGAATATTATTGAATAAAATAAGATTTTATGAATATTATTCCATTTTATATGATAACATTCGAATTTTTGTGGTGGATCGTGATTCTGCGATAGAATTTACAAGTTATACGATCGTATGAGAAAATAAAAAAATTTCGAGAAAATGACGAAAAAGTTATTATTCATAAAAACTCAGAAAATGCATAAAAACACTAATAAACAAACTTTTTCAAGAATTTTGAAATTCGTCATAGCATTTATTTGAGAAGGTGAGATGAAATCTCCGATAAAAGTTTTTTCCGAGAAAAAGTAGTAAAAACATTATTCATGCTAAAAACGTAAACTTGTTTTTTTTTGAATTTTTGAATTACGATATAGTGTTTCTTCGAAAAAGGGGTAATAGTAGCGAAATCAAATTTTTGAAAATTAAAAGTTTATTTTTCGACTAATCGAGCTGATTACGAAAACATAACCAAAAAAGTTAGATAATCTAACCAAAAAGAAATCAAGTAACTGACATAGTTTGGGAATTAAACCCTAATCAAATGTATGAAAGGGCAAAAAGGACTTTTTGTTAACTTAATGAAGTATGGAAGTGAATTACGAAAGTTAAGGCAGAATAATGCGAGATAAGCAAACCTTAGGGGTAAAAACCTAAGGACTGAAACTTAAGAAAATAGCTTAAGGAATATACTAAGGAATAAAGAATATGTTAGGAATATACATGAGAATGTTATTCCTAGTTATATATGATTTGATTATGATATAAATGAATGAATATGCAAGTATGCTTGCATTAAGGAAAGCTGTAGAGTCCTTTGATAGATAATTGGAATATATGTACAAGGACTTAGAATGAATTGATCAAACATGTTAGGTTGATCCTACATAAGCAAAACAAATTTGTAAGGCCTTAAAAAGAAATGATGTACAAGTACTATAAATATAGAAAGATCAAGCTTATTAGGTTGGTCTTATAATGTAATAGATAATCATGTTTGATCGTCGAACACTGCACCAGCATCTTAGTCTGCCAGAAGAGTCGAGGAAAACTCAAAAACTATTAAGGTAGAATCGTAGTCTGCAAGATAGTAGATCTCGGAGTTCGTAGTCTGCCAGGAGAGACGAGGAAGGATCGTAGTTTGTCGAGAAGAACTTTCTCAAAGTCGTAGTCTACTAAGGAAGTCGTGTTCAGAATCGTACAAACAACCAATACAAGAGCCGACCGAGCATCTGCCAAAGCCAAGTCAAGAATCATAGGCCACACTTGAAGTAGTGGAGTCTACTGATCATATCAAAGGCAGAAATCGTAGTCGAGCCAGATCAGACGAGGACAACAAGCATAAAGACAGAAATCGTAGTCTGTTAAGATCTAATCTCAGAGTCATACTGTCTACAGAACCAAAGCTAAATCGTAGTGTGCAGAACTAAGGCTTCAACAGAGGTGCTCACAATGCCAAGGCAGAATCGTAGAGTCAACACGATTCCTAACAAATGAGCACTCCTAGAATATCCAAAGTATGAAGCCTCTAATCTGAGTTGCAAAGATACATTCCACCTGAAGGAAACCAGAGAGCACTTAACGAATGGCATGCAAGCTAACAAAAGATCTAAGAACCAACTCAATCAACATCCAGATTAAGTTGAGAAGTCATTCAAGATGAAGTCTTCCACAAGTCGATCAGAAGAAGACTTCAGTTAAAGTTATTAACTAAAGAAAGTCAGCAAGTGCAGTAGCTGTCAAGAGAACAAGACAACGACCTTGGGATTAACCAGGATCATAGTGTTTGCCAGATTAAAAGCAAAAACTGATGGGATCTATAACAGAGACACTGGCCAACCTATACAGAACAGACAAAGAAGATGAAGCATGGGTTAGACCATTGATGATATGTGAACGGGAGATCACAAGGAGAAAAAGACTGAGCATGTCTAATCTGATAAGTCTTGAAGTTGAGAAGGGCCAGAGTAATCAGACAAGTTATCAGTACCTAATGTAAGTTAAGGCAAGCAGAAGTGTTGAACACTCTTCAGAATCGTAGTGTTGTCTCAACCAGTCAATGAGCAACATTCATCAAGACACTCTACGATCAGGTCCAAGAACATCTGCATCAGAATCGTAGGGTTCGGTCATCTGAAGATTGAAGCATTGGCAATGGTTTAATCTGAAAACTGATATTCGAACGCTGCTAATTGAGAGCATCGATGCAAAAGGATAATTCCTGATGTTCTGATCGAGGAATCAAAAAGAAGAAATAAAGATGACTACCTGTCTGATACACTAAAGTGACATCTCTGACGGGGTAGGTGAAATAGTAGACGGCAGTGTCAGAAAGGTGAAAAAGAAGATGTCATGTCACATCTGCAGTCTGCGCCAAATAACTCGAGATCTGCAAAGCAATTCAAATAGCTCCCAACGACTATATTCCAATGGGAAGATTGTGCATGAGTATATGAGTATATATCAGCTAGAGCTTCAAGGATCAAGGGTTGCAGAGTTGAAGAATCATTAAGTTGTTGGAATGCTATATTGTTGACTCTACGAGTTCCACCAGGGCTGAACAGAACAAGTCTCAGTAATAGTGAGACTACGAAGGTGGAAGTGAAGCATATTTGAAGAAGGAATTAAATAGACTAAAGCTTCACTCAACAAGGATGAGAATACCACTGAAGATGGTAGCTAAGCTGAGAGCCGAGAAGGCCAAGAAGATTGCATTCAGAAAAGTGACTTAGCACAAATAAGATCCAAAGAGCCACTCTACGAATCATCATGAACCAAAAGCTAAAACAAAAAAGATGCAGAACCATGTCTGCATACCATTCAAGAAGGGTTCAAGGAATGATAAGTGCCAAACGAAGTCTACCAAAAGCTCAAAGACTTAGCAAACCGAAATGGTGATGGTGCACAGCTGACATCAGATGAAGATGAGATAAATAGTATGAAGATAAGCTGCACCAGAGAAGAGGTGGTCCAGACTCTACCCTGAATACAGAGAAGACCACGTTAAGCTGCTAAATACAAAAGATGTTCAAGCTTCAAGACATCTTAGCAGCAAAGCACCAACAACAACAAGTAGCCAGTTCCTGAGGGGTCCTTGTCCCGAGGGACTAAATAAAGTTCCAATCCTATTGGGCTTGAAGATGTTCTTAGTGAACTGAAGTTCCAAGGCTGCTGGCCTTGAAGGAATCTTAGTGATTCAGGGTGCTGCCCTTCCTTAGTGGAATTCATGTATGTTGAAGCAGAAGAGTGGATTAGGAGTTTGAGTCTCTGAACCACTTAAAATCCCTTGTGTCTTTTACATTCAGTCATTTACTTTCTGTCATTTATATTATGTACCTAACTGCTATAAATGCTATGTATGTATTAACTACTTACAACTAAACTAACTCCACGAACAATGTATGTATGTTCATGAAAATATCAATGAATGGGATCTTTTGCTTATTCCGCTATGCTTGAAAAAATTCTTATGTTTGTCATATGCTAAATCATTAGCTATGCAAAATAACCAGGAAAAGAATTTGAAATTAAAAGGATCTATTCAACCCCCCTTCTTCTAGATCTATTGTGTGCCTACTGGGAACTAACAATTGGTATCAAAACAGGTTCTCATGCTATATTCAAAAGCTAATCGCTTTGAGTCTGATCCTAGGCACAAATATTGTTCTAAAATTAGTTTAGTAGTAAGTCACTTGTAAATACAGATGAGCTCACACGTTGGAAATAATGTGTACAGGTAAGTGTGTATATACACCTGAAGCTGCTCATATTGGTCCATGTTCTTAAATGTTATAGCAACAAGAACAATCCTTGTCCACAGTCAATCTCGTAGTTTGAAGACCATAGATGGGAGGTCAAGAAGTGTCAACAGCAAAGAGTCAAGTATCCACCAGTCTGAAAGATGAAAGGTCATATATGCTAAGAAATACTTATGTATTTGGCTAACCAGCAGCTGGATGTGAATCTTGAGGTTCAAAGTCGTCAAAGAGTTAAGGATGCCAAGATTTCTTTTCTAGCTTACATCTTCAAGACTATGATTGATTGATCGAAAAACAACTGGAGCAACAAGCTGTCAGAAAAAAATGTAAAAATATGCACATCAATGCCTAACCTTATTATATCTAGATAAATGACTGTCAAGAAACTAACAGAAGAAAGGTACGTTTCCTCAATTAATATAAATGTATACATCATGTTGCATCACCTTATGTACTATAAAAGTATTCTATTAAGAGACCATACTCTTCCTAAAAAAGGGAAGAGAGAAAGTACACTAAGGTTGGAATCTCAACTGCTAACAAACTTTCTCTCCATCCAAGTCTTAGGTTGACGATAACATCTTGAAAGGAGTCTGAAATAGGTCATAAGCATATCAAGATTTAATTAATCTTAAGAGGAGTAATCCTTGCTGAAGGGTTAGTATGTATGTACAAACATATATTCTAGGTTTTTGATAATGCATGAAGTATGATCAGTTCTACAAGAGTATCTTGAAGATTCATAGAAACTGATCATCTCCATGAATTAACCAGATACAAATAAGAGATAGAGTTGATTCTCACTCTGTGAACATTTAAAATCTGTGAACATAACCAAGCAAATGATTAAACCATTAAAGCAAAAGGGTGTCCAATTAAAGTGGCTAATCTTACACACACTCATCATCATGCATCTTAAAATGTCATATCAAAATTAGATACATGCATGAATATGATTGTTGATGATCAATGTGATGAAAATTCAAATATATGAGGAATAGGGATTTTTGAAGCTAACCTAGCAGGACCCATTTAACCATGGGTACCAAAAATAGAAATTTATCTAACCTGCAGGTACTTGGTCTATCAGACCACACTAAGGAATGCTGAAGTAGATAACTTCAGTCAAGAAGATTCAAACAGCTAGAGGCTTAAGACATTTCAGAAATATTCTTAACAAAATCATTCTTTGTCAAAGCCTGTTCTTGAAGACTTGATGAGCTAACATGAATGAAGCTCATATGGTTGCTGATCTCCATATGGAAGCAGATCATTCATGCTAAGATAAAAAGGGTCTTATATGCTTATTCATGCACATCATATCATCTGAGAAGAACCCTCGAGGTAGTTCACATCAAATATCATCGAGCATTGATCAAGAAGAACTCATACCTCTCTGAGAAGATAGTATCAACTATGGGGGAGCAGTGATCTGTTAAAGAACAGCAGCACTAAAAGTGTCAAAAGCGCACTATGAAGCAAATCCTTCAAATCTTACAATCTATGATGATAAAGATGTAAGTGACAAATGATGAAGTGGAATTCTTGCCAGAAGATCTGAGATAAGCTCAGAAGATAAGTCAATCACAGTGCATGTCTATCGACCACACCACGATCATCAAAACCACTTTTGTCGAGTTCATGGAGAACAAAAGCTAACCCTAAAAGCAATATACCAGTTACAAAATCCAAAAACTTTGTGGCTGATGAACCAAATGAAGATCCATAGGAACGTCTCAAAACGTGCCATTGGTAACCATATCAACCACTCAACTCAAAATCATAGAGTGCCTACGATCAAACATCTGATCGTAGTGTAAGAGTAGGAGGACACCATGAAACACCAATGTATATCCAGAGTTGGTAGATGAACTCCCTAACAGAGAGATCAAATGCGATATCAATACTAATCATGTCTAATGTTCTCCATCTCGTAAGCGCCTCAGGGACAAACCTGACCCTTAGTTCACTCTAAGAGGTTGGCCCTTCCTAAGTTACCTTAATAACCCAGAAGGAATGATTAGTTAGAGCTCATCATAAGAACCAGGACAGACAATAATCATAGAGTATTTTCAGCAGTAAACTCAATGATCGTAGAGCAGCCTCGACGATCGCAGTCTTCCCAAAGGATACAATAGCTCATGGGGAGCTCGGCAGAACTCGACACATGCCAAACTATTCAGATCGTGTGGAGGGAATTTACGAATACAGTTTGGAAAGACGTCTTGCAAATTCACTTCAGAAATTCAGTGCCCGAACTCTCTTGGGGCGCATCAGTAGTTAAGCCATGTAACTCCAAGATGAGGATTAGTGTCAAAACGCTCACTGAAGCATCTCTTAGAAGATAATCGTTGAGTTATCAAAGAAAATCGTAGAGTAATCTCATCAAGCTACTCTACGTACTGGAAAATTCAATGGTCAGTCTGCGTCAATAATACTTATTTTCTTAAAAAGAAAATTAAAACTGAAAAACTGATTAGTTTATGGAGAGTTACAATTTCTTACTTGGCATCGTGCAACCAATAGCTTTTTGAAACATCATAGCTTATGCAGAGTCAAAAGGAACTATCATAAAGACAAATTTAAAATCTTCAAACAATTATCTAAAGCTATCGATCTTCTCTCCCTCCCTTTTTCAAACCTTAAAATCCTCTTTAAAAGCCTAAAACCATCGAATCTTGAGCTTCGCCCAAATTGCATTCAACTATCCCTCATAAGAATTTTGAAATTAAAAACCCATATACTTCGAACTATTCAAATGGCAGATTGGCGAGTAATCACTGGCATTCAGCTCGAAACCAAGACATTTGAGAAATCTAAGACGAAGTTCAGAGATATTCTTGAACTTATGAAGAAGGCTGGATTCTTAGAATGTCGTGAGTCAAACACTCGAATATATGTTGACCTAGTTAAAGAATTTTACTTCAACGCAACCTTAAATTCTGAAACCCTTTCTACCAAGGTTATGATGATGAACTTCTGGTGGAAGGATTAAAGAGGGTGTTCTCTTAGAATGTTAATAAAGGTGTTATATGATAGGAATCTGATTTAATTCTTATTTATTCAAGCTAGTTCATAACTCTTGTTTGGTTAATGAAGTTTTCAAGTAATGATAAGTTGTTCATAACTTTGTTGTTTATTCAACTTTTTTCACTTGCTGAGCAATTACATGCTCACTCTTGCAAATTCTAATATCATTGAAGCTAAGCCGAAGCAGACCGAAAAATATGGCATTGTTTAAGAGTATAAGAGATTAATGATAAAAAAAGGTTGTAATATTAGTACAAATTGTAAATTGTATTTTAATATTCAATGATGTAATAAGTTTAGGTCTTCATACCTGGGTGTAGAAGATAAAATTTCGCATATGTTTTGTAAGAATAGTATAATTATTCTTGTGATGTATTAAGATGTTTGTATGATAGCACCAGAATCCAGTTTCGAAGATAGAACCGGGATTTGGGGATGTCACACTTAATGCTTTCAGGTGACGAAACCAAAGTCCATACTTGGTTTTCATATATGGATTCCATCTCAGATTTCATGGCTTCTAGCCATTTCTTTGAGTCTTTAATACTCATAGTCTATTTGTAATTCAATGGATCATCATCATTCATGATGCGTACCTCATCGTCATCCTCTATGATGAATCCATACCTCTCAGGTATCTTCGATACTCTTCCAGATTTACAAATAGGGTGTGGTATAATTGGTTCTTTCACTTAGTAAGGTACCTGACTTTGATCCATAGTAATTTGTGGTTCTTGAACTTCTTCAGGATATATCTTACTCCCACTGACCCCTTCAAGGATAAACTCATTTTCCAAGAAAGCAACATGTTTCGCAATAAACATCTTTAGATCAGTATGATGATAGAAATAATACCCTGTAATTTCTTTAGGATATCCTAGAAATCTACACTTGTCGGATCTAATCTGTAGCTTTCATTTGAAAACTTTTTAACATAAGTTGGACAACCCCAAATCATAACATACTTAAGATTTGGTTTCCTCCCTGTCCATATCTCATATGGAGTCTTTGGGACAGATTTGGTAGGTACCTTTTTAAGTAGGTGTGCAGCCGTTTCTAGGGCATAACCCCAAAAAAAACTGGAAGGTCAGTAAAACTCATCATGGAACGAACCATGTCCAACAATGTTCAATTTCTCCTTTCAGATACACCATTCAATTATGGCGTCCCTGGTGGAGTCCATTGTGAGATTATACCATTTTCTTTGAGAAAATTGAGGAACTCATTACTTAAATATTATCCTCCTCAATTCGATCGAAGAATTTTAATATTCTTGCCAGTTTGTTTCTCTACTTCACTTCTGAATTTTTTGAACTTTTCAAATGATTCAAATTTGTAATTCATTAAATACACATATCTGAATCTTGAATGATCATCAGTGAAAGTAATAAAATAAGAATACCCTCCTCATGCATTCGTTGTCAAAGGTCCACATACGTCTGTGTGAACCAATGCTAACAACTCTGTAAATCTTTCTCTTTTTTCACTAAAATGAGATTTAGTCATTTTACACATGAGACATGATTCACAAGTTGGATATAATTCAAAATCAGATAGCTTTAAGAGCCCATCCTTATGCAACTTGGATAATCTTGTTTCATTAATATGACCGAGTCTACAGTGCCACATAAAGGTATAATTAACATCATCTTTTTTCCTTTTATTAGTTTGTTCAATTTGAAGTATGTTTTCATGCAAGTTAAGTATGTAAAGTTCATTCAGAAAATTACTAACACCATATAAAACATTCTTATTATAAATGGAACAACTATTGTTCTTTATTATAATATCAAAACCATTCATATCCAATATAAAAATTGAAATAATGTTTCTAATTAGTGTTGGAATAAAATTACAATTATTTAAACTAATGGACTTTCCCGTAGGTAGTGCTAAACAATAAGTTCCTACAACTAATGCAACAACATTTACTTCATTTCCCACTCGTAGGACGACTTCATCCTTATTCAGCTTTGTACTTCTGACTAATCCCTATATACTATTACATATGTGAGAACTACAACAAGTATCCAATACCCAAGTAGAATTTTAACTTTCAAAAAAATTAATTTCAATCATAAACAAACCTTTATCGGAAGTCGAAACTTCTCCAAGCTTCTTCTGCTTTTGTTCCACAAGAAACTTCTCGCAGTTCATCTTCCAGTGACCCGCAACTTGTTGCAATGGAAGCATATTCCTTTGCTAGTTGGATCAGCTTTCTTATTATCCTTCACTTTTGCCTTGCCCTTAGCCTTCTTATTTTTCTTCCTTTCAGAAGATACCTTAGGCCTTTTCCTTTTCTTGGAAGAATCATTCACCATTAAGACTTGGTCCTTCTTGAATGGGAAATAACCTTCAGCAGTTTTCAACATGTTAAGTAATTCAAGCAAGCTGACATCCAACTTGTTCATGTGAAAATTCACAACAAATTGTGAGAAAGTATCTGGGAGTGACTGCAAGATCAATTGATTAACTGATACTATATCGTTTTATCATGCTAGAAGGCGACGTTCAATATTCCAAATATTTTTGAAAGCTTAGGACTTAATATAAATTTCTTTGAGGGGTTTGTTATTATTTGTCTCATCTTGTTTAGCGTGTATGCTCATATATATATATATATAGTATAAGCATGCACATATAGAATACTATATTCTATCCGGATTAATTTTGGACTTTATTCTAGTTTAGTTCACTAGAGCCACCCAAGTGAACCAAAAGGTCAAATCTTGGGTGAAAGAACTGAAATTTAAATATAACTATTACATTTAAATCCCGGGCTCCATTACAAATGGGTCTTCATACGCTCCTTGCTCCTTGGTCTCTGGTTCTTCAATAATTCTAACTAATCCTATTACATAAACTATTTACATTAAATAGAAACATTGATCAACAGTCAAAGGGAAGTATATAGGAGAGAGATAGAAATTACATCAAGATAAATTAGAGAAGACGAGGTACGCAGACCCTATTTATAAAACTCATACATTCATGCATCCAACTAAAATAAAATTCAATCACATTGGTCAATAGTCCATAATCAATCACATTTATTATCATACATATCACCATATGCATCAATAAATAACATTCATCTCATTAATAATAAATCCATTCCATATATATATATCGATATCATTTAATGGGTAAATGTTTACTAAATTTTAGTTTTGAAACAAAATAAACTCTTTTATTTTAATCAAAAAACCAAATTCAAATTAAACTCTTTAATTTTTAGCAATCTAAAATTATATTCCAAATAAAATAAACATCTTTATTTTAAACTTTTATTAATTAAATAAACCATTTATTTCAATTGAAAAACAAAAATAATCGATTACGAGTGTGGCTACAGTAGCACTCTAGAATGAATCGAGACGGGTGTACCAAGACCGCAAGTCCATAACTATTTTTTTCGGGGACTCGGGCGTGGCGCAGTGCGCGTAACTAGAAAAATATTTGATGCCCAAAAAATTTGATCCAATCGCATATCATACATATATGGATCCATCAAAATTGATAATTAACACAAAGTTAGGCTCTGATAGCACTGTTAGGTTTGTATATAGTGCGATCATGCAATCAAATCACATAAAAGGTGCAGGAGCGCGATAAAATAGAAATTTAAAATTTTCATGCAAACAATCACCATAATCATACTTTGTGCTTAATTATTAATCAATAGAAAAGATATGGAGATCAGATTCATACCCTTGTAGAAACTAGCTTTCCCAGGTACGAGTTACACTCCAATTCTTTTTCACGTTCAACTTGAATCCACCGAATTTGATTCCTTCTTTTGATCAACGTTAGTCACCCAAGTGTTGGCCTCTAGAGGTGATCCACCAAGGAAGAACAAATATTCAAGAAGATGGGAGTTTTGCAAAACCCTAGATTATATCTCTATAGAATTATACGTAATCTCCCAACTATTGGAATTGTCAGTGTGTAACCTTAATCCATAATAAAACTTTCTTATTTATAGATGTAGGCAACTCTCATAAACAATTTAGGAATAGGGTTTTGTTTTAATTAATTAAACTCCTTTAATTAATGATTCTCCTAATCTAATTAGGAATATATATGAGAGTACTTTTATTAATTAATTCCCAAACTCCTTTAGGGATTAAACTAATAATAATAATAGTAGTAATAATATTAATAAGACTCCTCTTATTAATTTATATTTAATATTTTCAAAATATTAAATAATAAATATTAAGTTATTTATTTTTTCTATCACCATAGATTAAATTAAATACACTTAACTTATTATTACGATTATGCCATTTACTTAAATAAATATTTTTCATTTTATGGTGTGACCCTTTAGGTTCTCCATATTAAACCCATGTGAATAAATCTATTAGAACAATTCTAATCTTATTTAAATGAATAAATTAATCTATTTAATTTATTTAACTAAATAACATTTATTCTATTAATAAGGGTAGAATAAAATAAGACATGGAATTACCGTTAATTCTTATTTTATTTAATTAGATGTATTTCAATTCTTAAATGCATAACTCCAAATAATGCAAATTAGAAACACATTTCTAATTTAATTCTATATTGGCCAAGAATTCCTGGGTTGTCATTTATCGAATCACATAGAATATTATCTTCTTTTACTAGAAGCGATAGATTATTTTTTTATCATTCATTATTCTCATATATAACTAATTACACCCAAGCATACCCTTTGATATATCCTAAGGGTCTTAAGGGACATATCAAAGTATAACTCATTATACACAAGATATTATGATGATCTCAAGTCTAAGGATCACTTGTACTACTATCACTACAAGAATTCTTATTGACAGACAAGTAAAACTCTATTAGGTATTTCTTAGCGAGCCACGTTCAGTGAACTTATTCTCCAATAATCACATACATACTTGCTTTAGTGTCTCCACACAAATGATTATTTGATCAATCATCATCTTCCTAAGAGCAAGCACCGTATGTACCAATTTATCTGGATTCACTAATTCCCTTTTTAGTAATCCATTGATAGAGAACTATTTTAGTTTATAGCTATTTAAGAATTTAGATCCCATTACCATGATCATCATCGTGATTCTAAATGCATTGCTTAAAACTTTGGGTTTATCATATATAATATAATAGCACCATGATGTCTTTAAATAAATAATTCTTTTATTAATAAATGAATAAGATTGTTACAAAGTATATGCTTTATCATATCAAATATGATTGGCTTGTGTGCATACTACTTTTATAAATGAGTTATTGGTTAAAGGCCAGCCACAGGCCTGCAGCTAGGCCTCGTGGGTCCTGTTATCTTGAAATTTGTTCCTTCGGTCATTAATCCGATGAAAATTGAGGTATGCGCCCAAAAAACCCAGAAACCCTCAGCAGAAGGCTGCAAAACGAGTTCGAGTCTGACTGATTCGAAGTTCGGGAAGATGATGCAATTAGCTGAAAGGTATCTTTCGGTTCCCGAGATGATCAACTGGCTCGTTTTATGCAATTAGCAGTTCAAGGTTTGTTGTGGTGGCTTCTTGTGGCCTCTTTCTTAGCTTTGCGGTCCACGTTCGAACCATAAGGTGTTTGGGAGTTATAGCACTTTGGTTTCTCCATGGGGTTGTCTCCAAGGTGAAATGACTCTTTTACCCTCCTGCAAGGTTAGTCCAAGGAAAGTGAAATTTCAAGTATCTACAAATAGTTCGTGAGATGTTCGAGTATTAAATTATTTGGCCTAATTTTTGTTTCAGTCCGTTGATGATGTTCGCGAACATGATGATATTCGACTATATTCACGAACTCGAGCATGTTCGTGAACAGCTAATGATCCGAACTCGCACATATGTGTTGGTTCGATCGTGTTACTAGAACATGTTCGAGTTCGACTTATTGTGTTCGAGTTCGGTTCGAGTTCGACAAAGTTCAGATCAGATCGTTTGCAACCCTAAGTCTTATTGGGAATGTGAGAGTTACAAAAAAAATATATCTAGAAAATTAAATGACATATGAAATAGCAATTATTGGGGTCATAAAAGTGAATAAATACTTCAATTAATAAGTAATCAAAAAGGGTAATTTAGGTTAAAAAATTATTAATTAGCGTGTCAAAAATAATTAGAACGTTTATTTCGGGACGGAAGGAGTACCTCTGATTCAAAGAAGAGTCCATTTTCAAACCCCATGTATTTTCATTCCGTTTAGAGATTCAAAATCAAGTCAAGCAACTCATAAATTTGGAAACATTAGGTTGCATTAGAGTTGTTAACCAACCGAGCTGTTTGTGAACAAAACTCAACTTAGCTCGATTCGTTTAACCTCAACTTGAGTTCGTTTAATTAAACTTGAACAAAAAATCGTGTTCGTTTAGTTAAACGGGCTAAGTTCAAATTATATTATGTTCAAATCAAGCTTTAGCTTGTTTAAGTTCAACAAAGCTTGACTCGCTTAGTATTAAATTAATTAAAATAATTAATTTAATTTAATTTAACTCGATTTAAGCTTGATTAACGTCAAGTTTGATTAGTTTATAAACAAATCGAGTTCGAACTATATATTTCTCGTTTTTAAACTCGATTCGAGCTTAAAAGTCAAAGTTCGACTAAGCTAATTTGTTTACAATCCTAAGTTGCATTAATACGTCTATATTAGTTAATTAAATGATTTCAATCATAAATAATTGTCGATGTTATTATAACATAAAAAATGTTGTCATAGAAAATAGTATACGAGAAAAAGATTTCTCACATTGAACTTTCATAATTTATTTAAGATTACTTTAAATACAAAGTGGTAGTGATATTCATTGAACAATCCAAACGTATAAAGACAAATAACGTCCAAAAATATAAAATACATAAACATATAAAAATTTAAAATTTTATTTAATTTAAATGTATGAAGCACCATGAATATAATAAAGTATAATAAGGGTAAAAAGTACTTTTTCACCATTGTGGTGGTAGTGTTTTAAGCAATTAGCTACTGTGCTATTAAAATATTTAATTATCGATTTGTTAACGTCTGTCTACAACACAGTGGCTAATTGCTTAAAACACTACAACCACAGTGGTGAAAAAGTACTTTTTGCCGTAAAATAAGTATATTTTTTACAATTGTTTGTTTGTGTCTAAATGTCTCTTAATTCATTTGCTTCTGATTCGGTCAGAGACAAATTTTGTTTGATAAAAAAATTTCGCCTCTTAATCGTTAAGACAAAATCTCAAATCTAAACTATTAAGAGCTGCCTCTTAATAATTTATTTGAAATTTATGAGCAAAAATAACCTCAATAAATATTATATTCCTTCAATTTCAAATTTTAAGATCATTCAAATAAAATTTTAAATAACTTAGAGGGTTAAAATGATAAAATAGTATCATTCAAATATTTTACACTTTTTAGTTATCAAACAATTTTTGAAATTTAAATATTATTTCAATAAATGATCTAATTTATTAAAATATATTAACCATTCAAATCTTAATTACTCAAATTTATCAAACACCACCTAAAATTTGATTATTTTGCACCATTATAATCAATAGTCATTTCGCATGCATACAATACAAGTGTGGAAAAAAAGAAGGAAAAATAAAAATAAAAATAAGAGTCTGGATTCTTTTTTTCTACAAATATTCGTAATTCTGGTGATGTTATATTATCAATTTAGACTCTTATTAGGCCTTCCAAACTGTTCATCATAGTCAACAAAGTAGAATAAAACTTTTGTTTGAGACTAAACAAAAAACCTGCAAAACTCAAGACACCAATTTCTTGCCAAGGCCCCATGTTGCAGAGCCATTCGCAATAGCCCCATTAAACCTTCAACCAAGCACTTGATTCACAATGTATACAGACATTAATTCTAAAACTGCAAGGTTGGCTAGATATGAAGTAATTTTAGTGTCCATCACTTTTAGGGTGAAAAAGATGAAAACAACATAAGCTAGGCAAAAAATATCATAGTTCTGGCCTTCTTCTGGGGTATGCAACCCATTCCTTAATCAACTACAAATTCCTTGATCAAAAAATATATGGTCAGGAATGCTACCACTCGTTACAAATTCCTGTGTTGGCAAGTTGATCAGCACATGACTTCACGCCTCTAAACATGGGCTTTTTCATTGCTCCCAATCAGCAGATAAGGTGCGCCTGCATTAAAAAATAATTGTGTTGTAAGTTTCTAAAAGAGTTGAATAGCATTTGACAACTGCTTTGGAATTCATATGTACTTCAATTCTGGGAAATTGATGATTCAGAGCAAGTTGGAGGCTAGGAACATCACAAAAAAGTTACCTTACATCCCTTTTCTAGTAAAATTTAAGTCAAAGTTGGATTCCAAAGAATGTAACAAAGACAGAACTGTGATACAGTTAGCTTACATTCCTTTTCTGGTACATTAATAAAATTCCACTTAAAAGTTAGATTTTGTTTACATGTCCATGCAATTGTATAACTTAATCTTTGTAGAGAAAATGAATAGAAATGTTACATTAAAACCTCTAAGAATATGCCAGGATCCCTCGCAACCAAGAACAAATGCTTATGCTACAAGGGGTGTGAGAAGGATGAGATTTCCAGTATACTGAAGTAACTGAACAATATTACAACTTCAGGTTTTTTGGAGATATGGGAAGCAAGATGTATATGCTAGATTTACAGACTTGGGTTTAAGAAAGTGAAGTACCAGCATTTGAGAGACTACGCCTCAGAGTAGGACTGTACCTAATAAAGCCTGATAACAGAAATGAACTGCTGCATGATTCTTTAAGTACCAAACCTACTATGTTAGAATGATCGACAAAATGAATAGACTTTAATATCACAGGGTGGTATTGTAATCTATTAGTGTAGTATTACTTCTTGTACTAGTTATTGAGCAATATATCTTGCATTTTTATACTTTCACATCAATTGCATCTGTTATGAACATCATCTCAAAGTGAGTTAATATTAAAACATGTATAAAGAAAGTTTCGCTTTAATACAATCACAAGTGGGAAGACTGAGCTTGGCTGACAGTTTGACCCAAAATAACTATTCTCAGTGTTCCAAAATTAGATAAACATTTGTTAAAATGACTACTTTTTTAGGGAAAATTTTACTTCTTCAAACCTATATACGGTTGCATGATAATACTCAATCAACTAAGAACAATTTTTTGGCATATTTTGAACTACATGTCACTTCATAATCTAAAAAAAACATATATCTCTAATTCTGAAACGGACAAATTGAAAATCTCTCTAATTTTGGAATGGATGTAATGTTTGTTGGACAAATGCTATCATGATGTCAAAAAACATTCACCTTGAAGCTATTGGATCCACCTAGTTCATGAACACATTATCCAATAGTTGTGAGGTCGAGATCTCACTAGGCTCATTATCATAATAGCATTTTCAGTTTTACTATATAGTTTAAGATATCGAAAGATTGAAAATTTTCTTAATCGATTGTTCTTAAAACTGTTTTACGAACCCAAGTCATAATTCCATTTTCATAAAATCAGAATAAGGCATTTTGGACCACAAAACGCAATCAACATCATTTTTAACTTTGCTTAGAAAACACATGTAAGAAACTCAATTACAAAAGCTACACCAAGCCACTTAAAATCAAGCCATAATAAGACCACAAGAATAACCCATACCCCTAAATTATTTTATTCGTCCTTCGTTTTCTCATCATTAAATTTAATAATTATGTGAATTTTTGCATTGAAGTTTTACATAAAACATTCAAATATTTAGAAAGCTTTCTGAATAAATCGAATAAACCATACCATTGGGTTTCTTTAAGCATTTTAACAATGTTATTATATAATTTTAAAAAAAAAAAACCACAAGGTTTTTGAGGAGAAAATACAGTTACAAAAGCTGTTTATGGAAGCACAATAAACAACATAGTGCATTGCTGGGGGGTTTTAAATGCATTTTCCAACTCCTAAACAATTATTTAACTTAACTTACAAACGCATCTTTTGGAGTTCCAAACTCACCTCACCAAAATGATGGGGTGAAGTACAAAATCACCAAATAACATCCCCCGACCCCGCGAAAACATAGTTTGGGATTAAAGTGTGATAATGATATCAGTAATTAGTATATTTCTTAAGGGTATTTCTGTACTTGTTCCTTTTAGGTTGTTAGGTTTTATTTCTCTTTCTATATACTCTTGTATTCAGAACAATATTCTGTTAGAATAATATTATGCAATATTAGTTCTCTCTACACTTTCAACTTCTATCATGGTATCAGAGCCAGTCGATGATTCAATGGCTTCTTTATCTTCATCATTCTCTAAGAATTACTCTCTCTGATTCTCTATCCACAATCTTCTTCTATTTTTTTTTGCAATCTGCTCTTCAATTAAGCAAAAATGGCTCAATCCTATTCTACTGTTGCTGCTGGTTCAACTCAAATTGATTCATCTTCATCTACATCCATGATACAACTTGATCTGTTCCATCCTTATTACTTGAATAACTCAGACCATCCAGGAATGTTACTTGTCAATCAAAACTTAAGTGATCTAAACTACAATCAGTGGCGTCGATCCATGGTGATAGCTTTGTCTGCTAAAATGAAATTAGGAATGGTGGATGGTACCTTGACTGCTCCTCCTGCTACATCGCCGTATCTTCCTCACTGGACTAGGTGCAACAACATGGTAATATCCTAGTTACTGAATTCTGTCTCTTCTGAAATTCGAGACAGTATAGTTTATTTACCCACTGCTAAGGCCATTTGGGATGATTTAGCCATACGTTACACACAAAGTAATGTTCCAAAATTGTTTGGATTACGTAAGGATCTGGCTTCATTAACTCAAAAAACTCTATCAATCTCAGCCTATTTTACTAAGTTTCGTAGTTTACTTGATGAATTGAAATCCTATGCTGATGTACCAAAGTGCACATGTTGTGTTTGTACTTGTGGTGCTGATAAGAAACTTTTTGAATATGGAAACACTCTGAAGTTAAGCCAATTTCTGATGGGACTTAATGATCAGTACACCTCCATAAGAGGTCAGTTATTAATGATGCATCCATTACCAACCTTAAATCAAGCATATTCACTTTTGCTTCAGGAAGAAACTCAACGAGATTGCACTAATCAGTCTCTTACAAATTATGAAAGATCTGCTATGATGGTTAAGCAATAGATTCATAAATTTGTAAGAGGGCCTAAATCAGTTAAGAAATCAAAAGGACTAGACACAGGACTCGAATGTGATTACTGCAATCAATCTGGACATACTAAGGACAAATGTTTCTTCTTACACGGATATCCACCATGGCATCGGCTGTATGGTACTCAACCTAAGCCTCTTCAGAAAGGTGTTTCATCCCAAATAAAAACTGCTGCTCATGTCAGTGTATCTGATTCTGTTTTTGCTACCGATACTACCAAATCTGGTACTGCTAATTCTAGGTCTGACACCTTACCATTCACTCCTGCTCAATGCCAACAACTGCTGCAGCTACTTCAGAACAATCTTAAACTGGCACCTCCAGCTTCAGCTCAGTCTTCATCTCATCATACTAACTCAGTTACTTCACAGGTGGCTGGTAAGTCTATTTCCACTGTATGCTTCAACCATACCACCTGTCTTCACAGCTTTACAAATCATTCCCAGTGGATCCTTGACTCAGGAGCAACAGATCACATCACTCCTTTTGCTCATTTACTAACATCTGCAAAACCCATGAGATCTCAAATACACTTGCCAAATGGAAACACAGCTAATATTACACACACTTGAACTGTTATGCTTCATCCAGATATCATTCTTAAAAATGTTTTGTGTGTTCCTGAGTTCTCTTACAATCTCTTGTCCATTGGCAAACTTGCATATGATACTCATTGCCAAATCTTGTTTTCTTCTCATCAATGCATCTTACAGGACCTTACTCAGAAGAAGAAGATTGGGATTGGTAGATTGGATGGAGGCCTGTACAAACTTCACATTTCAAATATTGCTTCCTTACCTGGTTCAGTTCCTGACTCTAGTCATAAGCCAGTTCATGCTGCTACTGCTTCTACTGCCACAAACTGGCATGCTAGACTAGGTCATGTTCCTAACAAGGTTTTAAAACAACTTTCTCTTGACTGTAACCCCTCACATTGTGATGTTTGCCCTCTAGCTAAACAAGCTAGATTTCCATTTCAATTAAGTACCTCAGTTTCTACTGCTATTTTTCAACTAGTGCATTGTGATGTATGGGGTCCATACAAGACCAAAACTCATGGTAACTGTAATTACTTTCTTACACTTGTGGATGACTACTCTAGATCTGCTTGGACTTTTTTGTTTCAAAGTAAGTCTCAGGTGTTTCAATTGTTCAAAAATTTCTTTACTTATGTTCACACTCAGTTCACTTGTTCTGTGAAAGTTGTAAGAACTTATAATGGGACAGAATTTTTCAATAAAGACATTACTCCCTTCTTTGAGTCTCTAGGAATAGAGCATCAGTCCAGCTGTGTTGACACTCCACAACAGAATGGAGTTGTGGAGAGAAAACACAGACATCTTCTACAAATTGCAAGAGCTCTCAAATTTCAATCTCACATTCCTACATCTTTTTGGGGAGACTGCCTATTAACTGCTACTTATCTCATTAACAGAATTCCATCTTCAGTTCTTAAAGGATTCACTCCTTATGAACTATTGTTTGGCAAGCCTCCTTCCTACAGTCATTTAAAAATCTTTGGCTGCTTGTGTTATGCATCCACTTTGGCTCATAACAGGGATAAATTTAGTCCACGAGCTGTCAAATGTGTCTTTTTAGGATATCCTTATGCCAAGAAAGGGTATAAACTGTATGATTTACAAAACAAAAAGTGTCTGATTAGCAGGGATGTCAAATTTTTTGAACATATCTTTCCTTTTGCTACCCTTACTCATACTACTTCTGATCCCTTATTCTCTGCTCAAACACCTACACCTGTTTCTGATCCTTTACCTATATCACCTTCCTTCAACCTTGTTCATTCAGACAGTGCAGCTCATGACACCACTTTCCCTTCTGATACTACTCACACTATCTTCTCTTGATATTGATCCTAGTCCAGCAACTGCAGTGATTCTTCCTTCTGATGCTGCACTATCTTCTAGTTCTCCTTCTGGTACTGTCTTCTCACGACCTCATAGACAAAGTCATCTATCTGTTAAACTTCAATCTTATGCAGGACTTCCAACCAATCTTCCCAACACTATCCCAGCCTCTTCTGTTGATAAAGGTACAACTTCTCTCTCTGCTCACACCTATCCTCTTGCCAACTATATCTCCTATTCCCATTTTTCTCCTTCTTATGTAAAATATTTAGCTGCTACAGCTGTTATCTCTGAGCCTACTTCTTATTCTCTAGCTGTTCAAGATCCTAACTGGTGTGAGGCTATGGTGGCTGAGATCACAGCCTTAGAGACCAACAATACTTGGAAAATTGTTCCTCTCCCTCCTGGAAAGAAAGTGATAGGTTGTAAATGGATTTATAGAGTTAAATATAAGCCTGATGGGACTGTGGAAAGGTTTAAGGCTCGCTTGGTTGCTAAAGGCTTCACTCAAACTGAAGGCCTAGATTATTTTGACACATTTGCCCCTGTTGCCAAAATGACCACTGTCAGATCATTCATAGCTATCTCTGCTATTAAAGGATGGACATTAGATCAATTAGATATCACTGATGCATTCCTTCATGGTGATCTTTCTGAAGAAGTCTACATGCAATTACCTCCTGGTTTTTCAAACCCTTCTGTCACCAACTCATCCTCAGCTCCTTTGGTATGCAAGCTGATTAAATCTCTTTATGGCCTTAAACAGGCTCCTTAACAATGGTTTCTAAAGTTTTCCACTGTTCTTCTACAGTTTGGCTTCGCTCAATCTTATAGTGACCATTCCTTATTTACTCTTAAACACAAGTCTGGTTTTGTGGCAGTCCTTGTTTATGTGGATGATATCCTAATCAGTGGTTCTAGTCCTCCCTTGCTCCAACAAGTCAAAGATTACCTTAGTACTCACTTCAAACTTAAAGATTTAGGATCTTTAAAGTACTTTCTGGGCATTGAAGTAGCAAGGTCCTCTAATGGTATTTACCTTCATCAGAGGAAATATACTCTTGACATTCTTACAGATACTGGTCTCACTGGGGCAAAACCTTCCAAAATACCAATGGAACAACATCACAATTTACTCACAGCGCAGTCCTCTTTTAACCAATGCTGGTGCTTATAGAAGACTGGTAGGAAGGTTAATTTACTTGACTATCACCAAACCTGATATCGCATATTCAGTTCATATCTTGTCTCAATTTTTAGCTGCTCCCAACACTTCTCACATGCAGGCTGCTTTGAAATTAGTTAGATATCTCAAACAGTCCCCTGGCCAAGGTCTTTTACTCTCTGCTGTTAGCTCTTTTTCTCTATCTGCATACTGTGATGCAGATTGGGGAGGGTGTAAAACATCTAGGAAATCATTAACTGGATATTGCATCATGTTGGGAGATTCTCTCATTTCCTGGAAAAGTAAAAAGCAATCTACTATTTCTCGCTCTTCTGCTGAAGCAGAATATAGAGCTATGGCAGATACATGTTGTGAAATCTCTTGGTTATTAGCTTTGTTACAGGATTTCGGAATCACTAATCTTACACCAGTTTCCCTATATTGTGACAATCAGTCAGCTCTCTATATTGCTTCCAATCCTGTCTTTCATGAGCGCACCAAACACATTGAAATTGATTGTCATCTTGTTCGAGAAAAACTGCTTAAAGGCATCATTTGCACTGCTCATGTCTCCTCTGATCAACAACCTGCAGACTTACTTACTAAAGCTCTTCCATCAGATCAAATTCAACACTTGAGTTCCAAGTTGCATCTCTGTAATCTGTTTCAGAGTTACAACTTGATGGGGGATGATAATGATATCAGTAATTAGTATATTTCTTAAGGGTATTTCTGTACTTGTTCCTTTTAGGTTGTTAGGTTTTATTTCTCTTTCTATATACTCTTGTATTCAGAACAATATTCTGTTAGAATAATATTATGCAATATTAGTTCTCTATACACTTTCAACTTCTATCAAAGTGAGCCAAAAATATCTACTATAAAAAGAGAACATGTAGAACTAAAAAAGGAGAATCAAAAGATACCTAAAAGTTCCTTGTCCTTCAGCTCAAGTTCCAACAAATCTGATTCAAGCTTCTTGCCAATTTGTTGAATAAATTCATTTGCAAAATCCAGCCTTTTCTTTATAACCTCAATCTCCTTCTTAAACTCCATTTCCATTCCCTTTTCCTTCTCTCTGAGCTTTTCCTTCTTATAATCAAGCTCTTTCCCACGAACTTCAAGGAATTCCTCCTTCGCTTTAATCTCCTCCAATTTTTCCCCAACCCATTTTTGAATCGCTTCATAAACACTCTGCCCTATCTCAATTTTCCCAGAAAAACTTTCCCTCACCAATTTCTGCTCAGCTGCAAATTCCTCCTGAACCCCATGAAATTCCTTCTCTTTGATTTCAATCGATCGGCGAATCAATTCGAATTGCTGGGTGGCTTTAGATAGTGATTGTTCAGTGGATATCAACTGTTTCTCTCTTGATTCCAGTTCATTGAAGCATTGTTCGAAGGAGATGTGGGTCGAACCCAAATGGGTTTCGATATTCTTCAACTCAACCAAAACTGAATGTATTGAATCCTGGAGATTGGTTTTCTCCATTTCTACAACCTTCAAACTATTGCTAGAAATTTTCTCCATCTCAGATCTATCTACCCACAAATAGATATAAAATCAAATGGGGTTTCAATTTTGGAGAAAGAAGAGAGAAATGAAATGGGGTTTGATTTTGGAGAGTTGAAATGGGGCTTTGAAATTGGAGAGAGAAATGACATAGGGTTTGAATTTGGAGAGATAAATTTAGGGATTGGTCTGATCTGATCGTGTCTGCTCAATATATCTCAATCACCGACAGTAATTATAACTGTGATTTTTAATAATTGGGGGAGATGCTGTAACGTCCGGTACATTGTACGATTTTTAGAGCCCAAAACAGAGCAGAACTTGAAGAGTTTGATGGAAGGGAACGTTTCAGAGCAGAGAAGTCCAATCGTTTCAGAGTCAGATATCATCATAGTTGATTAGACATGTTATACAGATGTCATCATAGTTGAATAGACATGTATTTCTATAGGTATGATTTGCACGAGCTAAAATTTTACTTGATGATTCTTCACTCTTACATGTAAAAAATTTAAATTAGAACAAAAAAAGAAAATAGTTTAAAAAAATTTTTTATGGTGTTTCTGAGTTTTTAATGGAAAATGATAGAAAATTTAAAATTGAGGACATGAATTGTAATTTAAAATTTATTATATTAAAAGTTGAGGATAATATGAGACTTATAAAAATATTACTTATTCTAATTTCTTTTTCGTCCAAATCATGCCAATTTTGGACGGAAAACTTTGGCAGGAAAAGTGGTCAAATTTTCTATCCATTTCTTTTCTTTTCCGTTTATTAAAAAACTCATAAACATAAGAATTGGAAGGAAAACTTAAATTTTCCGTTCATTTATTTTCTTTTCTTTTCTTTTCTGTCCATTTTAAAACTCAGAAACAGAGCGTTAAAATTATTGGTAATAATATTTTAAAAACTACTATTTTCGCAAAAAAACATATACTTTTTACGAGATTTTACTTTCATAAATCTGAGATTTTTTTACTATCTATGAGAAAAGAGCCGGTGATATTTAATGTAAAACCCTAACTTTTATGAATAAAAATTAATTTTTTTTGAAATATATTTTTGAATATTATGGTATGAATTTAATATAATATTATAGTTGTGGGTAATATTTATAAATTTTGCAAAGTAAGCAAGTTGTTATATAATATTCGATTGGTTGGGAAATATTCGTTTTAACAGGGATTATTCGTACTACGACACAATCATTGGTGGACCCCACAAACGGAATTATTGTCGGAGTTAGAAAACGACAGAATTATCTTTTTATAAAAATAACGGGAAATTTTACCGTTAAACTGTTGAACTATCCGGTGGTAAAAGAACAGTAATACGCGTGGTTGCATAAATGCATTACCTGTATTGATTATTGATGCTTACGTGAGAAGTCACCGCTTATACTCAATTATTGCTACGATGAATTGCGCATAATATCTCTCATATTATTGATTCAATTATTGTCACAATATCATCTGCATAATATTTTATATTATTAAATCAATAATTGAGACGATAAAATTATTCATATTATTATTTGCAATATTGACGATGTCTAGAAAGTTCTGTCAATGAGAGGTTTGGTCACCTAATTGCGCACCAATAGGGAGAAATCCTTATCGGAAAGCCCTCTCTTTCTTGGGAATGATCTGGTTGTTAAATATTGTGAGTTATAATATTAATGATGAATACGTTCGTGTTGATTAAAGATGAAATTGATATTTCCATTGTGTTGAAATTATTAGTATTAGTAGAAATAGACATCTATTTCGATAATAATGGATGTCTGGAGGTTATATTGACCAATCGGGTAATTAATCGGATAAATGAGCAATTAATTGCTATTAATTCACATGTTTATAACTATTTGATTCACATGTATATACTATTAGGGGAGGTGGTGCAAGTTTGATAATACTTGTAGGACTAAATTAAAAATGAGGAAAAAGATGAAGGTATTATACTGTAATATTTCGAGCCCCAAAACGTGCAATTATCGAAACTATATTTTTCTATAAATAGAAGCTCATTCTTCTTTCATTCTCGCCAATTCACTAAGACTCATAAGAGCAATTATAGAGAGAGAAGCTATAGAGAGAAAGAAGAAGAGAAGTCTACATTTCACTATTCCATTCCGATGGCTTCTTCTTACGAGGTAATGGATATTATTTTGTTCAAGATTCATAGGAATAATATTTTCTTCCATACTCTGTAGTATGTGAGTAATATTATTTCGTCTCGTATTCCTGATTATACCCTCATTTTGTTAAAGTATTGCTTCTATACTCCGTGAAATTAGTGGAATATCCTTGAAATTTGTGCTTCATCTAGTATCGTTTCACAAGGATATTTTCTACACATTCTTGTTAAATTTTAAGCTTTTCGTGTCGGAGTACTGTCCATGAGTAGTATTCATTTATACGATACAATTTACAAAGTACTATTCACAGGATACTATTCACAAAGTACTATTCACGAAGTACTATTCACGTGGTACTATTCCTGAAGTACTATTCATGGGGTACTATTCACCCATAGTACTATTCATGATAAAAATTGATTTCTTTTCGGTCCAAATCATTTTTGATACAATATTATTCTTGAATTTTACTCCACAAAGCAGTATCATGTAGACAATTTGGATATTATTGAATTTTGGATAAATTAAATTATAAATCTTTAAAAATTTATCATTTGCTTTCTTTTAATTGAATTCGTATATCATTGTCATCATCCTCATGTTTATATTGTGATAAAAGTCATATGTGGCTTACGTACATAGATGTACTATTGATTGGTATGATTATGACCAGGGATTATTCAGTATAATCATGACCGTAATGTTACAAATGATGTGGTAAAAGTCCTCATTGGCCCGTAGTACATTGATGGACAATTGTTGGTATGATCATGACCATTGATGATTACATAACTATCATTGGCCGTGGTGCAAGGATGATTCGATGATGTGGTTTATTTATTAAGCTAAGTCTCGGCGATAAAGTTGATGAAAAACATTTTTAAATCATAGAAGATAGTAGATATCATACTCTACTTGACTCTTTTAATGGATTGCTTGTTCCGCTGCGGTTAAACTTGATGTTTATTGTATTTTATCAGTTTAACACTGTTGAAGGCTAATGATAATTTATTCTGCATTATCTTAGTCATAATATTTCTTACTGGGCTAGTTGAGCTCACCCTTTTCCTTTCATTGTTCTCTTCAGGAAATGAGAACGTAGCCGGGACTAGTTGGGGAACAGAGTGATGGTCCGAGATGGTGGCTATAGTAGTCCTCACTATTTTATGAAATAGTGTGATAATAAATATAATAAGGACTTCATTTGAGTTTGAATATTATCTATGAGACAATATTCGTGTAAAAACTCTAAGCTATGCTTTTGTCATATTATATAAAAGAAGTTTGTATTTGATTTATGTACCATGTATTTGGCGACTCTGAATGAGTGATGTTTACCTATTTTGGGGGCGTCACAGTTGGTATCAAAGCTTAGGGATATGATCCATGGCTGAGATGTGAGACAAGAACTAGGAGGGGAGAGACGGGAAAATCCTTCGCTAGTATGACCTACCTAAGTTTATTTGGTATTTAATTGGTCGGTCAGAGTATAGGGATAATATGTGACATGTCAATTAACCCTTGTTTTGTGAAAGTGTTTGAAAATGACATCTGAAAATATTGAGATCAACAATGACGCAAATGAGACCGTTGAGTCACCAACGATCAATACTCAGGATAATGTACAACAAGAAGACAATAATCCTCAGGTAAACAATAACACCGATCAAATGATGAACGATGGGATGTTCAGAGGCTTTATGCAATTCATGCAACATCAGGCGAAAGAGGCTCCTGTTCAAAATGCAGGTGGAAACACTGGCAACTCTCGGACGATCACCGCTAAACAGTTCAGGGAGCTGGGACCACCGGAGTTTATTGGAGAGCCAAAACCACTTAAAGCAGAAACGTGGATAAAGTAGATCACCAAGATATTTGATGTCTTGGGATGCTCCGAGGAGCAAAAGGTTTCCTTTGCCACCTTTATGTTGTGAGGAGAGGCAGATTACTGGTGGGAATCTGTAAAGCGTACTCAACCTGCCGCACTGAAGATGTCTTGGGAGAAGTTTCAAGAACTGTTCAACGACAAGTACTTTCCCGAAAGTATTCGTCACATGAAGGAGGTAGAATTTATTAAGCTGGAGCAAAACAATATGACCGTGTCACAATACGAAGCAAAGTTTGTCGAGTTGTCCCGGTTTGCGTCCCACTTGGTTGATAATGAGGAGAGAATGACGCAAATGTTTCTAAGAGGTTTGAAACCTGAGTTACGTCAATACCTAATTTCTCACAAACTGTGTTTGTATTCAGATGTTGTAAATAGGGCTCAGCTATTGGAGCGCGATAATGAGTTAACCCAACCAAGAGAGAGCAGCCGACAAATCGATAATACCAGTGGTAGCAGTCATCGAAGCGGTGACAACAAACGTGGAGGGAATCAACATGCTAGAAATGGTAACCACTTCAGTGGTAATCATGGCCAAGATAATAGAAGTGGAAATTTCAAGAATAGGAAATTCAATAATGATGAAAAGACGTCAGCACCAACACCTGTTGTTAAGAAAGGAGAACGACCGTCAGTCGTATGTTACAAATGCGGAGGGGAGGGACACATCAGTCCAAACTGTACTCAACAGTCCAAAGTATGTTACAATTATGGAAGAGAAGATCACCTAGTTCGATTTTGTCGTGTATTGAAGTTAAGTCCAGCTAGGATGGAGGTATCAAAGGCCGTCCCAGATAAGATAAAACTGGTAGTTCAAGGGAGAGCGTTTGTCATAACCTCCCAAATAGCGAGGAATTCGAACGAGGTGATCACGGGTAAGCTAATCATAAACTCTAGCGAAGTATATACCTTATTTGATACCGGTTCTACCCATTCTTTTATTTCTCCTACTTGCACTCAACGTTTAAATTTGACTCCGGAGAAATTAGACTTTGACTTATCTGTTGAAACTCCATTGGGAGAAACCTTCATTACATCCACTGTTTATAAGTCTTGTTTGGTTCAACTCGGTACCCTCACATTACCTGTCGATCTTATTTTCTTAAAAATACTTGTATTTGATGTGATTTTAGGGATTGATTGGTTAACTACTCATCATGCAAAAATTGATTGTTTTCGTAAGGTTGTTAGCTTTCATATTCCTAACCAACCTATTATGAGAATTCATGCAACCAAACTACTAAAGTCAATCACTGTCATATCAAGCCATAAAGCTATTCGTTTATTGAAAAACGGTTGTCAAGCTTTCTTAGCCCATGTCACGAATTTAAATAAAAATACGTCAGATTTGAATGATATTTCTATTGTTAATAAATTTCCTGACGTATTCCCTAAAGAACTTCCTAGCCCACCCCCAGAGCGTGAAATTGAATTTTGTATCGACCTTGAATCCAGTACAAAACCCATTTCCAAAGTCTCATATCGAATGGCTCCTATTGAACTTCAGGAGTTAAAAATCCAACTGCAGGAATTATTAGACATCGGTTTCATTCGACCTAGTACGTCTCCTTGGGCTGCTCCTGTTCTATTCGTGAAGAAGAAAGATGAAAGTATGCGACTTTGTATTGATTACCGGGAGTTGAATCATGTCACCATCAAAAATAGGTACCCGTTGCCTCGCATTGATGATCTGTTTGACCAGTTGTAAGGCGCCAAATTCTTTTCAAAGATCGATCTTCGTTTTGGATATCATCAGTTGAAGATTAAAACCGATGACATTCCAAAGACTGCTTTCAGAACTCGATACGGGCATTATGAATTCTTAGTCATGTCTTTTGGATTGACTAATGCTCCTGCTGCCTTCATGGATATGATGAAACGAGTATTTAAGGAATATTTGGATCACTTTGTGGTCGTCTTTATTGATGTCATCCTCATTTTCCAAAAGCCGTAAAGATCATGAGCAACACTTGAAGCTGATACTCCAAAAGCTTCGTGAAAACAAGTTTTATGCCAAGTTGAAGAAATGCGAGTTCTGGTTTGAGGAAGTAGCATTCCTTAGGCACGTAATATCAAATCACGGAATATCTGTTGACCCGACAAAGATTGAAGCAATTCAAAGATGGGAGAAACCTAAGTCAGTGACCGAAGTACGTAGCTTTCTCGACTTAGCTGGTTATTATCGGAGATTCGCAGAAGGGTTTTCTTGAATCACTACTCCATTAACTCAGCTGACTCGGAAAGATACAAAATTCCGTTGGAGCGAAGAATGTGAGAAGAGTTTTCAAGAACTCAAGAGGAGTCTCATTTCAGCACCTGTTCTGACAATACCATCTGGTTCGGAGGGATTTGTCATCTACAGTGATGCTTCAGGCAAAGGGTTAGGATGTGTTCTCATTCAACATTAGAAAGTCCTAGCCTATGCCTCATGATAACTCAGAGAATATGAGAGGAATTATCCTACTCATGATGTGACGCCCCCAAAACATGTATACATCACCCATCTTGGGTCGCCAAATACATGGTACAAAATTCAAATACAACTTAATTATACAACAGTCGTGTAAAATATGACAAAACATAATCTAAGAGTTTTAATAAGAATATTGTCATCTAGACAATATCCACACTCAATGGAGTCCTCATTACATTTATTGTCACACTATTTAACAGATTAGTGAGGACTACTAATGCTATCATCTGGACCGTCACTCCGTTCCCCGACTAGTCCCGGCTATGCTCTTATTTCCTGAAGAGAACAGTGAAAGAAAGGGTGAGCTCAACTAGCCCAGTAAGAAATATTATGACTAAGATAATGCAGAATAATTTATCGTTAGCCTTTAACAGTGTTAAACTGATAAAATATAACAAACATCAAGTTTAACTACAGCGGAACAAACAATCCATTAGAAGAGTCAAGTAGAGAATAAAATATACTATCTTCTATGATTTAAAAGGTTTTTCATTACTTTTATCATTGAGACTCGACAATAAATAATCCACATCATCCCCGCACTACTACCAAGGATATTCATTAGTATCATGACCACAAATTATCCATGCACTACGGGCCAAGGATATTCGTGTATTCATCAATGGTCATGATCATGCCAACAACCGTCCATCGAATGCACTACGACCAATGAGTATTTTTACCACATCATTTGTAACATTACGGTGCGATTATACCGAATAATCCTCGGTCATAATCATACCAAGTCCATCTATGCACTACGAATACATATGACTTTCAACATATTATAAACATGAGGATGATGACAATGATATAAGAATTCAATAAAACAAGTTCAAGGATAAATTTTTAATGATTTATAAGTTAATTTATCCTGAACTCAATAACGTCCAAATTATCAACATGATACTGCTTTGTGGAGTAAAATTCAAGAATGCTCAGAAGAATATTTTCATGAAAAGATACTTGGATGAAGCGCTTAAATATCCGAGATATTCTACTAATTTCATGGAGTATAGAAGCCAAAACTTTAACCAACTGAGTATAATAGAATATATGAAACTGCAAATGGATTTTCGCCCGCCATGCGGTAATTCACATAGACAGATCATTTCCACAAGTTACTAAGGAATGAATACAAAAGATCATTCACCATGCATGCGGTAATCCACATAGACATGTTATTCCAACAGAGTAATAAAGAATGGAACAAGGTCATGCGTAATCCGCCTTGCAGCATGGGATATTCCATAGAATAATAAAGAATGGAACCAGTCATATGTAATCTGCATGCATGTGGATGTTCCAACGAATAATAAAAAGAATGAAACCAGTCATCATGCGTAATCCGCATGCATGGATGTTCCAACGTAATAATAAAGAATGGAATAACAACAGAATTCATCGTGCATGCGATAGAATCGCATACTGATAAACGAGTTATTCCAACAATGTAATAATAAAGAATGGAATAATAGAAGAATTTCACCATGTATGCGGTACTTCACATAGACAGGTTATTCCAACATAATAATAAAGAATGGAATAACAACCCTTATGAGTATTGAAAGAAAACAACTCTCTTCATGAATACGAAAGAATAATACCCTTACCTTAAAAAGAAGAGTATTAAATGCGGGTAGAGGCGGGGATATACTTGAAGAAAACTTGCACTATTTTCTACGCTCAAAACTTTCTTAAACTCTAAAAAAATACGCTCAAGATTATAAAAGAAGAATTCTTTGAATTTCTGGTGTGATTTTCAATTCTAACTAAGCATCCTATTTATAGGAGAATGGAAAGGATACTATACTGCACTATGCAATAAAATATAATATATTCTATTTATAATCAAATAAAACAAAACTTTATAAAAAGTATTCTATTTTATAGAAAAAGTTTTTTTTCTATGTAAACACTATCACGAGCACTATGCAAATACTATGATAATAAAATATAATATATTCTATTTATAATCAAATAAAACAAAACTTTATAAAAAGTATTCTATTTTATATAAAATTTTTGTACTATCTGAAACACTATGCATAATAAAATATAATATATTCTACTTATAATCAAATAAAACAAAACTTTATAAAAAGTATTCTGTTTTATATAAAAAGTTTTCTGTTTTATTACATTTATAATAATAATAAAACAACATTTATCACCATTATTATAATTCACAATATTAATCGACCAGGTCGTTCCCAGGAAAGAGGAGGCTTTCCAATAAGGATTTCTCCCTATTGACACATAATTAGGTGACCAAACCTCTCATTGACAAAACTTCTAGACATCGTCAATGTTGCAAATAATAATATTAATAACTCTGTCATCTCAATTATTGATTTAATAATATAAAATATCGACAATAATTGAATCAAATAACGTGAGATACTATGCAACACAATTCATTGTAGCAATAATTGAACAAAACCGAGTGACTTCTCACGTAAAACATCAATAATCAATACCGTAATGCTACTTATGCAACCACGCCAGACATATTACTACTTTAACACCGGTGTTTCAACAGTTAACGGTAAAACTTCCGCCGTTATTTTCATAAAATATGTTTATCGTTTTTCTCAATCCGATAATAATTCTGTTGTGGGGTCCACCAATGATTGTGTCGTTGTACGAATATTCCCTGTTTAAAACGAATATTCCCCGACCAATCGAATATTATATAACAACTTGCGAACTTTGCAAAATTTATAAATATTACCCACAACTATAACATTATATCAAATTCATTCCATAATATTCAAAAATGATATTTATAGAAAAATCACCTTTATTCATAAAAGTTGGGGTCTTACACATGATCTAGAGTTGGTAGCTGTCGTTTTTGTGCTTAAGATTTGGAGGCATTACCTGTATGGAGAGAAGGTGGAGATCTATACGGATCATAAAAGCCTTAAATTTTTCTTCACTCAAAAGAAACTCAACATGCGACAACGACGTTGGCTCAAAATGTTGAAAGATTACGATCATACCATTCAATATCATCCTGGAAAAACGAACATAGTAGTTGACACATTGAGTAGAAGATCATATGCGGGTACGAGTGCGATATTGTCAACGCAAAGGCCCATTTTGTATGACTAACAAAGGATGGAGATAGAGTTAAAGACTCCAGGGACCATGTGATAATGGCGAATATACGAGTAAAACCGACTTTAATCGATAAAGTTAAAGTCGCTTTCAAGCTACAAACCCGAGAGTCGATGCGTATGAGGGAAGAAAGTCAAGAAGGTGCTATTTCTAAGTAAGAATCGATGAAGAAGAAATACTTGAGTCAACTCCGGACTTTGTGTTCCTAACGATTACGACTTGAAGTATAAAATCATGATGGAGGCGCATAACACAACGCGTTTACAATCCATCTCAGAGAGTACCAAAATGTATCGTGATCTTCGACATACATTTTGGTGGAGCAATATGAAAAGAGAGATAGCGGGGTTTATCTCAAGGTGTCTAACTTGTCAACGAGTCAAGGCAGAGCATCAAGTGCCAAAAGGTCCATTGCAAACACTTGAAATTCCAGAATGGAAGTGGGAGCACATTACCATGGATTTCGTTACTGGTCTTCCCAAGGTTTCTTAAGGTATAGATGCGATTTGGGTCATTGTTGATAGATTGACCAAGTCTGCTCATTTTTTACAAATACGAGAAACTTATACCCATGAATGTCTTTCTCATATTTACATAAACGAGATTGTAAGATTGCATGGTATGCATGTATCCATAGTTTCTGATCGAGACCCAAGATTCACTTCACGATTTTGGGTTAGTTTGCAAAAAGCTATGGGCACAGATTTACGATTTAGTTCGACATATCATCCTCAAATAGACGGGCGGTCGGAGAGGACTATTCAAACTCTTGAAGATTTATTAAGACTCTATGTCCTTGACTTCAAAAGAATTTGGGACAATTTCTTACCATTGGTGGAGTTTTCCCACAACAACAATTATCAAGCAAGTATTGGCATGGCTCCATTTGAGGCGTTGTATGGAAGAAAGTGTCGTTCTCCAGTATGCTAGGATGAGGTGGGTGAAACAATGTTTTTGGGACCGAAGTTGGTACGTATGACTACGAAAAAGATTTAAACGATTCGACAACGTATAAAAACCTCACAAGATCGACAAGAGAGTTATGCTGATCTTCATCGAAAGGACGTGGAAATCAATATTGGAGATCATGTGTTGTTACGTGTTGCTCCATGGAAAGGAGTTACGAGATTTGAAAAGAGGGAAAAGCTCAATCCTCGATTCATTGGCCAATTTATAATCCTTGATTGAATAGAAAATGTGGCCTATAGACTCGCCTTATCGCTAAGTATGTCTCGTGTTCATAACATTTTTCACATATCTATGTTACGTAAATATATGAAAGATCCGAACCACATTATTGAATTAGAACCGGTCAAGATAGCGGAAAATTTAACGTATGAAGAGGTACCTGTCAAAATCTTGGATAAGACGGATCATATTCTACGCTCCAAGGTTATACCTCAAGTCAAAGTTTTGTGGAGAAACCACGATGTTGAGGAAATGACCTGGGAGTTAGAATCTGAAATGAAGTCAAGGTATCCTCACCTCTTCGACATACCAGGTACGCACCCTAATTTCGAGGACGAAATTTCATAAGAAGGGGAGGTTGTAAGACCCCAACTTTTATGAATAAAGATTAATTTTTCTCGAAATATATTTTTGAATATTATGGTGTGAATTTGATATAATGTTATAGTTGTGGGTAATACTTACAAATTTTACAAAGTAAGTAAGTGGTTATATAATATTCGATTGGTCAGGGAATATTCGTTTTAACAGGGATTATTCGTACTACGACACAATCATTAGTGGACCCCACAAACGGAATTATTGTCGGAGTTAGAAAACGACATAATTATCTTTTTATAAAAATAACAACGAATGTTTTACAGTTAAACTGTTGAAATACCCGGTGGTAAAAGAACAGTAATGCACGTGGTTGCATAGTAACACACGGTATTGATTATTGATGCTTATGTGAGAAGTCACTTAGTTATACTCAATTATTGCTACAGTAATTACTACATAATATCTCTCATATTATTGATTCAATTATTGTCATAGTATCATCTGCATAATATTTTATATTATTAAATCAATAATTGAGACGACAAAGTTATTCATATTATTATTTGTAATATTGACGATGTCTAGAAAGTTCTGTCAAGGAGAGGTTTGGTCACCTAATTGCGCCAATAGGGAGAAATCCTTATTGGAAAGCCCCCTCTTTCCTGGGAATGATCCGGTTGTTAAATATTGTGAGTTATAATATTAATGATGAATAAGTTCGTGCTAATTAAATATGAAATTGATATTTCCATTGTGTTGAGATTATTAGTGTTAGTGGAAATCGACATCTATTTCAATAATAATGGATGTCTGGAGGTTATATTGATCAATCGGGTAATTAATCAGATAAATGAGCAATTAATTGCTATTAATTCACATGCTTATAACTATTTGTTCACATTTGTGTACTATTGATTCACATGCATGTACTATTAGAAGAGGTGGTGCAAGTTTGATAATACTTGCAGGACTAAATTAAAAATGAGGAAAAAGATGAAGGTATTATACTGTAATATTTCGAGCCCCAAAACGTGCAATTATCAAAACTATATTTTCCTATAAATAGAAGCTCATTCTTCTTTCATTCTCACCAATCCACTAAGACCCACAAGAGTAATTATAGAGAGAGAAGCTATAGAGAGAAAGAAGAAGAGAAGTCTGCTACTTCACTATTCTAGTATCCAGTCTTCTTCTGAGGTAAGGGATATTATTTTGTTCAGTATTCATAGGAATAATATTTTCTTCTATACTCTGTAGTATGCGAGTAATATTATTTCGTCTTGTATTCCTGATTATACCCTCATTTTGTTAAAGTATTGCTTCTATACTCCGTGAAATTAGTGGAATATCCTTAAAATTTGCACTTCATCTAGTATCGTTTCACATGGATATTTCTACACATTCTTGTTAAATTTTAAGCTTTTTGTGTCGGAGTACTATCCATGAGTAGTATTCATTTATACATTACTATTTACAAAGTACTATTCACGGGATATTATTCACAAAGTACTATTCATGGGTACTATTCACGAGTACTATTCACAGGGTACTATTATCGAAATACTATTTATGGGGTACTATTCACTCGAGTACTATTCACCCAAAGTACTATTCATGACAAAAATTGATTTCTTTTCGGTCCAAATAATTTTTGATACAATATTATTCTTGAATTTTACTCCACAAAGCAGTATCATGTTGACAATTTGGACATTATTGAATCTTGGAGAAATTAAATTATAAATCTTTAAAAATTTATCATTTACTTTCTTTTAATTGAATTCGTATATCATTGTCATCATCCTCATGCTTATATTGTGATAAAACTCATATGTGGCTTACGTGCATAGATGTACTATTGATTGGTATGAATATGACCAGGGATTATTCGGTATAATCATGACCGTAATGTTACAAATGATGTGGTAAAAGTTCTCATTGGCCCGTAGTGCATTGATGTATAGTTGTTGGTATGATCATGGCCATTGATGATTATATGAATATCCTTGGCCGTGGTGCAGGGATGATTCGATGATGTGGTTTATTTATTAAGCTGAGTCTCAACAATAAAGTTGATAAAAAAACCTTTTTAAATCATAGAAGATTGTAGATATCATGCTCTACTTTACTCTTCTAATGGATTGCTTGTTCCGCTGCAGTTAAACTTGATGTTTATTGTATTTTATCAGTTTAACACTGATGAAGGCTAATGATAATTTATTCTGCATTATCTTATTCATAATATTTCTTCTTTGGGCTAGCTAGTTGAGCTCACCCTTTTGCTTTCATTGTTCTCTTGAGAAATGAGAACGTAATGGACTAGTCGGGGAACAGTGAGCGATCATCTCGAGATGGTGGCTATAGTAGTCCTCACTATTTTATGAAATAGTGTGATAATAATTGTAATGAGGACTTCATTTGAGTTTGAATACTATCTATGAGACAATATTCGTGTAAAAACTCTAAGCTACGCTTTTGTCATATTGTATAAAAGAAGTTTGTATTTGATTTATGTACCATGTATTTGGCGACTCAGAATGGGTGATGTATACCTATTTTTGGGGCGTCACATTTAATTACATCTTAATACATCTTAACAGTCCATCTCTTAATGCTTCTTAAGAGTTCACATATTTGTATTAAGAGATCATCTGAATAGTTAAGATATAAATATGAGTCTAAACTATTCAGATGACATCTTAATACAAAAATATGGGCTGTTAAGATGCATTAAGAGGTGGACTGTTAAGATGCATTAAACTGCAATTAAACACATAAGTAATAATTGTTTTTATAAAAATATTAGTTCTAGTATTTATTATGAAAATGGAGTAGTAGTTGTTTTATTAATAAATTATTAGAGTCCATTTGTTTCAACAAAAAAAAAATCTAATTTAAATAATTTATAAAAATTAACCTAAAAATAATAAATTATTAATATAGTGTTAATGCAATAATAATAACATTAAGATGATAGATTTAAAAATATTATATCATTTTTATACATTGTTTATGAAAAAAGAACATTCTTTCGTGATTTCTTTTTATAAAAAGACCTTTTTTGAGAAACATATTGATATACACGTAATTCATACATTTTATTATCCTTAATTTTATTATTTAATTATATTAGTTTATTAAATTAATATGTTTTATTTTATTTTGTAGGATTTAGTATTTTGTTGCAATAAAGTCAAAATTTTGGTGATCAATCAGTATTTAATGTTCATATTCATAGAAAGAAAGAGGCAAAAAGAATTCTACAACGAGAAGGAATGAGGAGAAATAATATTGGATTTATCATGTTTACCTTGATGAATAAGGAAAAGATAATTGTTTCAACTTTTAAAGATGGAAAATGACTCTTGGGATATTACCGTATAGAGATTGAAGTCAAGAAAGAAAGAAGATGATAAAAAGGAACAAAAGATACCAAGTTCAATGAATCTAAATTAGAGCACAAAGATATGAAGATTATATTAGTTTAGGTTAGGAGTAGGAGTAGGAGTAGATTAAATTACTTCTTCATTGTACGATTCGTTGGATGATCGTTAATTAAAAGGAGTTTTCTTATTTATTTTTAATCTTCTTCTCTACTTTATTTTAGTTAGTTTATTTATGTTCATGTCTAGTTAATTTTTTTTAATCTAAGATGAAGATGAAATTAAATAATTATTCATGATAATATTTTTCATATCTTTTATTATTTATGTTTAATTGATTTCACATTCATGTTTCTTTATTGAAATACCTTTGTTTTATAGTTCTTATGTGATTTTAAATTAATTAAGAGGTTTTGATAGATTATTGTTAAGATATGAGTTTTTTATAATCCATGCTTGCTCAAAGAAGTTTTGATGATGTTCGGGAGCATTTTACCGACATTCGGGTAGGCTGAAGGCCTGGCATTAGAAGGGGTTTATAAGCTCAGTGGGCCGAAGCCCTTGGAGATGTTGAAGGTGTTCGAGTTCGGGTATCCGAGTCCTTTGGGCCTCTAACCCTAATCAAGAGATATAGTGTTCGTGGTCGGCCTTGAGTCCCTTGGGCGAAGCCCGCACTGGATTATGAGCTCGATTGGATTAGGCCTGTACAGTGGGCTAGCTTGCGTACGGAGTCTGGAGCCATAAGAAGTTTAAATGGTTATGGACTCTAGTCCTAACCATATTTGAATAAGGTAACTCCAAAGGTAGTGTTTGGATTGGATTCCACTTCCACCTTCTAAGGAGATTATGTTGGACCCAAATTATGGTAACTGCCATGTTTAGGAGTCCTAAACCGACTCGGAGATGGATTCTAAGGTAGTGAGAGTACTATAAATACAAGGCTTGGGTTTCAATTAATAGGTAATACTTCATTGAGCACTAAACACTAAAGCCTCCATCGTTATACCTTGTGAACGACACATGCACTTATTCTCACACAGTCTTATCCCCGGTTGGCGAAGCCGTCGAAGCTTCGTGGTTTGATCATTATTGTGCGAGTTCCGCGTGGATTACGTGATTGACGCCTACCGACAAAACTTGGCGTTAACATTGGCGCTAGAAGGAGGGCTTAGTGCTTTCTACAATCACAATTAAATATTTCTTTGAAGGTGCCATGGCGAGCATCAACAAAGGCTCTCCGTCTGTCGAGGCGTAAACTCACCGACCACACGGTGAGAGGGTTTGCTAAAAAGATGGGATGGGCCCAAAGAATCAGGAAGGTAATTCGGACCATGCCCAGTCGACACGAAGGCGCCTATTCTCCTCAAGCCAACACACCCCACTCACCGCAAGTGCATTTAAAAACGGTCTCATGTAATGCTGGCGAGGCGGGATCGAGGCGAAGGGAGTCGGGATCAACGTGAATTCATACTGCAGAAAAAATGGCAACAGAATAAGGATGCCATGTTGGCCTTACGTCTTCAGCAAGAGGAACTCGAGGGACAGATGGAGAAGATGGCTGGAGAATAGGAGGCTTCCTCAAAGAGGCGTAGGCATCAGAGCCGATCCCGGTCACCTCGACAGGGGGAGGCAGAAAGAGAAAGGAGTAGACCCAAGAGTTGCTCCGGGGAAGGCAGAAGTCGAAGGAGGAGTCGTTATACTAAAAGAACTTCTGATTACCAGGGCAGATCGGGGCAGAGGAGGTGGGTCGCCTCTCCCGAATATGAAAGGGATAGACACAGATCGTCCACTCATAAAGAGGTGTCCGATCCCCTTGCTCAAAGAGTGGCTGAGTTGGAAAAACTGCTCGCGATGAAAAGTTCGATGGGAATGCCATCGGCCTGCCTAAGTTCGCCCTTTTCACCAGAAATCAACCATGTCACTGCCGACCCAAAAAAGAAGATTCCCCCGATAGAGACGTACGACTTGTGACGCCCCCAAAACAGGTATACATCACCCATCTTGAGTCGCCAAATACATGGTACAGAATACAAATAAAAACTTAATTATACAACTGTAGTGTAAAATACGACAAAACATAAGCTGAGAGTTTTAACACGAATATTGTCTTCTAGACAATATCCACACTCAATGGAGTCCTCATTACAATTATTATCACACTATTTCATAAAATAGTGAGGACAACTAAAGCCACTTATCCTGGACTATTACTCCATTCCCCGACTCGTCCCAGCTATATTCTTATTTCCTGAAAAGAACAATGAAAGAAAAGGGTGAGCTCAACTAGCCCAGTAAGAAATATTATGACTAAGATAATGCAGAATAAATTATCCTTAGCCTTCAACAGTATAAAAATTGATAGAATTTAATAGACAACAAGTTATAGATCAACAACTGCAGCAGAATAAACAATCCATTAGAAGATTCAAGTAGAGCATGATATCTACTATCTTCTATGATTTAAAAGTTTGTCATCAATTTTATCGCTGAGACTCAGCTTAATAAATAAACCACATAATCGAATCATCCCTGCACTACGGGCCAAGGATATTCATGTAATCATCAATAGTCATGATTATACTAAATAATCCCTAGTCATAATCATACTAACATTTGTCCATCAATGCACTACGGGCCAATGATGACTTTTACCACATCATTTGTAACATTACGGGTCATGATTATACCGAATGATCCCTGGTCATAATCATACCAATTAACAGTCCATCTATGCACGTAAGCCACAGATGACTTTCATCACAATAAAAGCATGATGATGATGACAATGATATAAGCATTAATCAAACGAAATCAAGGATAAATATTAAAGACTTTAAATTTATCAAGAGTTTAAAAATATCCAAATTTTCAACATGATACTGCTTTGTGGAGTAAAATTCAAGAATAATATTCATGTATCAAAAATAATTGGACAGAAAAGAAATATATCTTTCGGGTGAATAGTACCCCGACATGAAAAGTGCCCAAATACCCGAATGAATAATATTTAAGTGAATAGTAACCTGGTGAATAGTAACTCGTGAGTAACCGGGTGAATAGTAACCCGTGAATAGTAACTCATGAATAGTACTCTGGCACGAAAAGTGCCCCGAATATCCGAGTGAATAATATTCGAGTGAATAGTAACCGGGTGAATAGTAACTCGTAAATAGTAACTCATGAATAGTAACTCGTGAATAGCATTCCGACATAAAAAGATCAATAATTATCAAAAAAGCTCAGAATAATATTTCCATGAAAAAATACTGGATGAAGCGCAAATATCAAGGATATTCTACTAATTTCACGGAGTATAGACGCAATACTTAAACAAAATGAGTGTAGAAGTAGGAATACGAAATGAAATAATATTACTTACATACTATAGAGTATGGAAGAAAATATTATTTCCTACGAATGCTGAACAAAAATAATATCCCTTACGAATACGAAAGAAATAATACCCCTTACCTTAGAAGAAGACTGGATACTGGAATAGTGAAGTAACATACTATTCTTATTCTTTCTCTCTATAGCTTTTTTCTCTATAATTGCTCTTGTGAGTCTTAGTGAATTGGTGAGAATGAAAGAAGAATGAGCTTCTATTTATAGGAAAACATAGTTTCGATAATTGCACATTTTGGGCTCGAAATATTACAGTATATTACATTCATATTTTCCTCCATTTTTAATTTAGTCCTACAAGTATTATCAAACTTGCACCACCTCCCCTAATAGTACATCATGTGAATCAATAGTTCAGTTATGTGAATCAATAGTTCTATACATGTGAAAAAAATAATTACAGTATAATACATTCATCTATACCTCCATTTTTAATTTAGTCATGCAAGTATTATCAATCTTGCACCACCTCCCCTAATAGTACATGCATGTGAATCAATAGTACATATATGTGAACAAATAGTTACAAACATGTGAATTAATAGCAATTAATTGCTCATTTATCCGATTAATTACCCGATTGGTCAATATAACCTCCAGACATCAATTATTATCAGAATAGATGTTGATTTCCACTAACAATAATAATCCCAACACAATGGAAATATCAATTTTATCTTTAATCAACACGAACGTATTCATCATTAATATTATAACTCATAATATTTAACAACCAGATCATTCCCAGGAAAAAAAGGGGCTTTCCGATAAGGATTTCTCCCTATTGGCGCGCAATTAAGTGACCAAATCTCTCATTGACAGAACTTTCTAGACATCGTCAATATTGCAAATAATAATATGAATAACTTTGTTGTCTCAATTATTGATTTAATAATAATAAATATTATGAAGATGATACTGTGACAATAATTGAATTAATAATATGAGAGATATTATACAGCAATTACTGTAGCAATAATTGAGTGTAACTGAGTGACTTCTCACGTAAGCATCAATAATCAATACTGTGTGCTACTATGTAACCACGCGTATTATTGTACTTTTACCACCGAGTATTTCAACAGTTTAACGGTAAAACTTTCGCCATTATTTTTATAAAAGATATTTTTGTCGTTTTCTAACTACGACAATACTTCCGTTGTGGGGTCCACCAATGATGGTGTCGTCGTATGAATATTCCCTGTCAAAAAGAATATTCCCCGACCAAACGAATAATTTATGACAACTTGCTTACTTTGAAAAAATTTCACATATCACCTTTAACTTTAACCCTTTATCAATTTAACAATTTACTAAATAGAATAATAATTATAAGAAAATTGAATACTTTCATTTTCCTAAAATTCGGGATCTTACAATCTCCCCTCCTTATGAAATTTCGCCCTCGAAATTTACGTACCTGGTAGTTCGAAGAGATGAGAATACCTTGCTTTCTTTTCAGATTGTACCTTCCCGGTTATTTCCTATGTATCATAATTTTTCCATTGCTCATCTCCTGTATTTCAGATATCATTCTAGAATATAGTTTCAAAATAAGGGTTAATTGATATACCACATAATACCCCTATACTCTGTCCGACCAATTAAACAACAAATAAACTTAGGTAGGTCATTCTAGCGAAGAAATACCCGCCTCTCTCCTCCTAGTTCTAGTCTCACATCTCAGCCTGAGATCATATCCCTAAGCTTTGATACCAACTGTGACGCCCCCAAAATAGGTATACATCACCCATATTGAGTCGCCAAATACATGGTACAGAATACAAATAAAAACATAATTATACAACTGTCGTGTAAAATACGACAAAAACATAAGCTGAGAGTTTTAACACGAATATTGTCTTCTAGACAATATCCACACTCAATGGAGTCCTCATTATAATTATTATCACACTATTTCATAGAATAGTGAGGACTACTAAAGCCACTTATCCTGGACCATCACTCCATTCCCCGACTCGTCCCAGCTATATTCTCATTTCCTGAAGATAACAATGAAAGAAAAGGGTGAGCTCAACTAGCCCAGTAAGAAATATTATGACTAAGATAATGCAGAATAAATTATCCTTAGCCTTCAACAGTATAACAACTGATAGAATATAATAGACAACAAGTTTTAGATCAACAACTGCAGTTAAATAAACAATCCATTAGAAGAGTCAAGTAGAGCATGATATCTACTATCTTCTATGATTTAAAAGTTTATCATCAATTTTATTGCTAAGACTCAGCTTAATAAATAAACCACATAATCGAATCATCTCTGCACTTCGGGCCAAAGATATTCATGTAATCATCAATGGTCATGATTATACCAAATAATCCCTGGTTATAATCATACCAACAACTGTCCATCAATGCACTACGGGCCAATGAGGACTTATACCACATCATTTGTAACATTACGGGTCATGATTATACGGAATGATCCCTGGTCATAATCATACCAATCAACAGTCCATCTATGCACGTAAGCCACATATGACTTTCATCACAATATAAGCATGATGATGATGACAATGATATAAGCATTAATCAAATGAAATCAAGGATAAATATTAAAGACTTTAAATTTATCCAGAGTTTAAAAATATTCAAATTGTCAACATGATACTGCTTTGTGGAGTAAAATTCAAGAATAATATTCATGTATCAAAATAATTGACGGAGAAAAATATATATCTTAAATTGAATAGTACCCCAAAGCATAAAAAGTGCCCAAATACTAGAATGAATAATATTCGGGTGAATAGTAACAAATGAATAGTAACTTTGAATAGTATTACCACACGAAAAAAGTGCCCCGAATAATACCCCAAATAATAGTAAGGGTGAATAGTAACTAATGAATAGTAAATCGTGAATAGTATTCTGGCATGAAAAGATCAATAATTATCAAGAAAGCTCAGAATAATATTTCCATAAAAAGATACTGGATGAAGTGCAAATATCAAGGATATTCTACTAATTTCACGGTGTATAGAAGAAATACTTCAACTAAATGAGTGTAGAAGTAGGAATATGAAATGAAATAATATTACTTACATACTACAGAGTATGGAATAAAATATTATTTCCTACGAATGCTGAACAAAAATAATATCCCTTACGAATACGAAATAAATAATACCCCTTACCTCAGAAGAAGACTGAATACTGGAATAGTGAAGTATCAGACTACTCTTCTTCTTTCTCTCTATAGCTTTTCTATCTATAATTGCTCTTGAGAGTCTTAGTAAATTGGTGAGAATGAAAGAAGAATGGACTTCTATTTATAGGAAAACATAGTTTCGATAATTGCACGTTTTGGGGCTCGAAATATTATTGTATAATACCTTCATCTTTTCCTCTATTTTTAATTTAGTCCTACAAGTATTATCAAACTTGCATCACCTCCCCTAATAGTACATCATGTGAATCAATAGTTCAGTCATGTGAATCAATAGTTCTATACATGTGAAAAAAATTGTTACAGTATATAGTACCTTCATCTATACCTCTATTTTTAATTTAGTCATGCAAGTATTATCAATCTTGCATCACCTCCCCTAATAGTACATACATGTGAATCAATAGTACATACATGTGAACAAATTGTTATAAGCATTTGAATTAATAGCAATTAATTGCTCATTTATCCGATTGGTCAATATAACCTCCAGACATCAATTATTATCGGAATAGATGTCGATTTCCACTAACACTAATAATCCCAACACAATAGAAATATCAATTTCATCTTTAATCAACACAAATGTATTCATCATTAATATTATAACTCATAATATTTAACAACCAGATCATTCCCAGGAAAGAGGGGGCTTTCCGATAAGGATTTCTCCCTATTGGCGCGCAATTAGGTGACCAAACCTCTCCTTGACAGAACTTTCTAGACATGGTCAATAGTGCAAATAATAATATGAATAACTTTGTCGTCTCAATTATTAATTTAATAATAATAAATATTATGATGATGATACTGTGACAATAATTGAATCAATAATATGAGAGATATTATGCATCAATTACTGTAGAAATAATTGAGTATAACTGAGTGACTTCTCACATAAGCATCAATAATCAATACCGGTGCTCTCTTATGCAACAACTCAGTATTCTTTATACTTTTACCACCGGGTATTTCAACAGTTTAACGAAAAAACTTTCGCCGTTATTTTTATAAAAGATATTTCTGTCGTTTTCTAACTACGACAATACTTCCAATGTGGGGTCCACCAATGATGGCGTCGTCGTACGAATATTCAATGTCAAAAAGAATATTCCCAGACCAAACGAATATTTTATGACAACTTGCTTACTTTGAAAAATTTTCACATATCACCTTTAACTTTAACCCTTTATCAATTTAACAATTTAGTAAACAGAATAATAATTATAAGAAAATTGAATACTTTCATTTCCTAAAATTCGGGATCTTACACGCTGGGTTGGGAGATCCCTACGATTATTCAGATGGGTGTGACAGGTTGATGACGTACTACGGACATTCGGACGCTGGTAAGTGCCACATGTTCGCAACAACTTTAAAAAAGAGCGCCCGAGAGTGGATGGGGACCTTAACAGTAGGATCAATTATTTCACGGAATAACCTTCGAGATAAGTTTCATGCTCGATTTGGGAGTAACAAGAGACGAGGAAAAATCACGGCTTCCCTCATGCAGGTGCGACAGAGGTCGGATGAAAGCCTAAGTCAGTACGTTAAGAGATTTTGGGAGGCTGTAGGGTCGGTAGCGGAATTGAATTCCCCTCAAGCCTTGGGATTCTTCACGACTTGTCTAGATATAGGAAAGTCGAAGAAATTAATGAAGGATCTGGTGATCAACCCTCCGGCAGATCTGACCGAAGCCTTCCATCGAGCTGAGGGATTTATTGCGATAGAAGAGGCTATGGGAAATTTTAAACCGCAGACTTATGAGAAGTCTAAGGATCGAGATAAGCAGAATTATCAGCGATCAGACAATCAGCAGAGATCAAATAATTATGGTAGAAAAAACTATAACGGTGGAGGTTTGGGAAGTGGTCGACCACCTTTCCCAAGCAAAAGTGTCAATAAAGTCTACACCGCCCTCAACACAGATCGGGCGAAGATATTGGAGGAGATGCGGAACAATCCATTTTTCGAGCCATGTTCGACGCATCCGAAGCCCGGAAAGAGAGGTCAGAATAAATATTGTGAATACCATCAAAGTCGTGGACATACGACGGAGATGTGCAATTATTTGAAGGATCTGATAGAGAAGAACGTTCAGAATGGCTAGTTAGTACAATATGTGGTTGGTCGAGAGAATTCTGAAGCTCCCAGGGAGGAAAATAGAGGGCCGACTCGGGACACCAAACCACAATCGAACCAGCCACCTCGAGGCGTAATTGATGTAATTTCGGGCGATTCGGTAGGGCGTGTGATCGGGAAGAAGAGAAGTGGACACCTCAAAGCTGTGTTGTTAGTGGAAGGTTCCTCATCGAGAAAGGATCGGGCCTACTCGGGAGTATCCATCTCTTTCTCGGACGAAGACTATCCTACGGATCTTATAGAGCCACACGATGGGGCATTGATAATAACTGCTAAAGTCGAGCCAATGGACATGAAGAGAATGATGATCGACAATGGGTCCTCGGTCGACATACTATACACTCACGCTTATCAGAGGTTGGATCTGGAAGGAAAAAAGATGGAGTTGGGTGTAGAAGGCTCGTTGTACGGTTTCAGTGGAGACCCGGTGCATGTGTCAGACACCATCGAATTACCAGTCAGGTTCGGTACAGCTCCCCAGCAGGCAGAGATAACGGTCAGATTCTTTGTAGTGCAGGTGGATTCAGCGTATAATGCTTTTTTGGGAAGGCCGACATTAGCAGCGTTGCAAGCAGTAACATCAATACCGCACTTCAAGATCAAGTTTTTGACACCAAATAGGATTGGGGAAGTAAAAGGTGATCTTGATATTACCTGAAGGTGCTATCGGAACACATTAATCTCTTCAGGGGTCGGGGTCAGCAAACAGAAACAAACGATGGCCATTGAAATAGAGCCATTCACTAAAGGTAGTACGAAATCGATTGCCCTGGCTGCCGAAGAGACAAAGGATGTAGAGTTGGTCCCAGGGAACTCAGAGAAGTTGATTAAGATTGGATCGGGATTGTTGGAACCGTTCAGAACGGGGTTGGTAGATCTTCTTTGGGTACACGCCGACATATTCGCATGGGAACCTAGTGATATGCCCGGGGTAAACGAGTTAGTGGCGTTACACCGGTTACATGTAGACCCAAAAAGGAAACTAGTTATTCAGAAGAGAACGATCTTTGCTCCAGAGAGGTAGAGGATCATAGATGAAGAAATCGCTAAACTTCTGGAAGCGAAATTCATATTCGAAATTGACTACCCGGAATGGCTGAAAAATGTGGTTCTAGTTCAAAAATAAAACGGGAAGTGGAGATTATGCATAGATTACATGAACCTGATCAAGGCATGCCCAAAAGATTTCTATCCTTTGCCTAACATAGATGAGTTGATTGATGCCACATCGGGGTACGACATGTTGAGCTTCATGGATGCCTTCTCAGGATACCACCAGAATTTGATGAGCAAGGAGGATATCCCAAAGACGAGTTTCATCACGCACCGGGCCATATATGCATATCGAAAGATGACCTTCAGACTGTTAAATGCCGGGGAAACATATCAGCGAATGATGAACTTTGTGTCCAGAAAGCAGTTAGGCTGAAGTATGGAGGTTTATGTGGACGACATGATTGTTAAAAGCATGTCAGTTCGGGATCACCTGGCGGATCTGGAAAGCTACTTTGAAATAGTACGAAGACACAAGCTGCGGTTGAACTCGACTAAATGTACTTTTGGATTGGGTTCAAGAAAGTTTTTGGGATATTTGATCAGTAAACAGGGCATTGAGGCAAATCCGGAGAAAATCCAGGCGATCTTAGACATGAAATCTCCTAAGACATATAAAGATGTACAGAGGTTGACGGGCCGAATAGCTGCCCTTCAAAGATTTATGTTGAAGTCAGTCGAAAGATGTTTACCTTTCTTTGACACTCTCAAGGAGCTGAAGAATGAGAGGAGTTTCTAGTGGACCTCAGAGTGCGAAGATGCGTTCCAAGGGATCAAGAAATATTTGTCTTCTGTACCCTTATTGAAGAAGCCGATCCCTTCGGAACCTTTATATCTATACTTGGCTGCAAGATCGATGGCCGTGGGGGCAACACTGGTAAGGGACAAAGGGGGAAGACAGTACCCGGTATACTACGTCAGCCACGTTCTTCGGGATGCAGAGACAAGATATCCGAACCTGGAAAAGTTCACCTACACCTTGAATAATTCAAGTAGAAAGCTGCGACACTATTTCTAAGGTCGGTTGGTAGTGGTGTATATGGATTAGCCATTGAAAAAAGTACTGCACAGGCCAGAAGTGTCGGGTCAGTTGGCTGCTTGGGCAATGGAATTAACACAGTTTGCTTTAGAGTACCATCCCCGAACAACAATCAAGGGACATGCATTGACAGACTTCATAGTGGAATGTTCTTTTACAGAACCAGACGTGAGTACAATTATAGAAGCTCAACAGGGGCCAACTTCGTGGACTTTGTATGTAGATGGGTCATCGACTTTGGACATTAGCGGAGCAGAAGATTCCTCATACTCTTTTATGGCTCGTCGAGTGGCTTCGACACTTTCATCCCTTAAAGAGTTGTTATCCCGGATCACATGCATCAACTTGGCATGCATCCCACCGAACTTCTCCTCAATGGCATGGAGTGCTTGTAGCCGGTCCTTATTCTCTTCTAACAGATGATCTCGTTCTTGAACGAGTTTTTTGGCATAATTATCAAGGCCGACAAACTCCTATTTTAGTAAAGAATATTGTTCCTCGAGTTCGGCGGCTCGACGATTAGCCTCGATCATTTTATTTTGAGCCTCGACCTGAAGCTCCTTCTCTTTCTCCAAGTTCGACCGAAGACGCCAAACCTTAGCCCCGAGTAGTTCCATATCGATCATAACTCGAGACTCATTCTTAGTAGCGCGAGCCATGGGCATAATGGTTCGGGTGAGGATAACGTTGGCCTACAAACATCAGAGGAAATAAATAAGTTACGAGAAGTAGAGGATCGACGAGGATAAGTACATTGGGACCTTGGGTTTACCTAACACTGGGCCTTGATATAGGCCACAAAGAGCTCCTCGAAAGAAAATCCCTTGAACCGCTCGTCGTCTCCTCGTAATTTGAAATGGTCGAGCGTGTTGAAAGGAAATACCTCGGAAGGGCTCCTCGGCCAAAATATGGTCGGCGTCCCATGAGAGGAACCGGCTTCAGCAGCAGATCTGGATGTTGGGGTTGAACTAGGAAGAGGATCAGCATCCGTAGTCTGAAGATCCGGATCCTCTATTAGACGAGGCCTCTTTGCGCGATAATCGAAAAGAACCTCTTCGGTTTCCTCTGAATCCTCGTGGATGATAACTGGAGGAGGGGGAGTAGGAGATGGCTTCAGAACCACTGAAGAAGATGGCTTGGTGGGGGCACTTGGTAGAAAGCTTCTTCTTACTCTACTTGAGCAAAGCCATCTTCTCCGATCCTTTCATCTTTATCACATTCTTGGTAGAAAGGTCAGTAGTGGTGTTCGGAGGGGCAGGACCCGATGCAGAACCAGTTGAGAGTTCCACAATCGGGATGGTTTCCTCTTCAGCTGTCTCGTCAGTAATAGGAAGATAGATCCGCTCGGATTTGATCGGCAAGGGGGCTAAAGATTCGGCGGCCCCCTCAGGTTTGAAGATGGTTACTACAAGACAGATAGAACACTCAAAAAAGAAGAACAACAAATATAAAGACATTTAAAGTCAAATTAAGGGAAGTAAGAGTTCGGGGATTGTAACTTACGACCATGTTTGTACAGCTATGCGTCGTTGGATAAAACTCCCAGATTCCACTCGGTACTGGACAGTTTCTTTTAGAATGCTTTGAAGGCGGTAGATCGGTCCTTCAAAAATTTGGTTATTTTGGTAATGGGATCTTCAGGAGCAGACCAGTTCGGCAACAGCTTAAGGTCGGTTCCCCTCATGAAGAACCATTGTGGGTGCCAACCCTTGTTACTGGATGGGGTCTTGATAAAGGTGGCTCGGTAACCCATGATTCGATTCTTAGAAAGCGGGTTCCTTCAATTTCCCAATAGAGAATAAAACAAAGAAGAAGTCGAGGCCAGGAGTGATCTCGACCTCCTAACACAAAGCGATAAAAGCAATTAAGTGGATATACGAGTTCAACATAAGTTGTGCGAACCCGATCCCTACGAAGAAAAGGAAAGAAGAAATGAACTCATGAAGTGGGAACCGAACCCCATACTTCAGAGCCCAGAGGGGAACAACTACCCAGTCACCTTCGAAATGCCAGAACATCCTTTCGGAGGGTTCAGGTACCCGAAGCTTGTACTCCTTCGGGATGTTGAAGAGATTACAAATATTAGAAAGTTGGGATATGGTGATGGAAGATTTGGTGTTGATGTGAGAGAAATCAGTCTCCGAGGCAATAAGCTTTCGGATCCTTGATTCGACACTGTCAGTGGAAGTGTTGATGGGAGCCACCGACAAATCGACCGAAATCAAATCTCTGGTGGTGACACCGCTTTGATACCAAATGAAAGTCCATTAATAATCTAGAAGGGGGTTGAATAGATTATTACAGGTTAAAAATTATATTAGGCCTTTTTAAATTTTTGAATAATTAATTTGCAATGTTAGAAATTAGTATGCAAGACAGTAAAAAATTTAATCACACAATGCACAGAGATTTATTTGGTTCACAACATACACCCCTGGTATGTTGCTACGTCGATCCTATTATTATCAGTAATAAATACTCCTTCAACAGACGGAGAAGCCTTTACAAAGTTTTATAGACAAACTTCCAACTCTTCACAATTGCCTATCTTGGATAGCAAGCTCCCAGCTCTCTCCTCAAGCTTAGTTGTAATTTCTTTTGAGTTTAGTTATATTCTATGATCTGGTCTTGAAACAATAGCCTCTTCCTCACCTCACAAGTTCACTACAGACCCAACTCCCAGCTGACCTCTCTACGACTCTGGTCTTGGTTGAAGAATTGCTTATCTATCTCACAGGTACATAAAATAAACTAACTCTACCCTTTTCTTTTTATAGAGAATTTTACAACAATTTGCTTCTAAAATAAGCAGATAAGATTTAGTACATATTTATGCTTCTCAAATAAGCAGATATCAATTAAAGAACAAATATATTTATAAAAGTTCAAAGACTTTTATACTTAAAATATGCTTCTTAGTAAGCAAATAATAATTTGTGCTTGGATCAAATAATGCTTCTTATGTAAGCAAATATGTAAATTTATGCATCGTTATAAAATTTAATTTACTTTTATATTTTGTGTAAAATGTGCTTCTTGAATAAGCAAATAAGTAACTTTTAGCTTTTGCTCAAAGATGCTTTTGTATAAGAAGATAAATGATTTTAATACAATTTTATAAAGAATTATTTATTCTTTATAATAAAGAGTGTTTTTCATGGATTAAAAGGTTTGTTTCTCAGATATTCTTTAACAAGTATTATATGAATGATTTTGTGTTCCAATCCTTGTATTTAAAAATAATAAATCAATTTAATCAATGATTATCAAGAATAACAATTTAATCAGTTAAGCACAACTTGATATAACAAATATACTTGTTTAACTCAGATAATATATATTAATATTTTATCTATTATGTGATTTATAAATAAAGTCACTTAGTACTATAAGAAATCGTACGGTTCGATTCCCTCACTTAAGAGGAATATCTATGTAGCCTTTCGGCGTCTAAGTATGGCAAAATTTATATTCTCACAATTGATATTTATATAAATATTTTCAATAGATCACTTAGATTTTCAAATCCGGTTAGGATGATTCACTCTTTTTGGAGAAATATCTCAGTGTCATTTTAAACTATAAAGTGTATTATCTATTTTACGATATTTATACAAATAATATGAATACAAAGGTACTTATTACTATAAGGAATTGTACGATTCGATTTTCTCTCCGTAGCCTTGCGGCGTCTAAGTATAACTTTTTATTTGATAAGTAGATGAAATATAGATATATAACAATTTATATTCGTATATCTATAAATTTAAAGCAAGTAAGAAATAATTCAACTAAGTTAACTCAAATGACTTATCTCAATTACTTGGATCAATTTCCTCTTCTCAAATAATCAAAACTTTTGTAAGAAGAGATATAAAGCTTTAGAGAGAGTATGTAGGTAAGGAGAGTAATCTTTTCTTTTCACTTGAATTGACAAAAACAAAATGAATGAAAGACTCCATATTTATAGAATTTTGAGGTTGAGGGTAAAATAGTAATTTTGAAATTAATGGATGAGATTGTTTCAATTTTATTGTAGTGGTTCAGATGAAAATGAAGCACGCAGATTGCTAAAAACAAGGAATTCAAATTTTCGCTCGTGCATATCTTTATAACTTTAAGGCAATTAATGTCCATTTCAAATTCGGTCATAGTAGATCAAAAGCAGCCATGTCTCATACACACATACGGCTTGTATAGATTTATATATGAGACTTAATATACATACATATGTTTACGCGCACACACACACACACACACACACCTTTATATATATATATATATATATATATATATATGACTTATATGATATATATATATATATATATATATATATATATAAAAAGAAGTTGTTTCATTCGATAAGGTAGCCTATCTTTGATGTATTAAAGCATAACCTACTAAGCATAAGTCAACTATGTGACAAAGGTTATCAATTCATCTTCCTCAACAACCAGTGTCAAGTTCGAGACTTGGAAGCCAACTCTGTTAAGATGACTTGTGACGCCCCCAAAACAGTATACATCACCCATCTTGAGTTGCGGATACATGGTACATAAATTCAAATACACAATTATACATAGTAAAATCGACAAAATATAGTGAGAGTTTAAACAAGAATATTGTCATCTAGACAATATCCACACTCAATGGTGTCCTCATTACAATTATTATCACATTATTTTGTAGAATAGTGAGGACTACTAAAACCATTTATCTGGACCATCACTCCATTCCCAGACTAGTCCGATTTATATTCTCTTTTCCTTAAGAGAACAATGAAAGAAAGGGTGAGCTCAACTAGCCCGATAAAAATATTATGACTAAGATAATGCGAATAAATTATCCTTAGCCTTGACGATATAACAAAGCGATAGAATACAATAGACAACAAGTTTTAGATCAACAAGCTGCGGTGAAATAAGAAATCCATTAGAAGAGTCAGTAGAGCATAAAATCTACTATCTTCTATGATTTAAAAAGTTTTTCATCAACTTTATCGTTTGAGACTCGACAATAAATAAACCACATCATCAATCATCCTGCGCACTACGGGCGAGGATATTCATGTAATCATCAATGGTCATGATTATCTTAAGAATAATCCACAGTCATAATCATACCAACAAGCGTCCATCAATGAACTACAGGGCCAATGAGGACTTTTACCACATCATTAAATAACATTACGGTCATGATTATCTTAGAATAATCCTGGTCATAATCATACCAAGTCCATTTATGCACGTAAACCAAAGATGACTTTCACCAAAATATAAACATGAGGATGATGACAATGACATAATAATTCAATAAAACAAGTTCAAGGATAAATTTTAAAGATTTATAATTTAATTTATCCAAAAATTAATAACGTCCAAATTGTCAACATGATACTGCTTTGTGAGGTAAAATTCAAGTATGCTCAGAAGAATATTTCCATTAAAAAGATATTGGATGAAGCACAAATACCAAGGATATTCTACTAATTTCTTGGAGTATAAAAGCCAAAACTTTAACCAACTGAGTATAATAGAATATATGAAACTGTAAATGGATTTTCGCCCGCCATGCAGTAATCCACGTAGACAGATCATTTCCATAATTTAATAAGGAATGAATACGAAAGATCATTCACTATGCATGCGGTAGTCCACACAAACAAGTTATTCCAACAGAATAATAAAGAATGGAATAACAAAAGAATTCACCGTCACGTGCGATATATATCAAAATGCAAAGTTATTCTAACGAATAATAAAGAATGGAACCGGTCAATGCGTGTCAAGCATTCGCATGTGATATATTCAAATTCAATAATAATAAAGAATGGAACGAAGAATAATAATCCGCGATAATCCAAAGATATTCAACGAGAATAATAAAGAATGGAACCGGGTTATGCGTAATCGCATTGCAGACGGGGATATTCAGCGAGAATAATAAAGAAATGGAAACGAGTCATGCGTAATTACGCACGCATGACGGATATTCAACGAATAATAAAGAATGGAATAACAACGAATTCACCGGCGTCGATGATAGGCCACATACGAGGTTATTCAACGAAATAATAAAGAATGGAATAACGGAAGAATTTCACCATGTATGCGGTACTTGGCATGACGAGTTATTCAACATAATAATAAAGAATGGAATAACAACCCTTACGAGTATTGAAAGAAAATAACTCTCTTCATGAATACTGAAAGAATAATACCCTTACCTTAGAAAAAAAACTTGGATCTTTGGAATAGTGAGGTAGTGAGACTTCTCTTCTTCTTTCTCTCTATAATTTCTCTCTATAATAATTGCTCTATAGCTTTAGTGAATTGGTGAAATGAAATGAAGAAAGAATGAACTTATATTTATAGGAAAATATAGTTTCGATAATTGCACATTTTGGGGCTCGAAATATTATAGTATAATACCTTCCTCTTTTCTTCATTTTTTAATTTAGTCCTGCAAGTATTATCAAACTTGCACCACCTCCCTAATAGTAAATCATGTGAATCGATAGTAAATCATGTGAATCAATAGTTCTAATCATGTGAAAATATGAATTACGATATAGTACCTCCATCTATACCTCCATTTTTAACTTAGTCATACAAGTATTATCAATCTTGCACCACCTCCCTAATAGTAAAAGAATGTGTGAATCAATAGTACACACATGTGAACAAATAGTTATAATCATGTGAATTAATAGCAATTAATTGCTCATTTATCCGATTAATTACCCGATTAATCGATATAACCTCCAGACATCAATTATTATCGAAATAAATGTCGATTTTCACTAACACTAATAATTCCAACACAATGGAACTATCAATTTCATCTTTAATCAACACGAACTTATTCATCATTAATATTATAACTCACAATATTTAACAACCCGGGTCGTTCCCGAAAGAGGGGGCTTTAGATAAGGATTTCTCCTTATTGGCGCGCGATTAGGTGACCAAACCTCTCCTTGATGCGAACTTCTAGACATTGTCGATATTGCAAATAATAATATGAATAACTTTGTCGTCTCAATTATTGATTTAATAATATAACATATTATCACGATGATCTTTGTGACAATAATTGAATCGATAATATATGAGAGATATGATCGATAATTCTTATAGCAATAATTGAGTATAAGCGAGTGACTTCTTACGTAAGCATCGATAATCAATCAGGTGTGCTACTTATCGACCACAGCGTTATTCTTGTACTTTTACTACTAGGGTAGTTCAGCGGTTTTAACGGTAACACTTTTCGTAGTTATTTTTATAAAAAGATAATTATGTCGTTTTCTAACTACGACAATACTTTGTTGTGGGGTCCACCAATGATTGTCTTGTCGTCGTCTGCGGATATTCCCAGATAAAAGAATATTCCCGGACCAAATCGAATATTTTATATAACAACTTGCATACTTTGCAAAATTTATAAATATTACCCACAACTATAACATTATATCAAATCCACACCATAATATTTTAAAAAAATATTTAGAAATTTAAATCTTTATTCATAAAATTTGGGGTCTCTGATCTCTCCCTCTCCTTAAAAATTTTGCCCTCGAAATTTACGTGCGTACTGGTATCTTAGAAGAGATGAGGATACCTTGACTTCATTTCATTCGATTCTAACTCTTGAGGTATAACCTTTGAGTGTTGAATATGATCCTTCTTATCGAAGATTTTAACACGTATCTCTCTCATCGTTAAATCTTACGCTATCTCGTCTAGTTCTAATTTAATAATGTGGTTGGGTTATCCACATATTTACGTAACATCGATCGTGTGAAAAAATGTTATGAACCACGCGACATACTTGGCGGTAAAAGCGAGTCTATAGGCCACGGTTCCTACTCGATCGAGGATTTCAAATGGGCGATAAAATCGAGGTTGAGATTTCCTCTCTTCATCGATTCTTGCTTCTAGAATAACGCCTCTCTTGAACCTTCTTCTTCACATTCATCATTTCTGGTATGTAGCTTGGCGACTTTAACTTTATCGATTAAAATCGATTCTCTACTCGTATATTTGATATCTTCACATGGGTCCTAGAGTCTTTAACTCTATCTTCATCATTTGTAAGTTATCTGAAATGGGTTTTGTGTTTAACAACATCGCACTTTTCGTAACCCATATGATCTTACTACTCATCGTCGTCGGCTACCACGTTAAGCTCTTCCACGATGATATTGAATGGTATAATCGTAATCTTCAATGACTCGAGCCAGCGTCTTTGGCGCATTATCGTTCGTTTGGGTGAAAAAATATTTGAGGGTTTAAGAAATGGGTTTTGTCTTTGAAATCGATACAAAATTCGATTTCACGCTCTGGGGTAGGCTAGGAAGTCTAGAAAATCTTGAAGAATACGTTAGAAATTTATTAACAATAGAAATATCATTCAAAATACTGTGACTCTCATCCAAGACTTGGATAACACATGTAATGAAGGTTTCTCTAATGGAGTTTCAATTAAGATAAGTCAAAGTCTAATTTCTCTGAAATCAAAATTTAAGCGTTGGCGTGAGCGAAAGAGATAAATAAATGGGTAGAACCCAGGTATCTAATAAGGTATAGACTTTGAAATTTATAATTAACTAACTTGTGTGCTAACCCGTTACTACTCTTTTTTTGAAAGTCACGAAAAATGCTCTTCCTGAAACCACCGACTTTGTTTTGTCGTATCCGCGCTTTTGGGTGCCACCAGTCCATTGGACTTGACTTTGGTGCCGCGACAAAAAATCGGGCTAGGTGACCTTCTTTTTTCACAATTGTAACATGCTTTGGATTTGCATCACGTGGTTTGGTGATATGTCCCTCCCTCTCGCATTTGAAGCATCTGATTGGTGGTCGTTCTCCTTCCTTGAAAATGGGGTGTTGGTCTTTGTTTGTCTTTCCATCTTTGTTGAACCTTCTCTTCTTGAAATTTCCACTCCTATTATCTTGGCCATGATTACCACAAAAGTGGTTACCATTCTTGGCATGATAATTTCCCCCATGATGGTTATCATTGTTAGATGGTCGTTGCCACGATATGATTATTATCGTGTTGTTGGTCGTTATCCTTTTTGTTTGTTTGACTCATTATCGCGCTCGATAAGCGAGCCCTATTCACTAACATCTAAATATAAACAAAGTTTGTGAAAAATGAGGTATTGGCGTATATCGGGTTTCAAACCTCTTAGAAACATTAGCGTCATTCGCTCCTCATTATCGACCAAATGGGATCTGGCCCGGGATAACTCATAAAATTTAGCCTCGTATTGCGACCACGGTCGTATTGTTTTGCTCGACTTGATAAACTCCACCTCCTTCATGTGACGAATACTTTTGGGAAAGTACTTGTCGTTGAAACGACTCTTGGAACTTCTCCCAAGACATCTTGAGTGCGTCGGTTTGGGTGCGTTTCTGATTCCCACCGATGTCTGCCTCTTCACACCTTGACATAAAGGTGGCGAAAGGAACCTTTTGCTCCTCGGAGCATCCCAAGACATCAAATATCTTGGTGATCTGCTTTAACCACGTCTCGCCTTAAGTGGTTACGGCTTTCCCAAAAACTCGGTGGTCCCGGCTCCTTGAAGCGCTTAGCGGTGACCACAAGTGAGTTGCCATTGTTTCCACTGCATTTTGAGCAGAGTCTCTCTACTTTGATGTTGCATGAATTGCATAAAGCCTCTGAAACATCCCATCGTTCATCATCGATCGGTGTTGTTATTTACGAGGATTATTGTCTTCTGTTGCACATTATCACAGGTATTGATGGTTGGTGACTCAGCGGTCTCATATGCTTCATTGTTGATCTCAACATTTTTTTAGGATGCCATTTTCAAACATTGTCACAAAACAAGGGTTAATTAACATATCACATATTATCCTATACTCGTGAGACCAATTAAATACCAAATAAACTTAGGTAGGTCATACTAGCGAAGAATTCCCGTCTCTCTCCCTCTAGTTCTTGTCTCACATCTCGGCCGGGGATCATATCCTAAGCTTTGATACCAAGCTGTGGCGCCCCCAAAATAGGTATACATCACCCATCTTGAGTCGCCAAATACATGGTACATAAATTCAAATACAACTTAATTATACAACGATTGTGTAAAAAATCTGAAAAAATATAGATGAGAGTTTAAACAATAATATTGTCATCTAGACAATATCCACACTCAATGGTGTCCTCATTACAATTATTATCACATTATTTATAGAATAGTGAGGACTACTAAAAGCCATTTATCTTGGACCATCACTCCATTCCCCAGCTAGTCCCATCTATATTCTCATTTTCACGAAGAAACAATGAAAGAAAGGGTGAGCTCAACTAGCCCGATAAGAAATATTATGACTAAGATAATGCGAATAAATTATCCTTAGCCTTGACGATATAACAAGCGATAAAATATGATAGACAACAAGTTTTAGATCAACAACTGCGGTGAAATAAGCAATCCATTAGAAGAGTCGAGTAGAGCATAAAATCTACTATCTTACATGATTTAAAAAGTTTTTCATCAACTTTATCGTTGAGACTCGACAATAAATAAACCACATCATCGAATCATCCACTGCACTGACGACGAGAGATATTCATGTAATCATCGATAATTAAGTCGTGATTATACCGAATAATCCTGGTTATAATCATACCCAACAAGCTATCCATCGATGAACTACGGGGCCATGAGGACTTTTACCACATCATTACGTTACATTACGGTTAATGATTATACTTAAATAATCCTTGTCATAATCATACCAAGTCCATCTATGCACGTAAGCGAAGATGACTTTCATCACAATATAAACATGAGGATGATGACAATGACATAATAATTGATAAAACAAGTTCAAGGATAAATTTTAAAGATTTATAATTTAATTTATCCGAGAAATCGATAACGTCAAATTATCGACATGATATTTTGCTTTGTGGAGTAAAATTCAAATATATTCGGAAAGATATTTCCATGAAAAAAGATCTTTGGATGAAGCGCAAATATCAAAGATATTCCACTAATTTCATGGAGTATAAAAGCCAAAACTTTAACTTATTTGAGTATAATAGAATATATGAAGCTACAAATGGATTTTTCGCCGCCCATACGGTAATCCACGTGAAACGAGATCATTTCCATAATTTAATAAGGAATGAATCTGAAGGATCATTCACGTTGCATGCATGGTAATCCACGTACATAATTTCATTATTCCAATAGAATAATAAAGAATGGAATAACAAAAGAATTCACCGTAATGCGATGATAATGGATATGTTATTCAACGAAATAATAAAGAATGGAACGAATCGTAATGTAATCCGCGTAAACGAGATATTCAACGAATAATAAAGAATGGAATAATAGAAATTCATTCACCATGCGTGCGATAATCCACGCAGACGGGATATTCAGCGAATAATAAAGAATGGAACCAAGTCATGCATGTAATCCGCACGATAGGATATTCAAACGAATAATAAAGAATGGAACCGGTAATGTAATTCGCATACGAGACGGGATATTCAACGAATAATAAAGAATGGAATAACAACGAGAATTCACCGGCATGCGATAGACCACATAGACAAGTTATTCAACGAGAATAATAAAGAATGGAATAACGAAGAATTTCACCATGTATGCGGTACTTGCCAGCATAGGCGGGTTATTCAACATAATAATAAAGAATGGAATAACAACCTTTACGAGTATTGAAAGAAAATAACTCTCTTCATGAATCTGAAAAAATATAATACCCTTACCTCGAAAAAAAGCTGATCTCTTGGAATAGTGAGGTGGCGACTTCTCTTCTTCTTTCTCTCTATAATTTCTCTACTATAATAATTGCTCTATAGCTTTAGTGAATTGGTGAGAAATGAAGGAAGAATGAGCTTATATTTATAGGAAAATATAGTTTTGATAATTGCACGTTTTGGGGCTCGAAATATTACGATATAATACCTTCCTCTTTTTCTTTCATTTTAATTTAGTCCTGCAAGTATTATCAAACTTGCACCACCTCCCCTAATAGTAAATAATGTGAATTAATAGTAAATCATGTGAATCGATAGTTCTATACATGTGAAAATACAATTACGATATAGTACCTCCATCTATACCTCCATTTTTAACTTAGTCAATGCAAGTATTATCAATCTTGCACCACCTCCCCTAATAGTACAAGAATGTGAATCAATAGTACACACATGTGAACAAATAGTTATAATCATGTGAATTAATAGCAATTAATTGCTCATTTATCCGATTAATTACCCGATTAGTCGATATAACTTCCGGACATCAATTATTATCGAAATAAATGTTGATTTCCATTAACACTAATAATTCCAACCTGATGGAACTATCAATTTCATCTTTAATCAACACGAACTTATTCATCATTAATATTATAACTCACAATATTTAACAACCGGTCGTTCCCGGAAAGGGGCTTTAGATAAGGTTTCTCCTTATTATTGGCGCATGATTAGGTGACCAAACCTCTCTTTGTGAAACTTCTAGACATTGTCGATATTGCGAATAATAATATGAATAACTTTGTCGTCTCAATTATTGATTTAATAATATAAATATTATCGAGATGATCTTTGACAATAATTGAATCGATAATATGAGAGATATGATCACGATGATTCTTTGTAGCAATAATTGAGTATAAGCGAGTGACTTCTTTACGTAAGCATCGATAATCAATACCGTGTGCTCTATGCGACCACACGTATTCTTTGTACTTTTACTATCGGGTAGTTCAGCGGTTTTAACGGTAACACTTTTTGAGTTATTTTTATAAAAGATAATTATGTCGTTTTCTAACTACGACAATACTTCCATTGTGTAGGGTCCACCACTCTTGCGTCATGGAATATTTCACGAATATTTTATAACAACTTGCATACTTTGCAAAATTATAAATATTACCCACAACTATAACATTATATCAAATCCACAATATTTTAAAAAACTATTTTGAGAAATTTAAATATTATTCATAACAACTTGCATACTTTTAAGAAAAATTTTTAAATATTACCTCTCCGAGTATAACATTATTCTTCAAATCCACACCATAATATTCAAAAATATGTCAAAAAATTTAATCTAGTAAAGGTAACCCAAACTTTGTTAAAGAAAGGCGTTGAAAAGAAAATGGTTAACTCAAATAAAAAGCCCCTACAACTTCTTCATATGGAATTTTTTAGGCCTATTCCAACTGCTAGTCTTGGAGGCATAAGATATTTACTAGTCATAGTGGACGACTATACCAGATTTACATGGGTATTCTGCATAAGCTCTAAAGATGAGACCAACACTCAATTGATCAAATTCTTCAAGTTGGTGATGAATAAGAAGGGCGAGAAGATAAAAGCTATAAAGAGTGATTATGGAAGAGTTTAATTATTCTGAAGTTAATCAATTCTGTGAAGATAATGGCATTCAACATAATTTCTCAGCGCCACGAACTCCACAACAGAATGGAATAGCTGAAAGAAAGAACATAACATTGATTGAAACAGGAAGAACACTTCTTACAACAACTCGTCTACTAGAATATTTTTGGGCAGAAGCTGTGACAACCCGAGAATTTAGACAATTTTATAAAATCTTAAAATATTGAATAAAGGTTAAATAATTGACCTAGACAAAAAATAAGTGTACGAATTTAGCATTTTTGAAGGATTTTTGAAAGTTTAAAATTTTTTGGTGAAGACTTATAGGGTTATGTATATAAGAGTATATGTGTTTTGTGTATAATGATTATATGTGTACAATTTGTGGTGAAGGGTCAATGGCGGATCAGATAATTTATATCAGTGACAAACCCTAACTATATATTAAGAACGTCAACGTTCAGTTAGAAAACCCTAATTTTAGTTTCGAGAATTCGAAACCCTAACCGAGAATATTAAAACCCTAATTTAGGAGTTCAAAGGATAATTATAAAGGTTTATATGTTATTGATTATACCTAATTAGGGAAACACAACAAATTAGTTAAAAAAAACCCTAATTGACAAGTTAGAAACCCTAATATACAATTAGATAAAACCTAATTGTTAAATTATAAATTTTTATGTTAATTAGGAAACATTAATCCTAATTAGCAAGCCCTAATGTGATTAGAAAATCTTAATATAATTAGAAAACCCTAATTATAAATTAGAAATCTTAATTTTCTATATTAAAACCTAATTAGAAAATGCTAAAAAATTTAATTTTTGTAAAGCCTTAGGGTTAAACCCTAAGGGTTGGATCAAAAGACAATTGTGCCATTAAAATTAGGAGCTAAATGACCAAATTGCCCTTTTTGTATTTCTTTATTTTGTTGAGTGCAAATCTTGCCATGATATTGAGTTGTTCACCAACTCTAGATCACCCATGTGCCTTAAATCTCAACCATCAGCCATTAATTGCCACATATAGATAAATTGCATAAAAAAATATATAGATTAAAGAAAGAGAGAAAATTAATAATAAAGCCTCATTTGTGACCAAACACCCAACCAAGCCCCTCTCTCTCTAGACACACAAAATTATTAAGTGATTCAGTCCTTAGTATGATCCATAGCAAGTCAAGATCAGATCATGATGATCATATTCAAGATCAAAGCATCAAAGTGGTATAAACCCTAAATTTTCAAAATACTTAAAGATTTGTGTTAATGTTGTTATTTATTGGTTAAATATGTGTAAAAGGATGTTATTGAGTGATCTGGGTTGTTATATCTTAGATCCATAACATCTAGATACACTAAAATAGGATTTTTAGTAACTGATCATGAACCCTAATTTGTCCTCTAACAGCCGAATGTTAGGGCTCATAAATCTCTTTCTGTTAAGTGTTATGTGTGTTTAAGGTTATAAATCTGTTCCTTGTCATGAGGAGAGTAGACTGGAAGTGGAATTACATACATACCATGTCTAGATCTCTAGTTATAAGCGGTCAAAGTGCATTGACCGAGCACGAAAACTGGAAATCTGGGCTAACCCAGAAACCCTGAACTTCTGACAACCATTTTACAGGTCTTAGATCTTGTTGTGTTTAAGTTATTATGCCATGTTAGTGTTTGATTTGTGTAGACTGACATGTGTACTATCGATCCATGCCTCTAGAATCTTAGATCCTACATAGAATCAAAGAAAATAGTCGTTAAAGTAGGGTTGACCAAACTTCCGGATGAAGATTTTGGGTAACCCAAAAATCTTCAGAGGCAGTTTCCTGACCATTACTTTGACCGGCTTAGATCTCTTTTATGTGGTGTTGTTAGGTTGATCTAATGTAGTAGTATTGTTCCTTGACATACATAGTGCATGACTGAACCAAGTAATCACATAAACTAAGCCTGGAACTTAAAGATTCAAAGGCCCAAAGTAAGACCCACAAACTGTTCTTCATTTCTGGGTAACCCAGAAATGAAGAACAGCCTCTGACAACCACTTTAATGACTTAGATCTTTCTGTTGTGTTAAGATTTGGCCATGGAACTTGTTTAGGGTTGTAGTACTACATCAATACGTACTACAACATTAACTCAATTACAAACCCAGAAACTTAAGGATCCATGAATTATCACTGGTCAAACCTAGCACCTTGTAAACTGACATGAAGATCTGGGCAGGCTCAAGAACACTCAAGAACACCTATAGTGATAGTTTTGTCGCTATAGGGTCCTTTAGTGACACTTTAATTACAAAATTAATTATTTTAATTAAATAAATAGAGAAAAATAGTTTTAAATTATTAAAAATTCATAATAAATTCCTTAAAAATTATTTAAAGCCTAAAAATGGATTTTTAATAATTTTGCATATATTTCATTAATATTTAATATTTTTGGAATAATAATGGTATTTAGTTTATTTAATTATTATATTAAATAAATTACTTAAAAATGATTTTAATATTTGAAAAAATCATTTAAAATTATATTATGGTATAAGAAAATATTTTAAGTTATTTAATGACTTTTAATATTTTGTGATGAATTTAATTAATAAATTAATATTGATAATGATTGATTTATTTAATAATTGTATTAAATAAATTATGAAAAAATAGAATTAATAATTTAAAATTATATAAAAAATGATTTAAAGGGTATAAAAATATTTTAAGTTATAAAATATAATTTTGATATTTTGTCATGAAAAAAATTAATATTTTAATATTAATGGCGCTTATTTGATAATAGATTTAAATGTTTAAAAATCATATAAATGAGATATTAAGGTATTAAAAAATACTTTGAAATATTATAAATATATTATAATATTATGTTGTGTTTTTCATTAATATTTGATATTAATGATAAGGGAATATTATGGTATTTAAATCATATAAATATGAACTTAATGATTGAAAAATCCTGATAAATGATAATAATTATTTAAAAATTATTATAAGACTTTGAAATTATTTTGATTGATAATAAAATTATCTAAGATAATTGTGAACCGGTTTAAGTAGAGTCTTAAGGAAAATAGGCTCGCTATTGTCCGACTAGGCCGTCGGGATGTCGAATTTGTACCGAACTCAACTTAGAATGAAATAGTTTGACTTAATACCGAGTCATATGTAGTTTGTGGACTGATAGGATTATGTGATAATGTGTTTAAATTATTTTATAATTGTATTTAGTAATAACTATTGTGATGATATTATTCTAATTTGGTAGATCAATATTATTAAAAATAGGTCTTCAGTCAAAGCTAAATAGATTGCGTTGCAGTAGTCGGCGATAAAGGCAAGTTCTCTAACTTGACCTCAAGTTGATATTTTTGAAATATACTTGTGGTTAATTATTACTGATTATACCATGTCTATGAATTATTGATTTCGCACTATGTGCATATTGCATGTATTCATCAGGTATGAAAGGTTGATCACCTTCATTACCATTCGGTCCAGATATAGTTATTCATGTTCAATGTTCGATTAGCTATGAAAATTTGTTCATGCTAGTTCATAATTATATTATAGAATTTTAGCCAACTTATTGTTCAATTCTTTCCATCATGATATATCCTTAATTAATTGAACTTAAACTTGCTAGAAAAACTTGTTGCTCACCATTGCTATATCATGATAAACATTATAGATTAGAACAAATACGTCGGATACAGCCAAAAGCAAAGACAGTTCCAACATTTATTTATGTGTAGCTAAATTTGTAACAATAATGTATGATAATAACATTGTATGTCAATTAGGTTATGAATTGTGTAAAAATTGAAGGTTCTCGACCTTGGGGATAGTGTGTAAAGCTATGCAAGAAGATAGTAAGGGTTAGAGGTTGGTTCCAAGACCAAAAGAATATCCAGTCATCAACACGAAATAGGTCATCAGGAAAAAAATGGATGAAGCTGGTTTGATCACAAGAAATAAAGTAAGGCTAATAAGTAAAGGCTATTCTCGGGAAGAAGGAATTGATTATGATGAAATCGTCACACTTGTTGCAAGACTGGAATCCATCAAGATGTTCCTAGCTTATGCAACCCACATGAGATTTAAGGTGTTTCAAATGGAAGTCAAGAGTGCATTTCTCATTGGTGAACTTTAAGAGGAGGTCTATATCGAACAACCATCAGGTTTTCTCAATCCTACTCCCTAATCATGTCTATAGACTAAATAAAGCTCTTTACGGTTTAAAGCAAGCACCTAGAGCATGGTATGAAACACTCACTAATTATCTTATTGAAAATGGATTCACTAGAGGTAGAGTTGATACAACTTTATTCCATAGGAACCATAAGGATAAAATTCTATTAGTTCAAATCTATGTAGATGATATTATATTTGATTCTACTGACGAAAAATATTTTGAGAGATTTTCCAAGTAAATGCAGAATAAATTTAAGATGAATATGATGGGTGAGCTCAATTTATTTCTTGGAATTCAAGCCAAGCATACCAATAAAAGAATTTTTATCAATCAAACCAATTATATAAAGGATCTTCTTAAGAAGTAAAGCTTAGATTCAATAACCCGCATGAAGACCCCAATGGAATCTGCAACCAAACTTGACAAAGATGAAAATGGTAAAAGTATTGCCTCATGGTTCATCAAGAAGCAGAACTATGTATCAACTTCTACTGCAGAAGCTGAGTATTTTTGTTACTGGTAGTTGTTGTGCTAAAATCTTATGGATGAAGAACCAGCATGCTGATTATGGGTTTGATTTCAAGTATATTCCTATATTTTGTGATAATACCAGTGCTATCTCAATCACTCATAATCCTGTCATGCATTCTAGAATAAAAACATATACACATTCAATATCACTTTATCAGATATCATGTATAGAATGAAGATATCTCTTTGCATTTTATCTCAACTAAAAATCAGCTAGAAAATGTGTTTACTAAGTCATTAGACGAATCTAGATTTAACAAGTTAATAAGTAAGTTAGGTATGCTAAATTTGTATTCATAGTACTATGTTTCTAGATGTTAATAACAAGTGCAGGGAAAAGAATTAAAGAATCACTCATAAAATGGAAAAGATCGTAGAGTCGTTCAACGATCGTACAGAGAAAGCAGTTCGCAAAGCCGAAGGTTTATCGTAGAGTTAAAAGAGTTACTCTACGAAGGGTAAATCAAAGGCGGTCAAAATAAATGGCGGTTTCAACTCACGTTCAGAAAAGCAAGTGGATAATAAAGTTACTGTTCCACAGTTATAAAATCGCAGAACTGGAACAATGTGCAACCTATCATACCCTAACACATATCCCACTTCACAAAATTAGAGGAAAGTTATATAAAATCTTTTCAAATTCGATTAATGACATTTATGTTTTCATTTTTCAATCTGAGTCTTAGAGTTCTCAAAGTTTCAAGAGCTTTTAAACCCTAGTTCTCAAAATCATCAAAAATATTAAACACCTGTGCAATTTTTTTTTTCCAGATTAATCATATTCAAATGGAAAACTTTTAAATTGTGACCGGTATTCAACTATGATTTGATCAGTTCATTGCTCAAGAAAAGAAAATTAAAGACATTGTCAAACTCGTTAAACAAGTTAGGATCTATGAGTGTCTGAACTTCAACACCAAGAGCTACACAGACCTCATCAAGGAATTATATCTTAATGCTGTGTTCGGAAATGGTGTTTTAATGACCAAGGTCAAAGGAGTTACACATTAGATGCGAGCTGTTGAAATTAATACTTATCTGGGTTTTCAGAATAAAGGTCTTACTTCACCGGATGAAGTTAATTTCAAAGAAGGACTGAAGTCGATGGGTTATGAGAAGAACCCAAAGCTCAAAGTGCTAAAAAAAAAGTAGTTTCCTTAAGAGTTTGAGTTCCTTGCTGAAATTGTGGCAAATGCATAATTTGTAAAGACACAACTCATGATTCGGTGAGTGAGCTACAACTGAAGTTCATGATTGCAATTTTTCAATAAAAGGAAATCAATTTTGGCGCCATATTCATCAATTGGCTAGCCAAATGGGTTGAAGATTTTGGAAAGTCAAAAGCATCAGGAAAAAATGCTCCCAAAATGTTTCATGGGAGGTTGTTAATCAATATTCTGAAGAAGATTTTGCATAAAAAAATTGTTGATGATGAAGGGGTTCCTCTAAATGTAAACAAGAAGATCACCCCTAAACTGTTTGATAACGGGAAGAGAAATCCTTTGGAAAATATGAGGTTACAAAAGTTTGGAAGTGGAAGCAGAAGAAAAATTAGTGAAGTGAAGAATCCAGTTAAAGCCAAAGGAAAAAGGAAGCCGGAAGTTATTGAGGAAGAAGAAGTTTATCAAGGGTCGGTAGCCCATTAAGTTCTTTGAGCTCCTTACTCTACTGTCGATCAACAAAAAAAGAAAATGAAGATGCCTAAAAAAGATGTCCAAGAATTTCCCAAGGATACTCAGGAGGAATTACAAACCTCTGAGAAGAAAAAGGATGAAGAGGATATTCATACCCCTATATCCAAGATGATTCCAAAGAGAAAAAGGCAAACTCGACGAAAAAAGGCCTTGTTCAAATTGAAGAGCAATCAGAAGAATCCACGCCTACTGATGAGTGGGATTTATACCCGCAAATCAGAACCATTAATACGTAAGAAGTTGCTTGTTCATCTTATTTTATATTGATTTTATAGTATATTGTTGTTATTTTGCGCTAATATTCTTTGCAGGTGGTTTATTAGGTCATTTCCAACTTTTAAGGGGCTTAATTGTCATTTTATTATTACCGACGCTGCATTGTCTGTTCCCAATTATTTACTGGCGCTTCTAACGCCAAGATAATCGCCAAATTCGGCCCGATTCAGAGTTGTAGCACTCCGGTTCTTGATGAACCGGAGTCAACACACTCATTAATCTTGCGCGTCACCAATGCCAGGCATTCAACGCTTTGATCAAGGCCAGAGCTAACGCTACAACTTATTATTGTATTACTGTATTACTTGTTAGACCACGTATACTTACGCGTATTTTATCGGTTACGAAATCGTTCAACAAGTTTTTGGCGTCGTTGCCAGAGACTTTATATTAATTGTCTTTCAATATTAATACTAACTTAAGAGGATTTTAATTTAAACGAGTTCTTCTGCTAAATTTGTCAGGTACTCTTGATTGTGTACGCCAACACGAAAAAAATCAGAATTTAGTACCTTTATATCTTAAAGTTGATAGAACCTTTCGAAGACCTAGAATGGAAAGAGTTCAAGTTGTATTCAATCCACATACCATGACAGAAGAAATACAGAAATTATTACGGGAATATGCTATGCTGCATGTCACAGATATACAAGCTAGTATACAAAGGCCAATTATTCAAGCAAACACCTTTGAAATTAAGTCGGGCATGATTCAAATGATCAAGAATACTGTGCAATTTGGAGGGATGCCGAATGACAACCCAAATGATCATTTAATCAACTTTGTGCAAATCTGTGACACTTTCATATTCAATGGAGTTTCCTAAGATGCTATTAGACTCAGACTGTTTCCTTTCACCTTATAGGACAAGGCGATGAGTTGGTTGCATTAACTTCCCCCGGGCTCCATTACTACATGGGCTAATTTGGCCCAGAAATTCGTGGCGAAGTTCTTTTCGCCAGTGAAAACTTCCAAGCTCAGACATGACATCATGTCTTTCACATAAATGGAATCTGAATCTCTTTATGAAGCGTGGGAAAGATACAAGGATCTATTAAGGAAGTGTCCTCACCATTGCTTACCAAATTGGCTAATAGTGCAAACTTTCTATAATGGAGTATCAGGTCATACCAGATCGAGTATTGATATTGCTTTTGGTGGAGCATTCATAGGGAAGAAATATGATGAAACAAATGAGTTGTTCAAAATAATGGTTGTGAATAATTATCAATGGTCTTCTGAGAGGGAAATACTGAATAAAGTTCCAGGAGTCTATGAGGTCGATGCAGTGACTGCATTATCCTTGCAAAGAAAACAGAGGCCATGGGGGTCCAACAGGTGCAAAGTATAGTTATGCCATGTGATTTGTGTGTCGGGAGCCACCCGACTGATCAGTGTGCCAATAGCGCTGAGTCAATTTAGTATATCTCCAACTACGAGTAGCAACAGAATACCACAACTCACACACTACCATCCTGGTTTGAGAAACCACCCAAATTTCTCTTGGAGTAACAACAACAACCAAGCCCAAACCTCTGCTACAAGATAACCATATCCTCCAAGTTTTCAATCTCAAGCACAACCTCCACAAGGGTTATACCAACCCCTACCTCACCAAGAAAGGAAGCCTAGCCTGGAAGATCTCCTCTCTAAATATATAGCCCATAACGAGACTAGAATTAATAGCCAAGAGGTTTGCATCTGTAATTTAAATAATCAAGTGGGACAGTTGGCTACTTGTTGCCTCTTTTATAGTTCTTATAAAAGAGCTCTAACTCATGCAAGTATACACGGGTCAACAAGTAATACAGAGTAAGTAAAGTATCGATTCCACAGAGAAAGTTGTTAACTTTAGACTACTACGCATTAATTAACTCACTATATTTATATGCTAAGACTATAAACTTAATTGTTGATTTGAATCAGTTATAATTACCAACTAAAAATAAGAATATAAACGAATTAAATATAATGTGAAAATAATGGGATCCTAACTTCATTCAATATTTCATTCAATCGCCATATGTCATGCAAGAAGTGTTCACATATCACATGATAATAGCCAAGGGCATAAAAGCGAGTTATAACCATTTTCCAATGCATTATAACCAACTCACATATCATCTACAGATGTTAGAATCTATGTAATCACCAATACCATCACAATTACCATATTCCTATACGCAATTGCAATCCTATTGATTTTAAGCACAACCCTTACTCTAGCTCATACGAAAAAAAAGTATATTCCTATCTGTTTCACAAAATATGCAATCCCCATATTCGCATGCTATCATGATTTCATCCATATTCATATGTTCATTTCCAATTCCATACAAATACTAACATTAAGATTATCAGTCATTCATACATATAAACCAACCATGATAGATAATCCATATGATATGCACAACAAATCTAACATTTAGATGTGCAACCAAACGACATATTAAAATCCGTTAGGATCCCATAATGGAGTTTAGTTCATGGCGTAACCAAAAACCATTATGGGATCAAGACTAAACATGATCAATAATCAAGCAAATGAGATTAAGAGAGAAATAACAATCAAACCCAAACGCTGAATAGTAATCAATGATTAACTATGAAAATCCCAAAGAATTCCATTAACAATAATCAAAATCCACAATGGTGAAGAACTCTAAGAAGAAGAAAATAAGACGTTGTGGCTTCGTTCTCCGTTGGACTCTCTCCCAAGGTGTAAACCCTAATTGCTACTATGAAAGTTACGTAATAAAAGTCAAGTCCCATTCTTTGACACACGTTAGAATCATTTTATACCACATTACACATCATTAAGTTGAGAATAAACTAAAACAAATTACAGATCAAGATCGCATTGATGCACAAGGTCCCTGTGTTTCGGCTCATACCGTGAGACTTACAGTAGGTTCAAACCAAACCAGACGTCCCTCTCATGGCGGTCAAGCGCTTTCGCGCCTCGTGGGCGGAAGATTAGTCTCTCGGTCATGCTGCCTCCCTTGCCTCATGGGCGCTTCGACTTGCGGAGAAGGTTCCCATATAAAGCTCAGATTACATGCATGGCATGCGAGCTGCTTTATCTTCTACTTTTGTACCGCACACTGCCGTATCTTGCAATTCCTAAGTCTGGTTTCCTGCTTGCTGCTGCTGCTACTTGCTTTAATCCTCATGCTTGCTTGATTTCTATGCCTCATTGTACCCTCATGCCATGCACATCCTCGCCTTTCAACTAGCCTTCACGCATCCGCTCACCGATACCTCGAATTCCACCAAAATGAAGCCGATTCCTACACTTATTCACCAAAAGGAGTTTTAAGTATATGTAATGCAAAATAACGTGAAATACAACTAAAACAAAATGAAATATACTCGAGGTGGGCACAATTCGCATGGATTAATATACAATAAGTGAGTAAAAATATCACTTATCAAATACCCCCAAACTTGAACTGTTGCTTGCCCTCAAGCAATGCATATGAATGAACACTGAAAATGTAACTACTAAACTATGCAACTACTTTATGATGCAACCTAGTCTCACATAATCTTAGCCATAACAGAATTTTAGCCCAAATTACCTCAGTGAACTATCCAGATTCCAGAACATAGTTTCAAACCAAACCATAGACATAACATCATACACTCAGATAATTCATGACATCGCTATAGATGTCTTTGTTTGTGTGTGTTGTTCACAGAAACTTGATCCAAGCAAAGATTATATATCCTACACTGCTCCAATCAGAAAATTATAGTCTAAATCAAGATTCATGTATATTCATGCAACATAGACTATTTAAACATATCACCGCAAACTAAGGCTCATCAATGGGTTTATTGCTTTATTACTACTCACGAGGGCAATTTCGCACTTTTCCGTGGTGTTTATTGCTATTTGCTCTTTTCCTTTTTTTTTTCACATGACCGTGCAATGTCTCAATCCATTAGGTACACTGATACCCTTTAGCGAGCTTTCAACCAACGACTCCCAGACCATGAAAGACCTTAGGGCGCTAGGTGTAGAGACAATCCCCTCGGGCATACTTACTCAAGTAGCCAGGGTCCCGAATTAAGACTAGTCACGTTATTGCATATATATATATATATTTTATACACAGCATACCCATGTTTCCCCAAAATTTGCACCTCAATGACTCTACAATCTACAACACTTTCCTCATGTTTCCTATTTTAAATCTACATGTTCTATTGAGCAATGCAAGACACACATCTTAGACTTACAAGTGAATATGAACACAATTGTGCAAACCGAAAGCATATAAACAGCCACATGAATCGCATTGTGTAAAACATTATATCCACACAACATATTCTGAAATCGTTCACAATTCACTATCATCATTAGCTTAGGCAAAAATTTCTATTTATACGCAAGAATTTATGTGAGACATTAAACTAAACATACTATCAATGAATAAAAAATAAAAATTTTATGCTAAAATTTAACTAACACATATTCATGCAAAATGTTACTAAACATGCTAAAATAAAATGCAACTAAACTACTATGCAAGTACACCAATACCCCCAAACTTAAAATGTTCAATGTCCTCATTGAATGTAGGTAAAGGGTACGAGAAAAACTCCCCTATTGATCGGCATGACCACCCTCCTCGGGTGGTGAATCTGGTGGTGGATATGGCATGGCGGTCCCGAACTGGGGCCATTCAAGCATGGTTCCTTGTTGCGCGAATGCTTCGGCCAAAGCCCTGGTGAGTCCCGTAGCAAAAGTTCCAAGATTGTCATACAATGCGTCAACTTTGCGCTCCAACCTTCGGAGGGGTCGATCGCTGAGACAGTCGCTCACGGGTAGATGGACCCGCATCTGACCGTGGAGGTGGTCAAGGTTGGCTCGAAAATGGTGGGTCGAGAATGAATCCGTCGTCCCTCAAATGTGGCTCGCCACCGCCTTGATCCTCAAATTTGGCGATTGTGGAGTGCGTGATATCTTGGCTTGATATCGCATTTGCTCATTGCCCCAACTAACCCTCGATGTGTACATAACATGGCTATCATCGGCTGCGCGGGATGTCGCCAGTGGTAATTCCCTTCAAATACTTTACAATGTTTTGATGGATCAAATACCCGACGTCAATATATTCGCCAGTGATGATGCCCCACAGAATTATGGCTCTCTCTGCTGTGATTTCATGTTGATGCGATGATGGCAATAATTTAGCGCAAATGAACAGATTCCATGCCTTGGCGTACCGATTCAAAGGCAAGGTACCGAAAAATACGAGGTTGGGTCGCACCGACTTTTGTAAGTCCATCGGGATCCGGAATGCACAATTCGCAATGACCGCTTCCAAGTCTATTTCCCGATGAGCCCCGTGATCCAATTAGGCCACCCTCTATTTGGTGGTCTAGCGGGGAGCCGCAGCACGGTTTCTAATGGCGAGGGTTGGTAGTTTACCTCTGTACAACGAACCATAGAGGTATCATTCATGGTGGCTTTGGCATTAGCATAGAACTCTCGAACTATGCTCATGGGAATCCACAGTGCAGCAAAGAAATACCCAAAAATTTCAACCTCGTTCATGAATTATGGCACATATAGTTCCCCATCTTAACCTTCTCCTCGCCTAAATCCTCTTTCCTTGATGAATGTCTTCTCACGATAATGCGATAGTAGACTCTCTTTGGGCCTCCAAACACGTAAATTTGCTATGATCGACAATATTCTCCTCATGACCGTCGGAGGAAGATGAAGAAGATGAAGTTGCCCTTATTCTCTTTGGACCCATTGGAGATAGAGATCGCAAATGAATTTACTGAAGGAACAAATGTATTTGCAAACTGATGAAATTCACTCTTACTTGTGCTATCCCAATAGAGAGCCCTAGCTTTATATCATGAAGGAGATGGGGATGAGCACGGAATCGTGGAGATTTGAGGGAGAGAAATACGCCTCAATCTGTAACTGATAGAGAGATAGTGACGTGAGTTGAGGAGAATGAGAGATTTTCGCTTCTGTTAGTATCGCACATAAGAGTCCAACTGATTCCAATTTCTGTTTTGAACTATTTTATCCAAATTGGACCTAACGCATGCAATGCTACCGCTGATGATAAGCTTCCTCATGGGCGTCTTGGCGCGAGACTTGCGTAAAGGCTCGTGGATTAATCGGGTTTGAACGACGCGGCACGCGAAGTTGATATCGTTTGGGCGCGCGTACCATAGACTCCAAGTACATCCAATCATTTGATTTACTCTTCCATCGGTGATGCTCTTAAATCATCAGATTCGCACGTATATTAATTCACATGAATAAGACATATAATAGTGGTGGTGTTCTGCGACATTAATATCATGTGTATACGCTCACTTATCCCATAACTTGTTATCACTGAATTTGAACTACTAACTAAAATAATCAAAAAGAAATAACGACAATAATTGAATTCTTGGGTGAAGAATTGATGGGTTGCCTCCCATCCAGCGCTAAGTTATAGTCAATTAGCTTGACTATCTCGAACTTCTCACGTCATATCAATAAGTGTGGTACCTTCCTTGCTATCTTTGACACCCTAAAATTTGATCACTTCGGCTTTCATCAACGACTCCACCTTCAACTCTGCATTTTCATCCGTTACATATCTCTGAGAGTCATCTATTCTCGTCAGTGTATCCAATCCTTGCGGTTTCCATTTACCGATCAACTAGAAAACACTCTTCTTCATCACCGGGAGCTTTATTGCATTGAAGACGTTGAATGTAACCTCCCGATCTTGTACACGATAGTTAATTCCCTTTTGAACATCTATGGAAGTCCCGCCTGTACAAGAATGGTCTTCCTAGTATGATCAGATATTCTTGTCCTCTTCAAAATCTAAAATGATAAAATCAACCGGAAAGATGAACTTATCCACTTTAACCAATACATCTTCAACAATTCTCCGTGGATATATGACGATGGTCTCGCTAACTGTAATGATATGTTCGTTGGTTGTGGGGCCGTAATCCCAACCGGTTGAATATCGACATTGGCATCAAATTTATACTTGCTCCCAAATCACATAAACATTTGTTAAACTCCATCTTCCCAATAGTGCACTAATTGTGAAGCTACCCTGATCTTTTCACTTTGGAGGTAACTTACGTTGCAAAGACCGCACCGCATTCTTCTCGTCAAAAGCTACCGCTTTCAAACTCATCTAATTTCCTCTTCCTCGACAAAGATACCTTTCATGAACTTTATGTAGCTTGGCATTTTTTCCAATGCTTCGCAAAAGGTATATTGATTTGTAGCTTTTTGAAGACCTCTAAAAAACTTGTCGAATCGCTTTGTCATCTTTCCGCTTTGCTAACCTTTACGGATATGGTATTCGAGGGTGCGATGGTTGTAGTGGACTCTTGACCTTCTCTTCTTCGAACTCCGCTTCATTCGCTTCGTTTTGGTCAACCTCATAATTTTCCGATTTTTATCCTCCTCGCTTTTTTTCTTCAGATCGAGCTACCGCATGGCCTCCTTAGTGGTATCATGCACGGGCGCACGACTTGCAGATATTGTCAAGTCTTTCCCAGATCGCAATGTTATTGCTTGACACTTCTCCTTCCCGTCTCTTCTAGGATTTGCCTCTGTTATTTTTCGCAAAGCACCTTGGGGCCTATTAGTAAGCATGGTTGCCATTTACCCCATTTCAAGGCTCTAAATTCTCGATAGCCACTTCTTGCTTTTGATCACGACTCGGTGTTTGCCATGTATTTCAACATCATCTCCTCCACTTCGATTTCTTCTCCGGATGTGATGCACCGGAGTGTGGTGTTATTCTTTGCTGAGTAAATCTCTTGTGGAAATGGTGGTTTCAGATAAACCGTGGTCAGGCCGATCGTTGTTGAAACTGCTGATTCTACCGAACTAATTTTGTTGTTGTCTCGGTTGTTAGACCACCAAGTTTGGATGATTGCGGTTGTTGGGGTGGTATGTGTTCGAATTGGCCTCGTCCTTTCTCGTAGGAGTTTACATATTGAATCGCTTCGAGCCGATAGCACATTGGTCTCGTGGAGTGTGACCCCGCACAAATCTCACAAACAAAAGCAACCGCCTTCACTTTACCTCTAACGCCTCTATTTTCTTAGCCATGGCCGCCATTTGTACCGATAGTCGTGTAATCGTATCCACCTCCAACATACCCGCAACTTTGGGTTGAGACATCCTAGTTGTAGGGTTCGATAGTCATTCGCGCCATCGCCTCGATAAACGATAGGCCTCATCATAGCTTTTTGCCCATAATGCCCTCCTCGTGCATTTGCATCTATAATCTGGCCCGACCGCCATCCCAAGCCATCAGAAAATGAATTAATTACCAGCCAGTCTTGTAAACCATGATGTGGGCACTTCCTAAGCATCTCCTTATACCTTTCCCATGCTTCATATAAGGATTCACCTTATTGTTGCTCAAACTGAGATATGGCTGTCTTCATCTTTTGCAGCCTTAGCCATTGGGAAAAACTCACTAAAAATTTCGTATAAATCCTCCCATGTAGTAATCGATCCAAATTTAAGAAAATGTAACCAACTCCTTGCTTTATCCCTCAATGAAAATGGGAATAACCGTAGTTTGATGGCATCTTCCGTCACACCATTATATCTGAATGTGTCACAAATCTCGATGAAGCTTAATAGGTGCTCATTCAGATCATCTGTAGAAGCACCCCCAAACTGTACTGAATTCTGCACCATCTGAATAGTGTCCATTTTTATTTCGAAGGTGTTTGCTGCTATCGCCGGTTTGACTATGCTAAATTGTAATTCATTTATGTTCGGCATGGAATATTCCCTTAGAGCCCGATGCTCTTCTCTTGGATCAATCCTTTGTTCTTCTACCATATTGACCGTAATTTTTCTAACCGCTTCTTGAGATTTATCCGCACACTCGCTTTCCAGCCTTTTCCGTTTATATTAGCTTGTGCTGGTGTTAACTCTGAGTTGGAGGATCGCGTGTGCATAAAATTCTACAAGCACCTGTACTCAAAATAAAACAAATATTGAAATGAGAAATGATAGAATTGTCAAAGTCATACAATACAGCTTTAAACTAATGATAATTATCTAAATTAACGCCTTTCCCTAAGAATCTGCGCTTAAAAAACTTGTTGCCTCTTTTATAGTTCTTATAAAAGAGCTCTAACTCATGCAAGTATACATGGGTCAACAAGTAATACAGAGTAAGTAAAGTATCGATCCCATAGAAAAAGTTGTTAACTTTAGACTACTACGCATTAATTAACTCACTATATTTATATGCTAAGACTATAAACTTAATTGTTGATTTGAATCAGTTATAATTACCAACTAAAAATAAGAATATAAACGAATTAAATATGATGTGAAAACAATGGGATCCTAACTTCATTCAATCGCCATATGTCATGCAAGAAGTGTTCACATATCACACGATAATAGCCAAGGGCATAAAAACGAGTTATAACCATTTTCCAATGCACTATAACAAACTCACATATCATCTACAGATGTTAGAATCTATGTAATCACCAATACCATCACAATTACCATATTCCTATGCGCAATTGCAATCCTATTGATTTTAAGCACAACCCTTACTCTAGCTCATACTAAGAAAAACAAGATATTCCTATCTGTTTCACAAAATATGCAATCCCCATATTCGCGATGCTATCATGATTTCATCCATATTCATATGTTCATTTCCAATTCCATACAAATACTAACATGAAGATTATCAGTCATTCATACATATAAACCAACCATGATAGATAATCCATATAATATGCACAACAAATCTAACATTTAGATGTGCAACCAAACGACATATTAAAATCCGTTAGGATCCCATAATGGAGTTTAGTTCATGGCGGAACCAAAAACCATTATGGGATCAAGACTAAACATGATCAATAATCAAGCAAATGAGATTAGGAGAGAAATAACAATCAAACCCAAACACTGAATAGTAATCAATGATTAACTATGAAAATCCCAAAGAATTCCATTAACAATAATCAAAATCCACAATGGTGAAAAACTCCAAGAAGAAGAAAATAAGACGTTGTGGCTTCGTTCTCCGTTGGACTCTCTCCCAAGGTGTAAACCCTAATTGCTACTATGAAAGTTACGTAATAAAAGTCAAGTCCCGGATTCTCGACACACGCCGTAATCATTTTTATACCACATTACACATCATTAAGTTGAGAAATAAAATAAAACAAATTATAACATCAAGATCGCGTACACAGCCCCTAAGTTTAGTGCTCGCGGCATACGGAGACTTACATGAGTTCGCAGACCAAACCAGACGTCTTCTCACATGGCACAAGCGCCTCATACCTCTCAAGCGCGCAGATGAGTCTCTCACGGTCAAGCGTCCTCCCCTTGCCTCATGGGCTGACTTGCGTAAGGTTCCCATGTAAAGCTCAGATTTCATGCGCGCCATGAAGTCCGCTTTATCTTCTACCACGGCTACCAGTGTCCTACAATTCCCGAGTCTAGTTTCGCCATACATCATTGCTACTTGCTTTAATCCTTATGCTTGCTTGATTTCCATGCCTCATTGTACCCCCATGCCATGCACATCCTCGCCTTTCAACTAGCCTTCACGCATCCGCTCACCGATACCTCAAATTCCACCAAAATGAAGCCGATTCCTGCACTTATTCACCAAAAGGAGTTTTTAGTATATGTAATGCAAAATAACGTGAAATACAACTAAAACAAAATGAAATGTACTCGAGTTGGGCACAATTCGCATGGATTAATATACAATAAGTGAGTAAAAATATCACTTATCACTACTGCCCTTAATAGTCGTCCCCAAGGTTCCTTGCCAAGTGACACTGAGGTGAATCCCAAGAGGGATGGAAAAGAGCAATGTAAAGCAGTTAAACTCCGGAGTGGCAAGGCATTGAATGAAAATGAAGGAGAAACCTCAACAGTGCAACCAGAAGTTATTAAAGAGGAAAGAATTATTGAGTCCAATAGTAACAAGTCTGGGGGAGAAGGGAATATATCAAAGGAAACCACAATACCAACTCCTACTGGTAATAATCCTAGTCCTATCATACAACAAGTACCATTTCCTCAATGCCTTCAGAAGTAAAAGAAGGATAAACAATTTTCTAAGTTCTTAGATGTTTTCAAGAAACTTTACATTAATATTCCGTTTGTCAAGGCACTTGAACAAATGCCCAGTTATGTGAAATTTATGAAGGATATCTTGTCTAAAAAGAGAAAACTGGGGGACTATGAGACTGTAGCAGTGACAGAGGAGTGTACTGTTATTCTACAGAAAAAGCTTCCACCAAAGCTTAAAGACCCTGGAAGTTTTACTATTACATGCACCATCGGAGACCAGTTCATCGAAAAAGCCCTATGTGATCTAGGAGTAAGTATAAATCTAATGTCGTGGTCTACCTACAAGAAGTTGGGGTTAAATGATGTAAGACCCCGAATTTAATGAAATAAAAGTATTCAATTTTTACTATTCAGTAAATGGTTAAATTGATAAAAGTTAAAGTTAAGGGTGATATATGAATTTTTTTTCAAAATACACAAGTGGTTATAAAATATTCATTGTTGTCGGGGAATATTCGTTTGGTTGTGGAATATTCTTTACGTAGGGAATATTCGCGATGCACGGCCAAGCAGCCATTTTGTGGGCCCCATAACAAAATAATCTGTCGAATGAAGAAAAGCGACAAGTTTGAGTTTTTATAAATAACTTGGTAGTAGTTATTCTTTATTAACACTTGTTGGAATACCCGGTGGTTAAAATACGATAATATGCGTTGTTGCACAAAGAGAGTACTTTACAGTATTACACGATTTTTTGAATTATTGAATCCTTACGTGAAAGGCACTACTCAATAATTGTTACAAAGAATTCTTTATTCAATATTTTATTTTATTGGTTCAATAATTGCCGCGTTGATATTTTATATTATTGTTGTTCAATAATTGTCACTGCACAATATTTCTCATTATCAGATCAATAATTCATATTATTTGAATAATATTATTAGATAGCACTATTGGCAATGTCTAGAAATTTCGTCTAAGGAGAGGTTTGGTCACCTAATCAAGCCCAAGAAGGAGAAATTCTTATTGAAAGCCCCTCTTCCTCGAACCTGCTGGTTGTCATTATTGTGATTCTGTAATATTATTTGTGAATAATTAGTTATTGATTTATATGATAAGAAAATATTTATTTGATGTGGATATAAATGATGGATTTATTTATGTATTTATAAGTGAAGGAATTAATGATGAGGTGTTTTATCAGTATTTGTCGAAATGGAGAACAAAATATGGGATTTTCGGAAAAATTAGTTTATTACTTGATTTTGTAAAATCCATAACTCTTTTGTGTATAATGAGTTAAGAGATGAGCCATATATCAAAAGAAAGCCCTAGAAGTAAGCTAATCTGTAGAAATTTGAATCACCCAAAAATTCTTTGTAGATATTTCGTGGTGAAATTTTGAATGAAATCGTCCAAGGACTAATAGTCCAAAAAATCGTTGTTCTTCACTATATTATGTGAGTTATAAATTTTGATCCGACCGTTGGATCGTTGTAATTTTTGGATATGTTATACATATATAAGTTGAGTATATGTCCACAAATTTTGAACCGTTAAAAATGAACGTATGATTTGTTATGAATTTTAAGAGGTAATTGATTCGAAAATTAGGTTTTGGTGGAAAATTCTAGAATTGAGTGGGCCCCACTCTTGGTTCTTGGGGAAGATGGCTGATTTTTGGTGGGTGGAATAGTAGCAGGTAAAGCCATCAGGTAGCAGGTCAAGTCTGCTTCGGTGGGCTAACATTTTCCTATAAATAGAGGGCTAAGTTAGAATTGAAAATCACACCAGAAACAAAGTTTTCTCTCTTTCTCTCTCTAGATTATTGAGTGTAATTTGTGAGTATTTAGATACTTGGTGAGTTGATATTCATCAGTGCAAGTTTCCTTCAAATATTATCCCGGTATCCCGTCGGAAGTCTTTGCTCTTTTGAGGTAAGGGATAGTAAGGGATATTATTTTTTTTCGTAATGATATTATTTCTTCAATATCATTATGCTGAAATATTGGTTGGAACTTTTTATCAAATTTGGAACTTTTTCATGTCGGGGTTACTATTCATGAGTTACTATTCATGAGTTACTATTCATGAGTTACTATTCACGAGTTACTATTCACGAGTACTATTCATGAAGCGTGAAAATGTTTTTTTGTGGAATTTCTATCTTTTGGTGTCTGAGTTACTATTCACGATACTGGCACTATTCACGATATCTGACTATTCATGTATCGACACTATTCATGTATATAATACTATTTACGTATATGACATTATTTACGATATCACGGTGACTATGTCTCGAATCTGAATACTATTCACGATTACTATTCATGAATTACTATTTACGGGTTACTATTCATGAGTTACTATTCACGAGTTACTATTCACGAGTATTATTCATGAAGCGTGAAGATGTTTTTTGTGGAATTTCTATCTTTTGAGTCGGTTACTATTCACGATACTCAAGACTATTCACGATATCGACACTTATTCATGTATATAATACTATTTACGATATGACATTATTTACGTATACGGTACTATGTACGAATCACGAGTACTATTCATGAGTTACTATTCATGAGTTACTATTTACTGGTTACTATTCATGGGTTACTATTCACGAGTTACTATTCATGACAAAATTGGTTTCTTTTTCTAACTAAATTATCGTTGATTTATGAATCTTACTTACTTGAAATTAAAACCATGTTTTGATTATATTATTTTATATAACATTCTTATAACCCTAATGATGATATTTCTCTTTGACTTGAGTGTAAAGATGGGTAGATTATTGGTATGATCGTGACCATAGGTTCTCTTTGGCCAAGATGGTGCAAAAGTTGAATTGTTGGTGGTATGATCATGACCATTGAATTTACAATTGAATATTTTTAGCTTAAGTGCAAAGGTAAATTGATCAACATGGTTATAATTATTGTTATATAACTTCCGAAATGATTATGTATTTCTTTGATGATGAATATCTTTGGCTCGTAATGCAAAGATGACTGTTGTTGAATATCTTTAGCTTTGTAGCAAAGATGAATTATTGATGAATATCTTTGGCTCGTAATGCAAAGATGACACTGTTGTTGAATATCTTTGCTTTGTAGTGTAAAGATGAATCTGTTGATGAATATCTTTGGTAGTGGTGCAAAGATGAATTTATTAGTATGATTATGAGCAGAACGTGATTTGGTATAACCATGATATTTGATGTTTCGTAAAGACAGTGATGAAAATTATCTTCGTCTGGATGAGAAGAGGAATTTAGAATCACAATTATGATTATGAGTTATTCATATGATTGTGGAAAGGAACTGCTGATTGATGTTACGAGGATAAAATATTGTTGGTGGATTTTTAACATGGAGAAGACAATAGACTTTATAGTCTATTCGACTCTCCTAATGGATTGCTCATTCCACGCAACTATGGTTGAAAAGTTTTATCATCTACCATATGTTCTAAATCTCCGATTTATTCTCGATGAAGACTATTGATAATTTATTTATCTTTAGTCATAATATTCTTCTATCGAGCTAGTTGTGCTCACCCTTTTGTTTCACAATTCCTTTCGTGTAATAAAAGTGTAGGCTTTGGGGTCGAGCGGGGATAGCGAGGAATAGAGTGGTGGTCTATAGATGTTGAGGGTGAGGTGAATTTAACTTGGAAGGGTGTTTTGTCACTATCATACAAGATGTCTAATGACATACAACCTCGTGTTATCATAAGACATGGTTGTGCTCATCCACTTGCTTTGAGTATATTTACAAGCACTACCTATATAATCTTGGTGTTTGTTTGGAGTATAATACCCAATTAGAGACATGGAGATAATGATATGTCAAGAGAAGACTCACCATTGGGAAGAATATGATAGTAATCTTCTTGTTTTTCTTTGGGGTCTATTGGGTCAACCAAGGATAATTCAATGGGCCATATGATATCTACCATAACCTAAAAGCATGGCCTCCCATGTACGAAGGTTTCTTGAGCACTTCCCAAAGATTCTAATTTCTAAAACAGCTTTTGACTATACCTTTATGTAAGGTGTCATTGTGACATACTTTCAGCTTGGTATATATTTGTATCCAAACTCACAGCATAGGTGTTGTTGTATTTTGCACGACAATTGTTGTAATAAAGTTGTAGTTATTTTTCGTACCATATATTTGGCGACTCAGAATGGGTTGGATGGAATGGACCTATTTTGGGGTCGTCACAAATGAGGTCAAGCCTGCTAGTGTCACACTGCAGTTGGCCGAAAAATCTCTAACTTATTCAAAGGGGATAATGGAAGACGTGCATGTCAAGGTGGAAAAGTTCATCTTTCTTACGGATTCCATTGTTCTTGACTTCGAGGAGGACATGGAGGTCCCTATAATTTTGTGCAGATCATTTTTAGCCACAGGCAGAGCACTTATAGACGTGCAGAAAGGAGAACTCACAATGAGAGTACAAGACCAGGAAGTGACTTTTAATGTCTTCAGGTCTATGAAGTTCCCCAGTGCCTTTGAAGATTGCTTTCGGGTCGATGTGATTGACAAAGTAGTAAATGAAGTATTCTCAGAAAACTGCATGTCTGATTCACTTGAGGCCACTCTGACTGGTGTTAGTGACGTGGAAGATCCAAATCATCTCGAGTATGTGAAACTGTTAAATGAATACCCACAGTTCACTAACTTAAAACAATATATTGAATCATTGACTAGACCGGAATCTACATCCGAGGAGAAATCATCTATTTTGGAGTTGAAACCTCTACCTAGCCATCTGTATTATGCTTATCTGAGAGAATCATCAACTCTGCCTGTAATTGTTTCTGCATTGTTGAGTGAAGTTCAAGAAGGTGAATTATTCCAGGTTTTGAAAAATAATAAAACTGCTTTGGGTTGGACACTGGCCGAAAATAAAGGAATCAGTCCATCCATCTGCATGCATAAATCATCATGGAGGATGATGAAAAGCGCCTACCACCGAACATCAATCCTGACTGAATCCTATCATGAAAGAGGTAGTGAAAAATGAGATACTCAAATGGCTTGATGCCGATATAATTTACCCAATTTTTGATAGTGCATGGGTAAACCCTGTCCAATGTGTCCCAAAGAAAAGGGGCATGACTGTTGTTACTAATGAGAACAACGAGTTGATTCCTACAAGAATAGTGACAGGGTGGCGAGTATGTATGGAATACAAAAAACTTAACAAAGCTACTCGCAAGTGTGACGCCCCCAAAATAGGTATACATCACCCATCTTGAGTCGCCAAATACATGGTACAAAATTCAAATACAACTTAATTATACAACAGTCGTGTAAAATACGACAAAACATAATCTAAGAGTTTTAATAAGAATATTGTCATCTAGAAAATATCCACACTCAATGGAGTCCTCATTACATTTATTGTCACACTATTTTATAGAATAGTGAGGACTACTAAAACAACCATCTGGACCGTCAATCCGTTCCCTGACTCGTCCCAGCTATATTCTCATTTCCTGAAGAAAACAGTAAAAGAAAGGGTGAGCTCAACTAGCCCAGTAAGAACTATTATGACTAAGATAATGCAGAATAAATTATCCTTAGCCTTCAACAGTATAACAACTGATAGAATATAAGAGACAACAAGTTTTATGTAAGACCCCGAATTTTATGAAATAAAAGTATTCAATTTTTCTATTCAGTAAATGGTTAAATTGATAAAAGTTAAAGTTAAGGGTGATATATGAAATTTTTTTCAAAATACGCAAGGGGGTATAAAGTATTCATTGTTGTCGGGGAATATTCGTTTGGTCGTGGAATATTCTTTCTCGCTTCGGAGAATATTAAATGCGACTGACACACAAATCATTTAATGGGCCCCATAACGTAATAAGCGCTCGGATGGAGAAAAAACGACAAATTTGAGTTTTTATAAATAACGGCATAATCGTTACTGCTATTAACCTTTGTTGGAATACCCGTTGGTAAAGTAAAAATGTCTGGCGTTGTTGCGCGTGTACCAGCGGTATTTACGATTTTTTTTTAATTATTGATTCTTACATGAGAAGGCACTACTCAATAATTGTTATAGTAATTCTTGTTCAATATTTTATTTTATTGATTCAATAATTCTTTGTGTTGATATTTTATATTATTGTTGTTCAATAATTATCACCTTTTGATGATTTCCCATTATTAGATCAATAATTCATATTATTTGAATAATATTATTAGATAGCATTATTGGCAATGTCTAGAAAGTTCATCATCAAGGAGAGGTTTGGTCACCTAATTGCGCGCCAATGGAGAAATTCTTATTGAAAGCCCCTCTCTCAGGAGCTACTGGTTGTCATAAGTGTGATTACAGTAATATTATTTGTGAATAATTAATTATTGATTCATATGATAAGAAAATATTTATTTGATGTGGATATAAATGATGGATTTATTTATGTGGTTATAAGTGAAGGAATTAATGATGAGGTGTTTTATCAATTATTTGTCGAAATGGAGAACAAAATATGGGATTTTCGAAAAAATTAGTTTATTACTTGATTTTGTAAAATCCATAACTCTTTAATGTATAATGAGTTAAGAGATGAGCCATATATCAAAAGAAAGCCCTAGAAGTAAGCTAACTGTAGAAATTTGAATCACCCAAAATTCTTTTTTGTAGATATTTCGTGGTGAAATTTTGAATGAAATGGTCCGAAGGACTAATAGTCCGAAAAATCGGTGTTCTTGACTATATTAAACGTGAGTTATAAATTTTGATCCGACCGTTGGATCGTTGTAATTTTTGGATATGTTATACATACATAAGTTGAGTATATGTCCACAAATTTTGAACCGTTAAAATGAACGAATGATTTGTTATGAATTTTAAGAGGTGACTGATTAGGAAATTAGGTTTATAATTGATTTTGGTGGAAAATTCTAGAATTGAGTGGGCCCCACTTGTGGTTGGTGAAGAAATGTGCTGAATTTTATTTCAAATGTGGTGGGTGGGAATAGTAGCGAGTAAAGCCATCGGGTTGCGAAGTTAAGTCTCGCTTGACGTCTTAACATTTTCCTATAAATAGAGGGCTAAGTTAGAATTGAAAATCACACCAGAAACAAAGTTTTCTCTCTTTCTCTCTCTAGATTATTGAGTGTAATATGTGAGTATTTAGATACTTGGTGAGTTGATATTCATCAGTGCAAGTTTCCTTCAGCGTCATATCCGATATCCTGTCAGAAGTGCTGCTCTTTTGAGGTAAGGGATTGTAAGGGATGTTATTTTCTTCTCAAATGATATTATTTCTTCAATATCATTATGCTGAAATATTGGTTGGAACTTTTTCATGTCGGGGTTACTATTCATGAGTTACTATTCACGAGTTACTATTCACAAGTACTATTCATGAAGCGTGAATTTTTTTTTTGTGGAATTTCTATCTTTTGGTGTGAGAGTTACTATTCACGTATATGGTACTTATTCATGTATACTACGGTCTTATTCACGTGTACTCGGCACTATTTATGTATGTGGCACTATTTATGTATATGACATTATTTACGTTATACGGTCTATATATACAAATGGAGTACTATTCATGAGTTACTATTCACGAGTTACTATTCACGAGTTACTATTCACGAGTTACTATTCATGAGTTACTATTCATGAGTTACTATTCACGAGTTACTATTCACGGGTACTATTCACAATAAAATTGGTTTCTTTTTCTGACCAAATTATCGTTGATTTATGAATCTTACTCTTGAAATTAAAACCATGTTTTGATTATATTGTTTTTATATAACATTCTTATAACCCTAATGATGACATTTCTCTTTGACTTGAGTGTAAAGATGGGTAGATTATTGGTATGATCGTGACCATAGGTTCTCTTTGGCCAGTAGTGCAAAAGTTGAATTGTTGACTGGTATGATCATGACCATTGAATTTACAATTGAATATTTTTAGCTTAAGTGCAAAGGTGAATTGATCAACATGGTTATAATTATTGTTATATAACTTCTGAAATGATTATGTATTTCTTTGATATATGAATATCTTTGGCTCGTTGTGCAAAGATGACCTGTTGTTGAATATCTTTAGCCTGTAGTGCAAAGATGAATTATTGATGAATATCTTTTGCTCGTAATGCAAAGATGACTGTTTGTTGAATATCTTTAAATTTTGTAGTGCAAAGATGAATTATTGATGAATATCTTTGGCTTGTAATGCAAAGATGACTGTTGTTGAATATCTTTAGCTTTGTAGTGCAAAGATGAATTATTGATGAATATCTTTGGCTCGTAATGCAAAGATGACTTTGTTGTTGAATATCTTTAGCCAGTAGTGTAAAGATGAATCTGTTGATGAATATCTTTGACCCGTGGTGCAAAGATGAATTTATTAGTATGATTATGAGCAGAACTGTGATTTGGTATAACCATGATATTTGATGTTTCGAGGTAAAGATGGTGATGAAAATTATCTTCGTCATGGATGAGAAGAGAATTTAGAATCACAATTATGATTATGAGTTATTCATATGATTGTGGAAAGGAACTGTTGATTGATGTTACGGGGATAAAATATTGTTGGTGGACTTTTAACGTGGAGAAGACAATAGACTTTATAGTCTATTTGACTCTTTTAATGGATTGCTTTCGTTCATTTGCAACTATGGTTGAAAAGTTTTATCATCTACCATATGTTCTAAATCTACGATTCATTCTTGATGAAGACTATTGATAATTTATTTATCTTTAGTCATAATATTCTTTATTGAGCTAGTTGTGCTCACCCTTTTGTTTCACAATTCCTTTCGGGTAATAAAAGTGTAGTTGGGTTAGAGCGGGGATAGCGAGGAATAGAGTGGTGGTCTATAGATGTTGAGGGTGAGGTGAATTTAACTTGGAAGGGTGTTTTGTCACTATCATACAAGATGTCTAATGACATACAACCTCATGTTATCATAAGACATGGTTGTGCTCATCCACTTCTTTGAGTATATTTACAAGCACTACCTATATAATCTTGGTGTTTGTTTGGAGTATAATACCCAATTAGAGACAAAGGAGATAATGATATGTCAAGAGAAGACTCACCATTGGGAAGAATATGATAGTAATCTTCTCGTTTTTCTTTTGGGGTTTATTGGGTTAACCAAGGATAATTACGCAGCCATATGATATCTACCATAACCTAAAAGCATGGCCTCCCATGTACGAAGGTTTCCTTGAGCACTTCCCAAAGATTCTAATTTCTAAAACAGTTTTTGACTATACCTTTATGTAAGGTGTCATGGTGACGTGTTATCCAAGTTGGTGTCCAGAGTTACATTTGGTATATATTGGTATCCAAACTCACAGCATATGTGTTGTTGTATTTTGCACGACAATTGTTGTAATAAAGTTGTAGTTATTTCTGTACCATGTATTTAACGACTCAGAATAGGTTGGATGGAATGGACCTATTTTGGGGTTGTTACATTTGGTATCAGAGCTTAGGGATATGATCTCTGGCGGAGATCGGGAATAGAACTAGGAGGGGAGAGATGAGTAAATCCTTCGCTAGTGTGTCCTACCTAAGCTTATTTGTTGGTCAGTCATAATATCGAGATATTATGTGATATGTTAATTTGCTCAATTAACCTTTGTTTTGAAGCTGTATTCTAGAATGATATCCTCAAAATACGGGAGATGAGCAATGGAGAAATCATGATGACGGGGAAGATGGAATCTGAAATGAAAGCAAGGTATTCTCAACTCTTTGAAATACCGAGTGCGTAAATTTCGAGGACGAAATTTCATAAGGAGGGAGATTGTAAGACCCCGAATTTTATGAAATAAAAGTATTCAATTTTCTATTCAAGAAATGGTTAAATTGATAAAAGTTAAAGTTAAGGGTGATATATGAAATTTTTTCAAAATACGCAGGGGTATAAAGTATTCATTGTTGTCGGGGAATATTCGTTTGGTGGTGGAATATTCTTTTCGTGGGAGAATATTAAATGACGGCATAGCGATCATTTATGTGGGGCCCATAATGTAAATAAGCTGTCGGATGGAGAAAAACGACAAATTTGAGTTTTTATAAATAACGGCATAATCGTTCTGAATTAACCTTTGTTGGAATACCCTATTGGTAAAAAGTAAAAGTGTCGCGTTGTTGCACGATAGCACTGCGGTATTGCACAATATTTTTTTTAATTATTGATTCTTACATGAGAAGGCACTACTCAATAATTGTTATAGTAATTACTGTTCAATATTTTATTTTATTGATTCAATAATTGCTGTGTTGATATTTTATATTATTGTTGTTCAATAATTATCAACCGCATATGATTTCCCATTATTAGATCAATAATTCATATTATTTGAATAATATTATTAGATAGCATTATTGGCAATGTCTAGAAAGTTACATCAAGGAGAGGTTTGGTCACCTAATTGCGGCGCCCGATGAGAAAAATTCTTATTGAAAGCCCCTCTTTTCTGAGGAGCGGCTGGTTGTCATAAAGTGTGATTACGTAATATTATTTGTGAATAATTAATTATTGATTCATATGATAAGAAAATATTTATTTGATGTGGATATAAATGATGGATTTATTTATGTGGTTATAAGTGAAGGAATTAATGATGAGGTGTTTTATCGATTATTTGTCGAAATGGAGAACAAAATATGGGATTTTCGGAAAAATTAGTTTATTACTTGATTTTGTAAAATCCATAACTCTTTAATATATAATGAGTTAAGAGATGAGCCATATATCAAAAGAAAGCCCTAGAAGTAAGCTAACTGTAGAAATTTGAATCACCCAAAAATTCTTTGTAGATATTTACGTGGTGAAATTTTGAATGAAATCGGTCCGAAGGACTAATAGTCCGAAAAATCGGTGTTCTTCACTATATATTATGTGAGTTATAAATTTTGATCCGACCGTTGGATCGTTGTAATTTTGGATATGTTATACATACATAAGTTGAGTATATGTCCACAAATTTTGAACCGTTAAAATGAACGAATGATTTGTTATGAATTTTAAGAGGTGACCGATTCGGAAATTAGGTTTATAATTGATTTTGGTGGAAAATTCTAGAATTGAGTGGGCCCCACTTGTGGTTGGTGAAAAATGTGCTGAATTTTATTTCAAATGTGGTGGGTGGGAATAGTAGCGGTAAAGCCATCGAGTTTGCGAGTTAAGTCTGCCTTGGCGTCTTAACATTTTCCTATAAATAGAGGCTAAGTTAGAATTGAAAATCACACCGAAACAAAGTTTTCTCTTTCTCTCTCTAGATTATTGAGTGTAATTTGTGAGTATTTAGATACTTGGTGAGTTGATATTCATCGGTGTAAGTTTCCTTGATGTCATATCCGATATCCCGTCGGAAGTCTTTGCTTTCTTTTGAGGTAAGGGATTGTAAGGGATGTTATTTTCTTCTCAAATGATATTATTTCTTCAATATCATTATGCTGAAATATTGGTTGGAACTTTTTCATGTCGGGGTTACTATTCATGAGTTACTATTCACGAGTTACTATTCACAAGTACTATTCATGAAGCGTGAAATTTTTTTTTGTGGAATTTCTATCTTTTGGTGTCGGAGTTACTATTCACGTATATGGTACTATTCATGTATACGGTACTATTTACGTATACGGCACTATTTATGTATGTGGCACTATTTATGTATATGACATTATTTACGTGCTACGGTACTATGTATATAAATCACGAATACTATTACATGAGTTACTTATTCACGAAGTTACTATTCACGAGTTACTATTCACGAAGTTACTATTCATGAAGTTACTATTCATGAGTTACTATTCACGAGTTACTATTCACGGGTACTATTCACAATAAAATTGGTTTCTTTTTACGACCAAATTATCGTTGATTTATGAATCTTACTCTTGAAATTAAAACCATGTTTTGATTATATTGTTTTTTATATAACATTCTTATAACCCCTAATGATGACATTTCTCTTTGACTTGAGTGTAAAGATGGGTAGATTATTGGTATGATCGTGACCATAGGTTCTCTTTGGCCGATGGTGCAAAAGTTGAATTGTTGGTTGGTATGATCATGACCATTGAATTTACAATTGAATATTTTTAGCTTAAGTGCAAAGGTGAATTGATCAACATGGTTATAATTATTGTTATATAACTTCGAAATGATTATGTATTTCTTTGATATATGAATATCTTTGGCTCGTTGTGCAAAGATGACTGTTGTTGAATATCTTTAGCTTTGTAGTGCAAAGATGAATTATTGATGAATATCTTTTGCTCGTAATGCAAAGATGACTGTTGTTGAATATCTTTAGCTTTGTAGTGCAAAGATGAATTATTGATGAATATCTTTGGCTTGTAATGCAAAGATGACTGTTGTTGTTGAATATCTTTAGCTTTGTAGTGCAAAGATGAATTATTGATGAATATCTTTGGCTCGTAATGCAAAGATGACTGTTGTTGAATATCTTTAGCCGGTAGTGTAAAGATGAATCTGTTGATGAATATCTTTGACCCGTGGTGCAAAGATGAATTTATTAGTATGATTATGAATGTGAACTGTGATTTGGTATAACCATGATATTTGATGTTTCGTAAAGACAATGATGAAAATTATCTTAAATCATGGATGAGAAGAGGAATTTAGAATCACAATTATGATTATGAGTTATTCATATGATTGTGGAAAGGAACCTGTTGATTGATGTTACGAGGATAAAATATTGTTGGTGGACTTTTAACGTGGAAAGACAATAGACTTTATAGTCTATTTGACTCTTTTAATGGATTGCTCGTTCACGCAACTATGGTTGAAAAGTTTTATCATCTACCATATGTTCTAAATCTACGATTCATTCTTGATGAAGACTATTGATAATTTATTTATCTTTAGTCATAATATTCTTTTCTTGAGCTAGTTGTGCTCACCCTTTTGTTTCACAATTCCTTTCGTGTAATAAAAGTGTAGTCCATTTGGGTCGAGCGGGGATAGCGAGGAATAGAGTGGTGGTCTATAGATGTTGAGGGTGAGGTGAATTTAACTTGGAAGGGTGTTTTGTCACTATCATACAAGATGTCTAATGACATACAACCTCGTGTTATCATAAGACATGGTTGTGCTCATCCACTTCTTTGAGTATATTTACAAGCACTACCTATATAATCTTGGTGTTTGTTTGGAGTATAATACCCAATTAGAGACATTGGAGATAATGATATGTCAAGAGAAGACTCACCATTGGGAAGAATATGATAGTAATCTTCTCGTTTTTCTTTGGGGTTTATTGGGTTAACCAAGGATAATTCTGTGGCCATATGATATCTACCATAACCTAAAAGCATGGCCTCCCATGTACGAAGGTTTCCTTGAGCACTTCCCAAAGATTCTAATTTCTAAAAGCAGGTTTTTGACTGTACCTTTATGTAAGGTGTCATGGTGACGTGTTATCCAAGTTGGTGTCCAGTTACATTTGGTATATATTGGTATCCAAACTCACAAAGATATGTGTTGTTGTATTTTGCACGACAATTGTTGTAATAAAGTTGTAGTTATTTCTGTACCATGTATTTAACGACTCAGAATAGGTTGGATGGAATGGACCTATTTTGGGGTTGTTACATTTTAGATCAACTACTACATCAGAATAAGTAATCCATTAGAAGAGTCAAGTAGACCATAAAATATACTATCTTCTATGATTTAAAATGTTTTTCATCAACTTTATCGTTTGAGACTCGACAATAAATAAAATCGAATCATCCCCGCATCACGACCAAGGATATTCATGTAATCATCAATGGTCATGATTATACTAGAATAATCCTCGGTCATAATCATACCAACACCGTCCATCAATGAACTACAGTGCCAATGAGGACTTTTACCACATCATTCGTCACATTACGGTCAAGATTATGCAAGAATAATTCTGAGGTCATAATCATACCAAGTCCATCTATGCACGTAAGCCAAAGATGACTTTCATCACAATATAAGCATGAGGATGATGACAATGACATAATAATTCAATAAAACAAGTTCAAGATAAATTTTAAAGATTTATAATTTAATTTATCCAGAAATCAATAACGTTCAAATTGTCAACATGATACTGCTTTGTAGAGTAAAATTCAAGAATAATATTCATGTACCAAAAATAGTTTGGACATAAAAGAAATATATTTTTTGGGTGAATAGTACCCTGTGAATAGTACTTTGGGAAAAGTACCCTATGAATAGTACCCCGACACAAAAAGTGTCCCAAATACCCGAGTGAATGATACTATAGTGAATAGTAACCTGTGAATAGTACTCCGGCACAAAAAGTGCCTCGAATACTCGAGTGAATAATACTAGAGTGAATAGTAACTGGGTGAATAGTAACCCATAAATAGTAACTCGCAATAAAAAAATACCAAAGAAAATGATATTCCACGACGAGTACAAAAGAAATGATATCTCATACGAGTATAATAGAATATACGAAACTGTAAATGGATTTTCTCCCGCCATGCGGTAATCCACGTAGACAGATCATTTCCATAATTTAATAAGGAATGAATACGAAGGATCATTCATCATGCATCGGAGTCCACATGTATGTGTTATTCCAATGAATAATAAAGAATGGAATAACAGAAGAATTCACCATGCATGCGGTAGTCCACATAGATAGGTTATTCCAATAGAATAATAAAGAATGGAATAACAGAAGAATTCACCATGCATGCGGTAGCCCGTGTAGATAGGTTATTCCAACAGAATAATAAAGAATGGAGTAACTAAAGAATTCACCAAGCATGCGATGACCGCCGCATGATAAAGTTATCCCAATGTAATAATAAAGAATGGAATAATGTAAGAATTCACCGTGCATGCGATAGATCAGTAAGACAAAGTTATTCCAACAAAATAATAATGAATGGAATAATGAAGAATTCACCGGGCATGCGATAGACCGCACAGACGAAAGTTATTTCAACGTAATAATAAAGAATGGAATAACAACTCTTACAGTATTGAAAGAAAATAACTCTCTTCATGAATCTGAAAAGAAATAATACCTCTCTTACTTTGAAGAAACTGGATACTAGAATAGTGAGGTATGAGCGACTTCTCTTCTTCTTTCTCTATAATAATTGCTCTTGTGAGACTTAGTGAATTGGTGAGAAATGAAGGAAGAATGAGCTTCTATTTATAGGAAAATATAGTTTCAATAATTGCACATTTTGGGGCTCGAAATATTACAGTATAATACCTTCCTCTTTTTCTTCATTTTTAATTTAGTCCTGTAAGTATTATCAAACTTGCACCACCTCCCCTAATAGTAAATCATGTGAATCAATAGTAAATCATGTGACTCAATAGTTCTAAACATGTGAAAAAAAATAATTACAGTATAGTACCTCCATCTATACCTCCATTTTTATTTTAGTCATGCAAGTATTATCAATCTTGCACCACCACCCTTAATAGTACAGGAATGTGAATCAATAGTACACGTAGTTATAAGCATGTGAGTTAATAGCAATTAATTGCTCATTTATCCGGTGAATTACCCGATTGGTCAATATAACCCCCGGACATCAATTATTATCGAAATAAATGTCCATTTCCACTAACACTAATAATTCCCACAAAATGGAACTATCAATCTCATCTTTAATCAACACGAACTTATTCATCATTAATATTATAACGCACAATATTTAACAACCAGGTCGTTCTCAGGAAAGAGGGGGCTTTCCGATAAGGATTTCTCCTATTAGCGCCTTGATTAGATTATCTAACCTCTCCTTGATGTAACTTCTAGACATTGTCAATATTGCAAATAATAATATGAATAACTTTGTCGTCTCAATTATTAATTTAATAATATAACAAATTATCTGAGATGATCTTGTGACAATAATTGAATCAATAATATGAGAGATATGATCAAAGCAATTCTTCGTAGCAATAATTGAGTATAAGCGAGTGACTTCTTACATAAACATCAATAATCAATACCGGTAATGCTACTACTATGCAACCACGCCAGACATCGTACTTTTACTACTTTGGGTAGTTCAACAGTTTTAACGGTAACACTCGCCGTTATTTTTAATAAAAGATAATTCTGTCATTTTCTAACTACGACAATACTTCCGTTATGGGGTCAACCAATAATTGTGCCATTGTATGAATATTCCCCGACAAAAAGAATATTCCCCGACCAAACGAATATTATATAACCACTTGCTTACTTTGCAAAAATTTTCACATATCACCCTTAACTTTAACCTTTTATCAATTTAACCATTTACGAAATAAAATAATAATTATAAGAAAATTGAATACTTTCATTTCATAAAATTCGGGGTCTTACAATCTCCCCTCCTTATGAAATTTTTCCCTCGAAATTTACGTACGTACCTGGTATGCCGAAGAGGTGAGGATACCTTGACTACATTTCATATTCTAACTCTTGAGGTATAACCTTTGAGTGTCGAATATGATCCTTCTTATCCAAGATTTTAACACGTATCTCATCATATGTTAAATCTTTTGTTATCTCGTCTAGTTCTAAATCCATAATGTGGTTCGGGTCGTCCACATAATTACGTAACATCTATACGTGAAAAATGTTATGAACACGCGACATACTTGGCGGTAAAACGAGTCTATAGGCCACAGTTCCTACTCGATCGAGGATTTCAAATGGGTCAATTAAATCGAGGGTTGAGATTTCCTCTCTTCGTCGATTCTTGCTTCTAGAATAACGCCCTCTTGAACCTTCTTCTTCACATTCATTAGCTCCAGGTGTGTAGCTTGAGCGGCTTTATCTTTATCGATTTAAAGTCGGTTCAAATCGTATATTCGCTATCTTCACGTGGGTCCCTAGAGTCTTTAACTCTATCTTCATCATTTGTAAGTTATACAAAATAGGTTTTTGTGTTAACAACATCGCACTTGTAAGCGCATATAATCTTCTACTCAACGCGTCAGCTACCACGTTCGCTCTTCCATGATGACATTGAATGGTATAGTCGTAATTTTCAACAGCTCGAGCCAACGTCCTTGGCGCATGATACGTTCGTTTTGGTTGAAGAAATATTTAAGGGTTTTAGAAATGGGTTTTGTATTGGGGTCAATACAAAATTCGATTTCACGCTCTAGGGGTAGGCTAGGAAGTATTCAAGAATATGTCAGGAAATTTATTAACAATAGAAATATCATTCAAAATTGTGACTCTCATCCAAGACTTGGATAGTACGTCACATTGATACCTATCAACTTGTCATCGTCATTCACAACGTCCCCTACTGTGAAGCCCCCAAAACAGGTATACATCACCCATCATGGGTCGCCAGATACAAGGTACTGAATTCAAATACAACTTAATTATACAACAATCGTGTAAAATACGACTAAACATATGCTGTGAGTTTTAATACAAATATTGTCATCTAGACAATATACAAACTCAATGGGGTCCTCATTGAAAGTAGTATGCACACAAGCCAATCATGTTTGATGATAAAGCATATACTTTGTAACAATCTTATTCATTTATTAATAAAAAGTATTAATTTATTAAAGGCTTTTAATTATCTACATGATCTTGTTTTTATAATATGTGATAAACTCATAGTTTTAAGCAATGCTTTTAGAATAATGATGATGATCATTCTAATGAGATCTAAATTCTTAGAAAGCTTAAAAACTAAAATAGTTCCCAATCATTGGATTACTAAATTGGGGATTAGTGAATCCGGATAGATTGGTACATCGTTCTTTTTTCATTGGATGAGGTTGATTGATCTCATGATCATTTGTGTGGAGACACTAAAGCAAGTATGTAGGTGCTTATTAGAGAATAAGTTCATTGAGCGTGGCTCGCTAAGGAATACCTAATGGAGTTTTATTTGCACATCAATAGGAATTCTCAGTAGTGATAGTAAAGACTGAAGTAATCCTTGGACTTGAGATCATCATAGTATCTTGTGTATGATGAGTTATACTTTGACTTATTCCTTAAGACCCTTAGGGTATATCAAAGGGTATGCTTGGGTATAATAAGTTGTACATGGAGATAATGTATGATCAATAAAGAATCTACCACTTCTAATAAAAGAAGAGAAATGTCCTATGTGATTCGATAAATGACAACCCAGTAGTCCTTGGCCAAGGCAGAATGAAATTAGAAAGGAGTTTCTAATTTGCATTATTTGGAGTTGTGCATTTAAGGATCGAAATACATATAATTAAATAAAATAAGACTTTACAGTAATTCCATGTCTTATATTTAATTGGGACATTGTATGGTGGAAGGATTGAATTGTAAGGTAACTATTTACTCAAAGGTTCTTTTATGATTAATGTTGAAATCTATATTATCTGGAAAGTCGTTGATCGCTAGGGAGGCTTATCCCTATTGTAGAATAAATATTATTTATTTAAATAAATTAATTGTTTAATTTATTTATTTAAATAAGATTAGAATTGTTCTAATTGATTTATTCACAACCGGTTTTAATATGGAGAACCTAAAGGGTCACACCATAAAAGGAAGAATAATTATTTAAGAAGTTAATGGCATAATCGTAATAATATGTTAAGTATATTTAATTTAATCTATGGTGATAGAATAAATTAAATAGCTTAATATTTATTATTTAATATTTTAGAAATATTAAATATAAATTAATAAGAGGAGTCTTATTAATATTATTACAATTATTATTATTTTAATTTCTAAAAGAGTTTAGGAATTAATTTAATATAAGTACTCTCATTTATTCCTAATAGGATTAGGAGGAAAATTAGTTAAAGGAGTTTAATTAATTATCCCTAATAAGATTAGGGAGCTTAATTAATTAAAAGAATTTAATTAATTAAAGAAATCTCAATTCCTTAATTGTTAAGGTGGGTTGCCCACATCTAAAAATAAGAGGAGTCTTATTATGGGTAAAGAGGGTTGTTGACTTTGACAACATACGACATAATTTCAATTGTTGGGAGAGTACACCCTTTTCTATAGAGATAGAAAAACTAGGGTTTGAGCCAATACCCCTTTCTTGAATCTTTATTTTTCCTTGGTGGATCACCTCTAGAGGCCAAACATATGGATGGCTAACGTTGATTAAAGGAAGGAACAAAAACCCGGTGGATTCAAGATTGAACGCGAAAGGATTTAGAGGTGAACTTGTACCTGAGGAAGCTCGATCTTCAAGGGTATGATTTTATTCTTTATCTTTTCGTTTAATTAATAATTGTGCATAAAGGGTGATCCGGGTATATGGTTTGTAAATTTTTAAACTCTTATTTTTACACGTTTCCGCACTTTTTATGCAATTTGATTGTGTTCTTGAATATTACAAACCTAACAGTGGCATCAGAGCCAAACCTTTATGCGAATTATTAATTGTTTTAATTTATATATTGATATGTGTTTAGAACAATTTAATTGGGCATAATTTTATTGTATAAAATTTTTAAAAAAATATATATATATATATATCGCGAATCCATGCTGCTGATCCGTGTGGCTTTCATTTTTTTTTTCTCTTTCCGAGTGGCAGTGCTGTAATAAGTTAACGTGGCTGCCATTTTAAAAAAAAAAAGAAGTTAGCAGATCATGTTACAGGAGTTTTTCACGCCACTTTTGTTTCATGTATAATCATGTAAAGTTAATATCAAGCTTAGTAAATCACGTGATCACAATGTCTCAGTAGTTATGGAATGTCTAGATAACATGCACGGAAATCTAGGAGGAATTTAGGATATTATATATATATATGATATATATTAACCGTTTTATTAAATATATATAATAACGGTTTTGTTTTATTATTATATATATAATTTTCTTAATAATTTTATTATTAAAATAAAATTTTTATTTTAATATTAAAATAAAAAAGTTTATTTTTATATTAAAATAAAAAAAAGGTTTATTTTAATTTTAAAATTAGAATTTCATGCTAACTAATTAGAGTTGGAATTGGATTCCATGATAACTAATTGGAGTTGAAATTGGATTTTATTTTTCCTAAAATAAAGGAGTTTATTTGTGAATAGGGAAGTAAATCCATCTTTCCTTAAATAAAGGAGTTTGTTTAGATATGAAATAAGATTTCATATTATTCAAAATAAAAGAGTTTATTTGTGAATAGGAAAGAGAATCCTAATTTCCTTAAATAAAAGAGTTTATTTAAATATGGAATAAGATTTCATATTATTCAAAATAAAGGAGTTTATTTGTGAATAGGAAAGAATATCCGTGTTTCCTTTAATAAAAGATTTTTTTTTACATGGAATTGGATTCCATAATTAATTAAAATAAAAGAGTTTATTTTAATTAAAGATTTTTTTTTTATACATGAATTGGATTCCATAATTAATTAAAATAAAGGAGTTTATTTTGATTAAAATTTTGATTAAAATAAAATAGTTTATTTTATTCAAAATTGGATAAATTAAAATAAAATAGTTTTATTTTGATTTAAATTTGGATTGAAATAAAGGAGTTTATTTTGATTCAAAATTAGATTTTATACTAAGTAAATTTGCCCATTAAATGATATCAATATATATATTAAATGTTTATTATTCATGAGATGAATGTTATTTATTGATGCATATGGTGATGTGTATGATAATAAATGGGATTGATTATGGACTATTGACCAATATGATTGGATTTTATTTTAGTTGGATGCATGAATGTATGGGTTTTATTAAATGGGGTTCTGCATGACCTCGTCTTCTAAATTTTCCTAATGTAAATTCTATTCCTTCCTATGTACTTCCCTCGACTCTTGATCAAGGTTTCTATTTATTTTAAATAGTTTTGTAATAGGAATAGTTAGAATTAATTTTGAAAAATTAGAGATCAAGGAGTAAGGAGCGCTGAAGAAGACTGTTTGTAATGAAGCCCCGGTTTAAATGTAATAGTTATATTTAAATATTATTTCTTGCACCCCTAGGTTTTGACCTTTTGGTTCACTTAGTGGCTCTAGTGAACCAAACTAGAATAAAAGTTCATAATCAATCCGGTAGAATATAGTATTCTAAATGTGCATGCTTATACTATATATATTATATATTATGCAAACATGCTTCGCATGTTCATTAATATAACGCGTATTTATATATATATGCATAAATGCCTTGCTAAACAAGATGAGACAAATTAATAACAAACCCCTCAATTTTTTATATTAAGTCCTAAGCGTTCAAAGATATTTGGAATATCGAACGTCGCCTTCTAGCATGATAAAATTAATAGAGTATTAAATATTTAATATGAGTTTGTTGTGTCACCACAAAGCAAGTATTAAGTATTTAAGATGTTAATTTATCACATTTGATGCTTATAAAGAAAATTGAACAATATTGTTTTGTTGTGTCACCACAAGGATGATATTTTTCTTTTTGAATATATGGAGTGCTAGGTCGGACTTAACTTGGATAATTTTGATTCGGATGTGCCACCACTGATCAAAATAATCTAAGAGGCAAAAGAAAAGGAGTTACATAGTTGATGTAATTGACAAAAGTTGTCTACCTATTTATTTATATATAGTTTGTTGTGTCACCACAAGGCTATATACATTTGAAATGGGATCCTTATTCTCACTAGCAAATCTTTAATTAGATTTTGCCGAACTATATAAGTGAGGTAATATAGTTTGAAGAAAATAGTGGGAGATACCAATTTAAAACAAGACCTAAATTATTTTGGTAATTAATAAAAGAATGTATGTTAAAATGTTGTTAATTACAAATTCATTTACTGAGAATTTTACAATGTCTAAAATTACTATCATCACCGAAGCATATTAGATGCTAAATTAACTGGACCGTATTAAATGGAATGGTTAAGGAATATGAGAATAGTTCTCATGGCTGAAAAGCTATCTTATGTCCTTAATACGCCTATCCCTGCAATTTTTCATGCTCGTATCCATGAGTAACAAGCTTGACGTCGACTGAAACTATGGATACTCTACTATATTCCCGCACATCAAGTAGTTGATGGTGAGAAAAGTAGGGTGATAGATATCGAGATATCTAAGGAGCTCTTCCGATCTAGAATGGCCAATGGCAATCGTAGTATGCATAAAAAAGTTCTTAACATAATCAATTTGATTGATCAATTAGGACAACTGGTTTTGTCATGGATGGAGAGTTGAGCCAAGATTGGATCTTGCACTCACTCCCGGACTCTTTTCACAATTGTTGTAAAATTTTCATATAAACAAGCTAGATATCAGCCTCGCTGATTTGCTTAACATATTGAAAAATGTTGAGAGTCACTTTCCAACCAAGAAAGATCAAGTCTTACTGGTAGGGGCCAAAGGATCTTCTGAAAAGAAGAACGATTCAAAGAAGGTAAATAGAAAGGAGTAAACAAAGGATAATAAGAACAAAACTGATATGGATGGCAAAGGCATTTGCTTCCACTACAATAAGTCTGGACACTGGAAAGAAACTGCAAGAAGCATCTTGCAGAGGCTAACCAAAGAAGCTTAGTGAAGTTTCGGTTACAATCTAGTTTTTGTTCATGATTGAAATAAATTTTTCTTTAAGTCAAGGTTCTACTTGGGTATTGGATACCGACTTTGGTTATCATAAATATAGATTTATGAAGGGACCAAGAAGAAGTAAAAAGTTAAACAAAGATAAGTAATCCTATGTGTGAAAAATGAAGCAAAGGTTGCTGCATTAGCCATAGGAACTTATAGTTTATCAATGCCTACGGGCAAGTCTATTAAGTCAATAAGTTGTTATTGTATTCCGGTTCTCGTTGAAACATTATTTCCATTTTATTGTTGAATGATAAAATTTTTGGTATTATAATTAAGAACAATTTTTGTTCTATTTATAATAATAATGTTTCGTATAGAACTGAAAGATTACTTAATGGATTTTGTATACTTGACTTATGTGAAAAATAATTTTTCATATTGAACAAATTAGTACAAGAAAAAGGAGATGATCATTCAAAGAGTTGAATGTGTGTATTTGTTGAAATACAAGTGTGAATTATTTGAAAGGTTCAAAGGATTCAGAAGTGAAACAAATTGACAAAGTATTAAGATTCTTTGATTAGATCAAGGAATAAATACTTGTGCAATAAGTTTCTTGATCATCTCAAATGGTTTTCTCATAATGGACACATCCTGATACGCAATAATTGATTGATGTATCTGAAAAGAAAAATCGTACCTTGTTGGACATGGTGCGGTCCATAATGATTTTACCGACATTCCAGTATTCTTCTAGGATCATGTCCTAGAAATGGCTGTATATCTACGGAAAAGGTAACCACAAAATCCAGCCCCAAGACTCCATAAAAGTTATGGACAGGGAGGATTCCTAATCTTAAGTATGTTAAGATAAGGGGTTGTCCAACTTATGTGAAAAGGTTTCAAAGGATAAGCTTGGGACAAGATTTGACAAGTGTCAATTTGTGGGACATCCTAAAGTAAGTTTAGGGTATATGTTCTATAACTCTACTTAGCAAAAGGTGTTTGTTGCGAAACACGCTGCCTTCTAAGATAAAGGTGTTTATTATTGAAGGGGCTAGTGGGAGGATAATAGATCTTGAAGAGTTCAAGAACCACAAAACACTATAAGTCAAATAAGAGGAACTCGTAGATGTACCTATTGTACCACAAATAGAATCGTAAATGCGAATAATACCAAGATACCTAGGAGGTATGGATTCATCATAGATGATGATGATGAGGTACGCATCATAGAAGATGATGATCCAGTTACATACGATGAGTTAAGAGTTGTAGACACTCAGAGAAATTGATTGAAGCAATATTCTCAAAAATGGAACATTCGTTTTGATGAAACAAATCAAAAGAGTTTGATTTTATCAAAATAAGAATGAACCTAGTGTGTACAAAAGGGTCGATTGGGAGCATCGTGACATTCCTAGTACTACATGTTGATATACTACGGATAAGGAATGACATATTAATGCTACAATCAGTAAAGATAAAGTTGTCTAAACATTCCTCCATGAATGATTTGGGAAGAGTATCTTAATTGGGGATATAAATCTATATAGATAGATTTAAGAGGATGTTCGACTTAACCCAAGGAACGATATTCATTTGATGCTAAAGTCGTTTAGCATGGCAAACTCAAGAGATGTCTCATGTCGATGAGCTATGGAGTGTATCTCTTTAATAGTCCCCACAGACTCCTAAAAGAGAGATTGCATGAGTGACTATCATGTATGCAATGAAATATACGAGACCTAATGTTGATCAGTCATATTCTGGAGAAGTTCACTATGAGTTAGTGAAAAACATCTTAAAGTGCTTAACCGGCACTAAGGATGTGATCATATTCATGGTGGGTCTAAATTAAAACTAGAGGGCTTAACAGACTCAAGTTTTTCGAGATAGACCAAGATTTACGAAAAATCCACTTTAAGGTAAAGGGTTAACTTGAACAGTGGTGCAGTGAATTGGAAAGGTTCCAAACAACAAAGAGTTGCTGGTTTAGTAATAAAGACAAAGTATATAGCTATAAATGAAGCTACAAGTTGATTGTTTGGATTAAAAGTTCATTACAGAACTAGGAATAGTTCCTAAGTCTCATCTTGGATCTAAACATGTGTTGTGGCACTTTCATTTGATTATTAGAATCATTGAAAGATGGGAAATCACTATAGAGTTAGTGGACTCTCATGAACAACATTACATATCCATTAACTAAAGCTTATCCAACAAAGCCAGGATAATCGCTACTTAGAGAAGAAGAAGTATAAGATACCATGACGATTGGCTTTAGTGCAAGTGGGAGATTGAAAGTAGTATGCACACAAGCCAATCATGTTTGATGATAAAGCATATACTTTGTAACAATCTTATTCATTTATTAATAAAAAGTATTAATTTATTAAAGGCTTTTAATTATCTACATGATCTTTGTTTTATAATATGTGATAAACTCATAGTTTTAAGCAATGCTTTTAGAATAATGATGATGATCATTCTAATGAGATCTAAATTCTTAGAAAGCTTAAAAACTAAAATAGTTCCCAATCATTGGATTACTAAATTGGGGATTAGTGAATCCGGATAGATTGGTACATACGTTGCTTGCTTTCATTGGATGAGGATGATTGATCTCATGATCATTTGTGTGGAGACACTAAAGCAAGTATGTAGGTGCTTATTAGAGAATAAGTTCACTGAGCGTGGCTCGCTAAGGAATACCTAATGGAGTTTTATTTGTCTCATCGATAGGAATTCTGTAGTGATAGTAGTAATCTGAAATAATCCTTGGACTTGAGATCATCATAGTATCTTGTGTATGATGAGTTATACTTTGACTTATTCCTTAAGACCCTTAGGGTATATCAAAGGTATGCTTGGGTATAATAAGTTGTACATGGAGATAATGTATGATCAATAAAGAATCTACCACTTCTAATAAAAGAAGAGAATGTCCTATGTGATTCGATAAATGACAACCCAAAGTAGTCCTTGGCGAAAGAGAATGAAATTAGAAAGGAGTTTCTAATTTGCATTATTTGAGTTGTGCATTTAAGGATCGAAATACATATAATTAAATAAAATAAGACTTGACAAGTAATTTCATGTCTTATATTTAATTGGGACATTGTATGGTGGAAGGATTGAATTGTCACGGTAACTATTTACTCAAAGGTTCTTTTATGATTAATGTTGAAATCTATATTATCTGGAAAGTCGTTGATCATTGGAGGCTTATCCTATTGTAGAATAAATATTATTTATTTAAATAAATTAATTGTTTAATTTATTTATTTAAATAAGATTAAATTGTTCTAATTGATTTATTCACAACCGGTTTAATATGGAGAACCTAAAGGGTCACACCATAAAAGGAAGAATAATTATTTAAGAAGTTAATGGCATAATCGTAATAATATATAAGTTAAGTATATTTAATTTAATCTATGGTGATAGAATAAATTAAATAGCTTAATATTATTATTTAATATTTTAGAAATATTAAATATAAATTAATAAGAGAGTCTTATTAATATTATTACAATTATTATTATTTTAATTTCTAAAAGAGTTTAGGAATTAATTTAATATAAGTACTCTCATTTATTCCTAATAGGATTAGGAGGGAAAATTAGTTAAAGGAGTTTAATTAATTATCCCTAATAAGATTAGGGAGCTTAATTAATTAAAAGAATTTAATTAATTAAAGAAATCTCAATTCCTTAATTGTTAAGGTGGGTTGCCCACATCTAAAAATAAGAGGAGTCTTATTATGGGTAAAGAGGGTTGTTGACTTTGACAACATACGACATAATTCCAATTGTTGGGAGAGTACACCCTTTTCTATAGAGATAGAAAAACTAGGGTTTGAGCTAATACCCCTTTCTTAAATCTTTATTTTTCCTTGGTGGATCACCTCTAGAGGCCAAACATATGGATGGCTAACGTTGATTAAAGGAAGGAACAAAAACCCGGTGGATTCAAGATTGAACGCGAAAGGATTTGGAGGTGAACTTGTACCTGAGGAAGCTCGATCTTCAAGGGTATGATTTTATTCTTTATCTTTTCGTTTAATTAATAATTGTGCATAAAGGGTGATCCGGGTATATGGTTTGTAAATTTTTAAACTCTGATTTTTACACGTTTCCGCACTTTTTATGCAATTTGATTGTGTTCTTGAATATTACAAACCTAACACTCATTACATTTATTATCACATTATTTCACAAAATAGTGAGGACTACTAATGCACCATCTAGGACCATCACTCTGTTCCCTGACTAGTCCCTGCTACGTTCTCATTTCCTAAAGAGAACAATGAAAGAAAAAGGGTGAGCTCAACTAGCTCAATAAGATAATACAGAATAAATTATCATTAGCCTTCAACAATATTAAACTGATAGAATATAATAGACAACAAGTTTAACTGCAGCGGATCAAGCAATCCATAAGAAGAGTCAAGTAAGGTATAAAATCTACTATCTTCTATGATTTAAAAAGTTTTTCATCAACTTTATCATTTGAGACTCGACTTAATAAATAAAATCGAATCATCCCTGCTCCACGGCCAAGGATATTCATGTAATCATCAATAGTCATGACTATACTGAATAATCCTTGGTCATAATCATACCAACAACTGTCCACTAATGAACTACAGGCCATTGAGGACTTTTACCACATCATTCGTCACACTACGGTCATGATTATACCGAATAATCCCTGGTCATAATCATACCAAATCCATCTATGCACGTAAGCCAAAGATGACTTTCATCACAATATAAGCATGAGGATGATGACAATGACATAATAATTCAATCAAACAAGTTCAAGGATAAATTTTAAAGATTTATACTTTAATTTATCTAGAAATCAATAACGTCCAAATTGTCAACATGATACTGCTTTGTGGGGTAAAATTCAAGTATGCTCAGAAGAATATTTCCATGAAAAGATACTGGATGAAGCACAAATATCAAGGATATTCAACAATTTCATGGAGTATAGAAGCCAAAACTTTAACCAACTGAGTATAATAGAATATATGAAACTGCAAATGGATCTTCACCCGCCATGCGGTAATCCACGTATACAGATCATTTCCACAATTTAATAAGGAATGAATACAAAGGATCATTCACCATGCATGTGGTAATCCATATAGACATGTTATTCCAACAGAATAATAAAGAATGGAATAACAGGAGGATTCACCATGCGTGCGATAGACTGCACAGACAGGTTATTCCCAATAGAATAATAAATAATTGAACCAGGTCCAGCATAAATGCACAGACAAGATATTCCTACAGAATAATAAATAATGGAACCAGGTCCAGTGTAAACGCACAAACAGGATATTCCGACAGAATAATAAATAATGGAACCAGGTCCCATAAGTAAGCATTGCATGAGGATATTAGAAAGAATAATAAAGAACAGAATATTAGAAGAATTTCACTATGTATGCGGTACTTCACATATACAGGTTATTCCTACATAATAATAAAGAATGGACTGAATAGTAACTAATTCATGAACGGTCCAGATTGATTTACTTTTAAACGGACGGTCCATATTGGTTTACTATTAAAACTTAAATCAACGGTCCATACTGATTTACTATTAAAACTTTAAACCAGCGATCCATATTGATTCACTATTATAACTTTCCACTAGCGGTCCATATTGATTTACTATTATATCTTCAACCAACGGTCTGAAAAATTAGCACATCTCCTCATGGAATAATATTGTACCCAAAAATGATTTGGACCGAAAAGAAATATATCTTACGGGTGAATAGTATCCCGTGAATAGTAACTCATGAATAGTAACTCGTGAATAGTAACTCGTGAATAGTAACTCGTGAATAGTAACTCATGAATAGTAACTCGTGAATAGTAATTCGTGAATAGTAACTCGTGAATAGTAACTCGACATGAAAAGTGCCCCGAATACCCGATTAAATAATATAACCTCCAGATGTGACGCCCCCAAAACAGGTATACATCACCCATCTTGGGTCGCCAAATACATGGTTCAAAATTCAAATACAACTTAATTATATAACAGTCGTGTAAAATACGACAAAGTATAATCTAAGAGTTTTAATAAGAATATTGTCATCTAGACAATATTCACACTCAATGGAGTCCTCATTACATTTATTGTCACACTATTTAAAAGAATAGTGAGGACTACTAATGCTATCATCTGGAACATCACTCCATTCCCTGACTAGTCCCGGCTACATTCTCATTTCCTGAAGAGAACAATGAAAGAAAGGATGAGTTCAACTAGCCCAGTAAGAAATATTATGACTAAGATAATGCATAATAAATTATCATTAGCCTTCAACAGTAATAAACTGATAAAATATAATAAACATCAAGTTTAACTGCAGCGGAACAATCAATCCATTAGAAGAGTCAAGTAGAGAATAAAGTCAACTATCTTCTATGATTTAAAAGGTTTTCATCACTTTTATCATTTGAGACTCGACAATAAATAAACCACATCATCCACGCACTTTTCGGCGAAGGATATTCATTAGTATCACGACCACAAATTATCCATACACTACTGGACCAAGGATATTCGTGTATTCATCAATGGTCATGATCATGCCAACAATCGTCCATCAATGCACTACTGCCAAGGAGGACTTTTACCACATCATTTGTAACATTACGGTATGATTATACAGAATAATCCCTGGTCATAATCATACCAAGTCCATCTATGCACTACAGGCCATAGATGACTTTCAACATTTTATAAACATGAGGATGATGACAGTGATATAAGAATTTAATAAAACAAGTTCATGAATTAATTTTTCCAGGAACCAATAACGTCCAAATTGTCAACATGATACTGCTTTGTGGAATAAAACTCAAGAATGCTCAGAAGAATATGTCCATGAAAAGATACTGGATGAAGAGCAAATATCAAGGATATTCCACTAATTTTATGGAGTATAAAAGCAAAAACTTTAACCAACTGAGTATAATAAAGAATGGAATAACAAAAGAAATCACCAGGCATGCGATAGACCGCACAGACAGGTTATTCCAACAGAAAAATAAATAACGGAACCAGGTCATGCGTAAACGCACAGACATGCTATTCCAACAGAATAATAAATAACAGAACCAGGTCATGCATAAATGCACAGACATGATGTTCCAACATAATAATAAATAACGGAACCAGGTCATGTGTAAACGCACAGACATGATGTTCCAACATAATAAGAAAAATGGAATAACAGAAGAATTTCACCAAGTATAGGGTAGTCCGCGTATAATTCCAACAGAATAATAAAGAGTGGAATAACAGAAGTTCTCTCCATGAATACGAAAGAAATAATACCCCTTACCTTAGAAAAACTGGATACTGGAATAGTGAGGTAACAGACTTCTCTTCTTCTTTCTCTCTATAATTTCTCTATGAAATAATTGCTCTAAAGCTTTTGTGAACTGGTGAGAAATGAAGGAATAATGAGCTTCTATTTATAGGAAAATATAGTTTCGAGAATTGCACAATTTGGGTCTCAAAATATTACAGTACAATACCTCCAACTTTTCTTTTATTTTTAATTTAGTCCTGTAAGTATTATCAAACTTGCACCACCTCCCCTAATAGTAAATAATGTGAATCAATAGTTCAATCATGTGAATCAATAGTATAATCATGTGAAAAATACGAATTACAGTATAGTACCTCTATCTAAACCTCTATTTTTAACTTAGTCATGCAAGTATTATCAATCTTGCACCAACTCCCCTAATAGTACATGAATGTGATTCAATAGTACACATATGTGAACAAATAGTTATATAAGCATGTGAATTAGTAGAAATTAATTGCTCATTTCTCCGATAAATTACCCGATTTATCAATATAACTCCCAGACATCAATTATCTTCGGAATAGATGTCAATTTCCAATAACACTAATAATCCCAACACAATGGAACTATCAAATTCATCTTTAATCAACACGAAATTATTCATCATTAATATTATAACTCACAATATTTAACAACCAGGTCGTTCTCAGGAAAGAGGGGGCTTTCCGATAAGGATTTCTCCTTATTGGTGCGCAATTAGGTGACCAAACCTCTCGTTGACAGAACTTCTAGACATTGTAAATATTGCAATTTAATAATATGAATAACTTTTTCGTCTCAATTATTGATTTAATAATATATCATATAATGCGAGATGATCTTTGTGACAATAATCGAATCGATAATATGAGAGATATGATGCAAAGAATTACTATAGCAATAATTGAGTATAACCGGTGACTTCTCACGTAAGCATCAATAACCAATACCGCAGTGCTACTTATGCAACCACAGCAGTATTCTTGTACTTTTACTACTGGGTAGTTCATGTAACAACCTGATATTTTCTATATAAATAAATAAGAAATGTTTACGTATAATTTTTTTTTATTTTATGGATGAAGATTTGTACAAGAATATGTGTATATGTATTTATGTGATAAATAAAAATATATTTATTACATGATTATTTACAAGTAAATTTAATTTAGAATTATTGATTATTAAAAAGTATATTTTTATAATAATTAATTTTATAGTGGAAATGTTTTTATTAATTATTTTCCATGAAAATATAATCATATATTATTTAAATAATATATGAAGTGATTTTATAATAATTATAATAATTATTTTATTATATGAGTTTTAGTACAGATAGTAAGTTAATTATTTTACCTTAATTATTAAGGTTAAATATGAAAGAATAATCGATATGAAATCAAACCCTAATTTTGGATTATTGTCAAGGTATGAGAATAATAATATAATATTAATTATATTTTGAATTTTTTGTGCTATAAATATGTACTGTTTGTACGTATTAATGATGATTGGTCAATTATGGTGTTTAATTTCAAAACCTTAATATTATTTGGCTAAACCCTAATTTGAAAATCAATTGTGGGTTTAAGACGGTTATTTAACTGTGTTATATGTTTATGTTGTGTATTATATAATGATTTGATAATTAGGAAACCCTAATTGTAAATTTAAAACCCTAGTTTATATTTGAATTTCTAATAATTAAAAACCCTAATTGGAAACCTAAACTAGAGATTTTGATTAGTCAGAAATTGTGTTACTGTGGATAATAACGCGTATGATAGATTTTATTGCTAATTAAGGTAAACCTAATTAGTAAATTAAAATTATAATGATTAGAACCCTAATTATGTTTTGCAAACCCTAATTATTTAAAAACCCTAAATTTTATTTAGTAAGTTATAATTAAATTTTTATTGAACTTTAATCTTAATCCTTAAAACCCTAGAAATTATTTGGAATACCTTAAGGATTAAAATCTAGTGATTAAAACCTCGATTCAAGCACCATGGACAAGTATACCCTTAAAATAACAATGCAAATGACCAAATTACCCTTTATTTAAAAATGGATTGTTCTAGAATTGCATGACTCATCACTTGTGTTTATCCCATGTGTGTAAAACCAGACAATCCTTATCATTATTGCCACCTTGTAAGCCTAGATGCATTGAATCTATGTTCTATAAATAGATTGAAGGAGAGAGAAAATCATTTGCTAGCCATTTTTGTACACAACACCCAAGCCTTTTCTCTCAACCCAAACCCACAAAAATATTTGCTAGATCAGATCCCAAGACCATTCCCACGCATACTAGTAACAGATCAAGAAGCTAGAAATCAAAATTTATCAAAGAAAGGTATTAAACCCTAATTCAAAATCTGTCCAAATTTCGGTTGTTAGATGTTATGTTTGAGTGTTAGAATATGTTGTTAGTAGTGTATAATGATGATCTGTGTTTATAGATGTTAAATCCATAACATCTATAGGCTCGGATTTGAGTTTTTGCAAAATCTGGAAAAATTTGGTTCTGTGGTCTGACAACGAATGTCAGTGGCCACAGATCCTTGATCGTTTATGATTTGTGTAGTTTTTAAGTTGTTACATGTAGCCTGTATTGTGGTCTGTAATCTGCAAGTGGACTCAAGGTCATTTGATGTCTAGAATAGAAGTTATTTACGGTCAAAAGTAGTTGACCGGCCATGACCGGGAGTTTCTGGGTAACCCAGAAACAGTCAAGAACCGGCCTGACAAGCTTTTAAGCCGGTCAGATCTTTTAGTGTATTTATGTTTGTGTTGTATCCAGTCTATAGCTTGATATTTGTACTACATTTTCATGCCTTATAATATCCTAAGAATCATATGGAGGAGAGTCAGTGGCTAGTCAAAGCAGGCCAGATGATAACTCAAGAACGTGATCTCTGACAGGGTTTGACCAGCATGGATCTTGTTATTTGGTTGTTGTTTTGTTTCTTTTATGTAATGAATCTCTTCCTTGTTATGTTGGCTACATACTCCATGTTTTAAAGCACAAAAACATTACAAGATCTGTAACGACCCCAAAATAGGTCCATTCCATCCAACCCATTCTGAGTCGCCAAATATATGATACGAAAAACAACTACAACTTTATTACAACAATTGTCGTGCAAAATACAACAACACATATCTTTGTGAGTTTGGATACAAATATATACCAACTCAGTGTACGTCACAATGACACCTTACATAAAGGTATAGTCAAAAAATGTTTTAGAAATTAGAATCTTTGGGAAGTGCTCAAGAAAACCTTCGCACATGGGAGGCCATGCTTTTAGGTTATGGTAGATATCATATAGCCACGAATTATCCTTGGTTGACCTAATAGACCCCAAAGAAAATGAGAAGATTACTATCATATTCTTCCCAATGGTGAGTCTTTTCTTGACATATCATTATCTCCACTGTCTCTAATTGGGTATTATACTCCAAACAAACACCAAGATTATATAGGTAGTGCATGTAAATATACTCAAATGAGTGGATGTGCACAACCTTGTCTTATGATAACATGAGTTTGTATGTCATTAGACATCTTGTATGATAGTGGCAAAACACCCTTCCAAAGTTAAATTCACCTCACCCTCAACATCTATAGACCACCACTCTATTCCTCGCTATCCCCGCGCTCGACCCAATTTACACTTTTATTACACGAAAGGAATTGTGAAACAAAAGGGTGAGCACTGACTAGCTCAAGAAAGAATATTATGACTAAAGATAAATAAATTATCAATAGTCTTCATCGATAATAAATCGAGATTTAGAACATATGGTAGATGATAAAACTTTTCAATCATAGTTGCAGGTAACGAGCGATCCATTAGAAGAGTCAAATAGACCACAAAATCTATTATCTTCTCCATGTTAAAAGTCCACCAACAATGTTTTATCTACGTAACATCAATCAACAATTCCTCATCCCACAATCACGTGTATAACTTTCATAATCGTAATTGTAGTTCTAAATTCCTTTCCTCATCCAAGACAAAGATAATTTTCATCACTTGTCTTTACCGAAACATCAAAGATCATGGTTATACCAAATCACGCTTCATGTTCATAATCATACTAATAAATTCATCTTTTGCACCACTAGCTAAAGATATTCATTAACAGATTCATCTTTACACTACAAAGCTAAAGATATTCATCAATGAGTCATCTTTGCATTACGAGCCAAAGATATTCATCAATAATTCATCTTTACTACAAAATTAAAGATATTCAACAACAAAGTCATCTTTGCATTACAGCAAAAAGATATTCATCAATAATTCATCTTTGCACTACAAAGCAAGATATTCATCAACAAGTCATCTTTGCACTACGAGCCAAAGATATTCATATATCAAAGAAATACATAATCATTTCGGAAGTTATATAACAATAATTATAACCATGTTGATCAATTCACCTTTGCACTTAAGCTAAAAATATTCAATTGTAAATTCAATGGTCATGATCATACCAAATCGACAATTCAACTTTTGCACTCTTCGGCCAAAGAGAACCTATGGTCACGATCATACCAATAATCTACCCATCTTTACACTCAAGTCGAAGAGAAATATTATCATTAGGGTTATAAGAATGTTATATAAAAACAATATAATCAAAACATGGTTTTAATTTCAAGAGTAAGATTCATAAATCAACGATAATTTGGTCGGAAGAAAAACCAATTTGTCGTGAATAGTACCCGTGTTAAATATAGTACCGTAGTATCGTGCATATAAAGAACCTCGACACGAAAAAGATAAAGTTTCATAATAAAAAATTCATATCCATATTTATAACACCTTAATCCAAATGTTATAAATCACTTAGAAATCTCATAATCTAATATTATTAATATTATAATAATATTTTAATCATTTCTTAAACTTATAAATAATTTAATCCAATTATTTACACTTTAATAATTAATGCATTTAATCATCTAAAATGCGAAACTCATAAGATTTCATCATCATTAACCAAAACCCTCATAAAAATCAGCATATATCTCATATATGATTCTCAAGCCAATAAATCATATTTTCCAATTTTCTTACTTCACATAACATATTTAATTCATTTATTCATAACTAGAACATTTTCATGAAAAATACCAAATCAATTCCAAAAATATTTCTTTTCTGGGATTTAGCATAACATAGTCCCATATTGAACATATATTTTTCTCGAAATTTTAAAAATTCACTTACTATTTTTCATATGGCCAAAACCATCGAATATTTAAACATTTATCATAAATTATACTTTTATCCAAAAATTCTGAAATTAATACGGTATACTGATATTATATAGATGTACTTCCAATAAAAATTTCATCAATTTTGGAGTTAATCACAAGGAGTTATAAATAGTTACTTTTAAAATAGTCTTTTCTCATAAAATCCATAACTCCTAATCTATACATCCAAAAATCGCCATTTTTGGACACGATCTACAAAACTCATCAAAATATCATTTCAAATTTTTCCAGAATTTTTAAAGGTTCAGAAAAATTTTGAAACTAAAAACATAATAACCCTTAAAATCCCTTACTATCCCTTACTTCAAAAGAAGCGATTTTACATTGGAATAACGAATTTGAAACGAACTTGCACCGTATAGCAATACTCAAAGTATACTCAAAATACTCACAAGAATACGCTCAATAATATAGAGAGAGAAAACTTCAGTTTCTGGTGTGATTTTCAATTCTAACCTAAGCACCCTATTTATAGGAAAATACTTAAAACACCAAAGCGAAAAATTTAATAAATTATTAATATAATAAATTTGAATTCCTCGCCCACTTTTTTTTTTTTGTTCAAACTTCAGCAACACAAGTATCTCACCTTACAAAACTTACAAAAACGTTTTCATAATTAATTAATTTAAAACTCCAAAAAATAATAATTAATTAATCCGAACTTCAATAATTCATAATAAATAGCCCTTTTGTCGAAAAATTGAATCTCGCAAATTTTTATAGGAAATTCAATTCTCTACAACTTTGCGAAGAAAATTTTTCCGAATTCCAAATGTAAATTGGCCAAATCCACAAACCAGACGATTTTACGAGCTATAATCAAATTTCGATCCAAGAAATGGGGTCCACCGCACACAAAACATGTGTTAATCATTTAATGCCACAAAAATACTCTTCCTCCTCATATACTCATATATCCAACATTCATTATAAAATATCACCGTTAATATATTATTAAAATAATATATTTAAATGAATTATTTTATCAAAAAAAGATAAAATATTAATTTTCAACAATTGTCACATTAAAAATTTTCTCCATCTATGTCCACATAAAATAAATATTTTTCTCATCATAAAAATCGATAATTAATTATTCACAAATAATATTACATAATCACAATATTGACAACCAGGCGCCTCCTGTGAAAGAGGGGCTTTCGATAAGAATTTCTCCTTCTTGGCGCGATTAGGTGACCAAACCTCTCCTTAGACAGAACTTTCTAGGCATTGCCAATAATGTTATCCAATAATATTATTCAGGATAATATGAATTATTGTCTAGATAATGGAAAATCTTTGTCTTTGTGACAATTATTGAAACAACAATAATATAAAATATCAACGTAGCAATTATTGAATCAATAAAATAAAATATTGAGCAAAGAATTATCTTTATGTAACAATTATTGAGTAATGCCTTCACTTAAAAAAAAATTTATCATGCTTCATGAATAGTACTTTCGTGAATAGTAACTTCGTGAATAGTAACTCATGAATAGTAACTCGTGAATAGTAACTCATGAATAGTAACTCATGAATAGTAATTAAAAAAAAATTGAATACTTTTATTTCATAAAATTCGGGGTCTTACAAGATCAACAAGTTGTGGAAGCCCAAAACGAGCCAGTCGAACTGTTCTTCATTTCTGGGTAACCCAGAAAATGAAGAACAGCTCTGACAGCTTGTTCAAGGCTCCAGATCTCGTTAGTTAAGCATGTTTTGATGATGTTGTCTGTTGGATCGTGTAGTCTTGTACTTGTACTACATTATCTGACCATCAACATGTCCAGAAACAAATTTAGTAGCGTTTAATCAATGGTCAAAGTGGTACTCACGAAACTGCCTTATGAATGCTCAAGAACATGAAGAACACCTATAGCGACAGTTTTTTCACTATAGGTGACCTTTAGCAACAGACAGTAATTTATTTTCCGAAAATTATTTAATAAATAGAAAAAAATAGTTTTTAATTATTAAAAATACCAAATAAATTATTAAAAATTATTTTAAATTTCGAAAATTAGTTTTTAATTATTTTAAATAGATTTCATAAATATTTAATATTTTTAGAATATTAAAAGGTATTTAATTTATTTAATTATATTATTAAATAAATTAGTTGAAAATGATTTTAATATTTGAAAAATCATTTAAAATTATATTATGATATAAGAAAATATTTTAAGTTATTTTAATGACTTTTAATATTTTGTGATAAATTTCATTAATAAATTAATATTAATGATAATTAAGTTATTTACTAAATGAATTAAATAAATTAATTAAAAATTATTTTATTATATTAAAATCATTTTAAATAATAATAAGGTATTTAAATATATTTTAAGTTATAAAATATAACTTTTAATATTTAAAGGTAAATTTCATTAATTAATTATTATTAATGATATTAAAGTAATTTAATAATTATATTAAATAATTAAATTTAAAAATGATTTTAATATTATAATAATCATTTTAAATAAAAATAAAGTGTTTAAAGTTATTTTAAGTTATAAAATATAACTTTTAATATTTAAAGGATAATTTCATTAATAATTTAATATTAATAATTAATAATTTATTATTAATGATATTAAATTTATTTAATAATTATATTAAATAAATAGTTTATAAATGATTTTATTAATTTAAAAATCATTTAAAAGGGATATAAATGAATTAAAAATATTTTAAGTTATACTTAATGACTTTTAATATTTTGATAAATAAAACATTAATACTTTAATATTAATGATAATTATTTAAAAATGATTTTAAATGTTTTAAAAATAATTTGAGGTTATATTAATACTTTAAAAGTATTTCAAGTTATTATAAATAACTTTAACATTTTGGAAATGATTTCATTAGTAGTTTAATATTAATTAAATATTAATGATAATATGATTGTTTAATACTTAAATCATTTAATAATGATTCCTATGTTTGAAAATTCATGATAAATTATAATAAATGTTTTAAAAATTATTATAAGTCATTTAAAAATAATATGACCGATACGTCATTTGATTGAGTTACGAATAGAGTCTTAGACTCGATAATTACTGATAAAGTCGCTTAATACAATCGGCATGTTTCGTAAATTGATCTGGACTTAGATAAGTTAATTAGATATGTGATTATTTGTGATTCAATGGTTATTAAACATGGGTAATAATGTGATTAGGTTATGTGCTGACTGCGAAATGCAGTACTATGTGTTATAGTATATTGTTCTAATCGAACGAATGATCTGATTAATGATAGGTCGTGATATAAAAGATAGAACTAAGTTTCGAACTGTAAGCAGCGCATCAGGCAAGTATTTTACATTTGTATTTTCTTTATGCAATAGACATGAGTAAGAATGTTTTTAAACTATATTATTACTGTACAGATTATTAACCTTATATTATATACGCTCATTGAATATCAACATGTTAGTATATGATAATTCAGATATATATATTCTATTCGTTAATTTCTATAAATGGTTATACAAGTGTCCCCACTTGGATAATCATTGCATTTAATCACATGTTGATATACCTTTGTCAATTACCCGTATACATAAATGTTGAATTATAGATTATTGTTGAAAAGATAAAACCTTTGATTTGAAACCTGATAGTATGAACATCCCTACACGGAAAAGCTGTTTATGCACCCAAGGTGGACAGAGTGAACGATCCTATCGTTCTTGTAATGTAGTATTGATCAATGCAGGGCATAACGGGCTGATCACCCCCCGTGCCCATAAGTTATGACGGTTTACAGATGAATTTCTGTTTAACCTTTTCGAAAATGAAAACAATATTCATGGCATGTCACCATAACCCCAGTTATAGTCAATATGTAGTTTCAAAAATTTGAAAGAGAGTTGTTATGTTATTATTATCAGTTCAGAATACTTCACAACTGTTGACTTGTTGTAGAAGAATAGTACAAAGAAAACATTTAAATTATTTCAGCTTATATATATATAATTATTACTTGTTGGGCACTCAAATGCTCATCCTTGCTTAATTTAAATGTTTTCAGCTAAGTGTGAACGATCAGAGAGCTCTGCTAAGAACAAGGGAAAGGGAAAGGTTGCTGAATGAATGAATGTTACCTTATGTAATAGTTTAATATTATTAAGACAAGTATGATATATATTATTTATCATGGTTTGTAATGAATGTTTAAAGGTTACGTTTTTGGGATTAGACTTTGATGATATGTAAATTAAGTTGATCTTTATATTATTTTTTTTATTATTAGTATTATTTCTCTCATAGAAATGGTATCGTGAAGAACCGAGTTCGGGTTTCAAGTACCCGAGTTTTGGGTCTTTACAATTCAACAGTTTTAACGGTAACACTTCCGCCGTTATTTTTATAAAAAGATAATTCTGTCATTTTCTTACTACGACAATACTTCCATTGTGGGGTCCACCAATGATTGTGCCGTCGTACGAATATTCCTTGTTAAAACGAATTTTCCCCGACCAATCGAATATTATATAACCACTTGCTTACTTTGCAAAATTTGTAAATAATACCCACAACTATAATATTATATCAAATCCACACCAAAATATTCAAAAATATATTTCGAGAAAAAATTAATCTTTATTCATAAAAGTTGGGGTCTTACACCAGACATCAATTATTATCGAAACAAATGTCGATTTCCACTAACATTAATAATCCCAACACAATGGAACTATCAATTTTATCTTTAATCAACACGAACTTATTCATCTTTAATATTATAACTCATAATATTTAACAACCAGGTCGTTCCCAGGAAAGAGGGGGCTTTTTGATAAGGATTTTTCTTTATTGGCGCGCAATTAGGTGACTAAACATCTCCTTGACAGAACTTCTAAACATTGTCAATATTACAAATAATAATATGAATAACTTTGCCATCTCAATTATTGATTTAATAATATTACATATTATACAGATGACACTGTGACAATAATTGAATCAATAATATGAGAGATATAATGCAGCAATTACTGTAACAATAATTGAGTATTACTGAGTGACTTCTCACGTAAGCATCAATAACCAATACCGTGTGCTATTAAGCAACCACACGTATTACTGTACTTTTACTACCGGGTAGTTCAACAGTTTTAACGGTAACACTTCCGCCGTTATTTTATAAAAAGATAATTCTGTCGTTTTCTTACTACGACAATACTTCCGTTGTGGGGTCCACCAATGATTGTGTCGTCGTACGAATATTCTCTGTTAAAACGAATATTCCCCGACCAATCAAATATTATATAACCACTTGCTTACTTTTCAAAATTTATAAATATTACCCACAACTATAACATTATATCAAACTCACACCATAATATTAAAAAAAAATATTTTGAGAAATTTAAATCTTTATTCATAAAATTTGGGGTCTCACAATCTCCCCTCCTTATGAAATTTTGCCCTTGAAATTTACGTACGTACGTACCTGGTATGCCGAAGAGGTGAGGATACCTTGACTTCATTTCAGATTCTAACTCTTGAGGTATAACCTTTGAGTATCGAATATAATCCTTATTATCCAAGATTTTAACACGTATCTCCTCATACGTTAAATCTTCTGCTATCTCGTCTGGTTCTAATTTAATAATGTGGTTCGGGTCTTCCACATATTTACGTAACATCGATACGTAAAAAAAACGTTCTGAACACGCAACATACTTGGCAGTAAAACGAGTCTATATGCCACAGTTCCTACTCGATCGAGGATTTCAAATGGGCTAATTAAATCGAGGGTTGAGATAACGCCTCTTTGAACCTTCTTCTTCACATTTATCAGATTTGGGTGTGTAACTTGAGCGGCTTTAACTTTATCGATTAAAGTCGATTCTAATCGTATATTCGTTATCTTCACATGGATCCCTAGAGTCTTTAACTCTATCTTCATCATTTGTAAGTTTATACGAAATGGGTCTTTGTGTTAACAGTATCGCACTCGTAAACGCATACGATCTTCTACTCAACGCGTCAGCTACCACGTTTGCTCTTCCACGATGATATTGAATGGTACGATCGTAATCTTCAACAGCTCAAGCTAACGTCTTTGGCACATGTTACGTTTATTTTAGGTGAAGAAAATATTTGAGGGTTTTAGAAATGGGTTTTGTACTGGGGTCAATACAAAATTCGATTTCACGCTCTAGGGGTAGGCTAAGAAGTCTTCAAGAATACGTCAGGAAATTTATTAACAATAGAAATATCATTCAAAACTGTGACTCTCATCCAAGACTTGGATAGCACGTCGCATTGATACCTATCAACTTGCCACCGTTATTCACAACGTCCCCTACGGAAAGTTCGGCTACGGTGCATTCCACACAAGGAAGTCACCAGAGAAAGGCTCAGGGCTCTTTACTTATGACTTGATATGACAATGATTGGTTTGGTTGCTTGAATTCGCATAATAGGTTGGTTAGGAATATAAAAGCTAACAACCTTACAAAAAGCTTGATGAGTAGTTAACCAATCGATTCCTTAAATCACATCAAAGGCAAGTATTTTCAAAGAGATAAGTTCGACAAGTAACGTGAAAGTGTCGATTTGAATTAACAAGATTTATAAACAGTGGAGGTAACGAAGGTTTCTACTATCGAAGTTTCAACCAATAAGTCAAAGTCTAATTTCTCCGAAGTCAAATTTAAACGTTGAGCGCAAGCAAGAGAGATAAAAGAATGGGTAGAACCGGTATCTAATAAGATATAGACTTCATAAGAATTTATAATTAATTAACCCGTGCTAACTTCGTTCGGGTTATTCACTTTTTGAGAAGTCACGAAAAACGCTCTTCCTGAAACCACTGACTTTGTTTTGTGCGTATCCGCCTTTGGTGTCACCGTTCCAGCTGGACTTGATTTCACTATACGACAAAATCGAGCTATATGACCTTCTCGTCTTGAAATTTCTACTTCTATTATCTTGGCCATGATTACCACCGAAGTGGTTACCATTCTTGGCATGATAATTTCCCCCACGATGGTTATCATGGTTCCGATGGCCGTTGCCACCGGTATGATTATTATCGTGTTGTTGGTCGTTACCTTTTGGTTGAGCTGACTCAACGGTCTCATGTGCTTCATTGCTTATCTCAGCATTTTCATATGGCATTTTCAAACACTGTCATAAAACAAGGGTTAATTAACATATCACATATTATCCCTATACTATGACCGACCAATTAAATACCACATAAACTTAGGTAGGTCATACTAGCGAAGGAATTCCCCGTCTTTCCCCTCCTAGTTCTTGTCTCACATCTCAGCCAGGGATCATATCCCTAAGCTTTGATACCAACTGTGACGCCCCCAAAACAGGTATACATCACCCATCTTGGGTCGCCAGATACAAGGTACTGAATTCAAATATAACTTAATTATACAACAGTCGTGTAAAACACGACTAAACATATGCTGTGAGTTTTAATACAAATATTGTCATCTAGACAATATAAAAACTCAATGGGGGTCCTCATTACATTTATTATCACACTATTTCACAAAATAATGAGGACTACTAATGCACCATCTAGGACCATCACTCTGTTCCCCGACTAGTCCCTGCTACGTTCTCATTTCCTGAAGAGAACAATGAAAGCAAAAGGGTGAGCTCAACTAGCCCAGTAAGAAATATTATGACTAAGATAATGCAGAATAAATTATCATTAGCCTTCAACAATGTTAAACCGATAGAATATAATGAGACAACAAGTTTAATCTGCGTGGATCAAGCAATCCATTAGAAGAGTCAAGTAAGGTATAAAATCTACTATCTTCTATGATTTAAAAGTTTTCATCAACTTTATTCACGAGACTCGACAATAAATAAAATCGAATCGTCCCTGCTCCACGGCTAAGGATATTCATGTAATCATGAATGGTCATGACTATACCGAAATAATCCTCGGTCATAATCATACCAACAACTCGTCCACCAATGAATTACAGAATGAATGAGGACTTTTACCACATCATTCGTCACATTACGGTCATGATTATACCGAATAATTCCTGGTCATAATCATACCAAGTCCATCTATGCACGTAAGCCAAAGATGACTTTCATCACAATATAAGAATGAGGATGATAACAATGACATAATAATTCAATAAAACAAGTTCAAGAACAAATTTTTAAGATTTATAAATTAATTTATCCAGGAACCAATAACGTCCAATTTGTTCACATGATACTGCATTGTAGAGTAAAATTCAAGAATGCTCAAAAGAATATTTCCATGAAAAGATACTGGATGAAGCGCAAATATCAAGGATATTCCACTAATTTCATGGAGTATAGAAGCCAAAACTTTAACCAACTGAGTATAATAGAATATATGAAACTGCAAATGGATCTTCACCCGCCATGCGGTAATCCACGTATACAGATCATTTTCATAATTTAATAAGGAATGAATACAAAGGATCATTCACCATGCATGTGGTAATCCACATAGACAAAAGTTATTCCAATGTAATAATAAAGAATGGAATAACAAGAGGATTCACCATGCGTGCGATAGATCGCATGCATGAGTTATTCCCAGCGAGAATAATAAATAATGGAACCGGTCCCAAAGAACGCTTACAGCATGTGATATTCCGACAGAATAATAAATAATAGAACCAGGTCCGGCGTAAATACACACTGGATATTCTGACAGAATAATAAAGAACAAAATATTAGAAGAATTTCACCATATATGCGGTACTTTGCATAAGCAGGTTATTCCAACATAATAATAAGAATGGAATAACAGAAGAATTTCACCATGTAAAGCAGGTATTGCAGATATACAAAGTTATTCCAACATAATAATAAAGAATGGAATAACATAAGTTCTCTTCATGATTACGAAAGAAATAATACCCCTTACGAGTACAACAAATAATATCCCTTACCTTAGAAGAAACTGGATATTGGAGTAGTGAAGTAGCAGAATACTTTTCTTCTTTCTCTCTATAGTTTCTCTCTCTAGAGTTTCAGTGAAGTAGTAAGAAATAATGAAGGAATGAGCTTTTATTTATAGGAGAATGGACTGAATAGTAACTAATTCATGAACGGTCCAGATTGATTTACTTTTAAACGGACGGTCCATATTGGTTTACTATTAAAACTTAAAGCAACGGTCCATACTAATTTACTATTAAAACTTTAAACCAGCGATCCATATTGATTCACTATTATAACTTTCCACCAGCGGTCCATATTGATTTACTATTATATCTTCAACCAACGATATGAAAAATTAGCACATCTCCTCATGGAATAATATTGTACCCAAAAATGATTTGGACCGAAAAGAAATATATCTTACGGGTGAATAGTACCTCGTGAATAGTAACTCGTGAATAGTAACTCATGAATAGTAACTCGTGAATAGTATCTCGTGAATAATAACTTATGAATAGTAACTCATGAATAGTAACTCGTGAATAGTAACTCATGAATAGTAACTCGACACGAAAAGTGCCCTGAATACCCGATTGAATAATATAACCTCTAGACATCAATTATTATCGAAACAAATGTCGATTTTCACTAACACTAATAATCCCAACATAATGGAACTATCAATTTCATCTTTAATCAACACGAACTTATTCATCATTAATATTATAACTCATAATATTTAACAACCGAAGTCGTTCCGGAAAGAGGGGCTTTTCTCGATAAGGATTTTCCTTATTAAGCGCATGATTAGGTGAACAAACCTCTCCTTGACATAACTTCTGACATTATCGATATTGTAAATAATAATATGAATAACTGCATCTCAATTATTGATTTAATAATATAACATATTATCTGAGATGACCTTTGTGACAATAATTGAATCGATAATATGAGAGATATGATCGTGATTCATTGTAGCAATAATTGAGTATTCTTGGTGACTTCTCACATAAGCATCAATAACCAATCTGTAGTGTGCTACTCTTATCGACCCATAGCGTATTCTACGTACTTTACTACTAGGGTAGTTCAGCGGTTTAACGGTAACACTTACATATTATTTTTATAAAAGATAATTACGTCGTTTTTCTTACTACGACATACTTAGTTATTAGGGTCCACCAATGATTGTCTTGATAAATACGAATATTCCTGTTAAAAGCGAATATTCCCAGGCCAATCGAATATTATATAACCACTTGCTTACTTTTCAAAATTTATAAATATTATCCACAACTATAACATTATATCAAATTCACACCATAATATTAAAAAAAATATTTCGAGAAATTAAATCTTTATTCATAAAATTTGCGGTCTCACACCTACGGATAGTCTGGCTTCGGTGCATTCCATATAAGGAAGTCACCAGATAAAGGCTCAGGTGTAAGACCCCAACTTTTTGAATAAAGATTACATTTTCTCGAATGTATTTTTGAATATTATGGTGTGATTTGATATAATGTTATAGTTAGGGTAATATTTACATATTTTGCAAAAGTACGCAAGTTGTTATATAATATTCGATTGATCGAGATATTCGCTTAACAGGAATATTCGATAACCAGATAATCATTGGTGGACCCCACAACTAATTATCATTCTGATTGAGAAAACGACAAAACACTTTATGAAAATAATCTATGAAGTTTTATCGTTAATCGCTTAACTACCCTAAGAGTAAAAGTACAAGAATAATACGCTGGTCGTGCATAGTAGCACACTGATTGATTATTGATGCTTACCGAGAAATCACCGCTTATACTCAATTATTGTTATGTGAATTGTCATTATCTCTCTCATATTATCGATTCGATTATCATCATAAGATCATCTCGCATAATATGTTATTTTATTAAATCAATAATTGAGATTGCAAAGTTATTCATATTATTAAATCGCAATATTTACAATGTCTAGAAGTTCTCGACAAGGAGAGGTTTGTCACCTAATTAAGGCGCCAATAAGGAGAAATCCTTATTGAAAGCCCCTCTTCTGGAACGACTTTATGTGATGCCCCAAAATTAGGTATACATCACCCATCTTGGGTCGTCAGATACATGGTACAAAATTCAAATACAACTTACTAATACAACTATCATGTACAATACGACAAAACATAACTGTGAGTTTGAATACAATTATTGTCTACTAGAGATTATACAAACTCAAAAGGAGTCCTCATTATAATTATTAACACACTATTTCATAGAATAGTGAGGACTACTAATGCTATCCTCTGGACCGTCACTCCGTTCCCCGACTAGTCCCTGCTATGTTCTCATTTCTTGAAGAGAATAGTGAAAGAAAGGGTGAGCTCAACTATCCCAGTAAGAAATATTATGACTAAGACAATGCAGAATAAATTATCATTAGCCTTCAACAGTGTTAAACTGATAAATTATAATAAACATCAAGTTTAACTGCAGCGGAACAAGTAATCCATTAGAAGAGTCAAGTAGAGAATAAAATCTACTATCTTCTATGATTTAAAAGGTTTTTCATGACTTTTATCGTTGGGACTCAGCTTAATAAATAATCCACATCATCAAATCACCCCTGCACTATGGCCAAGGATATTCTTTAGTATCACGACCACAAATTATCCATGCACTACAACCAAGGACATTTGTGTATTCATTAATGGTCATATGGTCATGATCATGCCAACAATTGTCCATCAATGCACTACGGGCCAATGATAACTTTTACCACATCATTTGTAACATTACGGTCATGATTACCTTTGAATAATCCTCATTATAATCATACCAAGTCCATCTATGCACTACTGAATACACGATGACTTTCAACATAATATAAACATGAGGATGATGACAATGATATAAGAATTCAATAAAACAAGTTCAAGAATTAATTTATCCAGAACTAATAATGTCCAAATTGTCAACATGATAATCTTTGCTTTGTAGAGTAAAATTCAAGAATGATCAGAAGAATATTTCCATGAAAAGATACTGGATGAAGCGCAAATATCAAGGATATTCTACTAATTTCATGAAGTATAGAAGTCAAAACTTTAACCAACTGAGTATAATAAAGAATGGAATAACAAAAGAAATCACCATGCATGAGGTACTTCGCATAGATAGGTTATTCCAATGAATAATAATAACGGGCGAGGTCGAGCAAAATTTGCACCGAAGCGGGATGTTCTAACGAGAATAATAAAGACGGAACTAGGTCCCATAAAAAACACATGCATGGATGTTCCAACGTAATAATAATAAAGATTTTAACCAGTCCGTGTAAAACACACGACGGATATATTCCAATGAATAATAATAAAGATTTTAACACAGTCCTGTGTAAAAAACCTACATGTGATGTTCCAACGAGAATAATAGAAGAATGTCACCAAGTATAGGGTAGACCACGATATCAAAGTTATTCCAATGTAATAATAAGCAATGGAATAACAACAGTTCTCTTCATGAATATGAAAGAATAACACCCCTTACATTAGTTGTGACGCCCCCAAAATAGGTATACATCACCCATTATGAGTTGTCAATACATGGTACGTAAACAACTACAACTTTATTATTACAACAAGAAATCGTGAGTTTAAATATAAATATTACCTTCTGACAATATTTATACTCAAATAAATCCTCATCACATTTATTGATACATTATTTTACAAAATGGTGAGGACTACTAAACAATCCTTTCTAAAACCTTCAATCCATACCCCACTCTATTACTCGCTATATTCTCGCCTCCTGAGAAGAATGGAACAAAAAGGAAAAGGGTGAGTTCAACTAGCTCAGTAAAGAATATTATGACTAAGATAATATACAACAAATTATTGTTAGTCTTCAACGGGGAAAAATTTAATAGAATACAATAGACAACAAGTTTTTTAGATCAATATTCGCAGCGAAATAATAATTCATAGAAGAGTTACGTAGAGAATGAAATCTACTATAATCTATGAATTTAACGATCCATCATCAATATTTTATCCTGTAACATCAATCAATATTCATCTCAAATCAAACATTCATCTTTGCACTACGTGCCAAAAGATATTCATCGATCGGTCATGTTCATCTCAACACTGCTCATCTTTGCACTACTGTGCCAAAGATATTCATCGATTAGTCATGTTCATTTAAACACTGCTTCATCTGCACTACTGAGCCAAAGATATTCTTGAGAATCATTCATCTTTTTGCTACTGGGCCAAAGATATTCAATAATATCATCATTTAAGACCGAGGATGATGAAAATATTTTTAAAGAACGAATCCAAAGTGAAACAAAATGACAAGGATTAAGGATTAATGATTCGTACTTTGTTTTATCCATGTCCAACAATACCTCAAATAATCATAGTGGTGTAAAATTCAAGAATGATCAAAACATGGATACAATCAAAGCTAGTATCCGAATAGATATTTTGAGACGAAAAGAAGAAATTTTATTTTTCTATGAATAGTGTCAGATACGTGAATAGTCAGATATCGTGAATAGTAACTCAAACACCAAAAGATAGAAATTCCACAAAAAAAACATTTTCACGCTTCATGAATAGTACTCGTGAATAGTAACTCGTGAATAGTAACTCATGAATAGTAACTCGTAAATAGTAACTCATGAATAGTAACCTAGACATGAAAAAGTTCCAAATTTGATAAAAACTTCAGATCAACATTTTTCAAAGATAATGATATTGAAGAAATAATATCATTCTGAAAAAATAATATCCCTTACCTCAAAGAATCAAGATTTTAAGAAGGAAGGTCTCAAGTGATGTTTGAATGAAACTTGTCTTTCAACAAAGAACTCTCAAAGTATCTAAATACTCACAAAATACGCTCAATAATATAGAGAGAAAGAGAAAAACTTTGTTTCGGTGTGATTTTCAATTCTAACTTAGCCCTCTATTTATAGGAAAATGTTAGCCCAAGGCAGCGAGACTTGACTGCTACCGATGGCTTTACCTCTACTATTGCCACCCACCACATTTGAAATAAAATTCAGCACATTTCTTTACCAACCACAAGTGGGGCCCACTCAATTCTAGAATTTTCCACCAAAATCAATTATAAACCTAATTTCCGAATCACCACCTCTTAAAATTCATAACAAATCATTAAGTGAATTTTAACGGTTCAAAATTTGTGGACATATACTCAACTTATGTATGTATAACATACCCAAAAATTACCACAATCCAACTAGTCGGATTAAAAATTATAACCCCATAATATATCTCAAAACCCCGATTTAATTTTTAATACCTCCAATCCGATAAAATACCGATAAAACACCTCAACATAATTTCTTCATTTATAACCACATAAATAAATCCATCATTTATATCCACATAAAATAAATATTTCTTTATCATATGAATCAATAATTAATTATTCACAAATAATATTACGTAATCACAATTATGACAACCAGCCGCTCCTGGAAAGAGGGGCTTTCCGATAAGGATTTCTCCTTCTTGGCCAGCAATTAGGTGACCAAACCTCTCCTCGATGTAACTTTCTAGACATTGCCAATAATGCTATCTAATAATATTATTCAAATAATATGAATTATTGATCGATAATGGAGATAATGTGCGGTGACAATTATTGAACAAAGAATAATATAAAATATCAACGCAAAGAATTATTGAATCAATAAAATAAAATATTGAGCGATAACTCTCATGTGAAAATTATTGAGTAGTGCCTTCTTACGTAAGGATCAATAATTCAACAATTACATGCAATACTGCAGTGCTATCTTTTTGCAACCACGCCAGACATCGTATTTTAACCAAGGGTATTCCAACAAGATAATCTTGAATAACAACTACGCCAGTTATTTTTAACCAACTTATATTTGTCATTTTCTTCATCCAATCGCTTTCCGTTATCGTGCCCATTACATGGTTTCGCTACCGTCAAATACGAATATTCCCCGACAAGCATTTAATATTCCACGACCAAACGAATATTTCCCTACAAAAATGAATATTTTATAACCACTTGCTTATTTTGAAATATTTATGTATTTAACCCTTAACTATCCACATTAATCAAATCAACCCTTACTATTTCAAAATAATAAATAAAGGAAATTCTTTTTATTTAAAAAATTCTGGTCTTACAACCTCCCTCCTTATGAAATTTCGTCCTCGAAATCGACGTGCGACTGGTGTTTCAAAAGGTGAGGATACCTCGCTTTCATTTCCGCTTCCAATTCCCATGTCATTTCCTCTATAGCATGATTCCTCCACAAAACTTTAACTTGTGGTATGACCTTTCTACAGTAGGACATGCTCCTTCCTATCCAAGATCTTGACAGTACCTCCTCATACGTTAAGTCTTCTACTATATCTCGTCCGGGTTCTAACTTCAATAACGTGGTTCGGGTCTTTCACATATTTACGAAGTACAGATATGTGAAACACATTATGAACACGAGACATACTCGGAGGTAACGCAAGTCTATAGGCTACATTTTCTACTCGGTCAAGAATTTGAAATGGACCAATAAATCGTGGATTGAGCTTTCCTCTCTTCCCAAATCTTGTAACTCCCTTCCATGGAGCAACTCGTAATAATACATGATCCCCTACATTAAATTCCACGTCCTTTCGATGAAGATCCGCATAACTCTTTTTATCGATCTTGTGCCGTTTGTATACGTTGTCGAATCATTTGGATCTTTTCGGTAGTCATACGTCTTAACTTTCGGGTCCCAACAATGTTGCTTCACCCACCTCATCCCAACATATTGGAGAACGACATTTTTCGTCCATATAATGCTTGAATGGAGCCACACCTATACTTGCACGATAACCGTTGTTGTAGGAGAATTCCACCAATGGTAAATACTTATCCCAACTACCCTTGAAGTCTAGGACACGAGTCTTAATAAATCTTCAAGAGTTTGAATAGTCCTCTCGATTGTCCGTCCCGTTTGGGGATGATATGCCAACTAAATCGCAAATCCGTGCCCATAGCTTTTTGCAAGCTAACCCAAAATCTTGAAGTGAATCTTGGGTCACGATCCGAAACTATGGATACAGCATGCCATGCAACCTCACAATCTCATTTACGTATATACTAGCAAGACGTTCAAGTGAATAAGTCTCCGTATCGGCAAGAAATGAGCGAGACTTGGTTAATCTATCAATAATAACCCAAATAGCATTGATGCCTTGAGAAACCGTAGGAAGACCCGTAACGAAATCCATGGTAATGTGTTCCCACTTCCATTTCGGATCTCTCAAGTGGTTGCAAATTTACCCTTAGGTACTAGATGCTCCGCCTTTACACGTTAAGTAAGTTAAACACATCGAGATAAACTTTGCAATCTCTCTCTTCATATTATTCCACCAAAATGTATGTCAAGATCACGATACATTTTAGTACTTCCGTGATGGATTGCAAATGGTGTATTGTGTGCCTCCATCATAATCTTGTACTTCAAATCGAGTCGTTAGGAACACAAAGTCTAGAGTGGACTCAAGTATTCCTTCTTCATCAATTCTCGCTTAGGAATAGCTCCTTCTTGTACTTTCTTCTTCATACGTATCATTTCAGGCCTGGTGGCTTGAGCAACCTTAACTTTTTCTATTAAAGTTAGCTCTATCGCCGTATACTTGACATCATCGCACTTTTCGTTCCGCATATGATCTTCTACTCAATGCGTCACCACCACGTTCGCTTTACCGGATGGTATTGAATAGTGTGGTCGTAGTCTTTCAATAGCTCGAGCCAACGTCATTGCCGCGTATGTTGAGTTCTTTTTTAGTGAAGAAATATTTAAGGCTTTTATGGTGCGAATATATCTCCACTTTCTCCCCATATAGATAGTGCCTCCATATTTTTAGCGCTTAACGATCACGCTAACTCTAGATCATGAGTAGGATAATTCCTCTCATACTCTTTAAGTTGTCGCGAGGCATAGGCTATGACTTTCCCACGTTGCATGAGAACACATCCTAACCCTTTGCTCAAGCATCATTTGTAGATAACAAATCCATCCGAACCGATGGTATTGTTAGAACAGTCTTAAAATAAGTCTCCTCTTAAGCTCTTGGAAACTTTTCTTGCATTCTTCGCTCCAAACGAATTTCAGATCCTTTCGAAGTTAATGAGTTAATGGAGTAGCGATTCGAGAAAACCCTTCCATGAATCTCCGAATAATAACCACTAAGCCCAAAAGCTACGTGCTTGATCACCACCGACTTCTTTGCTCCCAACTTTGTATTGCTTCAATCTTCACGGATCAACAGATATACTCCATGTTTTGACACCACATGCCCAAGAAAGGCTACTTCCTCAAGCCGAACTCGCATTTCTTCAATTTGGCATATAGTTGGTTTTCACGAAGCCTTTGAGTACCAAACTTCAAATGGTGCTCATGATCTTCACGACTTTTGGAATATATAAGGATGTCATCAATAAAGACAACAACGAATCGATCCAAATATTCCTTGAATACTCGGTTCATCATATCCATGAAAGCCACAGAGGCATTAGTTAGTCCGAAAGACATGACTAAGAATTCATAATGCCCATACCGAAGTTACAAGGCGCCTTTGGAATATCCTCGATTCTAATTTTCAAATGATGATATCCGAACGAAGATCGATTTTTGAAAAGAATTGTGCCTCTTGAATCGGTCAAACAAGTCATCAATACGAGGTGAGGATACCTATTCTTGATGGTGACATGGTTCAATTCCAGATAGTCAATACAAAAGTCGCATACTCCCGCCTTTCTTTTTTACAAATAAAACAGAGCACCCCAAGGAGATGTACTTGGATTTAATGAAACCGATGTCCAACAATTCTGTAGTTGGACCTTTAACTCTCAAGTTCAATAGGAGCCATTCGATATGGGGTTTTAGAAATGGGCTTTGTGCGGGTTCAAGATCAATAAAGAATTCAACTTCACGTTACGGGGTGACCGGGAAGTTCTTGAGAAATACGTCGGAAAGTCAATAACAACAGAATATTATTCAAATTTGACGTGTCTTTATTCAAATCCATAACATGGGCTAAGAAAGCTTGACATCCGTTTTTCAATAAACGAATAGCTTTATGATTAGATATGACGAAGGATTGATTTTAATGGTTTAGTTGCTTGAATTAAATAAACGGGTTGGTTAGGAATATGAAAACTAACAACCTTACGAAAACAATCAATTTTGGCATGATGAGTAGTTAACCAATCAATCCTAAAATCACATCAAAAGCAAGTATCTTTAAAGAGATAAGGTCAACGGTAAGGTGATGGTGCCAACTTGAATCAAACAAAATTTATAAACGATGGATGTGATGAAAGTTTCTCCTAACGGAGTTTCCACAGATAGGTCAAAGTCTAATTTCTCCGAGTCAAGTTTAAACGTTGAGCACAAGCCGAGAGATAAATGAATGGGTAGCACCGATGATCGAGTAAGGTATAAACTTCGCAAGAATTTATAAATAACTTACCCGTGATCACCTCGTTTGGGTTCCTCGCATTATGACCAAATCACAACAAACGCTCTTCCTAATCATTGACTTTGACTTTTCTCGGGGATGGTCTTTTGAGTCACCATCCCATTGAACTAGGTTTCGCTACGCAAATGCATAATCTCGGCGATATGTCCTTCCTTTCCACAACTATAGCATACCTTGAATCATTGTGGGCGGTTTGACCGATATGTCCCTCTTTTTTCGCATTTGTAGCATATAATGGGTGGTCGTTCTCCTCCCTTAGAATCGATTCTTCTCAAACAAGACTGTCGTCTTCACATAGTCGTTGTTAAATCTCCTCTTTTTAAAATCTCCTCCGACTCGCTTCTTACATTTTCATGACCATGATTACCACCAGTGGTTACCATTTCATCCGTCTGTTTTTTTTCTCCGAGTTATCATTATTCATTGTTGCTATCTCTGCAATACGATCCACGGTTATGGTCCTCGATTGACCGTACTTTCGTTATCTCGCTCTAATAATTGAGCCACATTTTACAACATCTGAATAAAGAGAAAGTTTATGAGAAATGAGATCTTGACGTATGCCGGGTTTCAAACCTCTAAGAAACATCCGCGTCATCGTTCCTCATTCTCCACCAAATGAGGTGCAAACTCGATAACTCTGCAAACTTTGCCTCGTCTTTGAGACACCGCTATGTTGTTTTGCTCTAATCTGATGAACTCCACTTCCTTCATATAGCCGAACACTTTCGGAAAGTATTTGTCATTAAATAGTCTCTGAAACGTCTCCCAAGACATGCCGAGTGCGGATGGATGGATGCGCTTCACAGACTCTCCCACCATGGTCTGCCTCGCCACGGAACATAAAGGTGGCGAATGGAACCTTCGTTCCTCCGTGCATCCCAAGACATCGAATATCTTGGTAATTTGTTTGACCCATGTTTCCGCCGCGATCGGATCGCGCTTTCCTTAAATTCTCGTGGTCCCAACTCTTTGAATCGCTTGGGTCAGTGACAACCCGTGAATTGCTATCATTTCCTCCTCGTATTTTGAACACGAGTCTCCCTCGTCGATTTTGCATGAACCGCAAAAAGCTTCTAAACATCCCTCGTTCATCATCTCTTTCGGTGGTGTTGTTCACAGGAGGAACATTGCCAAATGACTGTTGCGTTCTCCTCGTTGGTAAAGACAGGCATCTCCACGGTCTCATTTACTCCACTCATTAATATTCTCAATCGACATTCTCAAATCACCGTCATAAAACAAGGGTTAATTAAGGAAATCAATATATCACATAATATCCCTATATACTTGACCAACTAACAAATAAGCTTAGGTAGGACACACTAGCGAAGGATTTACTCGATTCTCCCTCCTAGTTCTATTCCCGATCTCCGCCAGAGATCATATCCTAAGCTCGATACCAACCGTGGCGCCCCCAAAATAGGTATACATCACCCATTCCGAGTTGTCAATACATGAGTACGAAACAACTACAACTTTATTATTACAACAAGAAAATCGTGAGTTTAAATACAAATATTACCTTCTGTACAATATTTATACTCAAATAAATCCTCATCACATTTATTGATACATTATTTTACAAAATGGTGAGGACTACTAAACAATCCTTTCTAAAACCTTCATTCCATACCCCGACTTCGTGCTCGCTATATTCTCGCCTCCACGAGAAGAATGGAACAAAAGGAAAAGGGTGAGCTCAACTAGCTCAATAAAGAATATTATGACTAAGATAATATACAACAAATTATCGTTAGTCTTCAACAGGAAAAATTTAATAGAATCACATAGACAACAAGTTTCGGATCAATATTAGCAAATGAAATAATAATTCATAGAAGAGTTACGTAGAGAATGAAATCTACTATAATCTATGAATTTAACGGTCCATCATCAATATTTTATCCTCGTAACATCAATCAATATTCATCTCAAATCAAACATTCATCTTTTTGCACTTCTGAGCCAAAGATATTCATCGATCGGTCATATTCATCTCAACACTGCTCATCTTTGCACTACAGCCCAAAGATATTCATCGATTAGTCATGTTCATTTAAACACTGCTCATCTTTGCACTACAGCCAAAGATATTCTTCAAAATCATTCATCTTTACTACAGCCAAAGATATTCAATAATATCATCATTTAAGACGAGGATGATGAAAAATATTTTTAAAGAACGAATCCAAAGAAACAAAATGACAAGGATTAAGGATTAATGATTAGTACTTTGTTTTATCCATGTCCAACAATACCTCAAATAATCATAGTGGTGTAAAATTCAAGAATGATCAAAACATGGATACAATCAAAGCTAGTATCCGTAATAGATATTTTGGACGAAAAGAAGAAATTTTATTTTTTCTTGAATAGTCTTAGTATCGTGAATAGTCTTGAGTATCGTGAATAGTCTTAAATATCGTGAATAGTAACTCTACACCAAAAGATAGAAATTCCACAAAAAAACATTTTCACACTTCAATGAATAGTACTCGTGAATAGTAACTCGTGAATAAGTAACTCATGAATAGTAACTCGTAAATAGTAACTCATGAATAGTAACCCCACATGAAAAAGTTCCAAATTTGATAAAAACTTCGATCAACATTTCAAAGATAATGATATTAAAGAAATAATATCATTACGAAAAAATAATATCCCTTACCTCAAAGAATCAAGACTTTGGAAGGAAAGGTCGGGAAGTGATCTTTGAATGAAACTTGTCTTTGAAAGAACTCTCAAAGTATCTAAATACTCACAAAATACGCTCGAATAATATAGAGAGAGAGAGAAAACTTTGTTTACGGTGTGATTTTCAATTCTAACTTAGCCCTCTATTTATAGGAAAATGTTAGCCGTAAAGCAGACTTGACGACTGCTACGATGGCTTTACACATTACTATTGCCACCCACCACATTTGAAATAAAATTCAGCACATTTCTTTACCAACCACAAGTGGGGCCCACTCAATTCTAGAATTTTCCACCAAAATCAATTATAAACCTAATTTCCTATCAATCACCTCTTAAAATTCATAACAAATCATTCGTGAATTTTTAACGGTTCAAAATTTGTGGACATATACTCAACTTATGTATGTATAACATACCCAAAAATTACCACAATCCAACTGGTCGGATTAAAATTATAACCCCATAATATATCTCAAAACCCACGATTTAATTTTTAATACCTCCAATCCGATAAAATCTTGATAAAACACCTCAACATAATTTCTTCATTTATAACCACATAAATAAATCCATCATTTATATCCACATAAAATAAATATTTCTTTATCATATGAATCAATAATTAATTATTCACAAATAATATTACGAGAATCACAATTATTACAACCACGGTAGTTCTGGGAAAGAGGGGCTTTCGATAAGGATTTCTCCTTCTTGGCGCCAAGTGATTAGGTGACCAAACCTCTCCTTGATGAACTTTCTAGACATTGCCAATAATGCTATCTAATAATATTATTCAAATAATATGAATTATTGATCCGATAATGGAGATAATGTGCGTGACAATTATTGAACAATGAATAATATAAAATATCAACGCAAAGAATTATTGAATCAATAAAATAAAATATTGAACGAGAACTCACCGTGAAAATTATTGAGTAGTGCCTTCTTTACGTAAGGATCAATAATTCAACAATTACGCGTGCAATACCGTGCTAACGCTTTGTACCACGCCAGACATCGTATTTTAACCACCGGGTATTCCAACAAGATAATTGGTAATAACTACGCCAGTTATTTTTAACCAACTTATATTTGTCATTTTCTTCATCCAATCGCTTTCAGTTGCTGCTATTACACACACGGTCATGCATTTGCGTCAGTCATTTAATATTCCCTGAACGATTTAATATTCCACGACCAAACGAATATTCCCAAACAAAAATGAATATTTTATAACCACTTGCTTATTTTGAAATATTTGCGTATTTAACCCTTAACTATCCACATTAATCAAATCAACCCTTACTATTTCAAAATAATAAATAAAGGAAATTCCTTTTATTTAAAAAATTTCGGTCTTACATTAGTATAGATTGAATCTTTATTGATAGTGTAATAATGTATACTTTTCTTCTTTCTCTCTTATTCTCTCTATATTTTCTCTCTCTATAGCTTGAATGAATTCGTGAAAAATAATGAAGCACTAGGCCTCTATTTATATAAGATTTCTAGCTTAGCACTTGAAATGTGAACAGGCAAGTGGCTTGACCACTAGTGATGTGAAAAGAAAAGTGGTTTGACGTCTGTAATGTGAAACGACAATTGGTTCGACGCCTTTAATATGAAACGACAAGTGGCTTGACGTCTGGTAAAGGTAATTACTATTGATGAAGGTAATTACTATTGACGAAGGTAATTACTATTGACAAAGGTAATTACTATTGACGAAGAGACTCTTAGATGATGACATATGGGCCCCTCCATAAAATAACCAAACTTACCACAAATGTCTCATAATAGACTCTTTATATACATCAAGGATTTAATAAATATTACCACAAATCATTTTATTTTTAATCAACACATATTTAATCTTTCAACAATTTATTAATCATTTATAACTTGTCGTCTCAATTATTGATTTAATAATATAATATATTATACTGATGATGATCTTGTGACAATAATTGAATCAATAATATAAGAGATATGATGCACGTGAATTATTGTAGTAATAATTGAGTATAATTGAAATGACTTCTCACGTAAGCATCAATAATCAATACCGGTATTGCTACTATCTGCGAACCACGCGTATTCATCGTACTTTTTACTACCGGGTAGTTCAACAGTTTTAACGGTAACACCTCCGCCGTTATTTTCATAAAGTATTTTTGTCGTTTTCTCAATCTGACAATAATTTCGTTGTGGGGTCCACCAATGAAGGTAATTACTATTGACGAAGGTAATTACTATTGACAAAGGTAATTACTATTGACGAAGAGACTCTTAGATGATGACATATGGGCCCCCCCATAAAATAACCAAACTTACCCCAAATGTCTCATAATAGACTCTTTATATACATCAAGGATTGAATAAATATTACCACAAATTATTTTATTTTTAATCAACACATATTTAATCTTTCAACAATTTATTAATCATTTATAACTTGTCGTCTCAATTATTGATTTAATAATATAACATATTATACGAGATGATCTTGTGACAATAATTGAATCAATAATATAAGAGATATGATCGCAATGAATTACCGTAGCAATAATTGAGTATAGGAAAGCAACTTCTCGTAAGCATCAATAATCAATCACAGGTATTAACTACTATGCAACCACGTGTATTCTTGTACTTTTTACTAAGGTAGTTCAACAGTTTTAACGATAAATACCTCCGTAGAAGCTATTGTGAGACCCCAGATTTTATCAATAAAGATTTAAATTTGGTCGAAATAATTTTTTAATATTATGGTGTGAATTTGAGATAATATTATAGTTGTGGGTAGTATTTATAAATTTTGCAAAGTATGCAAGTGGTTATATTATATTCGATTGGTGGGGAATATTCGGTTTAGCGGGAATATTAGTTCTCAACTACTCAATCATTGGTGGACCCCACAACAGAATTATTGTCGGATTGAAAAAACGACAAAAATATTTTATTGAAATAACGGCGGAAGTTTTACCGTGGTTACTGTTGAACTACTCGGTAGTAAAAGTACAAAGAATAATGTGTGGTTGCATATAAGAAGCACCGGTATTGATTATTGATGCTTATGTGAGAAGTCACTCTGCTTTGATTCCATTATTATTAGATTAATAATATGAATTATTATAATGATAATGACGTTTTATTTTATTCATATTATTAACGTAATAAAATGTAAACATCTTTTATATAAAAAATAGAATACTTTATTAAAGTTATTCTATAAATAGAATATATTATATTTTATTATGCATAATGTTGCATAGTGTTTTTGCATAGTGTTTTGCATAGTATTGCATAGTGTTTGCATAGTAAAATGTTTTTATATAAATAGAATATATTATATTTTATTTAAAAGATTTTTCTTTAAATATAGACCGTCAGATTAAAGTAAATCAATCTGGACCGTTCATGGATTAGTTACTTATGCATTCCATTTTCCTATAAATAGAAGCTCATTCCTTCATTATTTTCTTTTAATTCATTGAAACTCTAGAGAGAGAAATTATAGAGAGAAGCTATAGAGAGAAAATTATAGAAAGAAGAAGAGTATTCTTCTACTTTCACTACTTCTATATTAGGTTCTTTTTACGGTGAGGGTGTTATTCTTTCTTCTTGAAGAGAACTTTTGTTATTCCATTCACTATTATTCTCATTGGAATAACTTTTGTAAAAGTGGCATACCCTATACATAACTTTTGTATACGCTGGCGTACCCTATACTTGGTGAAATCCTTATGTTATTCCATTGCTTATTATTCTCATTGGAATAACTTTTGTATCTGTGATTTACCCTATACTTGGTGACATTCTTCTATTATTACATTAGAACATCCATGCATGTGTTTTACAGGACTGGTTCCGCTTTTATTATTCTGTTGGAACATCACATGCATGTGTTTTACACCGACTGGTTCCGCTCTTTATCATTCTGTTGGAATATCCTATCTCATGTTTTTACACCGGATCCGGTTCCATCTTTATTATTCTGTTGGAATATCACATCGATTATGAATTTCACGACACGTTCCGTTATTATTATTATGTTGGAATAACTTTCATCATCAGCAATCGCATGCATGGTGATTTCTTTTGTTATTCCATTCTTTATTATACCCAAATGGTTAAAACTTTGACTTCTATACTCCATGAAATTAGTAGAATATCCTTGATATTTGCGTTTCATCCAAAGATATCTTTTCATGGAAATATTCTTCCGATCATTCTTGAATTTTACTCTACTGAAACAATGATCATGTTGACAATTTGGGCGTTAATAATTCATGGATTAAATAATTCTTGAACTTGTTTTATTGAATTATTATGTCATTGTCATCATCCTCATGTTATATTATGTTATCTTTGGCTTACGTGCATAGATGAACTTAGTATGATTATGACCGAGGATCATTCGGTATATATCATGACTTGATATAAATGATGTGACTAAAGTCCTCGATTGGCTGTAATGCGATGATGGATAGTTTTGGTATGATTATGACCGGTGGTGATTCGGTATAGTCACGACCATTGATAATTTGATGAAAATCCTTGGCGGTGGTACGAGGGATGATTAGATGTGGTGGTTTATTTATTAAGATGAGTCTCAGCGATAAAAATTGATGAAAACCTTTTAAAACCTAAAAGATAGTAGACTTTATTCTCTACTTGATTTTTTTAATGGATTGCATATTCCGCTGCAGATTAAACCCAGGTTGTCTATTGTATTTTATCGGTTTAACACCTTTGTTGAAGGCTAATGATAATTTATTACGCATTATCTTAGTCATAATATTTCTTCTTCGGGCTAGTTGAGCTCACCCTTTCTTTCACTTTGTTCTCTTCGAAATGAGAACATAAATTTGGGACGAGTCGGGAACGGAGTAATGGTCCGAGGATAGCATTAGTAGTCCTCACTATTCTCAGTGAAATAGTGTGATAATAGTTGTAATGAGGACTCCTTTTGAGTTTGTATAATATCTAGTAGATAATATTTGTATTCAAACTCACGCTTTATGTCGTATTGTACACCGACGCTTATATTAGTAAGTTGTATTTGAATTTATGTACCATGTAAGTGGCGACCCAAGATGGGTGACGTATACCTAATTTTGGGGCGTTACGGTTGGTATCGAGCTTAGGATATGATCCTGGTTTGAAATGTGAGATAAGAACTAGGAGGAGAGAGAGGGAATTCTTTTCGCTAGTATGACCTACCTAAGTTTATTTGGTATTTAATTGGTCGGTCGAGTATAGGGATAAAATGTGATATGTTAATTAACCCTTGTTTTGTGGCAAGTGTTTGTATTTAGATGTTGTGAATAGGGCTCGGTTATTGGAGCGCGATAATGAGTCACCAACCAAAAGGTAACGACCAACAACACGATAATAATCATCTGCGTGATAACGACCATCGAACAATGATGACCATCGTGGGAGAAATTATCATGCCAAGAATGGTAACCACTTGGTGGTAATCATGGCGAAGATAATAGAAGTGGGAATTTCAAGAAGAGAGGTCATTTAGCTCAATTTTGTCGTGCACCAAAGTCAAGTCCAATTTGGGACGGTGGCACCAAAGGCGATCTGGACAAAAACAAAGTCGGTGGTTTCATGAAGAGCGTTTTCATGACTTCTTAAAAAGCAAGTGACTTCGAACGAAGTTAGCACGGGTTAGTTAATTATAAATTCTTACAAGTCTATACCTTATTAGATATCGGTTCTACCCATTCTTTTATCTCACTTGCTTGCGTTCAACGTTTAAATTTGACTCCGGAGAAGTTAGACTTTGACTTGTTGGTTGAAACCTCGTTAGTAGGAGCCTTCGTTACCTCCACTGTTTTTTTTTAAATCTTGTTTGATTCAAATAAACACTTTCACGTTACCTGTCGATATTATCTCTTTGAAAATACTTGCCTTTGAGGTAATTTTTGAAAACGATTGATTAGCTACTCATCATGCTTTTTCGTAAGGTTGTTAGCTTTTATATTTATAACAACCCTGTTACACGAATTCAAAGTAACCAAACTACTAAAGTCAATTATTGTCATATCAAGCCATAAGTAAAGAGCCCCGATCCTTTCGTTGTTGACTTCCTTGTGTGGAATGCACCGAAGCCGAGACTTTACAGAGGCGACGTCGTGGATGAAGATGGCAAGTTGATAGGTATCATTGTGAGGTGCTATCCAGGTTAAGGGATAGAAGTCACAGTTGGTATCAATGTAACGTACTATCCAAGTCTTGGACGAGAGTAACAGTTTTGAATGATATTTCTATCATTAATAAATTTCTTGGCATATTCTTGAAGACTTCCTAGCCTACCCTAGAACGTGAAATCGAATTTTATATTGATCCCAGTACAAAAACCCATTTCTTAAACCCTCAAATATTTCTTCAACTAAAAGGATTTGTTTACGAGGATTATGATGAAAGTCATAATAAAAGCATTGGACTAATGAAAATTATGGGTATACGTGGTATTTGTAAGTGTTATGATGAGTTATGTTGGTTAGTATGTGAAAATATGAAAGTTTCTTAAAAAAATCACAAGGAGTTAAAAATCAGATTTTGGTGAAAAACGTAACATAAAATTCAATTGACCATATCTCCTATTATATTTTGAATTTTTGAATGTGGTCAAGTCCTAGAGTTAGATCTATGAGTTACCTAATTAATCCAAGTGGAATTACTGAAAAAGGTGTTGTAGATTTTTGTGTGGACTGATTTTAGCAAAGGAGTGCAAAGCTGCAAAAACCGAAAAAGCTGCTGCCATGATTTTAGAGGGGCTGTTTTGGCCACTTAAATTATGAGAAAACTTCTGGCCTTTTGGGACATGAAGGTATATGGTATAAAGTACCTCCTGTCCAAAAATGAGCTCATTCTGACTTAAAATGAGCAAGTTATGACTATTTCAATATTTAGGTTTTTCCGATGAAAAACGCTATAATCGGAGTTCTACAACTCCGATGACCATGAAATTTAAACTAGAGGCTCACATTAACATGTGTAAGGTCCTGCCAAGATTTGGGAATTTCTGGAGTTAAACTTGAGGTAGCAAATTTCTTAAGGAATTAATTAGAAATTGATTTTTGAAAAATAGTAAATAAATTTTAAAAATTTCAAGAAAAATATATTTTCATTATGGGACTATATTATGCTAAATTCCAGAAAAGAAATATTTTTGGGACTAATTTGGTATTTTTCATGAAAATAGTTTAGTTACGAACATATGAGTTAAATATGTTATGTGAAGTAACAAAGTTGAAAATAGGATTTTATGGCTAGAGAATCCTATATAGAGTATATGCATTTTTTTTTTTATGAGGGAATTGATAATTGGTGATGATATCTTATGAGTGTGGCATTTTTGAATGATTAAATGCATTATATGGTAAAGCGTAAACAATTGAGGTAAATTGTTTATAAATTTAAGAAGTGATTAAAATATTGTTATACTATTAATGATGTTAGATTATGAGATTATTAAGTGATTGATAACATGGGGATATTCTTGAATCTGGATAAATTATATTATAAATGTTTAATATTTATCCTTTATCTCATTTGATTGATTCTTTATATCATTATCCTCATGTTTATATTATGTTGAAAGTCATCTACGTGGCTCGTAGTGCATAGATGGACTTGGTATGATTATGACCGAGGGATTGTTCTAGTATAATCATAATCAGTAATTGAAAACACAATTATCTTTGGCAGTAGTGCATGGATAATTTGTGGTTGTGATACTAATGAATACACAATTATCTTTGGCAGTAGTGCATGGATAATTTGTGGTTGTGATACTAATGAATACACAATTATCTTTGGTAGTAGTGCATGGATAATTTGTGGTCGTGATACTAATGAATACACAATTATCTTTAGGTAGTAGTGCATGGATAATTTGTGGTCGTGATACTTAATGAATACACAATTATCTTTGGTAGTAGTGCATGGATAATTTGTGGTCGTATACTAATGAATACACGATTATCTTTGGTAGTAGTGCATGGATAATTTGTGGTCGTGATACTAATGAATACACAATTATCTTTGGTAGTAGTGCATGGATAATTTGTGGTCGTGATACTAATGAATGCACAATTATCTTTGGTAGTAGTGTATGGATAATTTGTGGTCGTGATACTAATGAATACACGATTATCTTTGGTAGTAGTGCATGGATAATTAAATGGTCGTGATACTAATGAATATCCTTGGCACAGAGTGCGGGGATGATTCGATGATATGGATTAATTATTGAAATGAGTCTCAAAGATGAAATATTAATTCATGGATGTGGTAAAAGTCTTCTTTGGTCGTAGTGCATTGATAGACTTGGTATGATTATGACCACGGATTATTCGGTATAATCATGACTGTAATTGAAAACACGAATATCCTTAGCTAGTAGTGCATGAATAATTCATGGTTGTGATACTATTAAGCTGAGTCTCAGTATTATTGGTTTTACAGTTATATATCTTTGGCCTGTAGTGCAAAGATGAATTGTTAATGAATATCTTTGGCCGGATTGCAAAAATGAATTTAATGTTTTCAACGATAAAGGAATTCAAGGTATCCTCATCTCTTATCATACCAGTGTATACCACTAATTTCGAGGTCGAAATTCCATAAGAGAGGGAGATTGTGAGACCCCAGTTTTATCAATAAAGATTTAAATTTTATTTAAAATAATTTTTTAATATTATGGTGTGAATTTGAGATAATATTATAGTTGTGGGTAGTATTTATAAATTTTGCAAAGTATGCAAGTGGTTATATTATATTCGATTGGTGGGGAATATTAGGTTTAGCGAGGAATATTCGTTCAACTACTCAATCATTGGTGGACCCTAATGTAATTATTGTCGGATTGAGAAAACGACAAAAATATTTTATTGAAATAACGGCGGAAGTTTTACTGGTAGTTCTTGTTGAACTACTTCATAGTAAAAGTACAATAATACGTGTGGTTGCATAGTAGCACGGTATTGATTATTGATGCTTATGTGAGAAGTCACTCGGTTTGATTCCATTATTGTCGATTAATAATATGAATTATTATAGCGATAATGACGTTTTGTTTTATTCAGTATTATTAACGTAATAAAAGCGAAACATCTTTTATATAAAATAGAATACTTTATTAAAGTTATTCTATAAATAGAATATATTATATTTTATTATGCATAGTGTTGCATAGTGTTTTACATAGTGTTTTTGCATAGTATTGCATAGTGTTTGCATAGTAAAATGTTTTATATAAATAGAATATATTATATTTTATTTAAAAGATTTTTCTTTAAATATGTAATCAAATCGATTAAAGTAAATCAATCTGGACCGTTCATGGATTAGTTCTTATGCATTCCATTTTCCTATAAATAGAAGCTCATTCCTTCATTATTTTCTTACTTTAATTCATTGAAACTCTAGAGAGAAATTATAGAGAGAAGCTATAGAGAGAAAATTATAGAAAGAAGAAGAGTATTCTCGCTACTTCACTACTTCTATATTCAGGTTCTTTTACGGTAAGGGGTGTTATTCTTTCTTCTTGAAGAGAACTTACATTATTCCATTCACTATTATTATTACATTGGAATAACATGTAAAAGTGGCATACCCTATACATAACTTTTGTATCACGTGGCATACCCTATACTTGGTGAAATCCTTATGTTATTCCATTGCTTATTATTCTGTTGGAATAACTTTTACGTATCATTAATTTACCTATACTTGGTGACATTCTTCTATTATTCGCTGGAACATCCATGCATGTGTTTTTACAGGACACAGTTCCGCTTTTATTATTCTGTTGGAACATCCTCGCATGCATGTGTTTTACAGGACTGGTTAAAATCTTTATCATTCTCCGTTGGAATATCCTATCGTGTGTTTTACACCGATCCGGTTCCATCTTTATTATTACATTGGAATATCCTCATTTGTGTGAATTTCACGACACAGTTCCGTTATTATTATTATGTTGGAATAACTTTATCTGTCATGCGAAGTCTTAGCATGCATGGTGATTTCTTTTGTTATTCCATTCTTTATTATACCCGGTTAGTTAAAACTTTGACTTCTATACTCCATGAAATTAGTAGAATATCCTTGATATTTGCGTTTCATCCAATATCTTTTCATGGAAATATTCTTCCGATCATTCTTGAATTTTACTCTACTTAAACAATGATCGTGTTGACAATTTGGGCGTTAATAATTCATGGATTAAATAATTCTTGAACTTGTTTTATTGAATTATTATGTCATTGTCATCATCCTCATGTTATATTATGTTATCTTTGGCTTACGTGCATAGATGAACTTAGTATGATTATGACCGAGGATCATTCGGTATAATCATGACTTGATATAAATGATGTGACTAAAGTCCTCGGTGGCACATAATGCGGTGATGGATAGTTTTTGGTATGATTATGACCGGGGGTGATTCGGTATAGTCATGACCATTGATAATTTGATGAAAATCCTTGACGAAGATTATGCAGGGATGATTAGATGTGGTGGTTTATTTATTAAAATTTGAGTCTCAAATGATAAAATTGATGAAAACCTTTTAAAACCTAAAAGATAGTAGACTTTATTCTCTACTTGATTTTTTTAATGGATTGCATATTCCACTGCAGTTAAACTGGTTGTCTATTGTATTTTATCAGTTTAACACTGTTGAAGGCTAATGATAATTTATTCTGCATTATCTTAGTCATAATATTTCTTCTTGGGCTAGTTGAGCTCACCCTTTCTTTCATTGTTTCTCTTGAGGAAATGAGAACATAGGCGGGACAGCTCGGGGAGCGGAGTAATGGTCCGAGGATAGCATTAGTAGTCCTCACTATTACGTGAAATAGTGTGATAATAGTTGTAATGAGGACTCCTTTTGAGTTTGTATAATATCTAGTAGATAATATTTGTATTCAAACTCACGCTTTATGTCGTATTGCATACACGCGATTATATTAGTAAGTTGTATTTGAATTTATGTACCATGTAAGTGGCGACCCAAGATGGGTGGCGATACCTAATTTTAGGGGCGTCACGATTATTTTTCAAAAGTATTTTATCGTTTTCTCAATCCGACAATAATTCCGTTGTGGGGTCCACCAATGATTGTGCCGTCGTACGAATATTCCCCGACAAAAAGAATATTCCCCGACCAAACGAATATTTTATAACAACTTGCTTACTTTGCAAAATTTATAAATATTACCCACAACTATAACATTATATCAAATTTACTCCATAATATTCAAAAATAATATTTATAGAAAATTCATCTTTATTTATAAAAGTTGGGGTCTTACAACCTCCCTTTCTTATGAAATTTCATCCTCGAAATTAGGGTACGTACCTGGTATGTCGAAGAGGTAAGGATACCTTGATTTCATTTCAGATTCTAACTCCCAAGTCATTTCCTCAACATCGTGGTTTCTCCACAAAACTTTGACTTGAGGTATAACCTTGGAGCGTAGAATATGTTCCTTCTTATCCAAGATTTGAACAGGAACCTCTTCATACGTCAAATCTTCCGCTATTTTGTCCGATTCTAACTCAATAATGTGGTTCGGGTCTTTCACATATTTACGTAACATGGATATGTGAAAAACGTTATGAACACGAGACATACTTGGCGGTAAAGCGAGTCTATAGGCCACATTTCCTACTCGATCGAGGATTAAAAATGGACCGATGAATCGAGGATCGAGTTTTCCCCTCTTTCCAAATCTCGTAACTCCTTTCCATGGAGCAACACGCAACAACACATGATCTCCTATATCGAATTCCACGTCTTTTCGATGAAGATCAGCATAACTCTTTTGTCGATCTTGTGAGGTTTTTATACGTTGTTGGATCGTTTGAATCTTTTCCGTAGTCATACGTACCAACTCTGGTCCCAATAACGTTGCTTCACCCACCTCATCCCAACATACTGGAGAACGCCACTTTCCTCCATACAACGCTTCGAATGGAGCCATGCCAATACTTGCTTGATAACTGTTGTTGTAGGAAAACTCCACCAATGGTAAGAACTTGTCCCAACTTCCCTTGAAATCAAGGACACAGAGTCTTAATAGATCTTCAAGAGTTTGAATAGTCCTCTCCGACTATCCGTCCATCTGAGGATGATATGCTGAGCTAAATCGTATGTCTATGCCCATAGCTTTTTGCAAACTAACCCAAAATTGTGAAGTTAATCTTAGGTCTCGATCAGAAACTATGGATACCGACATACCATGCAGTCTTACAATCTCGTTTATGTACATGCGAGCAAGACGTTCAAGTGTATAAGTTTCTCGTATCGGTAAGAAATGAGCAGACTTGGTCAATCTATCAACAATGACCCAAATCGCATCTATGCCTTGAGAAACCTTAGGAAGATCAGAACTTGAAATCCATGGTAATGTGCTCCCACTTCCATTCGGAATTTCAAGTGGGCTGCAATGGACCTTTTGGTACTTGATGCTCGCTTTAACTCATTGACAAGTTAGACACCTTGAGATAAACAACGCTATCTCTCTCTTCATATTGCTCCACCAAAATGTATAGCGAATATCATGATACATTTTGTACTCCCATCGATGGATTGCAAAGCGGTGTGTTGTGCGCCTCCATCATGATTTTATACTTTAAATCAAGGTTGTTAGGAACACAAAGTCTGGAGTTGACTCAAAGTATTCCTTCTTCATCGATTCTTGCTTCCGGCATAACACCTTCTTGCACTTTCTTCCTCATACGCATCAGCTCCAGGTTTGTAACTTGAGCAGCTTTAACTTTATCTATTAAAGTCAGTTCTACTCGTATATTCGCCATCATCACATGGGTCCCTGGAGTCTTTAATTCTATCTCCATCCTTTGCAAGTCACACAGAATGGGCCTTTGCGTTGACAATATCGCACTCGTACTTGCATATGATCTTCTACTCAATGCGTCAGCTACCACATTCGCTTTTCGTGATGGTATTGGATGGTATGATCATAATCTTTCAGCAGCTCAAGCAAACGCGTCATTGTATGCATGTTGAGTTCCTTTTGAGTAAAGAAATATTTGAGGCTTTTATGATCCGTAAAGATCTCCACCTTCTCCCCATACAAGTAATGACTCCAAATCTTTAAGTACGAAGATAACAAATGCTAACTCTAGATCATGAGTAGGATAATTCCTCTCATATTCTTTGAGTTGTCTTGAGGCATAAAGCTATGACTTTTCCATGTTGAATGAGAACACATCCCAACCCTTTGCCCAAAGCATCATTGTAGATGACAAATCCTCCGAGCGGATGGTACTTTGTCGAGCAGTCTTAAAATGAGTCTCCTCTTGAGTTCTTGAAAACTCTTCTCACATTCTTCGCTCCAACCGAACTTTGTATCTTTCCGAGTCAATTTGAGTCAATGGAGTAGCGATTCGAGAAAATCCTTCCACGAATCTCCGATAATAACCAAATTAAACCGAGAAAGCTACGTGCATTTGGTCATCGATTTAGGTTGCTCCCAGCTTTGAATTGCTTCAATCTTTGCTGGGTCAACAGATATTCCATGACTTGATACTACATGCCCAAGGAATGCTACTTCCTTAAGCTAGAATTCGCATTTCTTCAACTTGGCATAAATCTTGTATTCACGAAGCTTTTGGAGTGTCAGCGTCAAGTGTTGGTCATGATCTTCACGGCTTTTGGAATAAATAAGGATGTCATTAATAAAGATGATCACAAAGTGATCCAAATATTCCTTGAATACTCGGTTCATCATATCCATGAAGGCAACAGAGCATTAGTCAATCCAAAGGACATGACTAGAATTCATAATGCCCGTCATCGAGTTCCGGCGAAATCTTTTTGGAATGTCATCGGTTCTAATCTTCAATTGGTGATATCCTAACGAAGATCAATCTTTGAAAAGAATTTAGCTCCTTGCAACCGGTCAAACAGTCATCAATATGTGGCAATGGGTACCTATTTTTGATGGTGACATGATTCAACTCCCGATAATCAATACAAAATCGCATACTCCCATCTTTCTTCTTCACGAATGAATGCAGAGCACCCCAAGGAGAAGTACTAGGACGAATAAAGCCAATGTCTAACAATTCTCTGCGGTTGGGTCTTTAACTCCTGAAGTTCAATAGAGCCATTCGATATGGGGCTTTGGAAATGGGTTTTGTCTGCGGGTTCAAGGTCGATACAAAATTCAATTTCACGCTCGAGGGGTAGGCGAAGTTCTTCGGGAATACGTCGGAAATTTATTAACAATAGAAATATCGTTCAAAATCGACATATTTTTTTGTTTAAATCATGACATGAGCTAAGAAAGCTTGACATCCGCTTTTTCAATAAACGAATAGCTTTATGGCTTGAGATGACCGTGATTGATTTTAATGGTTTGGTCGCTTGAATTCGCATAATAGGTTGATTAGAAATATGAAAGCTAACAACCTTTTGGAAACAATCAATTTTTGCATGATGAGTAGTTAACCAATCAATCCCTAGAATCACGTCAAATGCAAGTATTTTCAATGAAATAAGATCTACGGGTAATGTGAGGGTACCGATTTGAATCAAACAAAACTTATAAACAGTAGATGTAATGAAGGTTTCTCCCAACGGAGTTTCCACAGATAAGTCAAAGTCTAATTTCTCCGGAGTCAAATTTAATCGATGAGCACAAGTAGGAGAAATAAAAGAATGGGTAGAACCGGATCAAATAAAGTATAGATTTAAAGAGTTTATGATAAGCTTACATCTGTGATGACCTCATTCGGGTTCCTTGCTTTCGGGAGGTCACAACAAACGCTCCCTTTGCACTACCGGTTTTGACTTTTTCTCGACTACCTTTGGTGCCTCCATCCTAGCTGAATTTGTCTTGGTGAACAACAAAATCGGGCTAAGTGACCTTCTCTTCCACAATTATAACATGTTTTGATGCCACATCGCGCAGCTTTGACCGATGTGCCCTCCCTCCGCATTTGAAACATATGATAGGTGGTCGTTTCTCCTTCCTTAACGACGGTCTTTGGTGCTAACGTCTTTCCATCATTGTTGAATCTCCTCTTCTTGAAATGTCCATTCTTATTGTTTTGGCCTCATTACCAAAAGTGGTTACTATTTCGGCCCGTTGATTCCTCCACGCTTGTTGTCACCGCTTCGATGATCGCTCTCATTGGTATTATCATTTTTTTAATTTGCTCTCTTTTTTTAGTTAATTGACTCGTTATCGCGCTCCACTAACTGAGCCCTATTTACAACATCTGAATATAAACACAGTTTATGAGAAATAAGATATTGACGTATCTCCGGCTTCAAACCTCTTAAAAACATCCGTGTCATTCTCTCTTCATTATCCACCAAGTGGGATGTAAACCGGGATAACTCCGCAAATTTAGCCTCGTATTACGACACGGTCATATTGTTTTGTTCCAACTTGATAAACTCCACCTCCTTCATGTGACGAATACTTTCGGAAAAGTATTTGTCGTTGAACAGCTCTTGGAACTTCTCCCAAGACATCTTTAGTACGGCAGGTTGAGTACGTTTTACTGATTCCCATCGATGAATCCTCTCTCATGCAATATAAAGGCGTGAAAGGAACTTTTTCTCCTCGGGCATCCCAAGACATCAAATATCTTGGTGATCTGCTTTATCCATGCTTCCGCCATAAGTGGTTTTGGCTCTCCTTAAACTCCGGTGGTCCCAGCTCCTTGAATCATTTAGCGATGACCGCCCGAGAGTTTCGATGTTTCCACACATTTTTTTGGACAGAGCCGCTCTCGCTTTCTTTGTTGCATGAATTTCATAAAGCCCCAACATTTGATCATTCATCATTTGGTCAGTGTTGTTGTTTGCATGAGGATTGTCGCCTTCCTGATGCACATTATCCTGATTATTGATATGTGGTGAATCAACGGTCGACTGTGCTCCATTGCTATTCTCAACATTCTCGGATGTCATTTTCAGATACTGCCACAAAACAAAGGTTAATTGACATGTAACATATTATCCCTAAATTCTGACCGACCAATTAAATACCACATAAACTTAGGTATGTCATACTAGCGAAGGAATTCCCCGTCTCTCCCCTCCTAGTACTATTCTCACATCTTAGCCAGGGATCATATCCCTAAGCTTTGATACCAACTATGATGCCCCCAAAATTAGGTATACATCACCCATCTTGGGTTGTCAGATACATGGTACAAAATTCAAATACAACTTACTTAATACTGTATAGCATAATACAATACGACAAAACATAACTGTGAGTTTGAATACAATTATTGTCTACTAGAGATTATACAAACTCAAAAGGAGTGCTCATTACAATTATTAACACACTATTTCACAGAATAGTGAGGACTACTAATGCTATCCTCTGGACCTTCACTCCGTTCCCCGATTAGTCCCTACTATGTTCTCATTTCCTGAAGAGAACAGTGAAAGAAAGGGTGAGCTCAACTAGCCCAGTAAGAAATATTATGACTAAGACAATGCAGAATAAATTATCATTAGCCTTCAATAGTGTTAAACAGATAAATTATAATAAACATCAAGTTTAACTGCAGCGGAACAAGCAATCCATTAGAAGAGTCAAGTAGAGAATAAAATCTACTATCTTCTATGATTTAAAAGGTTTTCATGACTTTTATCACTCGACTCGACAATAAATAATCCACATCATCGAATCACCCCCACTACTGACCAAGGATATTCTTTAGTATCACGACCACAAATTATCCATGCACTTCTGACCAGGACATTCGTGTATTCATTAATGGTCATGATCATGCCAACAATCGTCCATCAATGCACTACGTGCCAATGATAACTTTTACCACATCATTTGTAACATTACGGTCATGATTACAATCAAATAATCCTCAGTCATAATCATACCAAGTCCATCTATGCACTACAGCCCACAGATGACTTTCAACATAATATAAACATGAGGATGATGATAATGATATAAGAATTCAATAAAACAAGTTCAAGAATTAATTTATCCAGAACTAATAATGTCCAAATTGTCAACATGATCTTTGCTTTGTAGAGTAAAATTCAAGAATGATCGTAAGAATATTTCCATGAAAAGATCTTTGGATGAAGCGCAAATATCAAGGATATTCTACTAATTTCATGGAGTATAGAAGTTAAAACTTTAACTTAACCGAGTATAATAAAGAATGGAATAAAAAAAGAAATCACCATGCATGCGGTACTTCACATAGATAGGTTATTCCAACAGAATAATAATAACGGAACCAGGTCAAGCAAAATTTTCACCGCTGCGATGTTCCAATGAATAATAAAGACGAGAACCGGTCCTGTAAAACACACGCATGTGAGGATGTTCCAATGTAATAATAATAAAGATTTTAACCAGTCCTGTAAAAACACACGATGTGATGTTCCAATGAATAATAGAAGAATGTCACCAAGTATAGGGTAGATCCAGCGTATCAAAGTTATTCCAATGTAATAATAAGCAATGGAATAACAACAATTCTCTTCATGAATAAGAAAGAATAACACCCCTTACATTAGTATAGATGGAATACTGCAGTAGTGTAGTAACAGAATACTCTTCTTCTTTCTCTCTTATTCTCTCTATACTTTCTTTCTCTATAGCTTGAATGAATTCGTGAAAAATAGTGAAGCACTAGGCCTCTGTTTATAGAAGATTTCTAGCTTAGCACTTGAAATGTGAAAAGGCAAGTGGCTTGACGACTGGTGATGTAAAAACAAAAGTGGTTTGACGCCTGTAATGTGAAACGACAATTGGTTCGACGCCTGTAATATGAAACGGCAAGTTGTTTGACGTCTGGTAAAGGTAGTTACTATTGACGAAGGTAATTACTATTGATGAAGGTAATTACTATTGACGAAGATAATTACTATTTGATGAAGAGACTCTTAGATGATGACATATATGGCCCCCATAAAATAACCAAACTTACCACAAACGTCTCATAATAGACTCTTTATATACATCAAGGATTGAATAAATATTACCACAAATCATTTTATTTTTAATCAACACATATTTAATCTTTCAACAATTTATTAATCATTTATAACTTGTCCTATCAATTATTGATTTAATAATATAACATATTATACAGATGATAATCTTGACAATAATTGAATCAATAATATAAGAGATATGATGCGTGATTCTTCAGAGCAATAATTGAGTATAGCTGAGTGACTTCTCACGTAAGCATCAATAATCAATACCGTGTGCTACTATGCAACCACACATATTACTGTACTTTTACTACCGGGTAGTTCAACAGTTTTAACGGTAACACCTCCGCCGTTATTTTCATAAAGTATTTTTGTCGTTTTCTCAATCCGATAATAATTCCGTTGTGGGGTCCACTAATGATTGTGTCGTCGTACGAATATTCCTCGACAAAAAGAATATTCCCCGACCAAACGAATATTTTATAACAACTTGCTTACTTTGCAAAATTTATAAATATTACCCACAACTATAACATTATATCAAATTTACTCCATAATATTCAAAAATAATATTTATAGAAAATTCATCTTTATTTATAAAAGTTGGGGTCTTATAACCTGGTTGATAAATATTGTGAGTTATAATATTAATGATGAATGTTATTAAAATTGAAATTGTATTCGGAGTTGATTTTGGAGACGCAGACGTGATATTTGAGTCCGAAACGATGAAATTAGTAAAAAATAGTCTATAAACACAAAATTTTCTAGAATTCACTATTTGGTCAAAAAGTCAACAGTTGACTTTTTTGGGAAAAGTCAAACTTCGAAATTTCAAAATTTATATTTTTGATAAAAATGGTTTCATTGTGTTGGAATTATTTGTGTTAGTGAAAATCGACAATTATTTCGATAATAATTGATGTCTGGAGGTTATATTGACCAATCGGGTATTTAACTGGATAAATGAGCAATTGATTGCTATTATTTCACATGATTATAACTATTTGTTCACATGTGTATACTATTGTTTCACATTCTTGTTACTATTAGGGGAGTTGGTGCAAGATTGATAATACTTGCATGACTAAGTTAAAAATGGAGGTATAGATGGAGGTACTATACCGTAATTTGTATTTTCACATGTCTAGAACTATTGATTCACATAATTTACTATTGAATCACATTATTTACTATTAGGGGAGGTGGTGCAAGTTTGATAATACTTCCATGACTAAATTAAAAATAAAAGAAAAGTTGGAGGTATTGTACTGTAATTTTTTGAGCCCCAAAACGTGCAATTATCGAAACTATATTTTTCTATAAATAGAAGTTCATTCTTCCTTCATTTCTCACCAATTCACAAAAGCTTTAGAGCGATTATTATAGAGAGAAATTATTGAAAGAAGAAGAGAAGTCTGCTACCTCACTATTCCAGTATCCAGTTTTTCTAAGGTAGGGAGTATTATTTCTTTCTTATCCATGAAGAGAACTTTTGTTATTCCATTCTTTATTATTCATTGGAATAACTCAGATACGCTGGCTACCCTATACTTGGTGAAATTCTTACATTATTCCATTCTTTATCATTCATTGGAACATCCTGTTTGTGCTTTTCTGGGACTGGTTCCATTATTTATCATTCGATGGAACATCACATGCATGCGTTCTCACGCCGGACTGGTTCCGCTCTTTATTATTATTCTGTTGGAATATCCTCTCATGAGTTTCTGTGGGACTGATTTACGTCTTTATTATTCTGTTGGAATATCCTGACTGTGCATTTTACGCCGGACCTGATTCCGTTATTTATTATTCTATTGGAATAACCTGCCTGTGCGGTCTATCGCATGCCTGGTGATTTCTTTTGTTATTCCATTCCTTATTATACTCAGTTGGTTAAAGTTTTGACTTCTATACTTGTTGATCGATTTCGCAATCAATGAATACGTGCAAGTATACATGGTCAACAAGTAATAAAGTGATAAGAAAAGTATCGTTCCCACGAGGAATTATTTAATAAAAATTACCAAGTACTAACTCTTAACCAAATCAATTTTATTTAAACAACCATAAATTGTGATTTTTCTAATTAAGAAAACTAAATTAATCAATTAAAACTAGATTACTCTAAAATTAATTCAAATAAATAAAGATTAAGACTTCAATATCCCCAATTATGAACTATAAATCAATTGTCCAATTATCCCAATTATTATGTCTACTGAATTGTTAACAGGAATTCTCAAGTGCCAAAAGCCCTTTCTCAAGTGATCATTTGCCTTCTATTTAATCCAAGTTAATTTTGCTATATCCCTATGCAAAACAATTGAATTAAACTCACTTTCAATCCCAATTCCTTATGTGTTATATATATGCAAATAGATATTCTCATTCTATTCACAAACCTAATTATTCACTATGCAAATAACTAAGTCACGTGCCACCAAGCCCAGTTCTAACCCTAGAATTCCTTTCCCAATTCCTTCTAGAGTAACAAGGTAATTATTGATCAGATAATTAATCAATAAGCATAAGGCAAGATAAACAACTCACTTTAACATAAATAATTGGAATAAATCAAATAACTAATTTATAGCCATAAAAGGTTCCATTAGAATCTTAATAAAAGAGTTAGTTCATAATTAGTGAATTAAAACCAAGAATCCACAACTGAATAGACATTAAAAGATAAAAGTATGATAAGAGAAGAGAATAGAATCTCTTGTCAGCAAATCTGATGCTCCCCTCTTGCTCTTGCTCTTGATCTTCAGTGTTCTCCAAGTTGCTTCAATCTCCAATGGCTAATTAAGAACTATGGTTTATATTCTAATCTAATGGAGTGTTTTATCTAAACTAAGCTATGTAATCTTTATTTTATGCCTTACATCATGTATTTATAGGTTACAAGTCCAATTTTTAGCTTAGGAACAAACCCAATCCTATTTGGAGTCAAAAAGGTGTCAAAATTCTCCCAAAACGCGTCCAGGCCGCACCAAGCCCTTCCCCCAACGCCCCAGCACTGGTCTTGACGCTCAGACACTGCTCCCCAGTGCCCCGACACTGGGCATAGGCCAATAATGGGCGCCCCGGCGCTGGCCCCAAGTTCTAACATTTTCTGCTCCGACGTCCTTTGGGAAAATGACCATAACTTCTTCGTCCGAACTCCGATTTCGATGATTCAAGATGATCCGGAAAGAGGAGAAGTAGATCTACAACTTTCATTCCTTGATTTTTTCAAAATAATGTCCCAAGAAATACTCAAATTGGCTCTGAAGTGACTACTGTGTAAATGGCAAGCCGAAAATGGGCATCTAGCCATCCCAAACGTCGATCCAACTAACTTTTGTCCCAAATCCTACAAAACAATATAAAACATGCATGAATGGACACAAACACTTAAAAACTATTCTAAAAGACTTGAGAACAACAATAAATTAAGCCCGAATGTATCTAATTCATGTGTATAAAACTCACTCATCAAATACCCCCAAACTTAAACCTTTGTTTGTCCTCAAGCAAAAACACAAAAGAACAAAAAATAAACAAACTAACTCAACTACATGAATGCATATGCATGATCTACTTTATAATATACCTATGAACCCAGTAATAAATTAGTATGATATATAGCAATAGGCATCAAAGATACCATTGGTACTTAAACAATATATCCAATCAAGTCAAAATCCATAACTCTAACCAATTAGTCAATCCAAACCTGTCATCACCCATGTTGTATGTGTGTGCTTGTTAACCATTCTAATCAACCACAATTTAAGATAATCACATAACAAACTTCTTATAAGGAAGATTTTAGTTCCAATTCAATTACTTTTGTGAACATGACAACTCCAGTTAAAACTAAGCAATTAGCAAGTCTAAGAGTAAATACATGATTTATTTATACTTTTATTCAACCACGAGGGCATTTTTGCTCTTTCTCGTGTTTTTTTTTTCTTCATTTTTTTTATTTCATGACTGTGCAATGTCTTACTCCATTAGGCGCACTGCTACCCCTTAGCGAGCTTTCGACCAACGAATCCCAGACCATGAAAGACCTTAGGGCTCTAGGTGTAGAGACAATCCCCTCGGGCGTACTTACTCAAGTAGCCAGGGCCCCGAAATAAGACTAGCCATGTTATTTTTACTTTTCTTTCTTTTTCTTTCTATTTTTTTTCTCTTTTTTTCATAATTTCTTTTTTTTCTTTTTGTATATATATACCCCATAAATTCTCCGACACTCAAGCTTTTACGTCATTCTAACCTTTACCGTCAGTTCACTAATTTCCTTAAATTTTAACCAAGATTTTTCCTCAGAAACAAATTATGCACCCCTTAAACCAAGTGGATTAAAACAGTTAAACTTTAAGTGCTAACCAGTTACATAAGTTTCAGATAGGCTCAGATTATCATCATGATTAAAATTAGAACTCATCATCAATTATCAACACTGTTCAAGTTAACATTTAATACCAATCTTATCATAGGTCGAGCTAAGACCACACCAACCTATCACACAAATTCATGCAAAAATAAAAAAAATAAAAAAATAAAAAAAATAAAAAATGCAATTATACTACATGAACACATACTAATGCAACACATATATGAATATGCAAATACCTACCATGTATTATATGCAACCTAAAAAAAACACAATGCTAACACATAAAAAAAATGAACTACTATGCAGATAACTAACTATATGAAATACGACACTAAAATGCCCCCAAACTTAAACTAGACATTGTCCTCAATGGATGAAATATAAAAAGGTAAAGCAGAGGACTTCCCTGAAAATATAGCAATCTTCCTCCTTGTCCACTAAGTTTGGAGAATAGGCTAAGCACATGGAACAAATTGGGCACCACACTTGAATTTGACTTGAATTACCTGTAAAATAATGATAGAAGCAATTTTATTAAATCCTAAATAAATGCAAATTCAAAACTACTAATATAAAACCTAATAAAAAATAAAATTAAAAATTAAATTTGGGTTGCCTCCCAATAAGCGCTTGTTTTATAGTCTCAGCCTGACTTCTTCAATTCTCTATCCAATTCCCCTACAAAAATTGAGGAACCCTCCATCCATCAGAAGCAATGTCTCTTTTGGGAGGTTCCCATTCACAAAAACCCTTGAATTGAAGTCACCTAGCATGCTCTTTGTAGATAGGTTCCCTATTAAGAACGTCCAACAACTAGGTGTTTTCTCCATTATGTCTATGATTAGATTGGGGCATTGAAGCTTAATAAACATAATGGAGTCTTCCTCTATCTTCTCCTTTTCATCCCACCATGACTCCACAACTGTACTAGCTCTTATGTCACAAAGAGCTTTGCCGACGACATGACTGCCAATTGGGCATGGTTTTGCAAAACTGTCCGGATTCTTAAACTTTGGTGGAGAAGGTACATGGGACACTATCAAAATTGGCCCATCTTCATTGGTACTCAAAGTTAGATCTCTGTCAATCTCCTCTCCCCTTGGCTGAGTCATTCTTGCCATCCTTCGACTCAGATGGTCACAGAAACCTCCAACGTCTTCGAAGTTGCCTCTATAGAAGATATATTAAGTCCATCAATCCCTGTTTCCCTTGGTTGAGCCAAGAACGTGTATGGCCATTGATACTCAAACTCATCCATGGTACCTGAAAAGAGAGAAATATAGGAAGAGAATTAAAAATAAAAATAAAAATGTTTAAATTAAGACTACTTTGATTGAAATTAATATTGGTAACTAATTATTAAATTAATTCCCCGGCAGCGGCGCCAAAAACTTGTTGATCGATTTCGCAATTAATGAATACGCAAGTATATACACTCGACAACAAGTAATAAAGTGATAAGAAAAGTATCGTTCCCACGAGGAATTATTTAATAAAAATTACCAAGTACTAACTCTTAACCAAATCAATTTTATTTAAACAACCATAAATTGTGATTTTTCTAATTAAGAAAACTAAATTAATCAATTAAAACTAGATTACTCTAAAATTAATTCAAATAAATAAAGATTAAGACTTCAATATCCCCAATTATGAACTATAAATTAATTGTCTAATTATCCTAATTATTATGTCTACTGAATTGTTAACAGGAATTCTCAAGTGCCAAAAGCCCTTTCTCAAGTGATCATTTGCCTTCTATTTAATCCAAATTAATTTTGCTATATACCTATGCAAAAAAATTGAATTAAACTCAGTACAATCCCAATTCCTTATTTGTTACATGAGGCAAATAGATATTCTCATTCTATTCACAAACCTACTTATTCACTATGCAAATAACTAAGTCACATGTCACCAAGCCCAGTTCTAACCCTAGAATTCCTTTCCCAATTCCTTCTAGAGTAACAAGGTAATTATTGATCAGATAATTAATCAATAAGCATAAGGCAAGATAAACAACTCACTTTAACATAAATAATTGGAATAAATCAAATAACTAATTTATAGCCATAAAAGGTTCCATTGGAATCTTAATAAAAGAGTTAGTTCATAATTAATGAATTAAAACCAAGAATCCACAACTGAATAGACATTAAAAGATAAAAGTATGATAAGAGAAGAGAATAGAATCTGTTGTCAGCAAATCTAATGCTCCCCTCTGGCTCTTGCTCTTGATCTTCAATGTTCTCCAAGTTGCTTCAATCTCCAATGGCTAATTAAGAACTAGGGTTTATATTCTAATCTAATGGAGTGTTTTATCTAAACTAAGCTATGTAATCTCCCTTTATTTTATGCCTTACATCATGTATTTATAGGTTACAAGTCCAATTTTTAGCTTAGAAACAAACACAATCCCATTTGGAGTCAAAAAGGTGTCAAAATTCGCCCAAAACGCGTCCAGGCCGCACCAAGCCCTTCCCCCAGCGCCCCAGCGCTGGTCTTGACGCTTAAACACTGCTCCCCAGCGCCCCGGTGCTGGGCATAGGCCAATAATGGGCGCCCCGGCGCCGGCCCCAAGTTCTGACATTTTCTGCTCTGACGTCCTTTAGAAAAATGGCCATAACTTCTTCGTCCGAACTCCGATTTTGATGATTCAAGATGATCCGGAAAGAGGAGAAGTAGATCTACAACTTTCATTCTTTGAGTCGTTCGAAATAAGGTCCCAAAAAATACTCAAATTGGCCTTGAAGTAACTGCTATGTAAATGGCAAGTCAAAAACGCACATCTTGCCACCCCAAACGTCGATCCAAGTAACTTTTGTCCCAAATCCTACAAAAGAATGTAAAACATGCATGAATGGACACAAACACTTAAAAACTATTCTAAAAGACTTGAGAACAACAATAAATTAAGCCCAAATGTATCCAATTCATGTTTATAAAACTCACTCATCAATACTCCATGAAATTAGTGGAACATCCTTGATATTTGCGCTTCATCCAATATCTTTTCATAGAAATATTCTTCTGAGCATTCTTAAATTTTACTCTACAAAGCAGTATCATGTTGACAATTTGGACGTTATTGGTTCTTGGATAAATTAATTCTTGAACTTGTTCTATTGAATTCTTATATCATTGTCATCATCCTCATGTTTATATTTTGTTGAAAGTCATATGTGGCTTGTAGTGCATAGATTGACTTGGTATGATTATGAACAGGGATTATTCGGTGTAATCATGACCGTAATGTTACAAATGATGTGGTAAAAGTCCTCATTGGCCCGTAGTTCATTGATGGACAGTTGTTGGCATGATCATGACCATTGATGAATTCACGAATGTCCTTGGCCCATAGTGCATGGATAATTTGTGGTCGTGATACTGAAGAATATCATTGGTCAGTAGTCGTGGGGTGATTCTATGATGTGAATTATTTATTAAAATTTGAGTCCTGGGATAAAAGTGATGAAAAACCTTTTAAATCATAAAAGATAGTAGATTTTATTCTCTACTTGACTCTTTTAATGGATTGCTTGTTCCACTGCAGTTAAACTTGATGGTTGTTATATTATATCAGTTTAACACTGTTGAAGGCTAACGATAATATATTCTGCATTATCTTAGTCATAATATTTCCTACTGGGCTAGTTGAGCTCACCCTTTTACTTTCATTGTTCTCTTCAAGAAATGAGAACGTAGCAAGGACTAGTCGGGGAATGAAGTGACGGACCAGATGATAGCATTAGTAGTAGTCCTCACTATTCAGAGAAATAGTGGGAAAAAAATGTAATAATATTGAATTTGAGTTTTTATATTGTCTAGACGATAATATTTGTATTAAAACTCACAGCTTATGTCTATATTGTCTAGACGATAACATTTATTGTCACACTATTTTATAGAATAGTGAGGACTACTAAAACAACCATCTAGATCAATCAATCCGTTCCTGACTCGTCTCCGGCTATATTCTCATTTCCTCAAGAGAACGAAGGAAAAGAAAGGGTGAGCTCAACTAGCCCAGTAAGAAATATTATGACTAAGATAATGCAGAATAAATTATCTTTAGCCTTCAACAGTATAACAACTGATAGAATATAATAGACAACAAGTTTTAGATCAACTATCGCAATGGAATAAGCAATCCATTAGAAGAGTCAAGTAGAGCATAAAATCTACTATCTTCTATGATTTAAAAGTTTTCATCAACTTTATCGCTGAGACTCAGCTTAATAAATAAAATCGAATCATCCCTGCATCACGGCCAAGGATATTCATGTAATCATCCATGGTCATGATTATACCAAATAATCCCTGGTCATAATCATACCAAAAACTGTCCATCAATGAACTACAGGCCAATGAGGACTTTTACCACATCATTCGTCACATTACGGTCATGATTATACCGAATAATTCATGGTTATAATCATACCAAGTCCATCTATGCATATAAGCCAAAGATGACTTTCATCACAATATAAGCATGAGGATGATGACAATGACATAATAATTCAATAAAACAAGTTCAAGATAAATTTTAAAGATTTATAATTTAATTTATCCAAAAATCAATAACGTTCAAATTGTCAACATGATACTGCTTTGTAGAGTAAAATTCAAGAATAATATTCATGTACCAAAAATAATTTGGACAGAAAAGAAATATATTTTTCGAATTGAATAATACCCGTGAATAGTACTTGAGAATAGTACCGTGAATGAATAGTACCCCGACACGAAAAGTGTCCCGCATACCCGAGTGAATGATACTAGAGTGAATAGTAATCGGGTGAATAGTAACCCGTGAATAGTACTCCGGCACGAAAAGTGCCCCGAATACCCGAGTGAATAATACTAGAGTGAATAGTAACCGGGTGAATAGTAACCCATGAATAGTAACTCATAATAGAAAAATACCAAAGAAAATGATATTCCATGACGAGTACAAAATAAATGATATCTCATACGAGTATAATAGAATATACAAAACTGCAAATGGATTTTCGCCCGCCATGCGGTAATCCACGTAGACAGATCATTTCCATAATTTAATAAGGAATGAATACGAAGGATCATTCACCATGCATGTGGTAGTCCACATAGACAGATTATTCTAACCGAATAATAAAGAATGGAATAACAGAAGAATTCACCATGCATGCGGTAGTCCACATGTATGAAGTTATTCCAATGAATAATAAAGAATGGACTAACGTAAGAATTCACCATGCATGCGGTAGCCTAGTAGATGTGTTATTCCAATGTAATAATAAAGAATGGAATAACTAAAGAATTCACCGTGCATGCGATAGATCATGCAGACGCATGTGTTATTCCAATGTAATAATAAAGAATGGAATAATGTAAAGAATTCACCATGCATGCGATAGATCACCCATGCATGTGCTTATTCCAACAAAATAATAAAGAATGGAATAACAACCCTTACGAGAATTGAAAGAAAATAACTCTCTTCATGAATACGAAAGAAATAATACCTCTTACATTAGAAGAAACTGGATACTGGAATAGTGAGGTAGCAGACTTCTCTTCTTATTTCTCTCTATAATAATTGCTCTTGTGAGATTTAGTGAATTGGTGAGAAATGAAGGAAGAATGAGCTTCTATTTATAGAAAAATATAGTTTCAATAATTGCACATTTTGGGGCTCGAAATATTACAGTATAATACCTTCCTCTTTTTCTTCATTTTTAATTTAGTCATGCAAGTATTATATATCAAACTTGCACCACCTCCCCTAATAGTAAATCATGTGTATCAATAGTAAATCATGTGACTCAATAGTTCTAAACATGTGAAAAAAACAATTACAGTATAGCACCTCCATCTATACCTCCATTTTTATTTTAGTCATGAAAGTATTATCAATCTTGCACCACCACCCCTAATAGTACAAGAATGTGAATCAATAGTACACACATATGAACACATAGTTATAAGCATGTGAATTAATAGCAATCAATAGCTCATTTATCCGGTGAATTACCCGATTGGTCAATATAACCTCCGGACAACAATTATTATCGAAATAAATGTCAATTTCCACTAACACTAATAATTTCCACACAATGGAACTATCAATCTCATCTTTAATCAACACGAACTTATTCATCATTAATATTATAACGCACAATATTTAACAACCAGGTCGTTCCCAGGAAAGAGGGGGCTTTCCGATAGGGATTTCTCCCTATTGGCGCGCAATTAGATTATCTAACCTCTCATTGACAGAACTTCTAGACATTGTCAATATTGCAAATAATAATATGAATAATTTTGTCGTCTCATTTATTGATTTAATAATATAACAAATTATACAGATGATATTGTGACAATAATTGAATCAATAATATGAAAGATATGATGCATCAATTACTGTAGCAATAATTGAGTATAACTGAGTAACTTCTTACGTAAGCATCAATAATCAATACCGTGTGTTACTATGCAACCACGCCAGACATCGCATTTTTTACTTCTGACCGGGTAGTTCAACAGTTTTAATTGGTAACACTTTCATAGTTATTTTTAATAAAAGATAATTTTGTCATTTTTTAACTACGACAATACTTCCGTTGTGGGGTCCACCGATGATTGTGCCGTCGTACGAATATTCCCCGACAAAAAGAATATTCCTCAACCAAACGATTATTATATAATCACTTGCTTACTTTGCAAAAATTTTCACATATCACCCTTAACTTTAACCTTTTATCAATTTAACCATTTATAAAATAAAATAATAATTATAAGAAAATTGAATACTTTTATTTCATAAAATTCGGGGTCCTACAACAAGGATCATTTTCCTCTACCTTTCATCAATCAGATATTAGATAGACTCGCAGGGCATAAATTCTATTGTTTCTTGGATGGTTACTTCAGGTAGAACCAGATAGCTATTGCTTCTGAAGATCGGAAGAAAACAACATTCACATGCTCTTATGAAACATTTTCCTTCCGGCGGATGTCATTCGGGTTGTGCAACGCACCAGCTACATTTTAACCGTTTATGATGTCTATTTTCTCCGATATGGTCGAATAGACACTTGAAGTGTTCATGGACATCTTTTCAGTATTCAGGAATTCTTATGCCTCATGTCTAGAAAATTTGGATCTTGTGCTCAAGAGATGTGTTGACACTAACTTAGTTTTGAACTAGGAAAAATGTCTTTTCACGGTCCAAGAAGGCATTATTTTGGGACATATAATATCTATCGACGGAATCGGGGTAGATAAGGCAAAGATTGATGTTATCGAAAAACTTCAACCTACATCAACTGTGAGAGGTGTCCGAAGTTTCTTGGGGCACGCCAACTTCTATCGGCATTTTATAAAGGATTTCTCAAAAATCGCCAAGCCCCTATGCAGCCTTTTGGAGAAAGATGTGCCTTTCAAGTTTGACAAGGCATGCCTAGATGTTTTTAAAATGCTCAAGAAGAGACTCATTATAGCACCCATTGTGGTTGCCCCTGACTGGGAATTACCGTTCAAATTAATGTGTGACGCTAGTGATTGGGCGGTTTTGGGACATCGAAAGGATAAGGTATTTCACACAATATACTATGCCAACAAAACTTTAACGGATGCTTAACTCAATTACACTACCACTGAGAAAGAGTTATTGGCAGTAGTATATGTCCTTGACAAATTTAGATCCTATCTTATTGGCACTAAAGTCATAATATACACAAGATCATTCAACCATCAAGTATCTTATATCTAAGAAGGATGCTAAACCACGGTTGATCAGATGGGTCCTTCTTCTACAGGAATTTGACTTAGAAATTCGTGATAAGAAAGGGAATGAGAATTAAGTGGCGTATCATCTCTTGAGATTGGAGAATATGGATCAAGCTAGAAATATGATTAATGTATTCTTCCATGACAAGCAACTTCTTCCTATTTAGACTGAAATGCATTGGTATGCTGATTATGCCAATTTTATTTTGAGTGGTGTGTATCCTCTTGACTTGAGCTATCAACAAAAGAAAAAGTTTCAGAAGGACGTGAAATTCTATTTGTGGGATGAGCCTTATCTGTTTCGTCAATGTGCTGATCAGATTCTAAGAAAGTGTCAATGTGCTGGTCATTTTGGCGGACAAAGAACAGCAGCAAAGGTGAAACAAACAGGATTTTACTAGCCCAATCTTTTTAAGGATGCTTATGATTTTGTACTAAAATGTGACAGATGCCAATGAGTTAACAATATCTCTAGAAGGCATGAGATGCCCCTCAACAACATTTTGGAAATCAAAATTTTTGACGATTGGGGTATTGACTTCATAGGCACATTCCCATCATCATTCATCAATCTTTATATTTTGGTGGCAGTGGACTATTTGTCCGAATGGGTTGAAGCAGTTACACTGCCAACTAATGATGCCAAAGTGGTCCTTCGCTTCCTATAAAAGAATATTTTCAGACGCTTTAAGACACCGCGTGCAATTATTAGCAATGAAGGGTTGCATTTCTGTAACAAATAATTTGTTGCCCTTCTCGTTAAATATGGAGTCACTTATAAGACTGCCACGACATACCATCCGCAGACAAGCGGCCAAGGGGAGGTGTCAAACAGAGAGATAAAGCGCATATTGGAAAAGTGTGAATGTGAGACCTCAGATTTAATGAATAATGATTTAAATTTCTCGAAATATTTTTTTGAATATTATGGTATGGATTCGATATAATGTTATAGTTGTGGGTAATATTTATAAATTTTGCAAAGTAAGCAAGTTGTTATATAATATTCGATTGGTCGGGGAATATTCTTTTTTGTCGGAATATCCAGAATGCGGCCAAGACACAATCATTGGTGAACCCACAACGGAAGTATTGTCGTAATAAGAAAATAACAGAATTATATTTTTATAAAAATAACGGCGAAAGTGTTACCGTTAAAACTATTGAACTACCCGATAGTAAAAGTACAATGAATACGGCATGGTTGCGCATAAGAGCAACTACGGTATTAATTATTGATGTTTACGTGAAAAGTCACTCAGTTATACTCAATTATTGCTACAGTAATTGCTGCATCATATCTCTCATATTATTGATTCGATTATTGTCACAGTATCATATGCATAATATGATATATTATTAAATCAATAATTGAGACGACAAAGTTATTCATATTATTAAATAACAATATTTACAATGTCTAGAAGTTCTGTCAAGGAGAGGTTTGGTCATCTAATTGTGCGCCAATAAGGAGAAATCCTTATCGAAAAGCCCCCTCTTTCCTGGGAACGACCTAGTTGTTAAATATTGTGAGTTATAATATTAATGATGAATAAGTTCGTGTTGATTAAAGATGAAATTGATAGTTCCATTGTGTTGGAATTATTAGTGTTAGTTGAAATCGAAATTTATTTCGATAATAATTGATGTCTGGAGGTTATATTGTTCAATCGAATTATTCGGGGGCACTTTTTGTGGCCTAGTATATTCTATTCACGGGTTACTATTCACCCGGTTACTATTCATTCTAGTATTGTTCACTCGGGTATTTGGGACACTTTTCGTGTTGAGGTACTATTCACAAGGTACTATTCCCGAAGTACTATTCACGGGGTACTATTCACCCGAAAAATATATTTCTTTTCGATCCAAATCATATTTGGATACAATATTATTCCATGAGGAGATGTGATAATTTTTTAGACCGTTGGTTGAAGTTATAATAGTAAATCAATATGGATCATTGGTTGAAGATATAATAGTAAATCAATATGGACCGCTGGTGGAAAGTTATAATAGTAAATCAATATGGATCGCTGGTTTAAAGTTTTAATAGTAAATCAGTATGAACCGTTGCTTTAAGTTTTAATAGTAAATCAATATAGACCGTTCATGAATTAGTTACTATTCAGTCCATTCTCCTATAAATAGAAGCTCATTCCTTCATTATTTCTTACGAATTCACTAAAACTCTAGAGAGAGAAACTATAGAGAGAAAAAAGAAAAGTATTCTGCTACTTCACTACTCCAGTATTCATTTTTTCTAAGGTAAGGGATATTATTTGTTATACTCATTGTAGACACTCGAAATTTTGTTTTCCTGTTACTAACTATGCAGGAGGACAAAAGCGTCTTTTTCACACTCCGGAGATAACCTTGGAGGACTACAACATCAATTTGAAACCCCGGAGATAGCCCCGGGAGATCTGGATCAAAGCTTGGAGATAGACCCAGGAGGTCAAGACAACTTCAGAGATAACCCTGAGGACACTCAGAATCAACAGCGCATCAACCTCAGAGATAACCCGGAGAAAAGAATGCTACAACTGTGCGAAAACCAGAGATAACACCGGGAGGGGCAAAATGGTCATTTTCGCAACTCAACTTCACTTCAAATCAAATACACTCATTTCAACTCAAAATACTTCAAAAGAAGTCCCACAAGAACAATATCTTAACTTTCGAGCGCAAACTACACAAAACGGCTCAACGGACTACCTGATGGAAACCCGAAAATGCCATTTCGATCATGGACCCATCTTCCTGGAATCAAAAAAGGGCAAATCCTATGTCATTGTGTAGCTCTCGGAAAGAGCTTTCTGGAATGGTATGGCACGCTTCCATCGGACTCCCGGATTGAAAGTTATAGACGATCGAGCGAATAGTAAGGTTGTTCGAGTGTCACGTGATTGACATGACGGGACCCACACTACAGGTCACCCCGTAGCCTCTGAAACCTACACCTGCTGCCCCAATGGAGCCTCCACCCTCTATAAATAGAGGGCTTGGGATGGTCATTTTGAAAGAAAAAAACGCGATGAGGAAGCCACGCCTGATTTGCTCTCTGCACTCACCCCATCTGAAAGTACTTTCTCATTTTAAACACCTATGAGCTCATATATAGCTTCTTTTGTATCTACAAAAGCCAGTGTTTACCCACTTTAAAGATATAGAAGTCTTCTTTGGTAGTCAACTGTAAGGCTTCTCACACACCTTAGAGTCTTTCTCTTCATCTTTGCACACACCCTTCTTCACGTTGAGAGTCGTGTTGCGTTTGTTTGCCCGGACTTCGGTCCGTGGTTTTATTTCAGTTTGTATATATATATTTATATATATATATATGGACTAACATTATCGAGTTATGCCTCGATTGAGCCTGAGACTTGATGCAGGCGTTTATTTGCTTATATATATATATATATATATATATATATATATATATATATATATATATATATATATATATATGTCGTGCTCATCGAGCGAGTTCGACAACATTCATATATATATATATATATATATATATATATATATATATATATATATATATATATATATATATCGTCCACACAGAGTTCACTTACGTGGTGGTTGATCGCTTTTACTGACTTTCTTTACATTTCGTCACGCACAGTTCACTTCATGGGCGCTTGATTGCTTTATACAGACTTTTATTTACATTTTGTCCCACCCGAGTTTCCTCCGTGGTGGTTGATAACTTCTGACTTTATTTACGTTTTGTCCCACAGGGAGTTTCCTCCGTGGTGGTTGATAGCTTTTACAGCTTTATTTACATTTCTGATCCCCCATGGAGGTGCGTTGTGGTTGGTGATCATGTCTGTATATATATATATTTACAGCTTTTATATATATACCTGCTTACAGCTTTTATACAAATTGTGGTATCATGTGCGCCTAGGAATCATGTGATCACAGATTCAGCCTATTAAATCTAGATTCGGTTCCCGTGATGGACATCTTCAATTTATAGCGACTTGTAAATTATTCTCACTAGGCCTAAATTTCCTCATATGGTTTCCATACCCATGAGGAAGTCGACAGTATTTTGTATATTATTTTCGTACGGATGCTTCGCATCTGTAAAATAAAATCAATCAAGTCGAACACTTAATAAAATAGGAGTGTAAGAGGTCTCAATTACTATTGAGCATCAGGGTTTGAAAAACCTTTTTTATAAAACCTCATTGCTATATCTCGCTAAAAAACTGAATTTTTACATAAATTCAAACCATGTGTATATAGGTGCGAACGAGGCCTCGCACTACTTCCAAATAACAGCACATTGACCCACACACACACATTCAGATAATAGTTTCTTGAAAAGAGGCGGTCACCGTGGTAAAACGGATGTCGGGGGGTGCCTAACACCTTCCCTCCGCATAATCAAGTCCCCGGACCCTAATGAATCTCGATTTCACCGAATTCGCTTAGCGTTGTCACATCATCGGGTCAATGTGCAAACCTTTTCTCGGTTGTGTTGTTGTACAACCATTTAAAAACCAACCGTGACTCTTAACAGTCCATCGTCGACATTATACATGTCGGACCTTTTTCACTTGTTTTTTCAAACAAATCTCACCTAAAATGAGAACACCAAAGAACAAGTAACGGAAAGGAACATTAAAAAATCCCGATGTCGACAGGTGGCGACTCTGCTAGGGACTTTAGTAAGAGGACTTAAGCCGCTATTTCAATCTTTTCAAAACTATTATCTGCTTGTGTATGGATGTTTCATTTACATTTATGATGAATGTGTACGAATGCATTTACTTATTGCACTTAGTGCTTCACACCATATCTGCTTGTGATATTAGTGCTTCGCACATGTCATCATTTTCATACGCTCCCTCCACCAGGAGGCTATCCCGTCGGTGTTTGATTGCTGGACTCGTGGGAAGACTAATTCCCCGAGGCTCAGGAAAGGCACCACCCAAATTCGCTCCAGTTGAAAGACCAGATTAACTTCCCGTTGAGTAAATTGCGATGATTTGGGAACCTTCATGCCAAAAAGCCGCGAGAGTAACCTAAGATAGGTCAGCCTCTGATAAACCAAATGCGGAGGAAAGTCTCTTCATGCTTTCACATTTTAATTACTTGTAAATTCAATTACTAGTAATTTTATTTCCATGTAAATCTCAATGTAATGGAAAATATGAAGGAATATGTGTACATGCCTTCCTTTTATATCAAAACCTGACATGTTGTCTTGTCAACTGATATCTGTTTCGCAGGACGATACGCCTAAATGGACACATTATGTAATATTGCTACATTCACTAAGACTAAACTACATAAGTCTTTTTTGTAGGGATATAATTGGTCCAGTAAACTGGTCAAAATCCAAAAAGGCCGCGACCCTATAGCCAATTATGTCTTCATCTGACCAGACTGATCTTAATCCAATTTCTCGAGAAGAATTCGACGAATTAAGTAAACAAATCATATATTTGGTTGTTCTGTTTAAAGAACTACACCGATCTACTCGGTATACAAGGATATCTGTACATGCTGAATCCTTTGCACAAGGAGGAACCCAAGGTCCAGATACTGTTAGTTCCAGTCGCAGGAATCCTCATAAGCACAAATAGATTCCTTCAGCCACACAGCGATTGTCTCCACCTACAACTCCTGAGTCTGTACAACCTCCTATAAAGGTGCCAGCCAACGTAATGGCTATGTTATTTCCCAAGCCGGTACCGGTGAAGGAGAAAGAAGTCTTTGTCCCAGATCCCAGAGTGGAGGAAGAGAAACAAAGAATTAAACAAGACGTCATCCAAATGATGTCGGGCATATGCATCATTGTTCATAATGAGCACACAAATAGATACACCCCAGACGATGATTGCCCAGATGTAATGGTTATCATTCGGAAGAAGGAGGACAATGACAATCCCTCCATCACTGCAGTCCACCAGGACTTTGCCCTCGATAATTGGAGCAGCACTCCTTGCATTGGTCTACGAGGGTAAAACGGATAGGAACTCTTTCTGCCCTATAGATAACAATAATTGCTTACTTTTTCTGTACAGTATTAACAGTTACTTTTGTCATTACATGCTAACACTTTGTATGATTGAACAGTTTCATATATCAAGTGAGAGAATGTTGGTTCAGGACTCTAAAATTAGATGTGCCTAGACTTGCTGATGAGGTGCTTATTCTCCACAAGGACTGTAACTTTGATGTAAAGTTGGACTCAGACTTGATGGAAATATAAGAGGACTATGAGATACCTCAGGAGATCAAAGAATGGGTCGAAGACAAACCCAAGCAAAATCTTGATCAAACCACCTCTTTTAAACCTCGAAACCTCAGAAAACCCCAAACAAATCCAGATGGGTACGGACCTCACTCCAAACCAAAGGAATGACATGGTTACTCTATTGACCCTATTCCAGGATATGTTTGCATGGTCTCACGAAGACATGGTCAGTTTATCCACAGACATTGTCACTCATCACTTTCCCATCAAAGGAGGATTCAAGCCAGTCAGGCAGAAGCTCATTCGATTAAAACCTGAGTGGAGGTTAAAAGTTAAAGAAGAAATTGTGAAACAATTTCAATCCAGCATCATCATGTTGTCAACATACCCTGAATGGCAATCCAACATAGTCCCCGTGCCGAAATCCAGAGGAGAGGTGCGAGTCTGCGTGTATTACAGTGATCTGAACAAAGCTTGTCTCAAAGATAGCTTTCCCATCCCATTCATCCACATACTCATTGACAATACGACTCAATATAACATATACTCCTTTGCGGATGGCTTTGCGATGTACCATCAAATCATGGTTGCCAAAAAGGATCGTGAGAAAACTGCATTCATCACTCCTTGGGGAACCTTTTGCTACAGACGATTGTCATTCGGCCTCATCGATGCCGGAGCTACCTATCAGTAAGCCATTTAGCTCTTTTCCACGATCTAATGCATAATAAAAAAAAAGAAAAAAAAGAGAAAAAGAAAAAAAAAATTAGAAAAAAGGAAAAGAAAAAAATCTCTTCAAACGGTTCTACAGTTGCTGCTTTACCATCGGCAGGTTCTACAGATGGCTTCGGAGTTTGAAGAAAAATCCTTCCTCCACATTCCTCAAAATATGAATGATTTTACAGACACATTAGCAACCTTGGCCTCCTTGATCAATATACATGACAAGGAAGACATGCCAACCCTCACATTTGCCCAACAAAAGGCTCCAGCCTATAGGAATTACATTGGAGAAGTATCGGATGAGCTACCTCCCATCCAGCACCCTTAATATCAGCATATCAATGAGCACTCACAAGATATATCTACACCCGCTGAGGCGAGCCCGACTGAGAAAAGGCGGATCCATCGACTTGCTATGAAATTCTACCTGAGCGGAGATGCACTCTACAAAAGAGATGCAAGACTAGGTCTCCTCAGATGTTTGGACAAAGACCAAGCTCAGAAACTCATGAATAAGATCCATGGTGGAGTCTATGGCCCACACATGAGTGACCATCTACTTGTAAAAAAGATCTTACAACAGAAAAGTCCGACTACGGCAGTTCGAATAACACGACTTGATTTTGAAAAAGATCATTGACAATCAAGCTCAGTCTAAAAGAAAATTCTCCCCGAACTGGGAAGGCCCGTTTATTGTCAAGGAGGTATTGACAGGAGGAACTTTCAGATTACAAGAAATGGACGGCGATGAATTTCCGCAACTCATCAATTCGGACACTGTGAAACGGTACTATGTCTGAGGTTACCATCAAGCGAACATCCTAGTTTTGGATCATCAAATCACCAGTCATTTCAGGTTCTTTAACCCTCACTACATACATCCTTTCCTTTTATCCATCTCCCCCTCAGGGAAAAACACACTTTTCAAACCAGCAGCCTGGTTTCACTTCATTTCACACTTTCAGTTTATCCCACCAAGGATTAAACCTTTCACACCTTCAATTTATCCTGTACATAGGATTAAAATTTTTCACCTACAATCCGCCCTATACATGGGGCGAACTACGTCGACCTGATCTCCCCAATACACGGGAGTACGTAGGCAGCCATATTATATGGTCCGGTCTCACCACAGAATAAACAAACACACTCCTATCCATAACCACCTACAAAAACCAGTCCTAAGACACCAAAGATGGTAGGGAATACACACAGATCGAGGATCCATTCTAAAAATCCTGAGACATCTCACTTTCCATCCACCAAGGAGGAGTTCAGAATACATCCAGATCACAAAGTCCTGGAGAAACAAGCGAATATCAAGCAAGTAGCTAGGCACAACTAAAAGGGAAATGAATCAACATATATTTCCCTGCCATATATAATGTCGTTTGATATATACAATGTGTACTGTACATGTGAGACCCCAGATTTTATGAATAAAGATTTAATTTTCTCGAAATATTTTTTTTATTATGGTGTGGATTTGAGATAATGTTATAGTTGTGGATAGTATTTATAAATTTTGAAAAGTATGCAAGTTGTTGTATAATATTTGATTGGTCGGGGAATATCCTTTTTGTCGGGGAATATCCGTACGACGGTACAATCATTGGTGGACCCCGCAATAGAATTATTGTCGGATAGAGAAAACGACAAAAAATACTTTATGAAAATAACGGCGGAAGTTTTATCGTTAACTGTTGAAACACCCGGTGTTAAAAGTACAGTAATACGTGTGGTTGCATAATAGTACACGGTATTGATAATTGATGCTTATGTGAGAAGTCACTCAGTATTGTTCAATCGGGTATTCAGGACACTTTTTATGTCGGATTACTATTCATGAGTTACTATTCACGAGTTACTATTCACGAGTTACTATTCATGAGTTACTATTTACGAGTTACTATTCATACGTTACTATTCATGAGTTACTATTTATGAGTTACTATTCACGGGGTACTATTGATCACCCGTAAAATATATTTCTTTGCGGTCCAAATCATTTTTGGGTACAACATTATTCCATGAGGAGATGTGCTAATTTTTCAGACCGTTGGTTGAAGATATAATAGTAAATCAATATGGATCGCTGGTTTAAAGTTTTAATAGTAAATCAGTATGGACCGTTGCTTTAAGTTTTAATAATAAACCAATATGGACCGTCCGTTTAAAAGTGAATCAATCTGACCGTTCATGAGTTAAGTTACTTATCTGGATCCATTCTTCTATAAATAGAAGCTCATTCCTTCATTATTTCTTACGAATTCACTGAAACTCTAGAGAGAAAAGTTATAGAGAAACTATAGAAAAGTATTCTGCTACTTCCCTACTCTTATATTCAGTTTCTTTTAAGGTAAGGGGTATTATTTCTTTTGTATTCATGAAGAGAACTTATGTTATTCCATTATTTATTATTCTGTTGGAATAACCTGTATACGCGGGCTACCCTATACTTGGTGAAATTCTTCTATTATTTCATTCTTTATTATTCTGTCGGAATATCCTATCTGTGCATTTACGCCGGACCTGGTTCCATTATTTATTATTCTGTCGAAATATCTTGTCTGTGCATTTTACGTCGGACCTGGTTCCATTCTTTATTATTCTGTTGGAATATTCTGTCCGTGCATTTTACGCTGGACCTGGTTCCATTATTTATTATTCAGTTGGAATAACCTGCCTGTGCGGTCTATCGCATGCATGGTGATTTCTTTTGTTATTTCATTCTTTATTATACTCAGTTGGTTAAAACTTTGACTTCTATACTCCATGAAATTAGTGGAATATCCTTGATATTTGCGCTTCATCCAGTATGTTTTCATGGAAATATTCTTCGAGCATTCTTGAATTTTACTCTAAAAAGCGAAGATTATTTGAAAATTTGAACGTTATCGATTCTTGGATAAATTAATTCTTGAACTTATTTTATTGAATTCTTAAATCATTGTCATCATCCTCATGTTTATATTATGTTGAAAGTCATATGTGGCCTGTAGTGCATAGATGGACTTGGTATGATTATGACCGAGGATTATTCTTTATAATCATAACCGTAATGTTACAAATGATATGGAAAAAGTCCTCATTGGCCCGTAGTGCATTGATGGACGATTTTTGGTATGATTATGGCTATGGATTCTCTTTGGCCATAGTGCAAAGATGAATTGTTTTATGGCATGATCGGGACCGTTGATGAAAACATGATTATCTTAAGTCGTAGTGCATGGATAATTCGTGGTCGTGATACTAAAGAATATCCTTGGTCAGTAGTGCGTAGGTGATTCGATGATGTGGATTATTTATTAAGCTGAGTCCAAGAGATAAAAGTGATGAAAAACCTTTTAAATCATAGAAGATAATAGATTTTATTCTCTACTTGACTCTTCTAATGGATTGCTTGTTCCGCTGCAGTTAAACTTGATGTTTGTTATATTGTATCAGTTTAACACTGTTTAAGGCAAATGATAATTTATTCTGCATTATCTTAGTCATAATATTTCTTACTGGGCTAGTTGAGCTTACCCTTTTGCTTTCATTGTTCTCTTGAGAAATGAGAACGTGGCGAGGGGACTAGTCGGGGAACAGAGTGATGGTCCTAGATGGTGCATTAGTAGTCCTCACTATTCTGTGAAATAGTGTAATAATAAATGTAATGAGGACTCCATTGAGTTTGTATATTGTCTAGATGACAATATTTGTATTAAAACTCACAGCATATGTTTAGTCGTATTTTACACGACTGTTGTATAATTAAGTTGTATTTGAATTTTGTACCATGTATTTGGCGACTCAAGATGGGTGATGTATACCTATTTTGGGGGCGTCACAGTTGGTATCAAAGCTTAGGGATATTATCACTGGCTGAGATGTGAGACAAGAACTAGGAGGGGAGAGACGGGGAATTCCTTCGCTAGTATGACCTACCTAAGTTTATTTGGTATTTAACTGGTCGGTCAGAGTATAGGGATAATATGTGATATATTAATTAACCCTTGTTTTGTGGTAGTATTTGAAAATGGCATCCGAAAATGTTGAGATAAGCAATGAAGCACATGAGATCGTGGAGTCACCATAGATTAATACCCAGGATAATGTGATGTCAGACGAAGAAGAGATTAGAGATATCCATGAGTTGAGTGAAGAATTGATAGTTGCACCCGAGATAGTCGCAGAGGTAGCAGCTGAGAGTGAGGAAGAAAAGGAAGAAGAGGAACCTGAGGAGAATTTATTAGAAGAACTTTATGATCAAAATGTAGAATTGCAAAATCGTATTCATGAGTTAGAAGAGCAGGCTGAAGAACGACAGGCGGTCGTGGAGCAAAGAGATGTAACAATTCATAATTGTGTTACCCAATGTGTGATACTTGAACAAAAGCACTCTTTGTTAGAGTATAAGATATTAGAGCTAGAATCTAATAATGCTATGATCAAAGTTCTGATGAAAGAAGAAACAACTAAACGAATGAGAATAGAGGATGCATGGGTAAAAGCCGCACGATGCGTTGATATTGTAGAAAAAGACGTTCGATCCAATAAATCCAAAATAGATGAAATAGATTTCTCTTTTTAGACAGCAATTGGTAGAATACAACATCGAGTTCGGAATTACCCTGTGCAGAGCGGTCAACCCCAATTCGATATGGATCGGAGAGTAATGATTCAAATCATGGATCAGGAATGCGATGAAGCAATTAATGGTGGAATGTCCTCTATAGCAAATTCAAGTCTAGCTGGGATGGTGACGCCAAAGAATGTCCCAGACAAGTCAAAATCGATAGTTTAAAAGAGAGCATTTTTTTTTGTGACGAGGAACACGAATGAAGTTATCAATGGGTTAGTTAATTATAAATTCTTGCGAAGTCTATACCTTATTAGATACCAGTTCTACCCATTCTTTTATCTCTCTTGCTTGCGCTCAACGTTTAAATTTGACTTCGGAGAAATTAGACTTTGACTTATTGGTTGAAACTTCGATAGTAGAAACCTTCGTTACCTCCACTGTTTATAAATCTTATTTAATTCAAATTGACACTTTCACGTTACCTATCGATCTTATCTCTTTGAAAATACTTGCCTTTGATGTGATTTTTGGAAACGATTGGTTAACTACTCATCATGCTTTTCGTAAGGTTGTTAACTTTCATACTCCTAACCAACCTGTTATGCGAATTCAAAGTAACCAAACCACTAAAGTCAATCATTGTCATATCAAGCCATAAATAAAGAGCCTCGATCCTTTCGTTGTTGACTTTCTTGTGTGGAATGCACCAAGCGGACTTTACGTAAGCAACGTCGTGAATGACGATGGCAAGTTGATAGGTATCAATGTGACGTGTTATCCAAGTCTTGGATGAGAGTCACAGTTTTGAATGATATTTCTATTGTTAATAAATTTCCTGACGTATTCTTGAAGACTTCTTAGCCTACCCCTAGAGCGTGAAATCGAATTTTCTATTGACCCCAGTACAAAACCTATTTCTTAAACCCTTAAATATTTCTTCAACTAAAATGAGCATAACATGCGCCAAAGACGTTGACTCGAGCTGTTGAAGATTACGATCGTACCATTCAATACCATCGTAGAAAAAATGAACATGGTAGCTAATGCGTTGAGTAGAAGATCGTATGCGGTTACAAGTACGAATATACGAATCCACGTGAAGATAACGAATATACGAGTAGAATTGACTTTAATCGATAAAGTTAAAGCCGCTCAAGCTACATACTCAGAGCTGATGAATGTGAAGAAAAAGGTTCAAGAGGGCGTTATTCTAGAAATAAGAATTGACGAAGAGAGGAAATCTCAACCCTCGATATTTAATTGGCTCATTTGAAATCCTCGATGAAGTAGGAACTGTGGCCTATAGACTCGTTTTACCGCCAAGTATGTCATGTGTTCATAACATTTTTAACGTATCAATGTTACATAAATATGTGGACGACCCGAACCACATTATTAATTTAGAACCGGACGAGATAGCAAAAGATTTAACGTATGAGGAGATACATGTTAACATCTTGGATAAGAAGGATCATATTCGATGCACAAAGGTTATACATCAAGAGTTAGAATTTGAAGTGAAGTCAAGGTATCCTCACCTCTTCGACATACCAGGTACATACGTAAATTTCGAGGGCAAAATTTCATAAGGAGGGGAGATTGTGAGACCCCGGATTTTATGAATAAAGATTTAATTCTCTCAAAATATTTTTTTTTTATTATAGTGTGGATTTGAGATAATGTTATAGTTGTGGGTAGTATTTATAAATTTTGAAAAGTATGCAAGTTGTTATATAATATTCGATTTGTCGGGGAATACTCTTTTTGTCAAGGAATATCCGTCTGATTTATCTGATAATCATTAGTGGACCCATGTGAAATTATTGTCGGATAGAGAAAACGACAAAAAATACTTTATGAAAATAACGGCGGAAGTTTTACCGTTAACTGTTGAAACACCTGCTGTTAAAAGTACTGTAATACGCGTGGTTGCATAGTAGTGCACTATATTGATTATTGATGCTTATGTGAAAAGTCACTCAGTATTGTTCAATCGGGTATTCGGGACACTTTTCGTGTCGGAGTACTATTCACGAGTTACTATTCATGAGTTATTATTCACGAGTTACTATTCATGAGTTACTATTCACGAGTTACTATTCATGAGTTACTATTCACGAGTTACTATTCACGAGTTACTATTCACGGGGTACTATTGATCACCCGTAAAATATATTTCTTTTCGGTCCAAATCTTTTTTGGGTACAATATTATTCCATGAGGAGATGTGCTAATTTTTCAGACCGTTGGTTGAAGATATAATAGTAAATCAATATGGATCGCTGGTTTAAAGTTTTAATAGTAAATCAGTATGGACCGTTGCTTTAAGTTTTAATAGTAAACCAATATGGATCGTCCGTTTAAAAGTGAATCAATCTGGACCGTTCATGAGTTAGTTACTATGCAGTCCATTCTTCTATAAATAGAAGCTCATTCCTTCATTATTTCTTACGAATTCACTGAAACTCTAGAGAGAAAAGTTATAGAGAAACTATAGAAAAGTATTCTGCTACTTCCCTACTCTTATATTCAGTTTCTTTTAAGGTAAGGGGTATTATTTCTTTTGTATTCATGAAGAGAACTTATGTTATTCCATTATTTATTATTCTCATTGGAATAACTCAGATACGCTGCTACCCTATACTTGGTGAAATTCTTACGTTATTTCATTCTTTATTATTCATTGGAATATCCTCATGCATGCATTTCACGCACTGGTTCCATTATTTATTATTCGTCGAAATATCCACATGCATGCGTTTTACTTGGACCTGTTCATTCTTTATTATTCTGTTGGAATATTTTTGTCCGTATGCGTTTTCTGTTGGACTGGGTTCCATTATTTATTATTCATTGGAATAACTCACTGTATGCGATCTATCGCATGCATGGTGATTTCTTTTGTTATTTCATTCTTTATTATACTCACCAGTTAAAACTTTGACTTCTATACTCCATGAAATTAGTGGAATATCCTTGATATTTGCGCTTCATCCAGTATCTTTTCATGGAAATATTCTTCTGAGCATTCTTGAATTTTACTCTACAAAGCAGTATCATGTTGACAATTTGAACGTTATCAGTTCCTGGATAAATTAATTCTTGAACTTATTTTATTGAATTCTTATATCATTGTCATCATCCTCATGTTTATATTATGTTGAAAGTCATCTGTGGCCTGTTGTGCATAGATGGAGGTATGATTATGACCAGGGATTATTCGATATAATCATAACCGTAATGTTACAAATGATGTGGAAAAAGTCCTCATTGGCCAGTAGTGCATTGATGGACAATTTTTGGTATGATTATGGCTATGGATTCTCTTTGGCCGTAGTGAAAAGATGAATTATTTTATGGCATGATCAGGACCGTTGATGAAAATATGATTATCTTAAGCCATAGTGCATGGATAATTCGTGGTCGTGATACTAAAGAATATCCTTGGCCGTAGTGCAGGAGTGATTCGATGATGTGAATTATTTATTAAGCTGAGTCCCAGCGATAAAAGTGATGCAAAACCTTTTAAATCATAGAAGATAGTAGATTTTATTCTCTACTTGACTCTTCTAATGGATTGCTTGTTCCGCTGCAGTTAAACTTGATGTTTGTTATATTGTATCAGTTTAACACTGTTTAAGGAAAATGATAATTTATTCTGCATTATCTTAGTCATAATATTTCTTACTGGGCTAGTTGAGCTCACCCTTTTGCTTTCATTGTTCTCTTCAGGAAATGAGAACGTAGCAGGGACTAGTCAGGGAACAGAGTGATGGTCCTAGATGGTGCATTAGTAGTCCTCACTATTCTGTGAAATAGTGTAATAATAAATGTAATGAGGACTCCATTGAGTTTGTATATTGTCTAGATGACAATATTTGTATTTAAACTCACAGCATATGTTTAGTCGTATTTTACACGACTGTTGTATAATTAAGTTGTATTTGAATTTTTTACCATGTATTTGGCGACTCAAGATGGGTGATGTATACCTATTTTGGGGGCGTCACAGTACATGACAAAATGACTAAGCTAGTCTGTGCAGAAAAATACAAGCCCGTCTATAAATCAGTGTATAGGCGGGCTATCAAGTCCAACATGGATTCCCTCTCAGAAAAAGGAGGTAACGTTGTGATCTCCTGCCCAAGGGTTTCTACACAAGCTAACAGATCCACCGCTAACAACATGCGATATCTCCGATAGATATAGCGTCATCCCGCTCAGCAACAGCGATATCCCTATGAGTTAGAGCATTATCTCTCTAACAAACTGACATCTCTACCAGAAAGAGTTGTCAACATCAAATCCCAAATCCACGGTAAAAGCTTCTTGCGATCTCGGCGTCATATCAGCCCATCTGTTAAAGAAACTACCCCAGACAACAAGCGAGGCTGGGGCAATTTCAAAATTAGCGACAACCGGATATTGTGTCCCTTACAATAAGATTGGGGAAATCTCGGAAGCAACGATAGCTCAACACTGGGGCATTTATCAACCATCTTAAAGTGGAAAATGCACCAGTCAGCACCATCAGCATGGTCCATCATCATCTCACTGGCGATTCAGATATTACTCAAATTACGACTTCATCAACAAAGAGAGTTTCTCGTATGAATCCCTGGAAACAACTTGCAAAATGACTGGGGCATTTTGAGATTCCACAAAATGGAAGGAGTATAAGGCAGGATTAAGCTTCTCATCAAAAAGAAAGGGAAGAACTCCTGAAAGAAATCATGGCGACATTAGATTGCCCCTACAAAAGAAGGGGAAAATTCTCAAGAAAGTTCTTAACTCAGAAGCAGAAGGTCAACGATGAAAGTTATAGCGAGATAAATCCTCATCATCAAATGTACTAACCAGCGTCAAGTCGTCACAAGTCAAGGCCTCTGCAAGACGCTCAAATCAAGGCGTGAAAAGACCGAATTACACCCTCCGGGGTTTCAAATGACATTCAAGTCATCGATTCAAATTGGAGTTCTGAATCAAATGCTTAAGGAAATGGGGCACAAGCACCCAACAGTGAAAGGAAACTCCAAATCACCTCAAGAAGGGTGAGACATCTGGTGGTTGTCATCAATCTAGCGTAACATCAGGTGAAGTCTAGTGAAGTAATCCGTGGAATATTACTTCAGCGAAGGTATCGAAAGATCTGGTATTCTAAACCATTGGAATCCAGCTCGACATCAAGATAGTTTAGCGATGAAAGTTTCGTATACCACCGTTCGAGTGGGAACCCAAAATCGGTTGGCGATCAACAGGGTAGGCACCGTTGCAAACTACCAGCGTATACATCAGGAGGGTCTGGTGATTTTAGAATGTCATCCCCATTAGAGATATACAAAAATCTCAACTTATCTTCATCAAACAAGCATCAGCGATTAAATGCCAAAACATTGGAGTCAACACCAGCATAAGCGTCAGTAATGATCGGTAAAGGTAAAGCGATTTGCGAAAACATTTTAACATTCATCATAACATTCATTATATTGTGATTTGCGATTTGCGATATGCGATTTACGATGTGATATGTGAAATGCGATGTTCGAATTGAGATGTGTGAGTTGCAATGTGCGATTTGGCCAAATGCGAAAAGTGAAGTGCGAAGTGAGAAATGCAATGTGCGATTTACGAACTGCGATTTGCGAAAACATTTTAAAATTCATCATAAACATTCATTTCGATTTGCATAATTAGAAATACCTTGTCATATTTTTAAGTGTCTACAAATCCTTATCATGTCCATTCCATTGCATTACATGAACATGATAAAGAGGGGCATCTGTAGACACTTGAAATTTTGTTTTCCTGTTACTAACTATGCAGGATGACAAAAGTGTCTTTTTCACACTCCGGAGATAACCTTGGAGGACTACAACATCAATTTCTACCCCGGAGATAGCCCCAGAAGATCCGGATCAAAGCCTGGAGATAGCCCCAGGAGGTCAAGACAACTTCAGAGATAACCCTGAGGACACTCAGAGTCAACAGTGCGTCAACCTCAGAGATAACCCTGAGAAAAGATTGGTACAACTGTGCGAAAATCGGAGATAACCCCGGGAGGGGCAAAATGGTCATTTTACCAACTCAACTTCACTTCAAATCAAATACACTCATTTCAACTCAAAATACTTCAAAAGAAGTCCCACAAGAATAATATCTTAACTTTCGAGCGCAAACTACGCAAAACGGCTCAACGGACTACCTGATGGAAACCCGGGGATGCCATTTCGGTCATGGACCCATCTTCCTGGAATAAAAAAAGAGCAAATCTTATGTCATTGTGTAGCTCTCGGAAAGAGCTTTCCAGAATGGTATGGCACGCTTCCATCGGACTGCTGGATTGAAAGTTATGGACGACCGAGCAAACAGCGCGTTGTTCAAGTGTACATACTTCGACACGGCTGGACCCACACTACCCGGGGCACCCCGGGAAGCCTCTGGTACACCTGCAGACCCTCTATAAAAAGAGGGCTTGGGGTGGCCATTTTGAAAGAGAAAACGGCGAGGAAGCCCTGCCCAATTTGCTCTGCACTCACCCCATACAATTTACTTTCTCATTTTAAACAACTGTGAGCTCATATATAGCTTCTTTTGTATCTACAAAAGCCAGTGTTTACCCACTTTAAAGATATAGAAGTCTTCTTTGGTAGTCAACTATAAGGCTTCTCACACACCTTAGAGTCTTTCTCTTCATCTTTGCACACACCCTTCTTCACGTTGAGAGTCGTGTTGCGTGTGTTTGCCCGAACTTCGGTTCGTGGTTTTATTTCAGTTTGTATATATATATTTATATATATGGACTAACATTATCGAGTTATGCCTCGATTGAGCCTAGACTTCGGTCTGGAGCGTTTATTTGCTTATATATATATATATGAACTGTGTGTCAAACTTTGTTCGATGAGCCTAGATTTTGGTCTGAAGCATTTACTGCTTTATATATATATATATATATATATATATATATATATATACATTTATATATATTAACTGTGTGTCGGACTTTGTTCGATGAGCCTGGATTTTACATCCGAAGCGTTTACTTGCTTTTATATATATATATACTTATATATATGAACTGTTGTCGAACTCTGTTCGATGAGCCTGGATTTTACATCTGGAGAATTTACTTGCTTATATATACATATATATATATATATATATACTTATATATATGAATTTTTACATAAATTCAAACCCTGTGTATATAGGTTCGAACGAGGCCTCGCACAACTTTCCTATAACAGCATATTGACACACACACACACACACACACACACACACACTCAGATAATAGTTTCTTGAAAAGAGGCGGTCACCGTGGTAACACGGATGTCGGGGGGTGCCTAACACCTTCCCCCCGTATAACCAAGTCCCCGGACCCTAAATGAATCTCGGTTTCACCAATTCAGTTTAGCAGATGTCACATCAATCGGGTCAATGTGCAAACCTTTTCTCTCAGGTTGTGTTGGTACAACCATTTAAAAAACCAAATGGCGACTCTTAATCATCCATCGTCGACATTATACATGCTCGGACCTTTTTCACTTGTTTTTTCAAACAAATCTCACCTAAAATGAGAACACCAAAGAACAAGTAACGAAAAGGGACATTAAAAAATCCCGACATCGACACTCGTAAGGGGTATTATTTCTTTGTATTCATGAAGAGAGCTTTTGTTATTCCATTCTTTATTATTATGTTGGAATAACTTGCTTATACTATCTAATCTTGCATACATGGTGAAATTCTTCTGTTATTACATTCTTTATTATTATGTTGGAATAACTTGTCTATGCGAAGTACCGCATACATGGTGAAATTCTTCTGTTATTCCATTCTTTATTATTCTGTTGGAATATCTTGTCTGTGCGTATTACGCATGACTTGGTTCCATTATTTATTTTTCTGTTGGAATAACCTGTATGTGCGGTCTATCGCATGCATGGTGAATTCTGTTGTTATTCCATTCTTTATTATTCTGTTGGAATATCCTGTCTGTGCGGTTTATGCATAACCTGGTTCCATTCTTTATTATTATTTTGAAATATCCTATCTGTGCGGATTACGCATGACCCGGTTCCATTATTTATTATTCAATTGGGAATAACCTGTCTGTGCAGTCTATCGCACGCATGGTGAATCCTTCTGTTATTCCATTCCTTATTATTCTATTGGAATAATCTGTCTGTGTGGATTACCACATGCATTGTGAATGATCCTTTTTACTCATTCCTTGTTAAATTGTGGAAATGATCTGTCTACGTGGATTACCGCATGGCGGGCGAAAATCCATTTGCAGATTCATATATTCTATTATACTCAGTTGGTTAAAGTTTTGGCTTCTATACTCCATGAAATTAGTGGAATATCCTTGATATTTGCGCTTCATCCAGTATCTTTTCATGGAAATATTCTTCTGAGCATTCTTGAATTTTACTCCACAAAGAAGTATCATGTTGACAATTTGGACGTTATTGATTTCTGGATAAATTAATTTATAAATCATTAAAATTTATCCTTGAACTTGTTTTATTGAATTATTATGTCATTATCATCATCCTCATGCTTATATTGTGATGAAAGTCATCTTTGACTTACGTGCAAAGATGGACTTGGTATGATTATGACCAAGGATTATTCGGTATAATCATGACCGTAATGTGACGAATGACGTGGTGAAAGTCCTCAGTGGCCTGTAGTGCATTGATGGACAATTTTTGGTATGATTATGACCATGGATTATTCGGTATAGTCATGACCATTGATGATTTAATGAATATCCTTGGCCCGTAGTGCAGGGAAGATTCGATGATATGGTTTATTTATTAAGCTGAGTCTCAGCGATAAAAATAGATGAAAACATTTCAAATCATAGAAGATAGTAGATATCATGCTCTACTTGACTCTTCTAATGGATTTCTTATTCATTGCAGATTGAACTTGATGTCTATTGTATTTTATCGGTTTGTGAGATTTGTTTGAAAAAAAACAAGTGAAAAAATAATAAATTAAAATGTATAATGTCGATCGATGGGAGTACTAATTGTTAAAGTCTTGCTTTGATTGGTTTTTTTGAATGGTTGTACCAACCTGGCCAAGAAAAAAAGGTTTGCACATTGACCCGATGATGTGACAACGATATCTGGTCGGTGAAAGCAAGAGATTCATTTAGGGTCAGGGGACTTGGTTATCTTGGGGGAAGGTGTTAGGCACCCCAGACATCCAATCATTACCACGGTGATAGCCTCTTTTCAAGAAACTATTATCTGAGTGTGTGTGTGTGTGTGTGTGTGTGTGTGGGTCAATGTGCTGTTATAGGAAAGTTGTGCGAGGCCTCGTTCGAACCTATATACACAGGGTTTGAATTTATGTAAAAATTCAGTTTTTAGCAAGATATGACAATAATATTTTATAAAAGAGGTTTTTCAAACCCTGATGCTCAATAGGAATTGAGACCTTTTACACTTCCATTTTTATTAAGTGGTAATTTGAATTGATTTTATTTGGCGGATCTGAGGCATCCGTATGAAAAATAATACATCCAAAATAATCTTGACTTCCTCGTGGGTATGGAAACCATCTGAGGAAATCTGACATCATGAGAATAATTTACAAAGCGCTTACGGTGAAAATGTCCATCACGGGAACAGAATCTAGATCGATGAGATGAATCTGTGATCACATGATTCTAAGCGCCAGAGAATATTGCAATTTGTATAAAAGCGATAAGCGGTATATATATAAAAGCGGTAAATATATATATATATATGAGCATGATCACCAACCACGAAGCACCTCCATGGGGATCGAAAAATGTAAATAAAGTTGTAGATCGATCAATCGTACGAAAGAAACTCGGGCGGGACGAAATGTAAATAAAAGCTATAAATGTGATCAATTGCCACGAAGTAAACTCCAGGCGGAATGAAAATGTAAAGAAAAATATATAAAAGCGATCAAGCGCCACGAAGGAACTCGAGGCGAGGACAAAATAAATATATATATATATATATATAAATAATATATATAGATGTAAAATCCGAGGCTCATCGAACATAGTTAAACCACGTTCATATATATATAGTATATATATATATAAGCGATAAATATAAAAGCAGAAAATCAGGGAAAGAAGTATGAACAAAATATCGAATAAAGTATATATATATATATAAGTTATATATATAATAAGCGCAGTTGATATATATATATATATATATATATATATATATATATATATATATAAAAGCGAAAGCACTTGCAGGGCCAAAATCAAGGCTCATCGAACAAAGTCAAATAGAAATGAGACGGTTAATATATATATATATATATATATATATATATAATAGCGATAAATTACTCTCGATCAGACAAAAAGTTTAGGCTCAATCGAGGCATAACTTCGATAATGTTAGTCAATATATATATATATATATATATATATATATATATATATATATATATATATAAATGAAACCACGGATGAAGTCCGGGCAAAAAGCAAGCAACACGACTCTCTCAGCGTGTAGAAGGGTGTGTGCAAAATGAAGAAAAGACTCTAAAGTGTGTGAGAAGGCTTACGGTGGTGATAAAAGGGCTTATATCTTTAGAGTGGGTAAACCTTTGGGCTTTTGTGGGTACAAAAGAGGGCTATATATGAGCTCACGGTGTTTTGAAAGTGAGAAAATACATTTGTATGGCAAGTCTGAGAGCAAATTGTGCGAGGTTTCCCCGTCTTTTTTTCTCTTAGAAATCAGCACCCCAAGCCTCTTATTATTTATAAGGTCAAAGGTGTACTGCTGTGTCGTACTAGGAGGTACCGGGAGGCGGGTCAGTCGGGCCCGGTTCAGTCGGGTCGAGGTCGTCTCGAAATCGTGCACTCGAGCATTTATAATGTCCTCTCAGATTTTGAGAAGTGCAATCCGGGCATCCGTTTGAGGTATTCGGGACCTATTTGGACCCGTGGTTGTCGAGAGTTGTCACGATGGCATGGGATTAGAGTTTGTATGAAGTCTTTGAAGATGGGGCGATGCCTCGGGTCTTGACTTCAACTTTCATCCGTTACCCTTACAATAGTCACTCGGGATTGGTTAGCCTTGTGGGACATTGTTGCGTAGAGGCGAGATGTGGCATCGTGTTGGATGAGATGGCGATGTTGCCCTCACACCGGTATTCTTTACTGGGATTGGGCGATAAGCGAGCGTTGCTCGGAACTTATTTGAGATTGAATTGCTTGCATTTGTTGAAGGTCCTCATTGTCATCTTTGAGGTGTGCTGTCTTCCCGATGTTATTGCCGGGTTGGCACGATGTATTTTATTGTGAGTCTTAGAGATTGAAGGCGATGGCATTTGAAACAAGCATTTAGGGGTTATCTCAAAAGCTGCATTCCTTGGGGTTATCACCAGGTTGGTGGCTATTCCATGGTTGGGGCCGAGGCCCAGATACCTCGGGGTTATCTCAAGAGATTAATCGGTCTTCTCGGTGTGTGTTAGGTATTGTATCTCTGCGGTCTCGGGGTTAGATCAGAGGTTGAAACAGATTACTCCCAGTTACGATCAAGGGTTGATCTTTGAACTTCCGGTAGTATCGGTATGGATTTGGATTGTCTTTGGGGTTCTCTCTTAAAAGCGAATCTATCCTCCTGAATGTTAATAATGATGAGTCTGAAAAATTTTGAGTGTCTACGGATGCCCTCTTTATCATACTCATGCATGGCGATGCATGGGTAGGATAAAGAATCCTAGACACTTGAAATGCAACAAGATAAACATGGTACTATGGATAGTAACATGATGCAAATGTATGATGCATGTGTACGGGGTTGTGGCCCAACATCTTTGGGGATGATTCTTTGGTTCCTGTTGCTTGAGCTGAGGGATTGTAATCTTGACGGATCGATGTGCAAGCCGAATCTGTTAGGATATTGGTGTTGGAGTTATCACCAAATTCCTGTGTTCTTGATAACGACTTGATACTGAAGGGGTATCTCTTATGTGTAAGAGATCTGTGGGGATAAAGCTTGATCTGTTTGAGGATGTGTATAACATATTCCATCATCTATCCTCTTGGATAATGTTGACCTCTCCTGGTTAGTATCGCCAGAATATGTCATGATTACATTTGGATTTCTTGCCAATGACAAATCTTTGTCGGGGATGCACGACCTTCGTTGGCGATGTGAATCAATGGTTGAAACATCACTGTGGGATATCTTTGTCGAGGTTGCTTGACCTTGACGACGATGTGAATCAATGGTTTGAAACTACTGTGAGGAGATCGTCAAGGTTGCTTGACATTCGCTGACGTGTAGATCAACGGAGCATTGCATTGTGACCCCATGGGGATCCATTTGAGGAATATGAAGCGGTGGGTATGAGAACCTCGAACAACTCTATAGCTCGACAGTTTAAATATTTATTGGTTGAAATGATGTCGAGGTTGCTTGACCTTCGTTGATATGTGTGTCGGCCCCGTGAGCATCTCTTGAGTTGAGCATCGCGTTCTACTCCATGGAGATATATCGTTGTAACCCGTCGAGACTCACGTCGTATCCCGTTGGGGACTCACGTTGTAACCCCGTCGAGGATTCACGTTATAACCCGTCGAGGAACTTCACGTTATAACCCGTCGAGGAGACTCCGTGGGATAACGACACAGGTCGGCGACATCGGACCTATATAAGGTATTATAAGGTATTGCCGTATGTGATTTGTGACAAGCTGAGAGGTCATCGGCGAGTATACCTTGTGTTGACGACTACCGATGAGTGATGTCTGATTAAAGTCTCATCTGAGAAGACCGAGTTGTATCTTTGTTTTGCTCGATCGCGTGGCATTTTATTCTGATTTGACCTTTCTAGCAAGTAAGAACTCGTTTCAACTCAATGGGCCCGTGGGAGGGTGGGGCCCACATAGAAGCCGCGGTGCACTGCTTTGCTGGCGGCCAGTGAGCTGCTGACGAGGCGTGGATGATAAATCCCAATGACTGCCTTCATGAAGTCACTTTCAACTTGTTTCTCTCTAGAAAAAACCGTGAGCCACTTCCAGTTCTTTGAGTTGAATTTGCTTTCTGCAAATTACATCATTAGTACAAGTGTTCTACTATCACAGTAGCGTATGCATGTATTTTTCCGGTTTACATCCAGATTAGATTGTGAGATATTACACGAAATGCATCTAAACACATAGTAGTGATTATGTATGCACAAATGACTTGATAAAAATATTCACATAGTAAATGTTAGTATTAAACCATCTTTGAACATAATGATGTGAAAAAATTTGACTTTTGGAGGCGTCAAATTGGCACCTTTTTACTTTATTTTTTGTCTATTTGAGGTCGATGAGCAAAAGGTAGAAAGGCAAAATACTCCTAGCATTGAGGTTGGCCTTATGCATGATGTTCTTGATTTTTATGCATATATTACGTATATGACTTTGGGGTAGGTGTGTTCTTGAATGGCCACCTAGACATTGGTGTCTTGCATGTGGATAGTCCTATTTTCAAAGGGGACTATGGCGAAATTTTTCAAATGTAGGCATTGGGTAGTCATGCATTCTAACTCTATTATATGTTAAAAGTAAATGCATGCATGCATATAGTCATATAATGCATTTTAGAAAGCTCGAGGTAAGGAAATACCACACCCTTTACGAGGTGATTTGGAGACTTGTTGTCGGATATTATGGATCCGGATCGGTAGAAGCGGTTCTATAGGACCAACTTACGGCGTCTGGCGGAGGGCTTACGAAGTGCCTCGTCCCGTTACATCGAGACGACCTCGTCGGTTGGTGGAGGCGTGATTCATCCCGTCCGGTAGATGTTCGAGGCGTCGAGGGCGAGGAGGTGGATATTGAGGATCCGCTCTGCTGTTATGCATATCCCTCGCGAGGAGCTTAGAGCATCGGTGGTGAACCCGAGTTCTTAGGTGATTTGGGTAGACACCCATCGATGTACTTGCATCTAACGAGGTATGACGTTAGACTTTATCTTCCTTCTTTCTATTGATGAGGATTAAAGGGTTACGATGTTGATCATGCTTCATGCGGGTTCGGGTTTTACCTGACCTCGGGGGCTGGTTTAGCATCCACTCCATGTACGGTAACTTCATCCGATTATAGAAGCGATGAGTGCGTGAGTGGGGATTTGGGGCATTTTCTCCATCCTTCCCGTCGTTGTCCACAGGGTTACCTCGGGGGATTATCTGGCGATGGTTTCATCGGACTTCGATCCTCCACTGTTTGGATTGCGAGGTGATGATGGCGCTTATGGATTGGCGATTTATCACGGTATGGAGTTTGGAGGGCGATTGCCTTGCATGGCGAATATCACCCTCTTCTGCCGTCCGGTCCTTGTTAGGAGTTCGGTGGATGCGCTCGAAAAGTAGGGCTGTCCGTTCGGGTCCTTTGGCGTAGATGTTATGAATGGGCTATTGGTGAGCCCATGCACGATGATGTCGGGGATCGGGGATCGCGTTACTGCGGCGATTGTTCTGATGATCATTCGAGGCGCTTCATGTGAATAACTCTTCCACGGTATCTTTTCGCTTTGGTCGGCGCCACACGCGATGTGGGCCGTATATAGAGAGTATGATTGGGGCTCTTACACCTTTGCTATTTCCTCCGGGGCGTGCGTCTGCGCTCACGAGGTTGGCCAGAGGCTTGGCTGAGATTTTACCCATTCTGTTTGGTGAGCATTTCTCTTGTCTTTTCCTTTCACGGGTTAAGAGTGTTTCTTGATAGCGAGATGTTTTGCCATTGTGTTGGCGGTTTTGGGCTATGAGAGGCTTCCATGTTTTGCGTCCTATGAGTGTGTTGAGGCTTAGATACCTATCCACGAGGGCGACGATGGCACCATTCTATTTTGCGGAGGTCCTTGTGTCTGAGGCTTCGCTCATTCTTAGTATCTGTTGGAGTTCTTGACGGTAGCGCCATCATCACATGGCTTCCATACTCGAGGGGATCATTTGATCATCGGTTTTGAGGATGGACACCCTCTTTGGAGTAAGTATTTGATTTCCACGGAGATTTCCTCTTTTCACCGAGATGGAAGTTTGGGAGCTCTATTTAGGAGAGCGTCTTTATTAGGAACACCACCAGGGGAGATTAAGTATCTGATCTTGCCTCTGTTAGGCGTCGTTGGCACATATCCACGATCACCATGTTGATATTCCATTGTTGGGAGTTGGCGGTTTGATTTATCAGAAGGTCCATGTACTCGGGGAGATATTCGGTATTTGGTGGCTCCCTCGCACTATTGGGGCCCGATCCGTGCCACCACGATTTATGGGGACATGGTTCTGGATCTTTGATGATGATGGATTGGGTAGCTTGTGTTGAGCTCAGAGCCCTCATCGACCCAGTTGATAAGCTTGACGGCGGTTGGATCGAGCACACACATATTTATTCGGCATTTGGGCGAGAGATCCGGAGAGGCGGAGACATTTGTTCCTTCGGCTCGGTCTTTGGCCCCTCGAACGACCCATTTGGTTTCTTGGTGGCGCAGATCCTCCCTTTATAGGCTGACATCCTGTTGATAGAGATCCGGTGACTCGGGAGGAGTTACATCGGTGGGCGAGGATTGAGGATGTGGACATCGAGACCATTGTCTTCTTCGATGTATATTCTCGTTATATCTTTTGATAGGCCTCTGTTAGATATTGGGTGGTTGTTCCCCATTCTCGCTATATCTTTTGATAGGCCTCTGTTAGTAGTAGGGCGTTTGTGCCCCATTTTTATGTATTTGTAGCTGTATAGAGCTGATGTATTAGATGATGATATATTTAGGAATGTATGCACCATTTTTTTATTTCCTATATCATATTGCCATCCATTATCTATTATGCATGTATCATATTATGCATATGTATATATGTCGGAGAGATACTCGGTATTGACCTGGATGGTCTTATGACACGGCATATACGGATGTCTTCTTGACGATTAGCCGTATAGATCATACCCCACCGTCGATGGTGGCATTGGGTATCTTGCTCGTGAGTGCGATAGCATGTCACCACCGATAGGGTGTTTATAGATCTGTTATTACGACATACCGGCAGCCCTTTTGGCATTTCGAGTTCTGCGAGGATTTGTAGATGGGATCTTTAGAGCATTGGCTAGGCGATGATAGCGGGTATTCCATTTTGGTACCCATGAGTTGACTCTACTGCGGAGGAGTATGCACGTTTGGCGATCTTGCCTTTAGAGCGGACCTTGCGTGCACATGGTTTTGGGAGACATGAGTAGGAGATTCATGCTCTCTCACGAGGATTGAGTAGCGAGTGGTGCGGGGATGGTGACATCGGCCATGTGATCTCTCGGCGTTTTACGTATGATGATTTGGTGCGGAGGATAGCTATTCACGACATTGAGGGTTTCACCATGTGTCGGGAGGATCATTGGCGTTTGGCGAGTTGATGTCTTGATCTATGTGTCTTGTCATACGTGTATACATGCCGCGGTACATGGATGAGATAGATATAGGCGTTATCATGGCGGTGAGAGCTCTCGGGGAGGTCGTACCATTGTACCTATGATCGTGGCGAGAGACCTTGCGATCGGCGTCTACTTGCCGTGCTTACCCGTCGGTGTGTTTCTTGGGGAGTTGATCATCTTTGTATGTGTGGTTTATGTCACACTTGCGGCCGGTTGGTACCTTTAGGCAACACATGGGTATTGTTTCTCCCATGAGGTGGCTATGTAAGTATTCCTTTCGACCATCGAGTGTGTAGATGCTCGATCTGGTCGCATTTTTGGCGGATATCAAGAGATCCATTTAGCATATTCTTTGTGCTCGGGGCTTTGCTCACCATCTGACTTCATTACTCATACTCGGGCATGGATTTCCTCCTTTAGGTGGCTTGAGGCGTGACGACTTATCATCCATTGGTAGTGATGTCGCGATTTGACCGATTCGAGTTTTCATCCTTTCGAGGGGCGGCGGTCGGCCTTTTCGACTTCTCGATACCTCTCGGTAGAGGCCAGATCTAGTGTATCGCTTCTTTGGGATCGGCGTGAGCTAAATTGCTTTTCACCTTGATCGTCCGGTTATTCCATGAGTACTCTCACGTGGATGGAGCGGAGGTTTTATCGGCTGCGGCGATATTTGCGATCTGGGAGATTGAGTTAGGCGATGTAGAGCTATAGAGGACATTGATACCTACATCGAGGAGGATCTGCATTGTTGGGTTGCCGACATTTCTTCCGGATTCTCCTAGTACCGATACTTTTGTGATCCGGCCTTTCGGCCACGATATTTAGAAGCGAGTCTTCATCGATGACCTTTGAGAGAGACCAGATTCGATCTATGATGTCGTTTGCTCTTGATGTGAGGGGCGTTATACATTAGAGAGAGGCGAGGCATTAGCTTCGTAGAGATGCATTTGTTGTTGAGCGGGGATGAGGCGGTCGAGACGAGAGCCTTGATGATAGTTGGCGGGATAGTCTTATATCTGCCCGGGATGTGGTATCACGAGATAATCTTGCGGTGAGGTCCCTTACCACTTTGGTATGATCGCGAGAGATGGCGCTTATATCGATGAGCATATGGTCGTCATGCGGATGGCTATAGATCTGTTGGGTCGTGTGGATATTCTTATCCGAGGAGACTACTGACTTTACCTCCTTCATCGAGAGGGATGCCATGTTGGTCTTGCTAGCTTCGCATGTACCACGATTAAGTAGATGAGCTTGTATTTACACTGCAGACTAAACTTAGCCATTTTGTCATATACGATTCACATTGTATATATATCAAACGACATTATATATGATAGGGAAATATATTTTTGGATCACTTCCCTTTTAGATATGCCTTGCTATTTGCTTGATATTTTTCTTTTGCTTGAGGCTTGTGATCTTGATGTATTACGAATTCTTCCTTGGTGGATGGACATTGAAATTCTCTACGGATAGTTGAATGGATCATTGATCTATGTATATCCTACCATCTTTGGTGTCTTGGGACTTGTTTACGAATGGAAATGTGGAGAGGAGTGTGGCTTTCCTCTCTAAGATTGGCCTTTCTTTCCAGGATGGTGCTTGATGCTTCTATTTAGGAGAAGCTAGTTAATTCCACCTCTTATGGTTTAGTATTGCTCTTGAGGTATGTGCATGACTTAGATGGTCGTGAATCTCTATTTGGGAGGAGTTGGGTAATTCCATCCCTTTGATGCGAAGCCAGAATGACATATAGTGGATTGAAAGAAAATCCAACACCCGTTGACAATGGTTTGTGTTTTGGTAGGGGTGAGACCACACCATGAATGGTACTACGTACTCTATTGAAGAGGAGATCGGTCTGCGTAGTTCGAACACAGTGTAAGAGGTTCAATGTTTGTATATGGGTGATATGATGTAGGAATGTTTTTGGTTGTTTTTTTTTTGTAAGGAGAAGAGGGTAGAAATGTTTTTGTTGTTTTTGTTTTATTGCGGCCGGGCCGTATGAAATGGTTGCCTCGTACTCTCTATTGAAGAGGAGATCGGTCGGCGTAGTTAAGCCCCTCGGGGAGAGAAAGCGTAATCCCATATGCGGTCGAGTGCGGGGAGGAGAAAGTTTAATCTAGGTTGAGGATAAAGCTGCGAGCGGGAGAAGTTTGATCCCATGTATGGGTAGCCAAACTATGACATGAGGATTCAATCCAGCGGTGGGATGACCTAAGTTGTATGGCGCAAAGGAGAAAGCCAGGTGGCGGCTTGAAGAGTATGTTTCCACGAGGGGCAAAGTGTAGAAAAGTTGTAGGTGGTAAAGGGTTAAAAAGCGGAATGATTGGTGACACGATGATGATGCACCGGGGTTTCTTTGGTTACTTGGACATATCTGGATTTCACGGTGTATGCGAGTTGATGAGTTATGGAAATTCATCGTAGTCCATTTCTTGTAATCTGAGGCCTCCTCATCGATACTTCTTTGACAATAAGCGGGCCTTCCAGTTAGGGCGAATTTTCCTTTGGCTTTGATCTTGATTGTCGAGAATCTTCTTGAAACCAAGTCGTATTGTTTAAATTAAATGTAGCCGGACTTTTTGTTGTAGGATCTGGCGATCCTTTCTTGATATAGTGACCATGGAAGATAGTCGCGGTTACGCCTTTCGTCTATCGAGAGACAATTGGTGATACATCTTGTACCCATTGGTTTCATCCGGTGGCGTCGATCGACACTCTGAGAGATTCCATCTCAACTTCTATGGGAACCTTTGCTTCCATCCCATAGGTTAAAGCGTGAGGGGTTGCCCCGGTTGAAATGCGCATTGTGGTCTGTGTAAATTACTGAGTCGGAAAGCGATAGGTTAGGCCCAATCTTTGTGGTTGGTGACATCTTTTGCATAATCTTCTTGATATTTTTGTTGGCGCTTCAACGACCGTTCGTTCATCTTGGACGATAGATGATGAGTTAAGATGTTTGATGTGGAATCTCTTGCATAATTCCTCCATCATTTTGTTGTTGAGGTTTTGGCATTGTCGACCTGATCACCTCTGGTTGTCCATATCGACAAAGCGACATTGTTTACGATGAAAGCAATGATGACTTCTTTAGTGACCACAGGGAAGGAGGCTACTTCTACCCACTTGGTGAAGTAGTCGATCATGGTGAAGATAAATCGGTGACCATTCTTGGCTTTAGGCTCGATGGGCCCCGATAACGTCCATTCCCCACATTGAGAAGGGCGAAGCGAACTCGTATTGTGGAGCTCCGTGGAGGGCGTGTATAGCATTCCCATGAATCGCGCGATAGCATCTTACGGCGTGGTCGTTGCTGATCGACTTTGAGAGATGACCCGATAATGTCCGTCACGAGGACTTTCTTGACAAGGAGGGCCACTTTCGTATGGGGACCCTGAGACTCCACCATGGATTTCATCCATAAGCCTCTGGGCTTGATCTTTGTCTAAACACACAGAGGAGACCCGATCCTGCATCTCTTTTGTAGGCGCATCTCCTTTCGGGTAGAACTTCATGCAAGTCGATGGATCGCCTTTTCTCGGTCGGGCTCGCCTCGGTGGGTGTAGATCCATCTCGCGAGATATTCCTTGATATCTTGATACGAGGAGGTTGGATGGGAGGTAGCTCATCGATACTTCTCAACGTAATTCCCATAAATTTGGGGCCTTGTTGAGCGATTGTGGCGCTTGGCAAGTGTTCCTTATGCGATATCTCTGAATCGAGGAGGCCAAAGTTGCTAATCGTCCATGAAATCATTCTATTACGAGGAATGTGTAGAAAGGAGATTTCTTGAACTCAAAGCCATCTTGAAAACACAGATGGTAAAGGCGACAAATGTAGTTCCTTGGTTTGATAGACTCGGTGGATTATGCGATTACCAACTCAAGAATCTCGAGGGCGATTAACAGCTTGATGCCCGTTGAGCGGGCAAGTTTTAGCCCCATGAGGCGACCTTCATACTCGGTAGTATTGTTGGTCTTTGACAAAGCTGTAATTTGGCGACAGCGGGATCTTTGCTCCCGTATCGAGATATTAGAATTGCTCGGCTCGAGAACCTTCCATATTAACGACTCCATCAAAATACATCCTCCGTGATTGGCGTATATCGTCTTGATGGTGTTGTTGTCTTGTCATCATTACTCCTTCATCGGGGAAATATGTTTCCAAGGTTTGAAATCCCACGAAGGTCTGGCGGCGATTGATCTGCGATTCCTTGACCTTTGATGGACTTTTGAGTCACATATCGATGTCAAATTGTTGTAGGATCAAGCGCCATCTGGACGGTAGAGCAATTTAACATGGGTTTGTTGAACACGTGCTTGAGAGGATCCAGCGGGATATGAGATGGGTTGTGTGACCATGTAGGTAATGATGTAACCTCATGGAAGCCCATGCTAAAAGCCTGCAACCGTCTTCTCGATCGAGTGTACTTGTGTTCCTTCTTCTTTGAACCTTTTCTTTGAGGTAATAGATAGCTCGTTCTTGGCCTCTATCGTCTTTCTGTCCCCCGACATCTGACCCATGGCATTGTCACTTATGGGCGGTACATGAGCAGGGGAACATCATCCACAGGTGGTACCAAGGCAGGGAGCTTTGACTAGCTATTTCTTTCTTGATTGTAAGGAAGGCGTTACGGCACTCATCATTCCATTTCATGGAGGTTCTTCCTTAATAACTTGAAGATTGGCTCACGGAGTTCTTTGTGAGTTGGGAGATAAACCTTCTTGATGAAGTTGATCCTTCCCAAAAATCCCGTATTTCCTTCTCATGCGAGGAATGGGCATTTACGTGATGGCTTGGATTTTGGCGGGATCGACTCAATCCCTTTGTGGTGACTAGAACCCTAGCAACTTGCACGATTTAGCATGAAAGGCGCATTTATTGGATTGAACTTCAAGTTGTACTTACATGACTGTTGAACAACTTTACGAGATGGTGCAGATGGTCATCCTCCTTAGGGACTTGACAATGATGTCATCCACGTAGATCTCGATCTCTTTATGCATTAAGTCGTGGAAAAGAGCCATCATGGCTTCTCGTTGATAGGTAGCTCACGGCATTGATGAGGCGAATGACAACCGTCTATAGCAAAAAGTTCCCCGAGGAGTGATGAAAGCGGTCTTCTCACGATCTTCCTCGGCAACCATGATCGATGGTACCCATGAAAGCAATCGACAAAAGGATGCACATATCGTATTATGCGATATTATCGATGAGAATGTGGATAAATGGCACGGAAAGCTATCTTTTAAGCAAGCTTTGTTCAAGTCCGGTAATCCATGACTTCGCACCTTCCTCTCGGGGTTTAAAATGCAGGTACGATGTTGGATATCCACTTTCGGGATATGTAGACACCATGATGATCTTAGGCTTGAAATTGTTTCCTGAATTTCTTCTTTCACCTTTAAACTCCACTCGGGTTTGATCGCTTTGAGCTTTTTGTGGGCGGCTTAAATCCTCTTTAATGGGAAGGCGATGAAGGACAATGTCGTTGGACAAACCCACCATGTCTTCATGAGACCATGCAAACACATCTGGAATTGTGTTAATAAGCGTAACCATGTCATTCCAGATTGGTTTGGGGTAAGTGCGAACCAATCTGGATTAACTTAGGGCTTTCTAAGGTTAGAGATTGAAAAAGTGGTTTGATCGAGGTTAGGTTTGGGTTTGTCTTTGACCCATTCTTGAATTTACGGAGCACCTCAATGTCGTCACGGAGATCCATCAAATTTGAATTCATCTCTACATCAAAGTCTGATCCTTGTGTAGGAGAGCGCGTCGTATCCATAAATCTGAGCACATCTAAATTGAGTCCTGAAACAAAATATGCTTTCACTTAGTATATATGAAATCGTTGATCATACACATGTTAGCATATCTTGGCAAAAAAAGCTATATCTTTATGCAAAAAGTAGCGGTTATTATATCTACTGAGAGAAAAAATTTTACGCGCTTTACCTGTCGACCAAAGCGAGAATCTTGTTCCAATTGGTAAGGGTAAAGTCCGGGTGGACCCATGATGATGGAGGATTGTCATCATCCTCCTTGTCCCGAATGATGGCCATTACGTCGAGCGATCATCATCAGGGGTGTATATGTTGGTATGTTCATCATGGGCGATGATCGCGTGCAGGCATTATTCGGACAATGTTTTTTCCTTGATTCTCCGCTCCTCTTCTTGATTGCGGGATCTGGAATAACGATTTTCTTTTCCTCCACCGGTTTGACTTAGGAAATAACATGGCCGTGACATTGGTTTGGCACCTTTCTTTGGAGGTTGTGCGCGGACTCGGAGTTTGAAGGCGAAGCCGAACGCCACATGGTTGAAGAAGGAATCTGTTGATGCTTATGAGGATTCACAGTGACTAGAAATTGGCGCGATAGCCTAGTCCGGTTTTATTCGAATTGCTTGTTAATCAATCGAATGGGAGTCTTGGATACCTGGCCATCTTTACTGACCCTTGTCACGGCTTGTGACCTAACGACATCATTTCTTGAGTGGTGACATCACCTCGGCGAAATGTGGGGTTGAGCGATGGTGCTCAATAAGCGTGGTATTGGGTGTTGCTTATTTCAAAGCATGGCCCGGCGGTTCTACGTCTGCATTGGCATTGATGAGCGGAATGTCCCGTCTTTGAGGAATCTCTGGTTCGGCGTTGGCCGTGACCGGAGCTATTGTTGATAATGTACTTGAATTGTTGGTGAAGAGTGGAGGGGCCTTGACCGTATGGATCCATGGTGCGTCCCAAAGCGGGTTGTATCCGAATCTATCTTGAGACATGGAAGGATCTGCGAGAATGTATGAGGCGATTTTGATTGGCGGCTCAATTACTCAATAGGAGTTCTGGCGGGCTCCATCAAAAGCTTTGATGATAGTATGGCTACTCAAGATTCGGTTGAGATTGATATTCATCTTCACCAGGTGGCATATGGGCGATATTGAGAGAGAACCTCCATCTATTAAGACCCTATACCGTATATCCAGGAGGACGAGGCCATGATATATAGCGGCTTGCGATGACGGTCCCTTGGATGGTATGTCATCATCGATGAAGGATATCACATTGTTGTTGAAAATGTGATCAACCATGTGTTGAAACTTTTAAAGTATCCAGCGATGTCGGAGATGAAACTTCTTCAGAACCTTTAACAAGACCTTAGGTGGTTCTCGGAGGTTAGGACCAAGTCCAAAATTGATATTTGTGGTGGCGCTTCCTTGAGCTTAAAACCACAGAAACTTCGTTATGACCCACGCGGTGAGGAATTTTTCATCTTCTCCGTGGGTATTTTCCCTTTGATTTGGTGGTGGGGTTCATCACCCGATGGGGAAGATCTGATGGATTTTCCTTGACACAACTGCGGCGGTGGTATGTGAGGTGGATCCTTCACCTTCTCCATAATTCCACGGAACCTTGCGCGAAAGCTAACAATAGGATATTGTGCTCTGCGTGGCAAGTTGATTGGCTCGGGGCGGCCACTTTCAAAGTTGCTTCCTCCTTTGAAAATTTGAATTATCGGTGTTGTGAGAAAAGTATTAATCCTTTCAACTTGATGGATATAAGCTACTACCACACTTTTCCACTTAGTAGGGCTGCATTCTCACTTGCACGTAACACGGTGTCGTTATCTACGGCGTGATACACACCTTGTCGATTAGATTTTGAATAAGGTGGCGGAGTGCCCGACATTCTTACATCTTTGTGTGCGAGGCGGGGAGTGGTATTGACATACTCCATCGAGTTGTACCATCCGACGAGGGTTGATTGGAGGTAGAAGGGACGATCCTTCCTTCATTGATTAACATGTGAAGGATTTCCTCCGTGGGTTGGCCCAAATAGGTGAATTCCGTTTGTTGGCGAAATCCGGCGGGCTTTGGCATTTGCTCTCTTCGTCACTTTGTCTTCGGCATTTCATTTTACGAAAGTGGCGAGGAATATTCATGATGATTGGTAGGAGGCGGCATGCTCTGGTGATTAATTCTTAGAGTCACTTGATCTTGATAAGTCACCGATTCATGATTACTCGATTTGTTTGCGAGAGAGCTTTCATCTTTTGTTCCATTGTGAGCTGGAACTTAGCATAATCCCATCTGTCATCACCGTCTTTGATGGTGCAGGGAAATCACGGTGAAGTTGGAACTCATCCTTTGCTCGATTAATCATGTTGACCTCTTCTTCTTTGTGTTGAGGAAGAGGGTTGTCTTGTATCGTGAAATTGATCGGGTTTGGTGACTCTGATCTCTCCATTATCTATTAGGTCCTGGATCTCTTGTGTTTGAGGCCCAATAATCCACGAGTATCATGTCCGGTGCCCGGCATGATAAGCACATTTCTAGCGACATTGAAACCCGTCCCATTAGGGTTGGTTTGGTGGAAGAAGATCGTAATTTTCTTACGTGTTGTCGGAAGATTAAGAATGTTCTCGAGGTATCCCCTAAGGTGTAAACACTTTCGATGGCGTTTGACTTCTCCACCTTTTGAGTCTTTGGAGGGTTTGCTTGTTGTCTTTGGAAAGGGAGTGTAGTTTCTCCTTTGAATGGGCATACTTTGATTGCCTTTTTGTCCTGTAGTATCGGAAACATCTTCCTCTTTCTTTTTATGGACCCTCAGAGTTGTTCCCATAATTTCCAGTTGGATGTGATCGTGACGACTTTGAGTGCGGCTAGGTCTTGAATCTTTCTGACTTCAACCCCATTTCGGCCGTCTCCCCATGTTTAACCATTTGAGAAAATGGTTTGCGATCTTGCTAAAACTCTCTCTCATAGAAGGGAGCTTCTTGTATGTCTATGAATGTCGTGACCATTTACGATTACGACATGGCGGGGGACTAACTTGGCGACCGACGGCGTCTCCACCTTTGAGCATACTCTACGAAAGACTCGTTAGATATTTCTTGATCTTGGTAATCGATCTGGATCGGGAGCCATTTGAGTTTGAAAAGCTATATTGAGTGAGGAAGGCGTGTGCTAGCTCTTCCCATTTGTGGATTTTGGAGTTGTCTAATCTTGTGTACCACGAGCGGGCTTCTCGGTTAGACTCTTTTGGAGCAATTGCATTACGAGTTTTCATCCTCTGCATGGGATCCAGGTTCTCGATAAAGACTTTTAAATGTGTATAAGGATCCCCTAACCCGTCGTATTTTTCAAAGTCGGGGAGTTTTAAATTTTTACGGATAGTGAACACGGGGAAAATACATAGATCGACATATGAAACACTCCGTGTGTTCCATTCCTTTGATAGCGAAGGGTCTCTTCCATTTGGAGGACTTTCTTTTGATGTCACCATTATGCGGATCTCGATGGAATGGGCGACATCATGCGTTTTGTTGGTAAATATCCAGCTGTGGCTCTGGTATGGTAATGGCCAGAATTCCTCCTTGTGTGGAGGGCTCGGTATGTCTGGTATTTTACGACCTGTGTGGTGGTGTAATTCTTTTAATAGAAACGACCAAATCATGTCTGTTTGTAACCCGTGAATTCTTTGCGAAAAGCTGGATTAAGTTGATGCAGTGGGATAATGACATGATTATTTGTGAGCACTGTTGCCTTTTGGACTTTAATGGGTAGTAGGTCAGATTGATTCCTACTGAAAATGGCATAGTTTAGTCCTTAGGGAAGGTGTATAATGACATGCTATGTGATGTGTCCATTTTAGGAATTTTATCCTGCCAAAAAGCGAATTGTCATTTGTTTGTAGCATGTATGTGGACATATTGCTTCATATTTCTCATTACATGGAGATAGATATGGAATGAAATTACAAGTAATTGTGTTTACAAGTAATTGAAATGAGAGCATGAAGAGACTTTCCTTCGTTTTGGGTTTATCGGTGACCTATCTTAGGTTACTCTCGCGACTTTTTGGCATGAAGGTTCCCAAATCATCATGATCTACTAGGCGGGAAGTTAATCAGGTCTTTCAATGGAAGCGAATTTGGGTGGTGCCTTTCACGAGCCTCGGAGAATTAGTCTTCTCACGAGTCCGATAATCAAACAAGCGGGATAGCCTCTGGTGGAGGGACCACACAACATACATTCACATACATCGCGTCTCACCGTATGAAATGATGACATGTGCTGAAGCACTAATATCATAAGCGATTATAGTCTGAAGCACTAACATCCTACCTGAGATATGATCACGAAGCACTAAGCTCAAACAAGACATGCATTCGTACACATTCATCGATGTAAATGCAACATCCACACACAAGCATATAATCGGTTTTGAAAAGATTGTAGTAGCGGCTTAAGTCCTCTTCTTTGGAGTCCCAATGATGCATGCATACACACATCGTCGGGATTTTTGGATGTCCTTTTCCAGTTACTTGTTCTTTGGTGTTCTCATTTTAGGTGAGATTTGTTTGAAAAAACAAGTGAAAAAGGTCAAACATGTATAATGTAAACGATGGGGCTGATAAGAGTCGCCAGTTGGTTTTTAAATGGTTGTACCAACCAATGAGAAAAGGTTTGCACATTGACCCGATGATGTGACAACGATATCTGGTCGGTGAAATCAAGAGATTCATTTAGGGTCAGGGGACTTGGTTATCTGGGGGGAAGGTGTTAGGCACCCCAGACATCAAATCATTACCCGCGGTGGTGCCTCTTTTCAGAAACTATTATCTGAGTGTGTGTGTGTGTGTGTGTGTGTGTGTGTGTGTGTGTGTGTGTGTCGATGTGTTTATATAGGAAAGTTGTGCGAGGCCTCGTTCGAACCTATATACGAGGGTTTGAATTTATGTAAAAATTCAGTTTTTAGCGAAGATATAGCAATAATGTTTTATAAAGAGGTTTTTCAAACCACGATGCTCAATAGGAATTGAGACCTTTTACACTTCCATTTTTATTAAGTGGTAATTTGAATTGATTTTATTTGATGGATCTGAGGCATCCGTATGAAAAATAATACATCCAAAAATAATCTGACTTCCTCGTGGGTATGGAAACCATCTGAGGAAATCTGGACATCATGAGAATAATTTACAAAACAACTTACAATTTGAAAATGTCCATCACGAGAACAGAATCTAGATCGATGAGATGAATCTGTGATCACATGATTCTAAGCGCCTGAGAATATTGCAATTTGTATAAAAGCAATAGCGGTATATATATAAAAGCGGTAAATATATATATATCTGAGACGGGATCACCAACCACGAAGCACCTCCATGGGGATCGAAATGTAAATAAAAAAAGGCATGAATACGATCAACCTATACGAAGGAAACTCGAGGCGGAATGAGAATGTAAATAAAAGCGTAAATGCGATCAAGTATACGAAGTAAACTCGAGGCGGGAAAAATGTAAAGAAAAGATGTAAAAGCGATCAAGCGCCACGAAGGAACTCGGGAGCGAGGACAAAATAATATATATATATATATATATATATATATATATATATATAAGCGATAAAATAAAAGCATTGGCCGGATGTAAAATCGAGGCTCATCGAACATAGTTACCACCACGGTTCATATATATATATATATATATATATAAGCGATATATATATATAGGGCCAAAATCTAGGCTCATCGAACAAAATCAAACACACAATTGATATTGATATATATATATATATATATATATATATATATATATATAATAAGCGAATAAACACAGGAGCAAAATAGGCTCATCGAACAAAGTCAAATGAACAGTTAATATATATATATATATATATATATATATATATATATATATATATATATATATAAAAGCGATAGCGCTCGAGGCCAAAATCTAGGCTCGATCGAGGCATAACTTCGATAATGTTAGTCGATATATATATATATATATATATATATATATATATATATATATATATATATGATGGGAATGAAACCACGGATGAGAAGTCAAAAGGCAAAAGCAAACAACCACGACTCTCAGCGTGTAGAAGGGTGTGTGCAAAGATGAAGAAAGACTCTAAAGTGTGTGAGAAGGCTTACGGTGGTGATAAAAAAGGGCTTTTATATCTTTAGAGTGGGTAAACCTTTGGGCTTTTGTGGAGTACAAAGAGGCTATATATGAGCTCACGGGTGTTTGAAAGTGAGAAAATACAACATATGGCAAGTCTGAGAGCAAATTGTGCGGGGTTTTCCCGTCTTTTTCTCTTAGAAATCAGCACCCCAAGCCTCTTATTTATAGGCAAAAGGTGTCATGCAGTGTGTACTGTGGGCTCATGGTAGAGTGTACAGGCGGGTTGGGTCGGTCGGCCAGGATTCTGTCGGGTCGGGTCGTCTCGAAATACGTGCACTCGAGCCCTTTGTAATGTCCACTCAATTTTGAGAAGTGCAATCAAGGGCATCCGTTTTGAGGTATTGGGACCTATTTGGACCCATGGTTGTCGAGAGTTATGCGATGGCATGGGATTAGAGTTTGTCTGAAGTCTTTGAAGATGGGGCGATGCCCTCCGGTCTTGACTTGACTTTCATCCGTTACCCACTTGATAGTCACTCGGGATTGGTTAGCCTTGTGGGACATTGTTGCGTAGAGGCGAGGCGTGGCATCGTGTTGGGCCGAGATGGCGATGTTGCCCCTCACATAGGTGTTATTCTTCTTAGGATTGGTAGATAAGCGAGGCGTTGCTCGAGACTTATTTGAGATTGGGCTACTGCATTTGTTGAAGGTCCTCATTGTCATCTTTGAGGTGTGCTGTCTTCCGATGTTATTAGCAGGGTTGGCGCGATGTATTTTATTGTGAGTCTTAGAGATTGAAGGCGATGGCATTTGAAACAAGCATTTAAGGGTTATCTCAAAGCTGCATTCCTTGGGGTTATCACGAGGTTGGT